>CM051270.1:13231525-13781525 GCA_027921565.1 Artemia sinica | reverse complement strand
CTGAAAAATGTCTTGGTGGAGATGATGTCTTGTCAGGGTTGGGGGGGGGGGTCATGTAATGTCAATGTGGGGTGAACTACAGCTAAAAAGTTAGGTGAATATCTAATAGGTACTAAGATAAATGGATATTTTCCTTAAAGCTTTTAAAATATCTTGAATTTGCATCTAATATTAACCTTATTCCTCCGGCATTGCATGCTAGAGGGGGGGGGGGGCGTATTGTCGCGATAGTGTGAAATCTAATATCCCAAGTAAAGAAACGATACATTTTCGTTTATCGTTATAAATATCTTGAGAGCAAATTTCCCATGGAGTTTAACAAACTGAGACAGTAACGCATTATTCTAACGAGTGCCGAAAAATGGGGAATCTTAGCTTTCATGCAATAGGTTATTTTAAGAGTATGGTTGCAGATAGAAAATACTGGAAATGGTTTCATGGACGACTTGTTTGGGGCGCTGTGCCATTGGAAGGGAATACCTTTAGAGTCCTGGCGGGGTCAAGAACTCTAGAAAAAGAAAAAATATGAAAGATGTTTTCGACCGAAAAATAAAACGCTTAAAATGAAAATTTCTTAAGGCCTTTGAGCGAAAAATACCAAAATGGTATTATCTGGCAGTGATGGATGCGCCATCCATGCGTAAGATGCGCTGCCCTTACATAAAGTGTTTGCCACCATTAAGTTGATTAAAAAAATGCTTTGGGGATTTTGGGCGAAAAGAAGTATTAGGTGACAGTGTTGCACAATAATTACGTAAGGTGTGAGCTGTCGTTATGTTATAAGCGGGGATTCCCTCATGGGTTCTTTTTGCAAAGTACATATCTGTCCGTTTGAAACGAGTTAAGTCGTATGACTTCATTGTAGTCCAGAGGGGTGTGTCACGGAGTCTTGGCAACTGTGTTCCCTTAAATAGAACTGGTAATCGCATTGCGTCGGTGTGACGTCAGAAGGATTGTCATTGAAAACCAAAGGGGCGTGTCATAGAAAAACACCCGACCCGACTGAACCATTGAACTGTTGCTAAGGACGGGAATCAAGCCAGGGGTGGTAATTTGCATAGAAACAGGGACGCAGTGACGTCAGAGGGCTTTCGATTGAATTCTATGGGAAAAGGGAGGGCATGTGCTTGAAATCCTATGGGAAAAGGGAGGGCATGCGCTTGAAGTAATCATGGCCCCACAACTGACATGGTCAAAACTTAAAAGCCATGTGCTTTTTCTTTGCCCTATGTGTTGGTACGTGGTCTGGGAAAACAATTTTCTTTTCTTTTCTGCCTATTGAGGGAGAGACTCCCCCATAAATTTGGAATATAATTTTTTTTGCAATTTTATTTGAAAAATCTATAAAATCCTCACCTCTCCCCCTCTCTGCACTTTTGTGAAACATTCACTCTTGGTTCACTTCACACATATTAGCAAATGAGCAATTTTCATTTTCCATGGTAATTTAGTTGCCAGCTTGGGCAATTTTAGTTATTTGTCAAGGATTCTATTTATTTGGGAAGATTAAACTTTTATAACAAGGTAACAAGGCCCACTTCCCAGAATTTTTTTAGACACCTTAATTTTGTCCAAACAGTGGCAACAATTGTGGAATCTATTGACACGAATGCTGGCAGCCATTCCCCATAAAGTTAAAAGAAGAAAACTATAGGAAGTTCTCTGGAAACTCTAAGATTAGTGAAAAAAGCATCTAAAGAACTGTTAAAAAAAATAGAATTTTTATTAAAAATTCTTTGTAATTAGAGAAGTTAATTTTCTGGATAAGAACTTCAGCAATATATTTAATACTGAAAATAGTGTAAAGTATCTGGAGGTATCCATCCAGTTTAGTGGTTTCAGAGAGTTAAAATAGGCCTCTACTGTGTCTTTCCTTCAAATGTGTATTACCAATTTTATTAATCTTATTAAAAAAAGATAGAGCGCACATAAGACAGAGTGGTTTCTCTTTTCAATTACCTATTTACTTATTACTAGGATTAATTAAAAAAACTTTTTCCACAAAATAAGTTTTTCCAAAGAAAAGTAAAGAACTCCATCAAACAAAAAATGAGCAAAAATAAAATCAAATAATCTACCAAGCGTGAAACTACCACAAATCAGCATCGATAATTTATATTTTTTTCAGTAAAGTGCAAATTTTGTTCTGGCCTTGGGAGGGCATAGGGGTTTTGCGTCCAACTTATGTTAATTTCTGCTCGTTTTGAGTTTGACTCGGTTATTTATTGTAATTTCTGTTCGTTTTGGGTTTCATTTATTCATCGATGCTGATTTGTGGTAGTTTCGAGCTTGGTAGATTATTTGATTTTATTTTTGCTCTTTTTTTGTTTAATAGAGTTCTTTACTTTTCTTTGAAAAACTTATTTTGTGGAAATTTTTTTTTTTTAATTAATTTATGTTCGTTTTATATTGACATAGTCTTTTCAGAGAAAAAGAAAATAACACTGTAAATCTTTTCGTTTTTTAAGACTTTATAGTTTGGCCTGCTATTTGTATGCTGAAGAAAATTTTCAGCAATTTTTAACAACATACACCCTTTGAAAAATCTGGACTGTGTGAGCCTGTTTTGAAGTTTCTACGACATCGCCTTCTATAAAAACCTAGTAGCCCATCCAATTTCCAATCGAATGAGCCCTTTTGAAGTTTCTACGACCACGCTTTCAATTAAAACTTTATATGCCCCCAGGGCATTACTTACAACCCTTGCACTGAGGGCTCTGAGGGGGTTATCATCCTAAAAGACAAAATTTCCAGAACTTTCAACTACATTGAACAAAATGGATATCTCAAAATTTTAATTCAATGTGTTTGGGAAAATGGCGGGTGTGAAAGGGGCGTTAGTCGCTATCCAATCACTTTCAACTATTAAAAAAGGCACTAGCCCTTTCAATTTCCAATTTCCAATTCAATTTCCAATTTAAAACTTTTGAAGTTTCTACGACAACGCTTTCAATAAAAACTCTATATGCCCCCAGGGCATAACTTACAACCCTTGCCCTGAGGGCTCTGGGGGGAGGGGTTGTCATCCTTAAAGACCTAATTTCCAAAATTAGCTATCTAAAAATTTTGATTGGATGTGTTTGGGGAAAAGGTGGGCGTGAGAGGGGGGTTAGTCGCCCTCAAATGTCTTTCGACTATTAAAAAGGGTACTAGTCCTTTAATTTCAAATCGAATTAGCCCTTTTTCAAGTTTCTACGACAAAGATTTCAATAAAAACCTTATATGCTCCCAGGGCACAACTTATAATCCCTGCCCCGAGGGTTGTGGGGGAGTGTCCTCCTCAAAAACATATTTTCTATCTGGAAATCAAGTACGCTGAGCGAAATGGCTATCTTAAAATTTTGATTGGATGTGTTTGGGTAAATGATGGGCGTGGGGGGTGGGGTAGTTGCCCTCCAATCACTTTCGACTATTAAAAAGGATACTATTCCTCTGAATTTCCAATCGAATGAGCTGGTTTTGAAGTTTCTACGACAACGCCTTCTATAAAAACCTTATATGCCCCCAGGCCATAACTTAAACCTTAAACCCTTGCCCTGATGGTTGTGGGGGAGAGTCCTCCTCAAATGCCCCCAGGCCATAACTTAAAACTTAAAACCCTTGCCCTGATGGTTGTGGGGGAGAGTCCTCCTCAAAAACATATTTTCTATCTGGAAAACAACTACGCTGAACAAAATGGCTATCTAAAAATTTTGATTGGATGTGTTTGGGGGAATGATGGGCGTGGGGGGGGCTAGTTGCCCTCCAATCACTTTTGACTATTAAAAAGGGCACTAGCCATTTGAATTTCCAATCGAATGAGCCTGTTTTGAAGCTTCTACGACAATGCCTTCTATAAAAACCTTATATGCCCCCAGGGCATAACTTAAAACCCTTGTTGAGGGTCGTGGGGGAGTGTTCTCCTCAAAAACATATTTTCTATCTGGAAATCAACTAGGCTGAACAAAATGGCTGTCTCAAAATTTTGATTGGACGTGTTTGGGGGAATGATGGGCTTGGGGGGAGGGGAGCTAGTTGCCCTCCAATCACTTTCGACTATTAAAAAGGGTACTAGCCCTTTGAATTTTCCAATCGAACGAGCCTGTTTTTGAAGTTTCTACGACAATGCCTTCTATAAAAACCTTATATGCCCCCAGGGCATAACTTAAAACCCTTGTTGAGGGTCGTGGGGGAGTGTTCTCTCCTCAAAAACATATTTTCTATTTGAAAATCAACTACGCTGAAAAAAATGGCTATCTCAAAATTTTGATTGGATGTATTTTGGGGAGTGATGGGCGTGGGGGGGGGGGCTAGTTGCCCTCCAATCACTTTCGACTATTAAAAAGGGTACTAGCACTTTGAATTTCCAATCGAATGAGCCTGTTTTTAGGGTTGTGGGGGAGTGTCCACCTCAAAAACATATTTTCTATCTGGAAATCAACTAGGCTGAACAAAATGGCTATCTCAAAATTTTGATTGGATGTGTTTGGGGGAATGATGGGCTTGGGGGGGAGCTAGTTGTCCCTCCAATCACTTTCGACTATTAAAAAGGGTACTAGCCCTTTGAATTTCCAATCGAACGAGCCTGTTTTGAAGTTTCTACGACAACGCCTTCTATAAAAACCTTATATGCCCCCAGGACATAACTTAAAACCCTTGCCCTGAGGGTTGTGGGGGAGTGTCCTCCTCAAAAACATTTTTTCTATCTGGAAATCAACTACGCTGAACAAAATGGCTATCTCAAAATTTTGATTGGATGTTGTTGGAGGAATGAGGGGCGTGGGGGGTCAGTTGCCCTCCAATCACTTTCGACTATTAAAAAGGGCACTAGGCACTCCAATTTCCAATCGAATGAGCCTTTTCGAAGTTTCTATCGACGACTCCTTCGATACGAAGTGCCCGGGTATGGAGAACCAAAAAACAACACATTGTGCCCACATCGTTCTTTACTTAGGCAGCGCTAGAGCGCTGCCTATGAAACGCAATGGTGACTAAAATTGTTTATTGACTCGATTCGAGACCATACCTAAGCCTTCTTTCTTGTTTGGACCTAGTGTTAAAGAAGAAAAGATCTGCAATATAGTTGAATAAAAGTTAAGGTTAGTCCTACATGTCTTGAATTCCTTATGCAATAAAAATGTTTGCAGAAAGTAAACATATCTCATTAAATGCAGCCCTGGTTGTGTTAAATTGCAGCCCTAGTGCAGTGGTTGTGTTCGTTTCAACCAATCGTAGGTTCTGACGTTTGCTCCCGCACAGTGTCAGGGAAATGTTCACACGTGATTCAAAGACAAGGTAATCTTTTTAAATTTGGAACTTAGTTGTCTTAACAGTTGGCCGAACATCTATATCGTAAACGGTTTCGGTACCAGGAAACACGATGGGTGGCAATAATTTTGGTAATTATGTTTTACTAAATGAAACTATGAAAACTCATTTTAAAGGTAATTGAGGATAGCCTTCTGGGGATGACTTATTTTGAGAGTACTTTAAGAATTGTAACTACTCATCAAATGAACCTATTTGATAAGTAGGCTCGTTTTTTAGATACTGAATCAGCTGAGATCTTTTCTTTTTTTTAAAGAATCGATTTTAAGGACAATTAAATAAAAAACAAGTTTTTTTCACCAAAAGTAAGGGGCAACATTAAAACTTAAAAAGAACAGAAATTATTCCAATTATGACGGGGAATACCCCCTTCTAAATGGTTCGCTCTTCACGGTAAAGTTTATTTCAGTATAATAAAAAAAGCGGCACTTGTATATTATAGATTAAATATTTGACTAAAATAAACCTGCATAGTACTTTATCTCTCTCCAACTAAGCTGAATATCTCTGAGTGCACACAGAAAACCGTTTTTATTACAGATCAAGAACAAAATGTGGTCTCTATAATAGGTAAGTACCAAAACAGCTTCTTATTCTAAATAAACGGCTCTTATGTTTCAGGAGTCGTTCTTAAAGAAATGGAACAAAAACTAAAACTTTAGGGTATAGAGCGAGGTATTGAGGAGGTGGCAGCTCCTCTCATATACGATATAATTGCTGTTCGTTTTGAGTTTTTATGTTGCTCCCCACTTCAGTTGAAAAAATTTCTTTGTTTAATTTAATTTCTGATCGTTTATGAAATAATGCCGGGAAATCCACCTCTCCCCTCCATGGATAATTCTACCCACAAAAATTACTTCATGGAAAGTTTCTCCCCCGTAAAATGCCTCTCTCCCGGGCAATGTTATCCTCGCTGAGAATTCTCCCAGAAAATTTCTTACGGACAGTTCCGCCTGGAAATTTCCCCTTATCCTACTTTCTTTTGAAAAAAAACTTGTTTTATTTAATTTCTAATTGTTTTTCAAAACATGTTGGAAATCTCCCCCCCCCCTCCCTTCAAGGAAAATTTTTTCCTAAAAATTCCCTTCACCCAATTTGAAGTTCCGTCCGTGAAAAATTCTACCATGGAGAGTTTCTCCCGGAGAGAATTCACCAGTGGAGGTTTCTCCAGCAGGAAATTATTCATTGGAGAATTTCTCCCGCGGAAAATTCCCGCCACGAAAAGATCCCCAGACAATTCCAACCCCTTTAAAAATTTCCTTAGACAATTTTCCCAGAACATCTCCACGTATAAAATTGAGTCGGCAAAAATAAAGTAAGCAAATAAAAAGAGTTTCGTCTTGGAATTTTAGCGAAGTCCCAGGTGTAAAATTTCCCCTTGAAATCTTATCCCCGGAAACTTCCCTCCCAATGAAAAGAAATGCTCTTCATGGAGAATCCCCCCATGCAGAAAATTCCCCCTTCCCGAAAGATGTCTGTTTTTTTCCCAATAGCAAATACTACATGTAAACAATAAGCAGATTTCATAACTTAAAGCAATTTTCCCAAGGACTACGGGGGTTATGTCTTCCCCCAAGGCATGGTTATTTAACCTTTAAACTATACGGAACAAAATGACTATCTCAACATTTTGATCAGAAGACTTCGGGAGAAGGGCGTGGGAGGGGGTTAATTGCCTTCCATTTTGTTTGGTCACTTAAAAGGGCACTAGAATTTTAATTTCCGTTCGAATGAGCCCTCTCTCGATCTGCTGGACCATTGGTTTCGATACGATCACACTGGCGAAAAAAAATGAAATACAAACAAATAAACACGCATCCGTCATCTTTGTTCTGGCAAAAAAAAATCCCTATTTTTTGCTTCTCGAAGCTTGGAACCTCTACAATAGAGTTCTCTGATATGCTGAATCTGATGATGCGGTTTAGTTAAGATTCCTTGAATTTTTGGGGGTGTTTCTCCCCTTTTTTGAAAACGGGCAAATTTTCTCAGGCGGATAGGTTTTGCGGGGCAACATTAAACCTAACGAATTTTACATACTTAGAACAAGGATAAAAAGCTAATTCTTCTGATGCATCCATTGTTATCAAAATTTACTTTTTTAGTTTCAGTTACTATTGGGTCGCGCACTATTTTTGACGGACTGTTTAATATAAAAATTCTGATTTTATTCCTCAGTTAGATTTTTTTTTCCTTTTTTTTGCAAAATTTAAAAAGCACTGTTCAGTAGCATATCTGAACTTTAAGATCTTAGTACTTTAATTAGGCAACAGACAAAACCTTAGCAGATGAAAGGCCAGACAAATAAGACCTTAGCAACACAAAACGAACCCAACGTTTTTGGACTAGAGTACACCTTACTTTAATCCCTTCAAAAACGAGAAAGATCATATTATGTATTCTTTTGTACTACGGGATCCAGAGACCGAACCTTGAAGTAACAACACACAGCAGGCCGATGCAGGAATCTTAGTAGTCGAGAAGAGTTATTAATCCGATTACATTACTTTTAATTTTATATTATCTTAGAAGCAGGTAAAGCTAATCTGTGAACGATGTCAGTATACTTGTTCCCTGAACTGCTATAGCTGGGACTGTGGCGGGAATGTTTGATAAAAAAAATCGCGACTGCAGCAGTTCATACCATTAAAGCTCCGTGTTTTGAATATTTGATTGGACAATGTGTGCAAAAGATGCTTAAATTATAAGATGGTGAGCACATTCAATCTTGGGTATTATGTATAAGATGAATGTTAGTCGAGCAGATGACTGTATGAACTCTTTTGCAAGTGAGAAACGTCTTTCCATCAAGCTTATTACTTGATTAAACCTTACTTCTTGTATTTAGTGTTTTGAAAAGTATGAGCATCTGTCAAATGGGTTTAGTCAATACTCATGTGCAAGGTATAGATACCTTCGGACGTAAGCAGCTACAAAACCAAATTTATCGATAATTTCCAAATAATACCCTATGCATTTCTACATTGCCCGCCTTTTTGCTATCTTTTAACCCCCCTCCCCTTCCTGACAAAACAGTTAAGCACGTACCTGGGTAGACAAATCATGGTTGCAGCGGAAGCTGCAACCTAGTAAAGAGCGAGCCACGGCCCATAGAAACCCTAAGTTAAAAAACGCGTTTAGAAAAAAACTGCCTAGTGAAAAAAATTTCCATCTGACACTGATTCAGCAACGGTAACTATTGTTTCAGTTCGTATTAAAAATAAAAGTTCATTGGGAAAAGAAATTTATGGCTATTTCGGATAAAGGCCTAAAACCCTTCGAAAATGGCATCAGATCAAAATGAAAAGTGTACCATTGGAATCAGCATAGTCGAAAACCTAATTCAGGGAAATTACAGTCCCCAACCTTAAAAAAACAAGAAAAATCACTTTTTTGTATGGGTAGCACTGACCTGTCTCCCTTTTTTTCTCCTTTTTTTTCCAGGGCTAGCGGTTTACCAGAACATCATAGAGAGACGCTTAATGGCTCATTAGAAAGCTGTTTTTCACATCTAAGTGCTTTCTATAAATTCTATCATCTGCATGTGCCATATGGCACAAAATGGCACATTATGTGCCATTTCTCAAGAGGTGGGGCTAGCGGGCTACAAAAACATCGTAGGCAAATATTTAATAGCTCACATTAAAGCTATTTTATCTACGTTTTATTTATAAATTCTACCACCTGCAACTACTAAATGGCACTAAAAATGGCACTTTTGATGCCATGTCCCAAGTGGAAAAGCTAGGGGCTAGTGGACTGCCAGGCCTTCTTAGAGAGATGTTTAATGGCTGATTTGAAAGCTGCTGCTGATATATACCTGATTTAAATCACTTTTACCATTTGTAGCTTCCAAGTAGCACAAAAAACGGCACCTTTTGTGCCACTTCTTAAGTTTAAAAGCTTTGACGTATAAAACGGTACCACTGTAGTAATTATGTTCCAAAACCCTTAACTGGAGATTTACAAGGGACCCTTCCCGTATATTCTCCCTCCCAGCCCCCTTAGTAAGTCTCATTGGTCTGTTGGGAAAACTTACTATAAACTCTTTTAACCCAATCAGAATCAAAAGTAAAAAATCATGTTTAGGAAAAAACTGCCTAAGTTAAACAAATTGCTATCTGACACTGATTGAGGAATGGTGACTATTATTTTGGTTCGTCTTAAAAGTAAAAGTTTATTGCGAGAAGAAATTTATGATGATTTCGAAAAAAAGCCTGAAATCCCTTGAAAATGGCGTCAGATCAAAATGAAAAGTGTACCAATGGAATCACCATGGTCGAAACCCTTGTACAGAGAAATTACAGTCCTCCTCCTTGAACAACAAAGATGCGTCTCCCGTTTTTTTTTTTTAGCAGGGCTAGGGGGTGACCAGAACATCACAGAGAGATATATAATAGCTCATTCGAACGGAAATTAAATTTGCTAGCGTCTTTTTGAAGTGACCGGAAATATTGGAGGGCAACTAGCCCCCCTTCCTTCCCTGAAGTTCCCCTCCCCCCAAGGTCATCCAATCACAATTTTGAGATGGTCATTTTGTTCAACATAGTTCAAAGGTCAAATATCTTTGGTTTTGGTGATGATACGACCCTCCATACTCCCTGGAGAAAAGGTTGTACACTGTATCGGTATCGGGCGTATTTATATCACGTGTATCGGAGTGAGCGTATTGTTATTGGGCGTATTGGTATTGCATGTGTCTAGACAGATGTTTAATAGCTTATATAAAAGATATTGCTCATATCTACGTGAGTGGCCTGATTTCGTCAAAATCTTGAGGTGTGTGTGTGTGGGGGGGGGGGGGGGTAAAGCTGGATCCAATTTTGATACAAGTGAAAATGATAGTGAAAATGGAAAAAATGAGCCATATATTACCATAGAGGCAAAGATTTACTAAAGAAAACTGACCTGTTTCTCTGGAGGCTTGAATTATGAAGGCTTTTCTTAGTTTTGACAAGATTTTTTTTTGCAGAAACGAAATTTCAGCCAGGGGGCAAAATGAAGTCTGGGGGGCGCAAACTTGGGTCTGAAGGGGCAGTTGCCTCCCCCCTACCCCATATCAATTACGCTCTTTCTACGCCCTTCCTATAAATTCACCCTCAGCGATTAACTTAAAAACACACAGAAAATTGGTAGCATTGGTCTATGCCTTCTTGAAAGAAAAGTTGCTGGTACTTATGTATTATACAAACACACTCAAGAAGGGCTGTTAGGTTAATCCTAATGAAATATGCCATAGCATGATGAAAATATAATACTCAAGTTTATATAATAATATAATTTGAGCTAAATATTTGCACATTAAGGGGGGGGGGGGTAAAATAAATCTCAGAAAGGGGTTAAAAACCTAATTCAACCTAACCTTACCCCACCCCCCTAATGTGCAAATTTATTGCATAAATTATACAAGTCCAATGCATTTCTGTCGCCCGTCATTTATCCTTGTGGCTATAAAATCGGTTTGATCAGATCGTTCATTCACCAAACTTCTCGACTGTTTGGTATCATGGTTGCAGCGGTAGCTGCAACCTAGTAAAGAGCGAGTCACAGCCCATAGTAACTAAAAGTTAAAAAACGCGTTTTGAAAAAACACTGCCTAGTGAAAAAATTGCCATCTGACACTGATTAACGAATGGTAACGGGGTTAATGTCCATGAACGGGGTTAATGTCCAAGAGAATGTTCGTGTTCGATGTGGAGTACGCCAAGGAGGCGGGTTATACCCTAATGTTTTTAAGCTTTGTATTGCTAGAGTGCTCTCTAAGATAGCTGATACTTGCTTTCTTGGTTTTTCATATGTATCGTATATTGCTTACGCAAATGACATCCTAATTATTACTAGGAGCAAATGTTTTGTTTTCGCCAGTCAGCTGTTAGAGACGCATGTTCCAGTTAGATGTGGCTATTCCAAGATTGTTGCAAATCGGTCAAAATACAATCGCAAAACTTTAGTGTTGCTGTATTCTGTTTTTTTGTGACCATGCTATTTCAGGTATTTACATTTTGCTTAGGAAGAATGACCTATCTAAATTAAGGAAAAGCTATTATCGGTCTTACAAATTTTTGTTGTATCTTCCATTGTAATTTCGTAATCGCCGTATAATCAAAAAGTACAACACACCTGATATAAATGAAAATTTTTGTGGTTTACATATAAAACTGTCTGCAAAAACCTATGAAAAACTGGCCCCTCACCATGGTCTCATTCGTTTGTTTTGCTGAATTTTCTTTTTATTTGTTTATCTTACTTTAAGTTCTGTGTGTTTATTTTTCTTTCCTTTTTCTCTTTACTCCACTATTTTTAACATTGTTTGTGCAGTGTGTTATAAATAAATTATTATTATTATTATTATTAACTATTATTTCGGTTTGTCTTAAAAGTAAAATTTTATTGCAAAAAGAGATTTATGGTGATTTCAAAAAAGAGCCTGAAACCCCTCCAAAAATGGCGTCAGATCAAAATGAAAAGTGCAAAATTGGAACCAGAATTTTCGAAAACCTTATACAGGGCTATTACAGTCCCCCTCCTTGAACAACAAGGAAAATCGCTTTTTGGCATCGGTAGCACTGATCTGTCTCCCTTTTTTCTTTTTTTTTCTCCAGGCCTAGCGGATCACCAGAACATCATAGAGAGATGCTTAATAGCACATTCAAAATCTATTTCTTATATCTAGGTGTTTTTTTATAAACTCCGCCATCTGCAAGCGTCACATGCCACTAGAATGACACTTTTTGCCATTTCTCAAGTCGTGGCGCTAGCAGGCTACCAGTCGTAGACAGAATTTTTATAGCTCATATGAAAGATATTGCTCATATCTACGTTCTTTCTATAGGCCTAAATTCTACCATCTAAAATTTACAAATGGCACTGAAACGGCGCTTTTTGTGTCATGTCTCAAGAAGAAAAGCCGAGGCTATTGGGCTAGCTTAACTTATAAGAGTTATGTTTAATGGCTCATTTGAAAGCTATTGCTCATATCAACGTGCTTTTTTATAAATTCTACCATTAGTAAGTGCGATATAGCACTGAAATCAACACTTTTGGTGCCACTTCATAAGTGGTAAAGCTCTGAAGTACAAAACAGGTACTAATTTGATGGTTAAGTTCCAGAACCCTTAACAGGAGGTTTACAAGAACCCTTAACGCACCCTCCGCCTCCCAACCCCTTAGTAAGCTTTATAGATCGTCGGCTCACGAGTAAGCTACTGAAACATTAGCAGGCTACCACACCATCGTAGATAGATGTTTAATGGCTCAATTATAAGCTATTGCTTATATTCACTAGGTTTTTACAAATTCTACAATCTATTAGATTTTACAGATTTCAATATGAACTAGTTTCTTCAGAGAATTCGCAATGAACTCTTTGTCAGGGTTGAAGCAACTTAGTAAAGAGCGAACCACAGCCCATAGTGACTAAAAGCTAAAAATTTTTTAAAACGGTCTTTTTTCTTCTTCTTTTTCCAGGCCTAGCAGCTTACTAGAACATCATAGAGAGATGCTTAAGAGCTCATTTCAAAGCTATTTCTCATATGTACGTGGTTTATATAAATTCCACGATCCGCAAGTGCCATGTGGCACAAAAAAGGGCACTTTATGCCATTTCTCAAGGAGTGGGGCTAGCGGGTAACCAGAAGATCGTAGATAGATTTTTGATAGCTCATATATAAAATTTTGCTCATATTTACGTTCTTCCTATAAATTCCGCCATTTGCAAGTTTCAAATGGTACTAAAAACGGCACTTTACTAAAATCGGCACCACTAGCTGGGGCTAGTGGCTACCAGAACTTCTTAGAGTGATGTTTAATGGCTCATTTGAAAACGTTTGCTCATATCTACGGGATTTTATCAATTCATAAGTGAGATATAGCACTTAAAACAACACTTTTGGTGCCACTTCTTAAGTGGAAAAATCTTGAAAGTATAAAACGGTATAATTGTAATAATTTTGATCCAAAACCCTTAACTCGAGGTTTGCAAGAACACCTCCCGCAGGTTCCTCCTCCAGGCCCCCTTAATAAGCTACGCAATTAAAGTCCTACAAACACCAATATATTAAATTAGATTATTAGAGACGTGGTTCTCTTAGTTTAGCGCTGGACTTCAAATTAGATTATCATGCGTTTGATTCCTCCTTGGATTTTTTTTCAATCATGGTTTGTCCCTTCTTATCATTACTTTTTAATTATAATCCATTATTTTCGCAAATGTTATACACTCATTTTCCCAAATATATCCTGGGAAGACTCATTTTAGAGCTGTTACTCATATCTACGTGATTTTTATCAATTTTCCCATCTATAGGTGTCATATACCACCAAAAGCGGCACTTTTGGTGCCACTTCTTAAGTGGAAGAGTTTGGAAGCATAAGATGGTACCATTGCAACAATTATGGTCCAAAGCCCGTAACTGGAGGTTTATAAGAGCCCCTCACATATACTCCCCCTTCCAAACCCCCTGTGTAAGTTTCATAAATCTTCTACTCATCTTAAAAGTAAAAGATTATTGCGAAAACAAATTAACTAAAACTAGAAACTTTTCAAATAAAAACCTACCGAAAATTAAGCTTGAATGATCAACACTTTTGAATTAAACCTTCAATTTTCACTCTGCGATAAAGCCTGTGTGCTAGTTCTAATGACGATAATTGAGGGGAAGGGACGTCCTTGCCTCCTTATTTTTTGCTCCTGCCTAGGTTTTGAACAACACCGTTTTTTGGTTACTTCATTTAAAAAAGGCACTTTTTCATTTGAAAAAGAAAATAGGTGGAAAAAAAAGTGCGCTTTATGGGAATATGCTATCAAGTTAAGTTTATAAAAAGTGACTAGACATAAATATAAGTTTCTAAAGGCGCCCTTAAACAGCTTCATAAGTTTTCAACTGAAACTAAGGAATGATACTAAAACTTAAAACGACCAGAATTTATTCCGTATAAATAAAAAAGATCATGGCAGGGTTGTTTCTACATTAAATTTGAATAAAAAACGAGCAAAGATTATTCTAAAAAAAACAAAGTTTTCCAAGGGAAGTAAAGAGCGAAGTTGAAACTTAAAACGGACAAAAATTTTTGCTTCACAGCTTATCTAATATATATCAATCAAACTAGTACAAATAAACCAACTAATTATATTTCCCTGTGTTTCTAGGATTATAGAAAACTAGCGCTTTACTGAAAACACAAAATAATATAGGAGTTCTGGTACAGTAAAAGCAAACCAATTTAGGACACTTCTTACAGAATAAAACTATTATCAATCCCTTTTAGGATCAATCCCCTTTAAGATAAATAATAATTCATTTTAGGATTGTTGCTTTATATATTTTTTTCTCGTTTAAGTTGGTATCACTTCTGCACGATAGCTCATTTCAATGCCTGGCTGTCGTTTTGGTTTTAAAAAGGACACGTCATGATTACTTTGTAGACAAGTTCGAAGTAAAGCCATCTTGATAGCATTAGGACGATAGACTAGCTTTAGAATTTGTGTCATAGCTTGAAATTCACTGTTGTATAGACACAAATAACCATATTTCCAGAATTCATATTATGTCTTATTTGATCTTCATTTCAAGTAATACTAAAGCATATATCTTACATTTGAAGATTGTTTATTAATCACTATTGATATTATAGCTTATAGCACTATTGAATATTATTCCATAATTATAGGCTTATGTTTTTAAGATAATTTTAATTGTATATGGAAAGTTACTGATGTCACAACTGGTGTACGGCTGTGAAAAGCTTTATCGATTAGTTTATTGCTGTCAGGCTTCATACTCACTTTTCACTCCCAAATCAATATTCCTGTTTTTAATACTTGATTTTTGTGTTTTCAGTAAGGCGCTAGTTTTCTATAATCCTAGAAACACGGGGAAATATAATTAGTTGGTTTATTTGTACTGGTTTGATTGATATATATTAGATAAGCTGTGAAACAATAATTTTTGTCCGTTTTAAGTCTCAACTTCGCTCTTTACTTCCCTTGGAAAAACTTTGTTTTTTTAGATTAATTCACTAAAATGGTCATTGTAATAGAATAGAGCTCCTTGAGATTAGGCGTGTAAATAGGGTAGGGGTTTATAGGCACTGTCGACCCCCGTCTCTCAAAATTTCGAGATGTTCGGGATTTTTGTTAAATATTCTAACATTTTCAATAAAACTCGCCTATTCTAAGGATTTTAATTATAATCTGTGAAGAGTTAGACTCCGAATACACTGCAGTGGAGGAAGAACGTGCCCTGCTGTGTTGGCCACAGACAGATCGGTGCTTTGGTGAGTTGTGAGTAGCAGGAACAGTATTAATATACTCGAAATGACTAACATTATATGGCAAAGTATAATATGTTCTACGAAAGTCTCTTCTATGGGCGTAAAGCTTGATATGGCTATCTGGTTGAAATCTGGGTTTTTGAGTTTACAAATTCCCTTTGATGTTCCTGTGACAATGGTGGTGTTTGCCTTCTTTCCTGCAGAACATACATGTTCTCTGCTTTGACGATTAATATCAAATTTGTTGTATTATGTTTTTTTTTTCAAATTTAAGCTCCTCCCCTCATCTGAAAGAAGTTAACAGGAACACTATTCAACAGTTAACGGCGTTGGAAATAAAACAACTTATAATACGATTGTTAACTTATAACACGGGTTGAAAACTGCTGCTTTTATAGAATATATACAAACCACAGGAATTCGTGAGATTCGTGCGCTATTATATGGCAATTCTTATTTGCACTGACAATTTTCATACCTGTTTGATATAGCATATTTAAAGGGAAAGCTATAAGACTCGTTCTGTTCATTTGTTGAGACTCGCGTGCCAAAAAAAGCCTTCTTCTTGGGAAGATATATGTCCAGGCCCTTTTACAAAGAAATCTAACTAGTTAATTTGTTCCAGGCAGTATTTCGGAAAAGAATGAAAAATCTGAAGTACTTCTGGGTACTTACGCATTTTCCCGAACGCACTCCAGAAATTTGCTTTGTTTGATCTTGAGTAAACCGGTTCTTCTCTCGCTTCAGTTATGATTAGCTTATTGTTTCGTGAATTGAACTATGATGCAGGTATATCTCAATTAAATATTTAATATACAGAGGTAGTTGGATTAGGTATTTAAAATAGTACGTTCTGGTCGGCCTGCTTTCCATAATTTCTTTGTTGTAGTTTCAATAATTTTGTTACTAAAGTATTATATTTTTATCATTATTGGTATATTTCATTATTATCAACTCAAGTTCACTTTTTGAGTGTGCTCTGGATAATACGTAAGTAACGCCTTTTGTTCTTGAATCATTTTGATGAAAAGTTCGAACTTTTTTATTATAGTACCCCTGTCTCAGAGGATCATTTCTTCAACCACTCTAACTTAAGGCAGAAACGGTGGGGAGAAGGTGAATGGGCGGCTTTCATCTCTCCGCCGTTGGAAAAATAGACAAGTTCAAAGGGAAACACGTAAGATAAAAACAGGCTGCTTGCTCAAGTTAAAGGCCAGTTTCACAAAATAACCCTGGGCACACATTACAACGCTTTTTTCGCCCCGCATGCCCTCTTCTTGGTCCCTTTGTGGAGTTTTTTCCACAAAATCTGAGCGAAAGAAAATTAGATCTCTATTCTTCCGCTTTTACAAATATCTTCTGCAGTTGCCGGTTTGGACTCGCAACCGGTACATTTCGAGTAGATATGGGATTTTTAATATTTCTTCAAAAATAGACCAGCTATTGGATAGGTTCCGTAAGCGTCGAGAAAATATTGTCAACTTTCTACTTAACTGTATAGCTTAATTGTGTTGCTTAGGTAGCTGAGATGTTATTTTTTTTTTTTTTTTAATTTGTTTCCATTTCCCTTTATTTTTTCTGTATTTTTGTGCTACTCTAAGTGCATTTCATGTATGTAAAGAGGGTTGAAAAAAATAATATTATTTTATGGAAGAAACGATGTTTGCTTTAAGTTTAACGTCCATCTTTACTTTTATTTGAATAGATGGTTGTTCAAAGTCCAATTTATGTATTTTTAGAATCATATTCAAGGTTATTTAAACGTTAGCATTAGACAGCCTTACACTTAAATTTCGCTTTTGCTTAACATGGATTAATGGATAGCCAGAATTTTGGCTCTAATTGAGCCAAGCTGCTGATTCGCAGTAAGTAATGGTGGAAATCAGCAGTTTCTTGGGTCACGATCTCCGTTTCTTTTCTTTTCCTTTGGAATTAGCATAGAACCTTCTTTCGATTCCATTGGAACGAAATCCCTCCTTATATTCCACAATTGATACTTTCATATCATTGCCCCTGGAAAAAAAAATCCAAAGAAAACAGATGCATCTGTGCACCTTCTTTCTCATGAAAAATAAGATGGTTTTGGTTTTGATAAATGTGGTTTTAAAACTTTGCCCTAGGATTTTCAGACCTGTTGAATTTGAGAGAGTAATTTTCACAAAGACCCCTGTTTTGAAGGCATTTCTTCACTTTTGTACAAATATGCTAGTCATTTTGTGGCTATAAATTAATGAATTTTATACATGGTATCAGGTTAAGACGTAAGTTTCTTTGTATATATATATATATATATGTATATATATATAATATATATATATATATATATATATATATATTATATATATATATATATATATATATATATATATATATATATATATATATATATATATATTATATATATATATATATATATATATATATATATATATATATATATATATATATATATATATCATATATATATATATATATATATATATATATATATATATATATATATATAGTGTTGATATTTTTAAATTCAGAGTTTTGGTTTCTATGGAAAAGGGTCGCTCTTTACTTACCTTTTATTTCAATGAAAGGTCTGATTATCGAGCAGATCTACCTCAGTCAAAGATACAGAAAACAAACTTTGGTACCCTGAACAGTGTTTTCTAACAGTTTTTAAACTAAAAATTTCAAAATAAGAACTTCTCGGTATCCTGAAAACAAAATTTAATATTGGGTAAACGGACTCCTTTGATTAGCAGGATGTCTTAAACTTAAAAGTATAGGATCGAGGGGCTAATAACTGACCGTCGCAGGTGTCCCTTCCTTCGTGCCTCCGGCTGTGCCTCTGTGCCTCCATGCCTCCGGCACACCTGAAACAGCGTGTTCCTGGAAGCGAAGGAATACAGTTTTATCTTTGGCTTATGGAAAGCGTACGGCGCGTTTTTTACGACGGCAAACTTTCTCCTCTTGGGAGGTTATCTTTACTTGGTCGTGTTGTTTACTGCGTTTGACATTGGAGATCCTGGGTCCTAAAAAGTGGACGTTATGCTTTGAACGAGAATTTTATTACCACAAACCTTTACCATTGCTTAGAGATAAATATGCATTCCCTAGTGCTTCTCATTCGCCGATTCAAACGGCTTGGGCTCGAACGTCTTTTCAATCTCTCCGACATGAATAGCCAACAGTGTGAAGATTTTTTTAGGAAGATGCGGTCTCAAACCAGCACTTACAGTACTGCAATAAACTTTTTGTTCCTCCAACTTCTACATCGAATTCGTCGATATGAAAGTATAACGGATTTTGAAGCTCAATATTCTAATGAACAGTTGTCCTTGCCCAAGGCCAAGCGAGTTAGATCCGTTGGTGTTGTGTCTGTCAGTTCCGATTTTTCTTTGCCCGGGGACGATGAAATCAAGCTCGAGCTAGGGTGATCTCGTATTGAAAGCCAGCGAATAATGAAAGCCTTGATGCCCGACGACTTACTTTCTGCTTTCGGTCACCAAGTTCCGAATGTTCGTCTTTCTGTACTTCACGACAGTGACTCAGACGATGACTCAGAGGAAAATACTCTGTCCGATAAGCAGGAAAAGGCTTCCGTGACTGACACTGAATCGGGCTCGGAAAGTGACGGCATCATTGAAGATTTGCCAGAGATTGCTCACTGTGTGAAACACCAAGTTGAGAAAAATTGGGTTAGTGAGCCTGTGACGAACATGAAGAATTCTAGGTTTTGTCTTGTCAAGACTTCTGACGGCTCCATAACACCAATAAAAAAATCCACGCTGTTGTGGCTTCTGAGGGAAAGCTCTGAGAAGCTGAGTAGTGACCGATTAAAACGGGTGATGGTCCAGGGCCGACGAGTAGGACTACGTGAGTCGCGACAAACCAATGCAGAGGTCAGTGTGAAATCGGAATTGCGTATCGGTGAATGGTGCGTTTACAGACCGGTTGGCAGGGGAAAGAGAGTATTAGTTGGGCGGGTCATACAGTTTGGCTACTTGTCTAGGCGAAGATGCCACTCTGTTGACACGCAGAATATGGCGATGCCGTTCCCTGACGACATAGGAATTCTGTGCCAGTGGTTCCGGCTGATTGCTGATCTCACATTAACTGCCGCATTTGTAGACCAGGGTTACTGTGACTCCAGCCTGTATATCATGCATTCAGCAGAACCCGTTTCTATAGAAATCGGCACCAACATTGTCTTTGGCTTTGACTCAGACGTCTTCACAAAGCTGAATTCATTTATCCAGAAGAAAGGGTTCCACTTTTTTTGATGTCTCGTCAGCATCGCAATCATCATGTTAAAAATGGCACCTAAACCCAAAACTGACCTCAAGACCATAACCACCACCATCGCCATGTTCTGTGTGTCAACAGAAGGAATTTTGTTTAACATTTTTCAGAGGTAGTTGTTTTTTTCCCGCCCCTCCTCCTCTCCACTCGGTGATATTTTAATACAAAAACATATAAATCTTACAACTTTATACATTATTGTATCACCTAAACTTCAAAAAAAAAAAAAAAAAATTATATACCAGTCAATGTATTAGTGGACACGAAGGCACACTACCATTTAACTTTTTTCTTGCCAAATATCTATCGCTCTCCCCGTTCCAGGGTGTCCTTCCCCCTCTAGGAGACGCTTTTCCGGTGGCATTTTTACTTCAATTTCTTAAAATTCATATCCTTCAATTTTCACTAATACGAATTCGAATTTTAAAGGTGGTCTTCCAAAAGGCTTACTCTTACAACTTTAAAATTTTTTAACACAAAAAAACTATTTGCTCTCCCGTAGACTGGGCTTCATCCGTTCACAAGAAACCCATTCTTGCGGTGGCACTTTTTCCTTCTTTTTTTTTCAGCCCTTTTTACGACCAACCTTAATCAACAAAAAAAAACAAAATACAACCAACCCATCAACAAAAAACCAAAAATAACCTTAATACCGACGTGCATGAGGGCACAGAACTGAACAGAATCTTGAACCATGTCTCCTACGGACGAGGAGGCCACCCACGGTGGGGCTGATCCTTCCAGCTCAAGTGCGTGTGCCCCTTGTTCCCCATTCGCTTGAGTTCTTGATATAATTTTATGAGTCTCGAATGCATTCCGAGATCTAGGGCAGCGGAAGCGATGAATATCATCGGAAAACTTGTTATGCTCAGTAGAAGACTTAGTAGTAGAAGACTTAGTGTTTATACTTGTGCTAACCGAGCTTAGTTTGATTTACTGAAGCTGATTTGTCCAGTTTCTTAGGGTTGTCATTTGAGCTGTGATTATCGAGATGATTACTGAAACGTGCCAATAAATATCTGAGAAACTAGTTATTTTTTTTAGTTGGTTGCTTTACTTAGCGCTTTTTACTAATAACTCGGTAGTAACAGTTTTTCTGACTGTTGCTTTACAGTTTTCTCTTCAAATACCCAAAGGCCTGGGTTTAATACCAAGAAAGTTGGATTCTAAGTACATTCGGGAAAAAGGGATCTGTGTTTCTTCCGGATTCTTTCGTGTCAAAGCAGCAGATTCCTTTTTTTTTAGTACAATTAAGAATCCGAGATCCAAGGGTGCGTCTTGGCACAGCCACCAAACAGAAAAGCAGGTATGATAAAAGGGAAAGGGACGTGTGAAGACGTGATAAAAGGAAACTTTTACCGCTGGCCAAGCTATATTGAATAGGGCTGCGAAGAGTGACGTCAATTCTTGGGCGGGAAATTCAAATAACGATGAAAAGTGGATGCGTAGACACGTTTTTTTCGGAACTATTTATTTATATAAATATTCTGTCTACTGTGGATGATACCTATTTGCCAAAAAAATGTCAAATAACAACTTTGAATTCATTGCTGCCGAATTGTTTATTTTAGTTACAAATGACCATATGTCCAATTTGATATTTTAATTGGTTCGATTAGGAGCATCAAACTTTGCCCATTATTGAGAAAAGAAATCAACCACATGTGAATTTAGTTAGTTCTGTGTGACTGATTCGCAGAGTCTACCGACGATAGTTCATGGTTTTTGCAAATCAAGTTTCTTCATAATCGCTAACCTTCAGTAAAAGCTGGGCGTTTTGCAACCAGTATATTTTGAACAAGAGCGAAAGATGGTTTATTACATAGAGCTTTGTACCAGATCCACTTGTACAAAATATAAGCACAGCCAACGTTAAACACACACACACAAGTATATTATATATATATATATATATATACATATATATATATATATATATATATATATATATATATATATATATATATATATATATATATATATATATATATATATATATATATATATATATATATATATATATATATATATATATATATATATATATATATATATATATATATATATATATAATATATTATATATATATATATATATATATATATATATATATATATATATATATATATATATATCTGCACACGCGTGTGTATGTGTTTTTGCGTGTGTGCGTGTTTGTGTCTGTTTGGGGTGTTTGTCCGACCGTGATACAAACAACTTTTAGTATACACTTTAAATATTCTTAAAAACTTAAGTAAGCTCAGATTTCAGTTAAGTGCAAGTTTTCCAGAATTCAGCAAAAGTAGGGAATTATTAACTGCGAAGCATTTTTTTTTTTTTTTTTTGGTTTTAGCTTAGCATCTTCTATGTTAAAAACTTCCTTTTAGGTAGTCTTTTGGGTATATCATCACTGGTGTCCATTGAAAGGATGTAGATAAAAAAAAATTAACTTATTTTCATGAAAATGAAAACAAATAAATAAATTTTTATTTAGGCAGTTTTTTTTTCAAAATAGGTATTTTAATTTTGACGTACTAAAGAGGACTGGGGAAGAGTATTCAAGATTGAGAATTGTAAACCTGCGATTAAGATTTTTGGACATTATGAGTATAATGGTGCCCGTCAAAACTGCCTTTTTGGTACTACGTGGTTCCTAATGATGCAGCTTTCAAGACAAATATACGATTAACACATATAAAAGCAACAGTTTTTGAATGAGTCATTAAATATCTTTCTATAATCTTGAGGTAGCCAGCTAGCCCTGGCGGAAACAAAATAATAAAAACACACTACTGCTACTGCTGGTTTTTCAAGATTGGAGGCTGATACAAATATTGATTATCTTAGAATTTACATTCCCAGGACTATTGGTCTTCATTGGGCAAAAAATCATATTTATTATAGACAAAATAGCAGAAAATGGCACTTTGATGTGGCGTGATCTCTTTTACTATTTAAAAAGGATTGCGACTTCCTTTTAACTTAACCCTTCTACGACCGCTGGTTCTATACGATCACACCTAGGAAAGAAAATGTAAGTAAAGGGTATTAGCCTAGAGAAGGAAACATTAAGAAAACCATTCATGCTTCATAATAGGCAAAATAAATGTAGCTAACACATTTTGCATGTAGCCCCGCTATACTTAATCTCCCTTCTCCCTAATGTGCAGACATATAGCCCAACTTATATATTTCCCATCTATTCTCCCAATGAGTCTCTCTTGTTGCAACCCGTTCACCTGTAAATTATATCAACTGTGACGACACAAAAACCAGAAAAACAAGTGACGGGTGGCAGAATGCATAGGAAGTATATAATATGGTCTACATATTTGCACATTAGGGGGAGGGGTTGGGTGTAAAGTATAGCGGGGCTGCATGCAAAGTGTCTTAGCTACAGTTATTCTGCATATTATGAAGTATGAATTGTTTTCTTAATATGAATTGTTATGTCTCCTTTTCTACAGGTCGCTTTTAGGCTTAAACCAGGTTTTCGACATTCCGATGGTGCACTTTTCTTTTCGATCCGTTTCATTTTTTGAGGGTTTGCAAACTCTTCTTCAAATTCCTTAGCATTTTTTACGCAATTAACCATTATCGTTAATTTAAACCTATACAATAATTATGTTATCATTCCTGAAAAATCTTCAAAGCAAATTTTTTTCCCACTTGATACCTTTCATAACGCGTCTTTAAATTTTCGGTTACTTTGTCTGTAGTTAACTTTTTGCTAGGTTTTAGCTATTGCTGAACCCATGATCGTAAATGGTATTTAATATACCAGCATCGTAAATATACTACGTTTGTTACTACTGACAGCATGAACCATTTTCCTAGCGATTTTTTTATTTGGAGAAACAAAAACTTGCCAGTTTTCAATATTGTGATTCACCATGTTTCAAATATACATTCAACAACTCATAGGTCCACTGGGTCCAGGCCTTTGGGCGCACAATGTCAGGGGTGAAATAAATTATCACTAGTGATTTTTTCTTAACAGAAACTGGATTGATGCGATTTATTGTCAAAGGTCCAAAGTGCACTCCGCTGCCGCAATGCCTATTCACGGAAAAGTGACTTTCAAACATCACAGGAACTCCGTGGTCACTTATAAACTGTCAGATGTCTCCCAAGAATGGCAGCTGAGTTCCTTATCACCTTTCCATTTCATTACTTTCGGCTCATCAGTTGTGTTCTGTTAATTGCTTCCACTATCCCTGAATTTTAAGGGATTCCCCTGAAGATTTCGCATAAACGGATTGGCAAAAACGTTTGGGTCTAGAAGCGTCAAAGCTCTAAATCCGGTCCTGAGTGCTTGACAATTGATTTAAGTCTAAGCTCCCGGCCATTATGCTGAGAATAAAGGTAACCTAAACTATATTTGTCACCACAGCTAATTGAATGCAGCAATGAGAAAGACTTTTCTTAGATATTTTTTTTTTAAGGAAAGAAAAATTGTTTAGTGTCCATAGCACCTGACATTGACATTCCTTGCTTAACACATGGGTAAAAACCAGTTATTTCCTTTCACTTTCTACCCTGCTAGACGTTCTCACGAATTTAATGATAGACCAGGAAGAGCAGCAAAGCGAAAATCTCAAACGTTGGTTTCCGAAAGACGTTGGAGAACTAAAACGAGAGATATTTATAAATGTGAAAGTTGCGTTTTAGAATTGGTTAGGGCCAATTCAGAATGATATTTTTCTATTACTGAAATTTGCCTAGTGCTAATTTAGTCCAATCACAACTGTTCATTCAACTTTTTAGCCAATCAAATTTTTATAGTAAGTCTGATTAATTCAAATTAATAGTAACTAAATCTTGCTGTGAGTAAAATCTAATTCTGAATAAGCCTTTAGAGGGCTAGTTTTAGACGGTTGCCTTTCTTTTGGAGTTTTAACCTATGTATAATGACTGATTTTAAGCAATGACTGGAAATAATTATACATTATATAATTTGTGTAATTTAATTTATATCTACAGGTTTTGGGTTGAACGGAAACTATTTCTACTACTACTACCACCACTACTACTAACAACTAATTGTAGCACCAAGCCGCCTTAGCACAGTTACGCACGCTCCTTCTCCATCCTAATCTGTTCAAAGCCTCCCGCTTTGCACCCTCCCAGGAAGTTGACTTTTGTATTTTGTATTTTCTGACTGTTACCTGTTGTGTTTTCGTTACTGTGGTAACTATGTATTGTTATTGTATTATTTTGTTATTGTATTTTTTTTTTACTAAGAAACGCGAATTTGGCCCACTAGGGTTAGTGATAGTTCTATCTATCTATCTATCTATCTATCTATCTATCTATCTATCTATCTATCTATCTAAGTTTCCATTTCACTTAAATCTTTCCTTGCGAGATCCTCTCACCCCAACTCCGAACGACCTGCTTTATAAGGACGAAAAATCTTACGGATGCTACAAACTAGCTTCTTCACGTGCTGCAGAGGGACAAAAAGACAGCTATTTACCGCTTGTGCATTTTGGGTATTTGTGGCTCTGACTGAAATGAAATCAAAACGAAGCTTGTGTATATTTAGGGGTTTATGCAGCTGGCATAATTAATCACCATGATTTATGAGGACCAGACAGGATCTCAGAAATAATTTTTATGCCCCTGTGCCTTTAGGAGACCTCTAGAGTTTTGGTCAAGCTACTGACCTACTTTGGTACTCAAATTACACAAATTGAAAATGTGTAATGTGTGAAAATTGAAAACTCATAGCATAAATAACACTCTTGTTCTCAGCTCACAGAAAGCGCAGTACCTCTACTTTTGTTTGTTATTTTCTGCTCTTTCGAATTTGTCCTAATCATTGATTTTAATTCCTGTTCTTTTAGGCACATTTATTGTTACACTTATGTGACAGGTTACGATTTTATTTCCGCTCATTTTCTGTTTTTCGTTTTCTTCATTTCTGTTTCTTGCAGATTTCTATTTCTTTCGTTTTCTTAACTTCTGTTACTTTTAAGTTTCTTTCGGTAAAAAATTAGATTTTTTTGTTTTGAAAAGGGTTTTTTGGAAAAAATTTTTGTTTGTTTTTTAATTATCATAGCTCTATTGCGGGTGAATTGCAGGAATATTTACAAGTTTTTTGCCAGTATTTCTGCTCAACAATTAAAATTTTGGATTGCTATAAAAAAAATTAGGCAATGCTTGACTGTATTCAGCACAAACATTTGATTTGCCGTAATTTTGTAAAATAATGTTTTATTAGTGCTTTTATTTAAAACTGGGGGCAAAAGCAGAGGGGGATTTTCTTTAGATAACCTTGAATATCTAGACCATTGTAAAACCTATTGTGTTTTGTTCCATTGTAACTGTTAGTGCAATTCAATAAATGCATGTCTAGGTTGTATATAAAAAGGCTTCTAGGCATTTACCTCCCCCAGCAATTACCCCCCCCCCAGAAAATACCCCTCGGAAAATACCCCCTCCCCTCGGAAAATACCCTCCGAAAAATACCCCCTGGAAAATACCCTCCCCCGCGGAAAATAACCCCGGGAAAATACCGCCCCGTGGAAAATACCTCCTAGAAAATACCCCCCCCCCGCAGAAAATATCCCCGTGGAAAATAATCCCTGAAAAATATTCCCCTCGGATACCCCCCCCCCCAGTAAACACCCTCCAGAAAATACCCCTCAGTGGAAAATAAGGCTTTCAAAAATTTGTTTTATTTTTTAATTACCGTAGGGGGAAGGAATTTTGGTACTTGTGTATTATGCGCCACTCACTCAAATTTACGCTGTGTAATGTTCGAGAACTAACCGGTTTTTTCGTTAGTTTCTTCGTTACTTTAGAAATAAATTTGGGCTATAGATTTGCACATTAAGGGGGGGGGGGTGAATTATAGCGGGTCTGCATACAAAATGTGTTTAGTACAATTATTCTGCATATTAGATAGATAGATAGATAAGTGTATTTTAAAGCCAAAAATACGGCCAAGAACACAATAAAATAACAGAAATGAAAGACACAAATAACAAGCCATCATCATAAAACATTTAAATGAAACACTAATTAACCCAATAATAGTAATTAATACTTGAAAAAACGGTCACTGAAAAAAAAAAAACACTTGGAAAAAAACATTTAAATGAAACAGTACATTTACTTTATACTAGGATTTTCATTTTTTTTTTTTTTTTTTTTTTTTTTTTTTTTTTTTTTTTTTTTTTTTTTTTTTAGTTAAAAAAAATTTCCAGATACCTTGCTATTTTTCTGTATTTTTTAGTGGCCATATAGAAAGAATAGTCTTCTGACTTCAAACTGTCCAAATATGTGCAAATATATAGCCCAAATTGTTCATTTCCCATAGGCTATTTTCTCTCACTTGTCTTTGTTTTGCTTCGCGCTAAGCTGAAAAAAACTAACGAAGAAACCGGTTTGTTCTCGAGTTTTACACAGCGTAAACTCGAGAGAGTGTCCCATAATTTACCAGTACCAAAACTCCTTCCCCCTACAGAAATAAAAAAAAACTCAAATAAAATTCTCAAATTTGGAAAGCCTTATTTTCCACGGGGGGGGGGGGGGTATTTACCTGGGAGTGTATTTACCGGGGGTGGGAATTTGTGCGGGGGGTATTTTCCACGGGGGGGGGTATTTTCCGAAAGGGGGTATTCTTTGGGGTTGATTTTCCGCGGGGGGTATTTTTCTCGGGGGGGGGGTATTTTCCGGTGGGGTATTTTCCGGGGGTGTATTTTCCGCGGGGGGTATTGTTTTTTTTTTTTTTTTGGGGGGGGGGGGGTATTTTCCGTGGGGGGTATTTTCCGTGGGGTGTGGGGGAATTTACGGGGGGAGTAATAGCCGGGGGATGGAGGTAAACGTCGACCACCGTAAAAAGAGTTTCGTTTCGTTGTCTTAAAAAAGACACAGATTCTTCTTCAAGTTTTTTTCCCTTTATTCACTAACCTGAAGGGACTTCCCTTGGTTCAGTCTACTTTCCGTGTATGTTTAAGTCAATCGGAAAAAAAATATCCTACCCTAGCTCCTGGAGGCACTAACTGACATACCGACTTTTGACAATGTATATTTGTTGTAAGTTATGACGATATATGTTGTGACGATATATGATGATGTAGGTTTGTATCTTTTTTGAGATGTAGGTCTTCATTTAGAACTAACAGAGCCCAATCTAAGTGGCATATAAATTTTCCATTGATCAGACAGGGAACCAAATCCGGCCCATTTCCTCGTGTTATAAATAGGGTAATTAAAAATTCGTCTCAAATCGTTTTTTTTCTGCAATGATGTCCACTTATGCGTGGGAGCTCATAAATATATTTATTTTAAGCCAGTCCCTGTCAAGAAGCTTATGTCTGTTTATGAGCTCTTAGTCCCTGTCTGTTCATGAGTGTCACGAATCTTTTAGTATTTTGGCCCGGGCTGATAAAAATATTTCAGTGGCAATTTTTGGTCTGGGCTCACTGAAAGTGTTCTGGCCAAGTGGAAAAAAAATGGAACCAATTTTCTTGCCTATCTGGCCCCAAAAACTGGCCTAGGCCAACATATATTTTTCTATATTGAAGTCCCAAGAATTTGCAGATACAAATTTTGAGCCCTCAAAAAATTTGGACACTTATTCCGGGAGCCATGCCCCCCCTAATTTGTTTTTGGTATATTAAGGTCTCCTTGGCCTCAGATCTTAAGGATGGAATTACCAAGCTATCATAAAAAAACGTTGTTGGGTCCAATTCCAGGGGAAACCAAATTTCTTTCCGAAATCTTCTTGCAGGGCCGTATCCTGGAATTTTTGTTTTTTTGAAGGGTGTTTTATGCAAGGATTTTTCTTTGAGGGGGGTGAGGGTTGGGTTTACACACAAAAACCTCAAAAACGCATAAAAAATTGGTTTATATCCATTTTTGTTACGTTTTCACGAGTCAAACAAACATTTTGGGGCGGGCGGGGGGGGGGGGGTAAACCCCCTAACCCCCTGGAAATGGCCTTGACTTCTTATACTAGGGTCTTTTTGGCCCAAGTACTCAAGGGTATAAGTTTCAAGCCGATCAGAATAAAAGGTTTTTGGCGCTTTTCTTCGTCAGTTTTAAGGGGCCCATACTTAAATATTCTTTTGCATTAGGGTCCTCCTAACTTAGCAAGTTACAAATATAAGTCTCCTGCCGTAAGGATTCCTTTTTAGATGCAACAAGCGTAGCCTGATAAAAATTATTTTACATCATGAATCTGGACTTTGGAGGCATGACCTGTATAGCAAAATCGGCAGTCCGTTAACAATATGAATTAGCTAATGATGCAGTAATAACTCGGACCGAGTTTTCAGTTATTCTTTTATGCACTTATGATAATCTCTTTTGCGAGCAAGATTGTGGTTTTGGGATTCACTCAGTTCTTGATTTTCTGTGGTCTAGCAGAGATATTTGATTGTTTTTCCAGTAGTCTTGGTGGTCGCTTGAAAAAACCTTAAAGTTTGGGAAGTGCAGTTTCTCCAGCAAAGCTTTTGGCTGCTCTCAGCAATGTCCGATTCCACGTCCTATAATTTCTATGATTTCCTGTTGTGTTAAAAGGGTTTCTTTCGAAAGATGGTTTGTTTGTGACTCACAAAAGGTGTAAGTACCATTACCATGTTTGAAATAACAGTTTACTTGGTAGCTGAGTGTCTGTCAAAAGGGGAGCGGCTTTACTGGAAATGTAAACTTGTTTGTTACTGATCCTTGGAGGTCTTTTAGACTATAAAAAAATAAGCAAAAAACATTTTCTCTGGTGGTTAGATAATAGATGAAACTTTTCATTAGCAAAAACACTACAGGTAAATAGGTCTGTACTTTAAGTTTTTTGGACAAAAGATAAAAATTTTCTAACTGGTATATAATCTAGTGCATCAAAATAAATGTCAAACATCAACCAGTACTAGCCACGAATGCACATTGATTTAATCTTCTAAAAGACCTTACCCCCAAACATTTTATCCACCTGTTTAAAGTGTGAAAAACGACTGAAATACACCTTGAGATTTTACAGCCCATAAATTCAAATCTTTAAGACCGGCATTCAGTTCAGCTAAAGAAACTGGACTCTGTGTTTGATGATACGCAAAACCACTATTTTCCTGTTTTTTTTTCCTTCGTCAATTATTTCCGCTGAATCTTAATTATACGGATCCAAAGGCTCATCCGATCTTTGTGCTTAGAAATAACAGGTTCAGGCATTAAACAAAAATTAATAAAAATAAAAATCAAGGACTTTTCCAAGGCCCCACAAGGTTGCCCACACGCTATTGTTTATGGTTTGACCTACTGAGAAACAAATGGTCCACAGTTCGAGCATTGTAACTGGCAAGTCTTATGCTGAGATATAGGAAAACCTACCTAAATATTTGTGAATTAGCGAATTTCAGGAAAATACGAAACAATCATTGAATAATATATTACATAATGTATTATATTATAATATATAATATTAAAATATAATATATTAAATAATATAATGTATTATTATAAATAATAATCAGTAAACAATATAAAAATCATTAGGTTTTGCGATTGGCTCCCCTTCTTTGTATGTTAACCTCAATTTGGTCAGCCCCGATTTTGATGGTCACTAATTTTATCATATCACTGACCGCGGCATGAATATCAAGGAGAAAACTGTTTTATGACCATTGTCCTATAATCACACGCTCATTAAGTTACTGTTATCAACCATTCATAGTTCAACACACTAATAAAATTAGTAAGGACTTAGTTGGTTTAGTAGAGAGTGATATGACTCAGAAGGCCAGTTCTTCTGTCACCCATGATTAATTTTTCTTTCTAACTACCTTTGACATAATAAAGATCAAAACATTTCCTTTGTATTATTAAAATCGATATTTTTCCTGGTCGTTTCGTAAAGGTTGGGTGGTTGTAGAAACTTGGAAGAAGCTTGGAATCGATTGGAAACAAACTGATTGGAAATTAAAGACTTCAGTTCCGTTTTTGAGGATGAAAAGTTATTCTAGGTCAACCATCTCCTCCGCATAACCGTTTTGCTTCTGGGAACCCCTGTTGTACCGCATGGCATCAGATCAAAATTCTAGATAAATATTTTTCTCAAACTTGTTGAATCACTTAAAAAAGACGCATCCGGAGATGACATGGCCCACCTTGACGCAGGAGTTAGGACCCTAAATTTTCCAAATTGTCCATAGTTTACATTTAGTTTCCATAGTGGAAAAATACGGAAGAGGTGTTTAATATTGGCCGTCCGAACAACTTGAAAATTTTAGGGGTTGTTTCTGGCCCGAAGGAGCCATACATCTTTATTGGAAGAAGAAAGTTGTTAGAGGACCCAAAAAGGGTCATCTCCTCCCATCTTATTGAAAAAAATAAAATTATATACGCTTATGCCTCCTGTCTTACCTTCAAAACACCAACTAACATTTCTCTGTTGTTTTCCATTTGTATATATTTTACTGACAACTCCTGGTAATACCTCGCCCCTGAAATTTGTTTCCGACTCGTAAAAAAATGCATACAAACAAATTTGTGACGTATTTTTTAAGTGTCGTTTTGTAAAAGATAAAAAAAAAGTTAAAAAAAGTTTTTTTTTTAACTGAAAGTAAGGAGCGACATTAAAACTTAAAACGAACAGAAATTATTCCGTATATGAAAGGGACTTTCCCCTCCTCAACGCCTCGCTCTTTACGCTAAAGTTTTTTATTGCTTAAAAAAAAAGTTGTGTGACAGAGTCAAACTTTAGCGTAACTGACAGAGCGTAACTTTGATGGGTAAGACTAAATTTAATAAAACTAATATATTTGAAATCAGCATAAAAATTTGATTCTATTGATGTATTTATTGGTATCAAAATTCTGGTTTTTAGAGTTTCGGTTACTATTGAGCCGGGTCGCTCCTTACTTACAGTTCGTTACCGTGAACTGTTTGACTACGAATTTCCAGTGATCGCTTTGACCCCCTTGACCAGTCAAGGGCTTAATAGTTCCTTCATAGGCGTTTGAATGGAGTCCCTACTTCATATTTTTTATGCTTTCAAAAGTCAACCGTCACCACACCTTTATTAATGACTAACATAACATCATCCCCCTTGGCCCTATCGTTCCATATCCCATTAGTAAAAGCCCTTCCATTGTTTGTCTTACTAATAATTTGCGGTTGCAATAAGAGGGAGGAAAACCTTGTGGGAACAAAGCCATCTGTGTTTTCCAACTTATGGAAACTTAAGAAGAAATGTAGCTGGGAAACTGTTTTCTTTCAATTAACATAAAACAAAAAACTGCGAAGGACTATTTTTTCTCTTAAATATAAGAGATAAATTACATATTTTGTTTTCTACATATTTTTTCTTATCATAGAAATATTGATGAGTCAATTGCGCTTCGTAGAATCATATAGCCAAATCTTTTAGGAACTCAGCATACTTTCCCCGAGAGTTTTTAATCTAAAATCATCCATATTCGAATAAATTGTTTGATTCTAAAAATGGGAAAAGCTGAAAAAAATTTTGATAATATTTTTTTGCCACCAATCTAAATTCATTAAAAGGATCCCCCCTGATAATGATCCCCCCTGAACTAATTTTATCTTATGGCTAAGAGTATTTTACTAATCTTTTACTAACGAAGCCCAAGTTCACTTACGAACCGAAATTGCTGACAACCTCAGAAACGTTTTTAATGTCTTAGCGTTATGAGGGGGAACTGGACGAGAATTTGTCCCACTCGCTTAACAAATAATGAAAATCGTAAAAGTCTGACATTAATCTAAGATATTAAATTACCTTTTATATATAAGGTTTATTTTTTATAAATAAGTAATATTTGTCTAACATTTATCATTTAGTAGAAACTCACTTTTTCGACAAACTTTCGCCCTCCGTTCCCAGAAAAAAGCTTACAGGCGCCCTTTCTAAAGTGTGTTGCTTGATCTTCAGCTATACCAAAAGCCACCAGGTGCAGCATTCTCCAATTACGACAGAAAACTCGCTGCTTTCCTTGGAAAACGATTTTTTTGTCTCCGTTCCCTGGTCAAAATGTATCGAAATATAATCTATGCTTCAAGCTCATTTATTCCATTTCTTTTCTAACGTTAACTATATCTCAATTTGATACACCTCATAGTCTTATAGAACTTAGCATAATTGTAGTATTTTAAGGGAAAATACCAAAAAATATTAAAAAATATTTTTTTAATTCTTTTTTAATATTTTTTAATACAAACTTCTCCACTGCCGCTTGGACAAAATAAGAGGCGGTTTTTGCATTTAAATGTAATGCGCCCTACTTTGATGCTACTTTACTAACAAATTTTCAAAGGACCAAATTGCTAGGATACAGCCAGGGGTGTCGCTTGTGAGGGTCAAGGGGGGGGGGGTAATTTGTCCCCCAATAATGTGGTGAAAAAAATATTATATAGCCCTTGCTCCTTGAATATCCGGATATGGACCCCTCTTGCCTCCCCCACGAAAATACTGTAAATTCAGCCCCTGGATATAGAATACTACATAAGCAAGAACATTCCTTTTTTGAATGTGAACTTATTTGATAACGAGGTTTCCTCATGAAAGTAAAAACCGAAGTTGAAACTTAAAACGAACAAAATTACTGCTTAGGGTTTTGTGTAATTATTTTTGAAAAAGTATTACAAACATACTGGCTCATGCTTTTCCCCTATGTAGAATTCTGAACAACTAGCTCTTTATTGGAAACCCAAAACCAACGCAACAAAGCAGGAATAGAAACATTCATGGGTTTCTAAGGAAAAATCCTTAAATTTTATGGAAAAATCCTTAAGTGGCATGCATAAAATAGAAGAATAATTCAAAAGGCTCTCAAGTCTTTTACCGGCAATGAAATCAATAACTTTTACAACACGATTTTAGCTGTCTAAAACTTAAGAATTCTTAGTTTTCAATAAATTGTCAGTTTTTCCAAATTCTACAAATATAGGAAAATATTACAAGCCAGTTTATTTCAAACAGTTTTTTGATATGTTTTTTTTATTGATGATTAGATATGTTTAGATATGTTTTTTGTATTGATGATTAGATATGTTTAGGTATGTTTTTTTATGTTTTAATATTACAAGCCAGTTTATTTCGAACAGTTTTATTTATGTAGTACAAACAGAGAAGCAGTAATTTTTGTTTGTTTCTTTTTTAAGTTTCAACTTCGCTATTAATTTGCATCAAAAAAGCTTTGTTTGTTTGTTTAAATAAATTTTTTACGTTTTTTGAGCTTCAAAAATCAAACAGTTTGTGCTAATGAACTGTAAGTAAGGACGGACCCGGCTCCATAGTAATCGAAACTCTAAAAAACAGAATTTTGATACAAATAGATATATCAAAACACCCGACTTATTATGCTATAAAGCAGTAATAAACCATGAAGCAGTAATTTTTTTCGTTTGAAGTTTCAACTTCACTCTTTATTTTCATCAAAAAAGCTTTGTTTTTTTTAAATAAAGTTTTTACGTTTTTTGAGTTTCAAAAATCAAACAGTTTGTGGTAATGAACTGTAAGTAAGGACCGTCCTGCTCAATAGCAATTGAAACATCTAAAAAAAACAGAAATTTGATACCAATAGATATGCCAAAAGACCCGGCTTATTATGCTGATTCCAAAAATAAAAGTTTCATTAAGCTTGATTTTACCTATCTAAGGCAACGAGCCTGAGAACATTTGCCTAATTTTCGAAAAAATTCAAAGAATTTTAATGAAATGTATCAGAGAATCCTACTGTAGAGGTTGGAGGGCAAAACGATTGGAGGGCAACTAGGTCCCCTCCCTTGCTGCTTTTTTACAAGATCACCCGATCAAAATTTTGAGATAGCCATAGCCTATGCCTTTGGAGATAGCATTATCCCCAAAGTCACTGTGGAAAGGTCTTTAAGTTATAAAATTTGCAAATTGTTTACTTATGGTACTTGTTGTTGGGAAGTATGCTTACAGTTTTCGAGTGGGGGGGGGGCGAATTTTCTGCTTGGAGGATTTTTCATAGGAGGGGGGGAAGTTTCTAGTCGGTGAAATTCTCGGGAGGAATTTTACACTGGAAGAGTTTGCCCGAATTCCTATACTAAATTCTTTTTATATGTCTTGTTCTATCTTTGTCAACTCAATTTTACGCGTAGAGATATTAAGGGTAATTGTCAGGGGTAAATTTTCATCGTGATTTAATTGCCTAGAGGATATTTCCATGGGAAGGTGAAGTATTTTCCCCGGGGGCAGATGTCCTGGCATTACTTAAAAAAAAGATCAGAAAACTAATAATAAAAATCAACTTTTTCCAATTGAAAGTAAGGAGCAACATTAAAACTTAAAACGAACAGACAATTATTGCGTATGTGAGGGGGGTTGTACCCTCCTCAAAACCTCACTCTTTGCGCTAAAGTTTAGATTTTGTCCAAAATCTTTAAGAACGACAACTGAAACGCAAAGGTCCTTACATTAGAACAATAAGAAGATTTTTAAAGTACTAAAAACTTTAGCGTGAAGAGCGAGGTGTTGATGAGGGGGTGTCCTTCTGTATACGTAATAATATTTGTGTGTTTAAAGTTTTAATGTTGCTCCTTACTTTTAGTTAAAAAAAACTCGTTTTTTTATTTAAAATTAATTAAAAAAAACTTTTTCCACAAAATAAGTTTTTCAAAGAAAAGTAAAGAACTCCATTAAACAAAAAATGAACAAAACTAAAATCAAATAATCTACCACGCGTGAAACTACCACAAATCAGCATCGATAAATAAATGAAACCCAAAACGAACAGAAATTACAATAAAGAACTGAGTCAAACTCAAAACGAGTAAAAATTAGCATAAGTTGGGCTCAAAATCCCTATGCCTTCCCAAGGCCAGAACATAATTTGCACTTTACTTAAAAAATGCAAATGAATGTGCATTGCCAGTTTAATATACATACACTGATATTTAGTAATCAAAATATTAATATTATTTGATATATTAAAGTTATAGAAGTAAAAATACTTATATTTTTTTCAGTAAAGTGCAAATTATGATCTGGCCTTGGGAAGCCATAGGGGTTTTGAGGCCAACAGTTTGACTCTGTCTCACAACTTTATTTTTTAAAACAATAAACAACTTTAGCGTAAAGAGCGAGGCGTTGATTAGGGGACAGCCCCTTTCATATACGGAATAATTTCTGATCGTTTTAAGTTTTAATATCGTTCCTTACTTTCAGTTAAAAAAACTAGTTTTTTTAATTTAATTTAAGACAGTAACCTAAGGTAACCTAGACCTCAAAGTTTTATCACCGCTTTTTAATGCTTTTTAATGAACTTTCAATTATAAATTTGCAAAAAGCCCGCTGAAATGATCAATAGCTTTTAATTGAGCCTTTAAACATATATTTACAATGTTACCTGCGTGTAAGGTCCATTAACGGCAATTAAAGGGAGGGGCGCCTCCCTTCAAGTCCCAACCTATTTTTTGTTCGGGTCTAGATTTAGAAAAATTTCTTTTTATGAGTGTTTTCATTGGAAAAAGGCCCTTTTTTGGTGCTATATGCGCACTTTTTGGTGCCATATTGCACTTTCTGTTGGCGTAATAACGCCGACTTTATAAAAAGTGATTAATTTAAAAAGTTAGCTAAGCTCTATCATATTTCAGTAGTCTTCTAGCTCTGTTAGTCAGTAGATCATTTATGAATAATATTAAGGGGCTGGGAGCGGGAATATAGAAGAGTGGGATTGTAAATCTTAGGATTAGGTTTTTCAACCATGGAAATAATGATAGTACCCTTTTAATTTTCCCCAGTATTTTCATTCCATAAATGGCACCCATTGACAGTTTAGGACGGTGTTATCAAGTCAAGTCCATAAAAAGTGATGAGCGATAAAAATTAGCTTTTAAATAAACCCTTAATATTTATATAATGTTTCACTGCTTCCCAGCTTTTCCATTCTGGAAATGGCACAAAAATTTTATTTTTCAGATCCCATATGGTATGTTATTATGGTGTTATCAAGTTAAATTTATAGAAAGTTATTAGAGATAAAACTTAGGTTCTAAATGAGTTATTAATCAGGCCTCTTTGGTTTTCCAGTGCCCTGCTAGTGGAGAAGAAAAAAGAAAAGAAAAGACTTCAGGTAAAGAAAAACGATTTTTCTTGTTGTTCAAGGTTCCTGTTCAAGTTCAGGGGTATGTAAATATCCCGAACAGGATTTTCGACAATGATAATATGAAGTGTGTAATTTTGTTTAGATGTGACACAATTTTGAGGGGTTTCAAGCTCTTTATCAAAATTACATAAAACAACATTTTCAAACAGTTCATGGTACCGAAAACTCTAAAAGACTAAATTTTGATACTAATAGCTACATCAAAAGAATTGACTTGTTATACTGATTCCAAATATACAAAATTCATTGAGTTTAATGTTCCTCATCAAAGCTACGAGCTTGACAAAATTTGTGTGGTTTTCGAAAAAGGTGGGAAATACCCCCAAAAAGGGAAACACCTAACTGAAAATACACCATTAGATTCAGTGTATCAGAGAAGCCCATTGCAGAGGTTCCAAGTCCCTATCTGCATTAATGCGGAATTTCGTTTTTTTTGTCAGAAGATCGATCACAGATGCATATTTATTATTTCTTTTGTTTTTCTAATTTTTTTTTTCTCAAGGGGTGATCTCATCGAACATAGAACATCGGGAGAGAGCTCAACCGAACGAAAATCAAAAGTTCATGTGTCCTTTCTAAGTGACCGAAAAGAATTAAGGGGAACTGGTGCCCCTTCCACGCCCCTTTCCCCCGAAGTAGTCCAATCAAAATTTTCAGATAGCTATTTTATTTGACATAGTTGAAAGGTCCAATAATTTTGCCTCCGGGATGACACAACCTCCCCCCTCCCAAGACTTCTGGGGAAAAGGCTGTAGGTTATTTAATTTGCCCATTAATTACATATAGTATTGGTTATCGGGATGAAAACGGGTATTTTTCAGGGGGGGATTTCTGCAGGGTCAGTGGATGTTCTCCTGGAACCGATCCCTGGGGAGGCTCCAGGGGTGAATTTTTCAGGGGAAATTTTACCAGGGTGTGATTTTGCCGGAATTCCTATATAAAATTTTCTCAATTTTATATGAGGGGGGGATTTTCCACGGGAGAAATTCTTCATGGGGGAATTTTCCACGGGAAAACCTTTCCATAAGGGAGGGGAGGTTTCCGAGAAAAAATTCCACGGAAGGGGTATATTCGGCAGGACTTGAAAAACGATCAGAAACTAAATAAAAGCAAGTCTTTTTTATAATGAAAGCGGGCTTAAGAGCAGTTTCCAGGCAGAAACCTCCACAGGAAAAGTTCCGGGGGGAATTTTCAGTGAAGATGGAGTTCTCGAGGGGAATTTTTCGGGGGGTGAGTTTTACCCAGGAGGAAATTTCCATAGAGGAATTTTTGTTGGAAGGTTTTCCCTCCTCAATACCTTACTCTGTGCGCTAATGTTTGACTCTTTGTCCCAGTTCTTTAAGAATGACTCGTGAATCCCGAGGACAGTTTAATTAGAATAAGGGGCTTTTTTAAGTACTAAGAAACTTTAGCGTGAAGAGCGAGGTATTGAGGAGGGGTAGCCCTTTTCATATAAGGCATGATTTCTGTTCATTTTAAGTTTTACCGTTGCTTCTTACTTTCAGTTGAAACAACTAGCTTTTTGTTTTTTTTTTTAATTTAACACTATTAACATTAATTGAAATTTTTTCAATAGACAATTTTTTCTATTTTTAAACGCATTCTTAAACATTGGGTTACTATGGGCTGTGGTCCGGTCTTTACTAGGTTGCAGCTATTGCTGCAAGCATTACTTCAAGGAAGAAGAGAAAGTAATAGAAAAGCTATCTGCTTTAGTCCCAATTTTTAAGGTCACGATGTAATGCTTATCTAGTTAGCCTTGACTAGCTGAAAAGATTTTTCTGAATAGCGGCCAATTAAGGGGGAACATTGAGGGTGTTTCTAATCAGAAATGTTACAAAGGAAAGGTGTGGAGGAGACTATTACCATTTTCTTAATTTGGATATATGCCATACCGTATTTTGTTCTGTCATTTGATCTTATTAAGGAAAGAGGAAAACTGTAATTAAGAAATAGGGATTAATGAACAGGACTGATTAAAAGAACTAATCGGCTATCTAGAAATATATAAGAATTATCCGTTTAGTTATTATATTGTAATTTTATTGTTTTGTAATCGTTTGGTGTCTTTAAAGAAGTTTTTTCATGTTGTTATATTTTTAATACTACTATCCAAATAATTTCTCTTTTTCCCAAATATAAAAAGCAAAAACAAGAGACTTATAGTCTATATCAGTTTGAAAATAGGTTAAATCAGGGGCAACCCTAACAATAACAAACATTTGGTTAATGCTAATGAAATAAAATAAAATAGGATGAATATATAATAGTTTAGAAACAAATTTGGGCTATATATTTGCACATTAGTGGGGGTGAGGGGTAAAGCATAGCATAAATTAAATACGTAGCCTATCCTAGGTATCTTCCCCCCCTAAACCCCGAAAAACAACAGTTTAAATATCTTAAACGCAATGAAAACTACTCTTTGCATTCCATTTCAAGAGACCGCTATTGAGAAATAACCAGTCTGGCGGGTTTCGTCTCTCATTAGTATATAAAGCGACCATATAACGCACCAGTACCATTCTTTTTTGATTAAACACACATAAATACCATAAATTCAAAAAAATTCATTCAACACTCGCTTTTATTCAATGTTGCGGCACGCATCCATCACAGCGCAATCCTGTAGAGGTAGGGTGCAGAATATGCTGGATCTGTCCTACGATTTCTGTTGTGTTGTATGGTATTTTCAAGATTACACTGATAGGTCTCTACACCCTTAAACATCATCTGTGTGTTAAGTCTATAAAATATATACAAAGTAGATACATACTTCTTCAGAAGGCAAACGACTTTGTTTTCTTTTACATCTTTCCTAGATTAATCAATGGATTTAATCAAGCGGTTCGATTGACCGAACTTTAAGTAAAGAGCGACTAGTTCCAATGGTAACCGAGATTTTCAAAGCTGACGTTTGTAAACAATAAAAAGGACAAAATTGACAATATCTTGGTGATTCCAACTCTAAGTATGCAAATTTTATGGAGTTTAATGTAAATCATCAAAAGCTATTAGCAAAAGAAAATTTGCAGAGTTACAGAAAAAGGATAAAATCCTCCGAAAAGGTGAATTACGGTTGAAAAAAATTGTCCAATCAAAGTTTGAATGCCTAAGAACCCCTTCACTATATTTTTAAGCCTCTACCTATGAAAACACGAAATGCCGTTTTTTGGTCACGCTAGTGAGTTGGTGGTTTTTTTTTTAAGACTCAGATAGGCCCCCTCCTTCGCAATGTTCCTCCTCCTAGACCACTCGAGGACAAACATATTATCAAGCTAAAATTTCAAGGTAGCTAATAAAGTCACAAAAATTTTAAACCGAATATTATAACCTGAGGACAGCATGACCTCTATCCACCTTTCTGAGTGAGGCCCAAATTTATGAAAAGTTTTGATTTTATATAAAATAATCCATCAATATAACATCGAAGAAATATGGGCTTATTATATAATCTTTTAACTTAGGACCGCACGAATATTTTGTTAAGAATATTATAGTTAAAAAAAAAAAAAATCATTTTTAGAACAAACACAGCTTATGCAAAGGACTAACTAGAATGAAAAAGTTAATCAGGAATTATATAGACAAAAAAATCTGACTGAAGCTTAAACCGCTTAAAAATTCCACATGCAACAATTTTAGAACCCCTAGGGCCTTTGCAAATACACACATCTAAATGCCATATTTCAGGCCCAGATGCTGATTTATAAAGTTAACGAGAAAGGTGAGCATATTGTAACATTTTGAATTGAAGATTCAGAGCAAATTTGGTCTTGCCTGATTGAAGGGCCCAATGCATTCTTTCTGTCTATATCGCCCTAAAACTACGACCACGAGGGCTGCTAAAATCAATTTGATATTTGAAAGAGGGCTGTTTTGGGCATAAATTGCTCATTACAGTGTGCTTTTGGAGTTGAAAGCAATAATGTCCTGAGCTTAGTTGCAGATTCAGGAGGGGAGGGGGTGAGGGGGGGCCCTACCCTAGCGTAGTCTAAAGTAGTGTAATTTACTTAATTAACTCAATTTTGCGTTAGTTAAACTTGCTCCTAACGCAAGTTTATTGAATACACCCATTTTGCCCCCCCCCTAAAAAAATTTTCGGATCAATCTATTTTGCCCACACCCCCCTAAAAAAAATCCTGGATCCCCCCCTGCCTGAGCTCTATATTGATAAATCATAATTTAATACTGAAATCAAAATATTTATTTTAATAAAAAAGATTGAAACATATACAAAACTATTTTAGTAGTTGGTTCGGTATTTAGTCAGGATTTCAGCAGGGATGTGTCCTATCTCCGTTTACACGACAATTTTGAAGGAGTTTGTCCTAAGTAGCCCAGCAAAGAATATGGAAGCGTTTGGAATTAAATGGGGAGGTAAAAGTTTCCTAGATTTGGCATATATAGATAATTTAAGCGTCCTAGATAAAAGTCTAGGCAAAATGAATCCAGGTCTGAAGGTTTTGAGGGCTCAGGATATAGTAAATGGTTTGAAAATTTATTTTAGAAAGACTAAGTCACTTAAACTAGGAATAAATAAAGGTGAAGATTAGATGTTGAGTGACAAAAAAACTGATAAGATAAGATAAGATAAGATAAGTTTTATTCTTCATTAAATACACATACAATATTAGATGTTATAAATCCCTCAAAGGCTCATTGGCCTGTACAAAGAGGGAAGACATATGAATTACATACTCAAGGATAAAAAACAAAAGAAAATTTAAAATGATCACTTACTCACATATGAAGGAGAAGAAAAGAAAATATAAATAAAATAGAAAACTATAGAAAAAATTAGAATAAATAAACTAAATTAATTAATTATATTAAATAGACTCAAAAAAAAAAAAAAAAAAAAAAAAAAAAAAAAAAAAAAAAAAAAAAAAAAAAAAAAAAAATATTACAAAATATTACTATAAGCGAATTCCTGTCGTCGAAACAGACTGTAATTATTAGACTGTAATAAAATGGTGCGAAAGCAATAAAATTTAACCTATCTTCATGAATGCTACTCCTTAGTGAACTATACAAGTTTCACCAATAAAAAATGATAATCATACCTGAGGCCTGGGAGTCATAGCGCAGAGAAAGCCACCATAAAACAAACTAACCATTCAGGGGACATCAACTCCACAAAAAAAAAAAAAAAAAAAAAAAAAAAAAAAAAAAAAAAAAAAAAAAAATAATTATTCAGTTTGATTCTTAACTAAATGGTCCTTAAGAATCCTCTTGAAAGTGCCAAACGAGTGACGAAAGTTATCAAATTGATAACTTCACTCACCCGGGTAGTGATATTAGTAAAGATGACAGATGCAGTAAAGATGTAAAAATTAGAATAGCCAAAGCGAGGTGATATTTTTTCTCAGTTGAAAAAAGTTTGAAAGAATAAGAAAATAAGTCTGTAAATCAAGATAAGAAAATTGGACGCTCCCGGTAATAACAGGGGCCAAGTGTGGTTCTGAAATATGAGTGCTTCGAAAGGAAGGGGGAAATCTCTTAAATGCCTTCCAGAGGAACTGACTGAGAATGGTTTTAAATACCCGTTTGACTGACTGTCAAACAAAAAGCTGTGCAAAAAACAAAAAGCTGTGCCCAAATCGCTAGTGATTAAAGACTAGGCAAACAAAAATTGTACTGAAATTCTGAAAATAAGACGCGTTTTCAATTGGATTGATACAGCAAAATTCTTATCAGCGTATTAGATATCAAAATTTACACAGTAATCAAAATTACTAATTGGCTGGATTAATTGAATTGTATTCGGTATCCAGGGAGGGACAAGTTTAACTCTAGTGTTACGAACAATATGTTAATGGATGATAAATCCCCTACCCTTGCATTAGGTTTGGTTTATTTTAACTTGTAACCTTCAAGATATGATATTTTTCCTCTTTCAATGTTTTAACGTCCCCCTTCGCTTTTGTTTTCAGTCCAATCATAATGTAAAATTAATATTAATTTGATTCCTAAACAAGTGGGTTGACTGTAAGAAAAAAAATCTAAGCAGTGGATCTTGGTAGCAGTATTAACACTTTAACAAAAATAATTGCCAAGTAAGTGGTAATTTAGCAAATGGATGCGATTGATGGTTGAGATAATTTGTCAATAATTATCAAATCGATCTAGTTGTAAGGGTTAGTTGAACATAAATTAAATACGTAATTCTTAATCAAAACACTGACAATAACGCATCTTCAAGTTCAAAATGTTGGCATTAATTCTACATTTTTCACAAAGATTCAAGTATGAAATTTATTAAGACAAAAGCTTGAAGCTTAGAAAATTCTACTAAGCAGAATAGGAAAGATTAAAATGTCACGTAGAAATGTTATAAGAGTTAATAAAACCTTTTTTTTGATCAACACCAACATCGGAAAAAATATGTCCAATTCAAGCATTAAATCAATTCAAGGCAAGACCTGAAAATTTAGAAAAGTTTACTTTAAAGGAAAACCTATTTCCATATTTACGTGTTCTGATAAAATCTTCCACGAAATTCAAATTCTAAACCTTACTTTTCCTTGGGAATCAATAGAAGAGAGTTACGACGACGTCACACTTCAGTTCAACCAATAGAAAACAAGATGCGCCAAATCCAAAAGAAGTTAGTACAAGTTCTTCTGAGGTCGTCGATGGTTGCTATCGGGACCTTGAATGAGCAAGGGTCTTACACTTCAGAAAACTGAGATTTTTTCAGTTTCTCATAAGGGGAATTATCAACAGAGCACAAATAGAGGAAGTTAGTAAGTGTCTTTAAACTATGCACACTATCAAACATTAGCCTTGCACCAATTTAGTCTCTGTGTACTAGCTGAAGACCGGCAAATAGAGAAGTTCGAAGATGGAGCTTTGCTTGGCTCAAGACCTCCTTAGAGATAGCAATAAAGACCGAGTGTTAGTAATTTCAGCTTGAAACTGAATCAGATTTTTGTCGAGTTTGGAATCTAATCTGAAGCTAGAACTTACATAGTAAAAAAGCTATAAATTGTGGAGCTTATATGCTGGACACACAAACATTCTTTCATTTGAATATTTGTAATATGTAAAGTACATAATAATGCCCATACATAAAATCCCATCAGCTAAGCTTGTATGGGTCCCCACGAGAAGGGTATGGGTAATACAAGTATGACCCCCCCCCCTCCCCCATTGATAAGATTTTCCACAAATCAGCTTCGAAACTTCTATTTTTTTTTATACTTGGACCAGGGTCGTATCCAGGATATTTCCGGGCGGGATGGGTACAAAAAACGCATCAAAAGTTGATATATGTTCATTTTTGTTATGTTTTTACGAGTCGGACATACATTTGGGGGGGGGGGGTTCAAACCCCCTAACCCTCCCCCCTGGATACTACCTTGACTTGAACACCCAGATAATATATTGTCTGAGAATATTGAACATAAATAAAGAAATTTGAGATCTTGAAAGATAAACCCCGCGAGATCTTGAAAAGTAAATTCCTCTCCCCCTATGATTTCGTGAATGGGCGTGATTGCAGCTCAAAATTTTGTCGGTTTGACTTCACTCTGTGATTTTTCATAAGATACCACCGGTGAAAGCAACCTGTTTCTTAGCAACAACAACATGTTTAATAAACAGGAAATATTTAAAAGAAGATTAAAGTTTATAATCACACTGAAACAAAACTAGGCCATCTTTTAATTTTTTACTGCTTCTCATTCACAATCTCTATCCACAAGCACTATAATTAAATTTCGTTTATGGGCCCACGAGAAACCCATACTTTCGCTTTTGAAACATCAATAATAACTATGCCGCCGGAAGGATAAATGGCTGTTGCTGAGCTATGAAACTGACCAACTAACTGAACAATTTTGTGTTGCGTAATTATTGCTAGGATTTTTCTCTTCTTGTTAATGTAAATGTACCACTTTTTGGGTGACAAGAATATCAACATAAAAAACCTACATTTTTTAGGCCTTATAAATCCCTTTTTGTTTATCTTCTCTTCTGTTTTTATTCCGTCATTTTTTGCCTAATCGACACGTACGAGGTCTATTCCTACTGGACAAAAGTGATTTTCTAAGATTTTTATTTTTTCTATTTCAAATTGAAAAAAATTAGAGTAGTACCACATTTTCGTCAGTGTTGTCACGTTTTCCTGAAAAATAAGTGAGCAAAATTAATTAGTTTGATGTGACTTTGCTTCCCGTCGTAGAAATTCAAGCATTAACAATCTATTGATTCCCAGATACAAGTACATCATCAGATGGAATCAGCGCTTTCTTAAGCTGTTTCGAGCCATATATTTTAGCTTAAAATGTTCCACCAGGGCACCGATTTTTATAAATCGGTGCCCCCTACTAGCAAAAACAGCATAACTGCACATGGTGGTTTTTTTCTTTAAAAATCGACTCTGCAATATTTCCTTTTTTTAAAGATACATTTGGGTATGTATGTTTCCATTCAAACAATCTGATTGCATTTTCAATGCCCTTGGTATTTTAGCAGTAAAACTTGTAATACATCTTTATTTGCGCAATGTGTGTCAATGGCTTCCTAGCCGAGTGATTAGCACGCTAGACTTGAAATTCTACCGGGAGGAAAAGGTTTTGAGTCCTTGTGTCTGGGGTATGGGGTGAACTGGGGTGTGTGACGTGACTGTGCAAACTCAGCCAGAGTTGACCCAGCTCTAAATGGGTACCTGGAAAAATTGGGGAAGGTAAACAGGAAGGGTCTGCGAAAGTGCAGGATGACTGCCCCCTCCGTTGCAATTCCTGGCTGAAAGGCCCTAAAACAGGCCCAAAATCGGCACATCTAAAAGGGACTGCAAAGATCAATGCCGCATTCTCTACTTGACTTTTTTTTTATCCAAGGCTTTCCTTAATTATTCAAAGTTGATTATAGTTTGCCTACATGTTAAGGGAATGACTGAATATCAAAGTAGATTAAATCCATTTATAAAAGTTATCAAATACTGGTGTTTAGTACCACTTACATAGCTCAGTTGTGTTAATTCAAAAGGCAGTACAAAAGTCAAAATCAATTTGCAATGCCGATAAAAAAAACTAAAAAAAAAGAAATGGTTTGGAATCTTTGACGGTACTAGTTGAGAAAGCGATAAACACGCAATAAGTGAAGTTTCGTTAATGCTAATGAAATAAAACAAAATAGGATGAAAATATAATAGTTTAGAAACAAAATTTCGGCTATATATCTGCACATTAGGGGGTGAGGACGGTGGGGGTTGGTAAAGCAGAGCATGTATTAAATACGTAACCTAACCTAAACTAACCCAACCTAGGTACCTTTTCCCCCCTAAACCCCAAATAAAAATAGTTTAAATATTGTAAGCGCAGTGACATGCCACAGTTTCCAATCTAATTGTCTATTGAAAAAAAAAAAAATAACGTTTGACTAGTTTCCTAAGCATCTTCCCTATATAATATATGGCGTGTTTACCGCTTTCTTAACCAGTATCTCTTTGACTGAGCGGTTTTTGAACTCAATTCATTTGTTTACTACAAGTAGATCCCTTTCAGATTGTTGCCAGATTAAAATTAAACTCAACATGAAAAATGTCATCGCCTAAACTAATCTATCGGGCTGGTTTATCGCTGTATGTATCTAGAAAAACAGCATGTAGGACGTTTCTCGTGTCTAACCTCATAGTTGTTCAAATATGTCCTCGGCATCGTGGCAGACATCTGTTAGAAACATCCCTGATGCTAATATTTGCGATAGTGGGATTGAAATCTTAGAGCAATAATAAACGAGCAAAAAAGTTTAGAATCTTTTTGTTTTTGTCTTCTTTCTAAGGATTTTATTCTGCTAATCACAAAATGAATACCTTGTTGGAGTTGGGGTAGAATATTTTTAGGGATTCCTCACTAATTAATCAGTTATAATACAATTCAATGCAGCAGGGAACAAGGTTAATGTATAAAATCATACATTATGACCATTTTAGATCGTGACCATTCTCTTCGAAAAAAAAATATCACATTTTTATAGATAGGGGATTGGCGCTCACTTTATACCAGTGATTCCCAAAGTGAATCACTGGAGTGCCCCTGGGGGCACTTGAGTAATTCAAGGGAGTGGTGATTATAACAGGTGCATTAGAGATGCATTGCAAATAGTAAATCTCGGTGATTTTAGATTACTAAATGAGCGGAGCACCAGCCTCATCTTCCTCTATAAGATATTTTCTACCTTTCTCTTTCTGAGTTCAATAATTCGTTTCAGAATTTCCAGCATTGATGTTTTTCATTTATATCTTTCTTTAATATATTTTAGAAATAAGACGGAACGATTAATAGACGTTTCTTTCTACTTAATTGCTATTCAAACTTAAATATTATTAATTTAAACGGGCTGTTGAGCGATAATTTTCTGAAAGTAAGGCCGTAGAGCATATAGGTTTGGAAGCCACTGATTTACACGATCCTCTGACATTTTAAATTTGATTTTGAAATTTTCATCATGTTTACGCTCCTTTTTGGGTGTTTTTTTTTTCCTATTTTAAAATTATACATATTTTCTTAAACTACACAATTTTTAATTAGTAAATTAAGCTCAAGAATTTTGTGCGTTTGGATCCTGGAAACGGATCCAAAATCCGTTTTTTAGACTTTTGCTTTATATTTACAAGGTCAATGTTTCCATACTGTTCATTGCCATGTTGTTGTTTTTTGTCTTTTTTTTTTCTTGGGATCCTACAACCCGTGCTGGATAGTTTTTACATATTATAAATTTTTTTTGCTGGAATTTTTATCAAGTTCACATCCATTTTTACGGGCAATTCTCCTTCCTCTTTTCTGAATAAATAGAAAAGAAATTTTTTCATTTGAAAATGAAGGTGGACATTGAAAATTAAAACAAACGAAAATTATTTCGTATATGAGGGGGGATGCCCAGGGGTGGCTCTTGGGGTAAGTGAAGTAAGCAGTTACGTAGGGCGTCGAGTGACAGGGGTCACCTTGAGCAAGGGGTGTCATAGGCGCTCCCTGTGTCGGAGGGAGAGACTGCCACCGGGCACCATGTGACTTAATCAAGACAAAAATTATAAGATATTTGCAGAGCCTCCAAAACCGATCTATATCACCTAAAAAATAATGGGATTATTTAGGCATGAAAATGTCCCAACTTCGAACAATTCCTCTTGGTGCAACGCATGTCAGTTGCTAGTGATTTTATGGCACTAATTTAAAGTTTTTCAAGGAGAGTCGTGTTTACGTAGGGCAAATGTAGGCCTAATGATAAATCGAATGAAGCACTTCGATAATGCCAACAACTAAATTTACATTGGTTCTGGTTTTGATTTGCACAAGCTCACACAAAATTAGTAGATATTATATCCCAGACACAAAATTGATCCCTGACCACATTCCACTCAAGCAGACGGAGAGAGACTAGTGTAGATACATTTTCTTGTAAAGCAGGTTTTTATTGTAATTTAACTGTAAGAAAATTGTTTAATTCTACAAGACTTGTATTAAAAGTGTTTAATCATAGAGTAAAGAGTGCTTTACTCTATGGTTTGATTGACAATCTTTAGATATGGAATAATTACGTGAGCGCAAAGAGGTCAAATTCCCCCCCCCCCCCGCAAACAAATCAGTTTATTTTCCAATAATCAATACTATATGTGAACAATGGGAAAATTGCACATCATGTCATCCCCAAAGGCATAGTCATTGGACGTTTCAACTATATTGAACAAATTGGTTGTCTCAAAATTTTGGTCTGACGTCTTTGGGGAATAATGGCATGTGGGATGGGAGCTGGTTGCCCTACAATCTTTTTGGTCATTTGAGAAAGTCAGTAGAACTTTCGATTTTCGTTCGAACGAGTCCACTCCCGATTTTCAAGACCATTGGCTCGAAACGATCACACCTGGGAAACAAATCAAATAAACGCGCATCCATGATCTTTCTTCAGGCAAAAAAAAAAAAAAAAAAAAAAAAAAATATTAAAATTTCTTAGGTAAGACCTTGAAACATCTACATTTTGGTACTCTGATATACTGAATCGCATAGTGTGATTCTCATTAAGATCCATTGACTTTTTGGGGGGTGCTTCCCTCCTCTTTCCGAAAATCAGGTGAATATTCTAAGGCTAGTAGCTTGTGATGCATGAGATTAAACTTAGCGTTTTACATATTTGGAATCACCATGAAAAGCCGATTCTTTTTATATATTAATTTAAAAAACTTATTCCACAAAATAAGTTTTTCAAAGTAAAGTAAAGAACTCCATTAAAAAAAAAAATGAGCAAAAATAAAATCAAATAATCTACCAAGCGTGGAAATACCACAAATCAGCATCGATATATAAATGAAACCCAAAACGAACAGAAATTACAATAAATAACCGAGTCAAACTCAAAACGAGCAGAAATTAACATAAGTTGGGCGCAAAACCCCTATGCCTTCCCAAGGCCAGAACAAAATTTGCCCTTTACTGAAAAAAATATAAATGTTTTTACTTTTATAACTTTAATAAATCAAATAATTTTAAAATTTTGATTACTAAATATCAGTATATGTCACAGTTTATATAATTATCCAGTAAGCTTATCGCAGATCATTTCTGGTCTTCGTTCTCTTCCCACTTCTTCGTGCAATTGTGGATCAGTGTGTTTGCGTCTATCAATGAGAAATGGTTACTAAGTGCATTATTCGTAATAGCGGTTTTCCACTTGTTTCCGATTGTTTCGCGTCTGACTTGTCTACCCGTGAAAAGATCTGATGCCGCCTATGTTTCTACGTTCTCTGGAGCACTCGCACCCCGGTCCGGGTTTTTATAATGGGTGAGATAGGGAATGATCATACTGGATAATTATATAAACTGTGGTATATGTATATTAAACTGACAATGCACATTCATTTGTATTTTTTCAGTAAAGTGCAAATTTTGTTCTGGCCTTGGGAAGGCATAAGGGTTTTGCGCCCAACTTATGTTAATTTCTGCTCGTTTTGAGTTGACTCGGTTCGCTTTATATTGACATAGTCTTTTCAGGAAAAAAGAAAATAATACTTTAAATCTTTTCGTTTTTTAAGACTTTATAGTTTGGCCTGCTATTTATATGCTGGAGAAACATTTTCAGCATGAAACTTTCTTTGGAGAAACTTTCTTTGATAGCTTAGATACACTTACGCTATTTTGATTTTGTTAAATTTTAAGAGCAGAAGTAACCCCGAAAGTTTGAACATAATACCCTCTGTCGTTCTTGGGTTACTGCTGAGAACCCTTATTGGGAATTAGCATTATCACATTGCATTTTGATTTAATATTAAGGCAACACAACACAAGGGGGATTAGATGCCTTCCAATCACTTTCGACTATTAAAAAGGGCATCAGCCCTTACTATGGCTATCTCAAAATTTTGATTGGATGTGTTTTGGGGAATGATGGGCGTGGGGAGGCTAGTTGCCCTCCAATCACCTTCGACTATTAAAAAGGGCAGTAGCCCTTTGAATTTCCAATCGAATGAGCCTTTTTTGAAGTTTCTACGACAACGCCTTCTATAAAAACCTTATATGCCCCCAGGGCATGACTTAAAACTCTTGCCCCCAGGGTTGTGGGGGAGTGTCCTCCTCAAAAAGATATTTTCTATCTGGATATCAACTACGGTTAACAAAATGGCTATCTCAAAATTTTGATTGGATGTGTTTGGGGGAATGATGGGCGTGGGAGGGAGGCTAGTTGCCCTCCAATCACTTTCGACTATTAAAAACGGCACTAGCCCTTTGAATTTCTAATCGAATGAGCCTTTTTTGAAGTTTCTACGACAACGCCTTCTATTAAAACCTTATATGCCCCCAGCGCATAACTTAAAACCCTTGCCCTGAGGGTCTTAGGGGAGTGTCCTCCTAAAAAACATATTTTCTATCTGGAAATCAATTACGCTGAACAAAATGGCTATCTAAAAATTTTGATTGGATGTGTTTGGGGGAATGATGGGTGCGGGGGGGGGGGGGGCTAGTTGCCCTCCAATCACTTCGACTATTAAAACGGGCACTAGCCAATTGAATTTCCAATCGAATGAACCTTTTTTGAAGTTTCTACGACAACGCCTTCTATAAAAACCTTATATGCCCCCAGGAAATAACTTAAAACCCTTGCCCAGAGGGTTGTGGGGGAGTGTCCTCCTCAAAAATATATTTTCTATCTGGAAATCAACTACGCTGAACAAAATGGCTATCTCAAAATTTTGATTGGATGTGTTTGGGGGAATGATGGGCTTGGTGGGGGGGCGCTAGTTGCCCTCCGATCACTTTCGACTATTAAAAACGGCACTAGCCCTTTGATTTTCCAATCGAATGAGCCTTTCTTGAAGTTTCTACGACAGCACCTTCTATTAAAACCTTATATGCCCCCAAGGCATAACTTAAAACCCTTGCCCCGAGGGTCTCAGGGGAGTGTCCTCCTCTTTTCTATCTGGAAATCAACTACGCTGAACAAAATGGCTATCTCAAAATTTTGATTGGATGTGTTTGGGGGAATGATGGGCGTGGGGGGGCTAGTTGCCCTCCAATCACTTTCGACTATTAAAAAGGGCACTAGCCCTTTTAATTTCTAATCGAATGAGCCTTTTTTGAAGTTTCTACGACAACGCCTTCTATAAAAAACCTTATATGCCCCCAGGGCATAACTTAAAACCCTTGCCCCGAGGGTTGTGGGGGAGTTGTCCTCTTCAAAAAGATATTTTCTATGTGGAAATCAACTACGCTGAACAAAATGGCTATCTCAAAATTTTGATTGGATGTGTTTGGGGGAATGATGGGCGTGGGGGAGGGGCTAGTTGCCCTCCAATCACTTTCGACTATTAAAAATGGCACTAGCCACTCCAATTTGCAATCGAATGAGCCCTTTTCGAACTTTCTACGACAACTCCTTCGATACGAAGTCCCCGGGTATGGAGAAAAAAAAAGAACACATTGTGCCCACATCGTTCTTTACTATCAAAATTCTGTTTTCAGAGTTTCGGACTTTCGGTCACTATTAGGCCGAGTCACTCCTTGCTGACAATTCGTTACCACGATCTGTTTGATACCTAGTAAATGGGTGAACAAGTCAATCATCTAAAGAAATACTTTTAATCTAATCAGAGTTTTAATCATCCATTCGCTGTTGGATGTTTCTTTGACAAAACCCTAATCAAAGGCCTGCTGTAATATTGGAATTAGTAAAAACTCTGTAATGATCCCGCAGGGAAAATCGAATCACTCCAAAGAAAGAGTTTTGTTTCTAAGGGAATCGAAGCCGCTCTTTCTGCACTTAGGTATAAATACATGAAAATGCTTCCAATAATATATCTTATTTTTCATGACTAATTTTTTTCTATGGGAGAAAAATCAAATCAGGGAATTCCTAAGTTATTCCTATCTAAGTTATTCCTATCAGGTGTAATTCCTATCGAAGGAAAATGTCAGCTTTTTTCAGTATCTTAGACAAATCTGTATGTTAGCCAATATAGTGTATTATACAAGACACAGAGAAAGACAGAAATATATATATATATATATATATATTATATATATATATATATATATATATATATATTATAATATATATATATATATATATATATATATATTATATATATATATATATATATATATATATATATATATATATATATATATATATATATATATATATATATATATATATAATTTATTTATTTATTCTTTAAGGTTTTTTTTTCATCTATTCTTTTTCATTTTTTTAACTTAAGCTTAAGTATTTCTGGAAAGGAGAATATAGTTTTGATGAAGATATCATTGTAAACAAGACAATATCATGCATCACGCACGGTAAATATTAGATATAGGCGTACTAAGTATCTTATCAAACAGTTCGTGGTAACGAACTGTATGTAAGAAGCGACCCGGCTCAATAGTAACCGAAACTCTAAAAAACGAATCAATAAGTTTCATTAAGTTTAATCTTACCCTTCAAAAGCTACGCGCCTGAGAAAATTTACTTTATTTTCAAAAAAAGGAGGAAACAACCCCTAAAAGTCATAGAACTTTAATAAAAACCATACCACCAGATTCAGCGTATCAAAAAACCATACTATAGAAGTTTCAAGCTCCTATCTGCAAAAATGTGGAATTTTGTATTTTTTGCAAGAAGAAAGATCACGGATGCGTGTTTGTTTGTTTGTTTGTTTTTGTGTATTTTGTTTGTGTGTTTTTTTTCCAGGGGTGATCGTATCGATTCAGTAGTCCTAAAATATCGTGAGAGGGCTCATTCGAACGGAAATTGAAAGTTCTAGTGCCCTTTTTAAGTGACGAAGAAAATTGGAGGGTAACTTGGCCCCCTCCCACGCTAATTTTTCCCCCAAAGTCACCCAATAAAAATTTTAAGATAGCCATTTTGTTCTGAACAGTCGAAAATTTAAAAAATATGTATTTGAGGATAAATTAATGTCCCACAGTTCCCGGGGGAAGGGCTGCAAGTTATGAACTTTGTCCATTGTTTACATAGTATTGATTAATGGGAAGTATACAGACGATTTCAGGAGGGATTTTTTTCTGGTGGGGGTCGGAGGAGGGGGTTGTGGGGGAGGACCTTTCCATGGAGTATGTTTCCTTGGGGGAAGGAACATTTCTGTGAAGGGGTTTGCCGGATTTCCAAGCATTATTTAAAAAACGATCAGAAATTAAATAAAATAAAAAAAAAATTTTCAACTGAAAGTAAGGAGCAACATTAAAACTTAAAGCGAACAGAAATTATTACGCGGGAGTTCGCCCTCTAGTCAATAAATAGCTCTTTACTCTAAAGTTTTTCTTAGTACTTTCAAAAGATATTTCTATTCTAATTAACCGGCCTTTGCGACTCAGGGGTTTGTGATTCGATCAAAATTCGAACAAGGGGGGCGAAATCCTTAATATACGTAATAAAAACATACGAATATAGAAGTTCGTTACGTAAGTTAATTCGTAAGTTGCGTCAGAACAAAATTTCGAGAAAGCCATTTAGCCAAAAAAAAGTAAAACTAATCTGCAAATTTCGTTTTAATTATTCATGGGTGGTGACCCAAAATCAGAGCTGCATTAATTCAAAAACTTTCAGAAATTAAATAAAAGAAAACAACATTTTTTTAACTGAAAGTAAGGAGCGACATTAAAACTTAAAACAAACAGAAATTATTCCGTATATGAAAGGGGCGGTCCCCTCCTCAACACCTCGCTCTTTATGCTAAAGTTTGACTCTGTCTCACAACTTTATTTTTTAAAACAATAAAAAATTTAGCGTAAAGAGCGAGGCGTTTGAGGAGGGACCGCCTCTTTCATGTACGGAATAATTTCTGTTAGTTTTAAGTTTTAATGTCGCTCCTTACTTTAAGTAAAAAAAAAGCTCATTTTTTTATTTAATCTGTAGTAAAGAGGCTAGTTTTTTTATCAATTTATTCTAGATTTAAAAAGTATTCCTCAATTCTTGGGAGGGTAGTAGTCCAGGATTGCTGCCAATTTTACTGAGAAATATACCCTACCAACTCTGTAGAATTGTCAATATAGTTTTTAGGTTTTCAAGTTGAACATTTAGGTTAACGGTACTTAGCCCTAGGGTTTAACATTGCATCTTCTGGCAAATACACCTATTTGCCACACAACAAAATTTTCGTAGATGTTATATAGTTGCCTGTGTCACTGAGGTATGATTTCGATCACACACAACTATTGAGTTTATGATTGATGAGACCACTATTTCCACATAGCAGATATAACGCAAACTCAGAAGAAAGAGCAAGAAAAACAAAAAAAAAGGAATAATTTTAATTGTTTAACATCGCCTTCCAATTTAGTCACAAAGTGAGTTTTAACGGATTTGAAATACACGTGTATTTTAGTATGGGTCCCTGCAGAAGAACCTTTAGCACGCCAATGCACCTCCATCATGGAAACTGCACTAAAGAAAGAAAAGGAAAACAAATATGATAAAAACTTATGACATGAATCACGTGTAGCAGACACACCCAGATTTTGTAAAATATTGTTTTTTTTACGCTTCGACTATGAACTACTACGACCCACTATAAAAGGTCAAGAAAATAACAAATCCCTTTTTATCTTAAGCCTTTGTGAGAGCGAGGGACTTGAAAAACCTTTTTAAAGCTTTGAATTCTAATTTTTTCAAACTTAATGGAGTTCCTTATTTCAGGTCCCTCGCTCAGCAAGGAAGGGTTGAACAACGCCCTAGAGGCAAAATAAGAACGATCGATCTGTTCTACTTAGAAAATGTAATGAGAAACGTGCCGAGTACCAGAAACTCCAGGTTGAAGTGGAAACTAGAAATTCCTTTACTAAGGTCAATAGCCCTTGAGTCAAAAGAGAGAGATCTTAACCTCACAAAAGCTGATTGAGAGTGACTTGAGGGAGTTTACAAAAGAAACAAACTTCAAGGAGAGATTTAAGTGGATTATCTCATCATGGGCATACACATAGTTATTCCGATTATTAATATGGACTTGAACGAAATTAAGGAGATGTTGATGGAAAGAACTAAAGATCCTGTGACACAAAGAAAACTAGTGCTTGTAATTGTTTCAATAGCTCTGTTGTTAGATAATATGTTATACATGGTTATTGTACCGATAATCCCTGATTACCTGAGACAACAAGGCATGTGGATGACACATATTGAAGGGGGTGAGGTGGTCACTGAAGCCCCTTTAAGTTATAGCAACTCATCTGGCAGCTATAACGTTCCTAGCAATATAACAACAAAAATTATCAATGGTGTTACTGTTTATGAAGGTGAAGATACAGCAATTGGGCTTCTTTTTGCCTCTAAAGCACTTGTTCAACTATGTATAAACCCTTTTTCAGGAGCAATAATAGACAGAATTGGGTATGAGACCCCAATGATGGTTGGACTTACTATAATGTTTTTCTCAACAGCAGTCTTCGCTTGTGGAAAAAGCTATGGTGTTCTTTTCTTCGCCAGAAGTTTACAAGGTGTAGGGTCTGCTTTCGCAGATACTTCTGGACTTGCAATGATAGCTGATAGATTTACTGAAGAACATGAGCGCACAAGAGCTCTTGGTATTGCTCTAGCCTTTATATCATTTGGTTGTTTAGTGGCCCCTCCCTTTGGTTCATTTCTTTACCAATTCTGTGGAAAAGAATTTCCGTTCATTGTTCTCTCTTTAGTTTGCTTGGTTGATGGATGTATGCTTAAACTAGTAATGAGACCGAAAGGATTCCATAGAGTAGAAGGAGACGATTTTGAGCCTCGACCACATCAAAAGGGAACACCAATCTGGAAATTATTGATGGATCCCTACATTGCATGTTGTTCTGGAGCTTTAGTTATGGCAAATGTTTCCCTTGCATTCTTAGAACCAACGATATCTGTCTGGATGATGGATACCATGCCTCATATTGAACAATGGCAGATGGGCATGATTTGGCTCCCAGCTTTCATACCACATGTCTTTGGTGTGGTGATCACTGTTAGATTTGCAGAGTCCTGTCCACAATATCAATGGCTATTCGCCGCTGTTGGATTGGCCCTTGAAGGACTTTGCTGCTTTATAGTTCCGTTTTGTACGTCTTATTGGGGACTTATGATACCAATTAGTGGAATTTGTTTTGGTATTGCTTTAATTGACACAGCACTGTTACCTACTCTCGGTTACCTTGTCGATGTTCGTCATGTATCAGTATATGGTAGTATTTATGCAATAGCTGACATTTCCTATTCATTGGCCTACGCTTTTGGACCACTCATTGCTGGTGGGGTTGTTGAATCTATTGGGTTTACCGCTCTAAATATAGGAATTGCCATATCCAATTTAGTATACTGTCCAGCATTACTGATGCTTCGACACGTTTATGACTATAAACCAATGGCTGGGGATACATCAATTATGATGTCTGATCCCCCTGATAAAAATTACCAAGCATTTAAAATGCAAGATGAAGAGATAAACAATAGCAGAATAACTTACCAGGAAACAAATATTGATAATCCACCAGCTTATAATACAGTATTAAATGGGCCAGAACGAGATCCCCAGTTTCAACAATATAACGGCGGTACAAACAATTCAGCAAGAACAGAAACAAATCCTTTTAGACAAAGTTACAATCAATATTAGACAAAAATTGTGATAAAACTGAAATTTAGTCTTTCCACAGGTATTGAAGCTACAAAAATATCGTGTAAATTGAGAAAATTTCACGTCGTTTCAAAACATGTGAAGAATTATACAAGAAAATAAATTGGAATATTGTTCAGGATCACTGTTCCGACGATAAAGAACATTTACTTTGAAACGTTAAGAAACATTTACTTTGAAACGTTTACTTTGAAACGTTATATAGAATAAATTAATATGCTTGGCTGGAGGATTCTCGAAACTTAGGCATCATTATATTTACACATAAGTCATCACCAGTGGGTGAACTATTAACGTCCAACCAACCCTACAGTCACAAATAATGAGTGCCATCACCTAATAGTCAACAATTTTTAAAAACAAAAAAGGAATAAATTTTACCAGTAGACTTCTGTCTCCCAACTGAAACTACGGGGGTCTGCTTTTGTATCTCCACCCCGTCCGTTTCTAAAGCTTATATTTACCAAAGCAAATGCACCTCGAATACCCCCTTTATTCTTTGAAAATCTAAAGAAAGAAAAATCTAAGGATAGTTTCCTCCAACAAAAAAATAGTTGGATTAATATAACGCAAATTCAAATGTAAAGTGATTAAATTGCTATCGGAAATAGAAGCAACAGTTTGAAATATATCAATGCGTTCAGATTTTCTCTCTTCACGTCTTCTACTATGTCTCCTTAAAAGATTAATACAAAGTATTTTCCCCATTAAGACAACTTCCCTGTTAATCTTTCAAATATTGACTTCAGCTTAGAACTTGTAATAACTGCTATAGCCTGCTAAAGTTAAATCATCACGCCTTTAGAACAAATAAAGTAATTACACGATTGGTATAAGAAATATTTACATTTTTAATCTTTTATCTTTGATTGCCCATTTGAGGAGGGCCTTATAGACGTTGGGACCAGATACACTTTTGTCCATGGACAGGGCTGGTAAAACAGATATTTAGAAAATGGCTGTCATAAAAACAAATTTATCCTATCTATTATAAAGTAAAAAAGTATTCAATTTAATATATATTTTCCTTTTTCTCAGAGTTTCATTATTCTGGGCACCTTAAATCAAAAGATTCCAGCTATCTCTCTGGTGATAAAAATCCCTACACAAAAATGGGAGGACATATGGCCATAGCCCATTACCGAAGTTTTTTCGTAAATTGTCATTCAAGGTATATATGCCTAATAGTAGTACAAGTTATGGCGGATGGTTTGCTTTCAGTTGTATTCCGTGTTTTAGATACGCTATTTCAGCCACTTTACAAACAAATTGCACTATATACTAGGCCTTCTTTGTATTTTTTTTAATGAATGTAATATTTTAAAATTTCGTAATCCTGTTTATCTCATGCTCCTTATTTGGAAACTTTACAAGGTTTTTGCCCTGATAGTAGCCAGCAACCACATTGCGTTGCAACCAAATTCATGGTTCCCACTAATTTTCAAGCAGCATTATATTTGGTGGAGCCGTCTACAGCACATTTTCAAGTGCAGAATCATAAATAATTCTAAGTAAGCCGTGCAGCATTTATTCCTGAATAATGTTAAACTTATTTTTAAAAATAAGCTCAACCAACTAAAATTTAAACATATTCTATCATGGTGCTATAGAGTATTCTAAAAGCAGTTTTCTATTAGTGTTGATTTTGTCCATTTACGCAGGGAGGAGTTTTCACGCCAAGTCTCTGCCCAAGGTCATGTGATTTTTACTAATTCAAATTTTTGTATAGCTTATCCCTTTTCCAAAATTTCCTTCTAATATGCTTCACTCTATGAAAATCCTCAGCGCGCGCCTGATTTATTTATATATTTCCTTGAGAACCCCTCTGTAAGAGTCATTAAAGTAAGGAACCGTTCTTTAGGGAATATTGTATATGTTTAGTAAGAAATATTTTCAAGAATGGCTTACACAATGAAGTACAATTGCTAAGAATAAAATTTGAATTATTATAAGTTAGCAACAGGAACGTGCATTAAATGATGAAGTTATGCTGTTTTTATGTTATTAATGTTACGCAATAAAATACGTTTTATAGCTATAGCCTATAGCCTATAGTCTACTATTTTGGCTTTGATAGAAAATTCCATAACTTTCAAAGTAGTGTAGTATCACCACTGCTTTGAACTGCTTTTAACCCTATTACAACCTCTAAACATACCAGCAGTAGAATATTAAAAATTAAAAGCGATCTAGGAAATATAGTTCCTCCACTGCTCCCACTGCTTCGTTGGAAGCAGGGTCAAATAAACCGCGTAAAAATTGGAAATACCTTGGACCCAAATGGTAGGGGGGGGGGAGTTGCCTATCCTATTTATTTATTATAAGTTTTAGATATTTTTTTCCAATTTTAACACCCTTAGTTTCACAAAGGCAAAATAATAAAAGATGGAATTATAAATTGAGGGTAACCCAAAAATTTATTATTACCACAAACATGACATACTTACGAGCTTTTAGTCAGGTCCTCAAAGTTTATGAGCTTTAATGTACTATGGTACTTTGAGGATTTAACATGAGTTTAATATTAAATTACTAATTAATATTAAATCTAAGCTCTTAATTTAAAATGAAAAAATTAATTAAAAACAAATAGAATTAAAACTACTAGGGCCACTGACAGTGCAGCGTTATCTAGTAAAAAAAAAGAAAAAAAAGTATAATTTGGATTAATTAAAATTTACATTATATGTAAAGTAAGTTTATTTCATTACAACCTAGAATTTATTGAAAATTTAAAGACTTTTTCGTTTGTAACTGAAAAACGAAGTTTCATTCCAAACGAATCGCCAAAAAGTATGCAGATTCTTCTTCAGAATCGTCTTGCTTGCATCACCTGGGCTAGCTTAAGAAAAAAAAAATCCACTAATAAGTATATCTGCAAATATGGACAGGCCAGGATTTACAAATAGGCCCAATAGGCCCGCGTCTAGGGGCATGTAATTCCAGGGGGCAAAATAAATCATCAATGAATGATTTTTTTTTTCTTAACAAAAACTAAACTACTATGATTTATCGTCAAAGTGCCAGATGCACTCCGTTGCCGCGCAGCCTATTCACGGAAAGGTGATTTTAAAACAACACAGGAAGTCCGTGACCACTTATAAACTGTCAGATGTCTCCCGAGAATGGCAGCTGAGAGTTTGGTTTCACCTCTCTCTTCCGTTACTTTGGTTCATCAGTTGCGTTGTGTTTCCAATATCCCCAAAATCCCGGGGTTTTCCCCGAATATGTTGCAAAAATGGAGCAGCATTAACGCTTGGGCCTAGAAGCGTCAAAGCTTGAAATCCAGCCTAGCATACGTAATTAACTTACGTTTTTGTAATTAACTTTAGTCTTCTCCACATCCACTGTCTGCACGTCGAGGTAACTAGGAAACGTTCCGCTGTGAGGATCAATTTTCCGTCTGACTTTAAACATGTCTTACTTATCCATTCAGCCATCTCTCTCTTACTCGTTGAAGCTTCAGATGGCCTGTGGTTCATTTTAACAAATTGAATAAAAAAAAACAAGTTTTTTTAACTGAAAGTAAGAAGCAACATTAAAACTAAAAAAAGCATAAATTATCCCGTATATGAAGGGCTGCCCCTCCTCAATACCTTGCTCTTTACGCTAAAGCAGTTAGCACTTTTAAAAAAAGCTTCCTATTCTAATTAAAACGGCTCTGTGTTTCAGTGGCCGTTCTTAAAAATTTCAGCGAACAGTCAAACTTTAACGTAGAGAGGAAGGTATTGAGGAGGGGGCAACCCTTCATATACTGAATAATTTCCAATCGTTTTGAGTTTTAATGTTGCTCCTTACTTTCAGTTAAAAAAAATCGCTTTTTTATTTAAATTTTGATCGTTTTTTAAATAATGCAGGTAAATATGACTCACTCTTCATGAAATGTACCCCTCCCTAACGGGAAACTAATCCTTGGAAATTACATCCAACGTAAAGTGCACCCCCCCCCCCCAAAAAAAAAAAAAAAATTCCCTCCAGACAGTTCCCTCCTCACTGAAAATCCCCTCTCCCCGTAAAATTTGTTGCGGATGATGCAGCCTGAAAAATTGTCCTTAGCATACTTTCATTGAAAAAGACTTTAATCTCTAATCGATTCTTTGATCTCTCCGGAAATGCCCCCTTCCGTGGAATTTTTTTTCGGAAATCAAAAGACGCAGAAAATAACCACCGGATATTTTCCCCGGAACATCTCCACATGCAAAATTGAGTTGGCAAAGAGAGTATAAGACAATGAAAAAGAATTTTGTTTATGGATTGTGTCCAATCCCCCCAGTGTAAAATTTCCCCCAGAAAATTCATTCCCCTGAAAATTTCCCTCCCCAAGGAAGATTCTCCCGATGGAAATCCACCCCAAGCACAAATTTCCTCCTGAAAAATGTCGGTATGCTTCCCAATAACAAATCTGTATGTAAACAATGGGTAAATTTCATTACTTACAGGCCTCTACCCACGGACTGTGGGGGTCATCTTACTCCTAACGACATAGTTGTTTGATCTTTAAACCATACTGAACAAAATGACTTTCTCAAAATTTTGATCAGATAACATTGGGAAAAAAGGGCGTGGAAGGGGGGTCAGTTGCCCTTCAGTCTTTTTGGTCACTTAAAAAAGGCACATGAACTTTTAATTTCCGTTCCAATGAAACCTCTCCCGATCTTTTAGGTCCATTATTTCAATATGATCACCACAGGAAAAAAAACAACAACAAAAAAACAAATAAGCACGCATCCCTGATCTGTCTTCTTTCAAAATAGCGAAATTCCTCATCTTTGTATATAGGAGCTTGAAACTTCTACAGTAGGGTTCTCTGGTACACTAAATCTGATGGTTTGATGGTGTCATTGAGATTCCTTGAATTTTAGGGGGCGTTTTTACCCTATTTTGAAAATCAGGTAAATTTTCTCAGGCCCATGACTTTTGATGGGTAACACTAAACTTAATGAATCTTATATATTTAGAGTCAGCATGAAAAACAGTTCGTGGTAACGAACTGTAAGTAAGGAGCGACCCGGCTCAATGGTAACCGAAACCCTAAAAAACGGGATTTTGATACCAATAGATACATCAAAAGAATTAGATTTTAATTCTGATTTAAAATATATAAGTTTCATTAAGTTTAATCTTACCCATCAAAAGTTACGTGCCTGAGAAAATTTGGCTGATTTTCGAAAAAAGGGGGAAAGACCCCCTAAAAGTTATAGAACCTTAATGAAAATCACACCATCATATTCAGCATATCAGAGAACCCTACTGTAGAGGTTTCAAGCTCCTATCTACAAAAATGTGGAATTTTCCATTTTTTGCCAGAAGAAAGATCACGGATGCGTGTTTATTTGTTTGTTTGTTTGTTGTTTTTTTTTCCCCAGGGGTGATCGTATCGACCCAGTGGTCCTAGAATATCGTGGGAGGGCTCATTGGAACGGAAATTAAAAGTTCTAGTGCCCTTTTTAAGTGACCAAAAAAATAGAGGGCAACTAGGCCCCCTCCCACGCTCATTTTTTCCCAAAGTCACCTGATCAAAATTTTCAGATAGCCATTTTGTTCAGCATGGTCGAAAATATGATAAAAATGTCTTTTAGGATGACTTGATCCCCCAAAGTCCCCGGGGGGAGGGCTGAAAGTTATGAACTTTACTCAATATAGTGTATTACGGTAATCACCTGGCAAAAAAAAAAAAATAAAAAAAAAAATAAAAAAAAAAAAAAAAAAAAACTGTCTTCCTACTTTAGTAACTGAAATAAATGAGCACTTGAACAAGGTCTAGACCCTACTCATCCATCCAGTTCCCCAGGACAAAACAGTATAACCAATCCGACAGTCCGAAAATCAAGTCCAAAATAGAGCAAAATCAGCATCAATAAGCATACGTCTATGTTCCAAAACCAAGCTATAGCACCTTAAATCTACAAAAACATTATATTCCCAAGGTGATCACCATATATCGGGGCTCGTCAGATGAAAACTCATTGCCTAAATGGGTTTCGGCGCTTAAATTTCATTACCCAGGCAATTGAGCGCGCCATGCCATAATCTGGCATACCCCTATATAGTACCACCAATGGAATAAACATAAACAAAATCCAAAACATCCAAAAAATAAAAATATATACCTCAGAAAAATTTTTCCAACATTCTTAACCAACCTTCAAATAACACTGAGAGCCGAACTTCAACCGATTTAAATACAAACAAATAAATACCACTAGTCCTCCACCCGGAACAATTTCACTTTCACTCAAATTCTAAGAATTAAATTCCGAATATTCCACCATAATCTTTACCACAGGTGTCGCAATCCAACCCTCAACAACCGGGAAGATAAACCAATTCCGTCAACAAGTTACCGTAAAATATCATTCAAGATATCTTGATAACTTTTATTATACTTATGTAAAAGCTGATTATACTTAAAACAAAGCTTTTTAAATTGCCAAGCAAGTTTATTGGCGGAAAAACCTCTTATGATTAGCTTCTTGCTAAGTAACATACATCTATTTCTAAAATCGATGTAATTAGTACAAATTCTTGCATATCTAAATAGTTGGGAAAAATACGATGCATATGTTATATTTGAATGAATATTACTTTTTGGAAATGGAAAATTAACTATTTCAAAATTAAAATCGTCTGTTTTATTATATATTTTAAAATTTATTGTATTATTAGGTACCACATTAATCTCTAAATCTAGAAAATGGTCATATTTGCCATTTCCATTACTGGATTCCAGCTTTAACTCTGGTGGATATATTTGAATTGCAATCTCTAAAAAATTTGAACAATTTATCACCAGAAGGTCATCTAAATATCTTTTATTATTTGAGAGCAAATACTTTATATTACTTGGATTCTTTTTATCCGTCATATAATCGTATTCTAAATAATTTAGAAATAGGTCCGCTATAACTGGACTGGCATTACCCCCCATAGGAATTCCATTACATTGATAATATAGATTGCCATTAAATTTTATATAAGTATTAAATAGAACAAATTCTAGTAGATCAAAAATCATATCTAGGCTATAACATCTTGAGCTAGTTGTACTATTAAAATAATTAGTCCATCTCGCCTTCTTATTATACGCATCAATTTTTAAAAACGGCAAATTAGACAAAAGAAAAGCTTTCTTAATAATCTTTTTTAAATTTATAAATACTAAATTAATGGGTAAATTTGTATACAATGTAGTGAAATCAAACGAGTCCACTCTTTTGGCTGAAACTAAAGCAAGAGAGTCTATTACTTGCAGCGAATTATTAACACTCCAGTATGGATTAAACTTAGAAAATTTTTTAATTCCCGAACAATATGCCTCAAACTTATTTTTGATTTCTCCTAAAATACAAAACAAGTTTTTCAACTGATCAACTGATTGTGATTAAGAGGTCATTTTTAAAGAACTGGAAAAAAAAAATCGAACTATAGCTTAAAGAGCAGGGTATTGACTAGGGGCGAACCCCCTAATATACGTGTTAAAAATTTATGAATATAGAAGTTCGTTACGTAAGTTAATTCTTAGTTACGTATATTTATTACTAATAAAAACGTTCGTAAATAAAATTAAACAAGTTTCGAGAAAGCCATTTAACCAAATATAATATGCAAATTTTATTTTAATTATTCATGTACGGTGAGCCAAAATCAAAACCTGCATTAATTCAAAAACGTTCAAAAATTAAATAAAAAAAACAAGTTTTTTTAACTGAAGTTACCTTAACGACGTTAAAACTTAAAACGAACAGAAATTATTCCGTATGTGAAGGGGGCTATCCCCTCCTCAACGCCTCGCTCTTTATGCTAAAGTTTGACTTTCTCACAACTCTATTTTTTTAAACAATAAAAAAACTTTAGCGTAAAGAGCGAGGCGTTGAGGAGGGGACAGCCCCCTTCATATACGGAATAATTTCTGTTCGTTTTAAGTTTTAACGTCGTTCCTTACTTTCAGTTAAAAAAACTTGTTTTTTTTTATTTAATTTAGAGTCAGCATGAGAAGTTGATTCTTTTGATGTATCTATTGACGTCAAAATTCCGTTTTTTTAGAGTTTTGGTAACTATTGAGCCGAATCACTCCTTACTTACAGTTCGTTACCCCGAACTGTTTGATACCATATGACGAGTTTAGCGTACAAGGGAATTGCGAGTATTAGAAATCCTGTTGTATTTTGAAGCATGTCATATAGCATGTCGGGACATGCTCTGACTCCACGCTGTATTATTGGAACTTAAGGTGACTGCATAATAAACTGGAAGCGCTGCAATAAAAAACAGAATTATATAATTTGGTTTAATAAATAATCATTGAATTTGGGATCGTAGGGTATAGAACGACAACTCAAATTCTATAATGGTTAAAAGAGACGAAAAACTAAAACTGAAAAATTTAAAATTGTGAACCATAAATTATAACTTTCTGAAATATTTGAAACTAAATTCAAAAAAAAATTTAAAAAAATGAAAATTTAAAAAAATGAAAATTATTGAAAATTTAAAAAAATGACTAATATGTCTCTATTTTCTACTTAATGTACAATTATAAGATTCTGCATAACGGTTTGGTTCGTAAGACTTTCTACTCGCTTGTCTCCAAAATTTGAAAAAGAGATGCGTTTCATATTTTGCTGTCTTTGAGTTATGGTAACTATTGACAATGATCATTTTTGCCAACCGTTTAATACCATGAACTATCTGACCACCAGGGGGGGGGGTCTCAGGAAAGAACCCCATCATTCCCCTATCATAGTACATGCTTTTGACTCAAAATTAATAAAAGTATGTTCATATCAATTGTCAACTTAATCGAAAACTATTTAATGAAGATTAAATTGTGGGATGATATTGGCTTTATTGCATTACACTTGATTGACATCAAAATTATCAAAAGTTTGAAAGTTTACTTAACTAGGTTTGTTTAACTTAACTACCATTTCGAAATTACTATAAAATACAAGTTTTTTCAACTAAAAGTAAGGAGCAACATTAAAATCCAGAAGGAACAGAAATTAGTTCGTGTGTGAGGGCCGGTTCACCCTCTTGCCAATTACGTTTAAGTTGTTTAGTGCTTTAAAAAAGTTTCCTGTTCAAATTCAACGGTGCTTGTGTTTCAGCAGTCGTTCTTCGGGAATTGCGATAAAATATCAGAGATAACACTATAAGGTTGCCTATAGTAAAAGCCATATGGCTCCAATATTTATTACTATTGCTTATTATTTTTTTCCCCAGAGGCACTTCATTTGGAAGGGGTCGTCGCATAAACTTCAAAGGGGGCTCGTTTGATTAGAAATTGAGCCATATTGTTAAAAATAGTTCAAAGATCATATAACAGAAACTCCGGAGTTGACACAAGCCCCCAGGGCCCGAGAGTAGGCGTTGTAATTTATGCCTTGGAGGCATATATGGTTCTTATGGAAGGAATGCTCATATGAACCTCACAGATGGCTCATTTGATTGGAAATTGAACGTTCTAGTTCACTTCTTAAGAGTCAAAAGAGATCGGAGGGTAGCCAGACCCCCCCCCCTACGCCCTTTCTTCTCAAATTCATCTGATAAAAATTTTGAGATAGCCATTCTGTTAAAAATAATTCAAAGATCATATAACAAATACTCCGGTTTTTTTAATATGTTTCTTATGAAAGGGATACTCGTATGAACTTCAGAGAGGGCTTATTTGATTGGAAATTGAAAAATTTAGTTCACTTTTTAAGAGTCAAAAGACATCCGAGGGCAACTAGCCCTCCCCCTAAAACCCCGTTTTCCCAAGCCTTATAAGTATTTTGAGAAAGCCATTTCGTTAAAAATAGGTCAAAGGTCAGATAAGAAAAACTCCTGTGTCGACGCAACCCCCCGGGGCAAGCGTTGTAAGTAATGCTTTGGGGACATATATGGTTCTTATTGAAGGGATGTTCGTACAAACTTCGCGGAGGGCTCATTTGATTGGATATTGAAAGTTCTCGTTCATTTTTTAAGAGACAAAAGAGATCGGAGGGCAACTAGCCCCAACCCCCCTTCCGTGCCGTATTTTCCTCAAAGCCATCCGATAAGAACTTTGAGAGGCATTTTTTTCAAAATGGTTCAAAGATCATATAACGAAAACTCAGGGGTTGACACAATCCTTCAGGACCTGGGGTAGGCGTTGTAGGTTATGTCTGGGGGATATATATAGCTGTTATGGAAGGAGTGCTCGTATAAACTTCAAAGAGGGCTCATTTGATTGTAAATTTAAAGTTCTAGTTTAGTTTTAAGAGTCAAAAGAGATCAGAGGGCAACTACCCCCCCCCGCCCCTTTCCCCAAATATATCCAATAAAAATTTTGAGATAGCCATTCTATTAAAAAAAGTTCAAAGGTCAGATAAAAAAAACTCCGGTGTCGACACAACCCCCCTGGGCCTGGGAGCAGACGTTGCAAATTATACCCTGGGGGCATATATGGTTCTTATGGAAGGGATGCTCGTATAAACTTCAGAGAGAGCTCGTTTGAATGGAAATTGAAAGTTCTTGTTCAATTTTTAAGGGTCAAAAGAGATCGGAGGGCAACTAGCCCCCCCCCACCCTTTTCCCCCAAACCCATCCGATACAAATTTTGAGATAGCCATTTTTTAAAAACAGTCCAAAGGTCTGATAACAAAAACTCCAGTGCCGACACAACCCCCAGGGCTCGGAGGTAGGCGTTGTAAGTTATATCCTGGGGGCATACATGGTTCTGATGGAAGGAATGCTCATTTAAACTTCAGAGAGGGATCATTTGATTGGAAATCGTAAGTGCTCATTCATTTTTTAAAAATAAAAAGAGATCAGAGGGCAACTAGACCCCCCCCCCCCTCTTCACGCCCTATTTTCCTCAAACCCATCCAATAAAAACTTTGAGAAAGCCATTTTTTTCAAAATGATTCTAAGATCATCTAACGAAAACTCCGGGGTTGACGCAATTCTTCAGCATATATTCTATATATGCCTGGGGGTATATATAGCTGCTATGGAAGGGATGCTCGTATAAAGTTCAGAGAGGGATCATTTGATTGGAAATTGAAAGTTCTAGTTGAGTTTTTAAGAGTCAAAAGAGATCAGAGGGCAACTATCCCCCCACTCCCCTTTTCCCCAAAAATATATCCGACGAATGTTTTGAAATAGCCATTTTGTTCAAAATAGTTCAAATGTCAGATAAAAAATTTTTGGTATCGACACAACCCCCCAGGGCCCGGGGCAAGTGTTGCAAGTTATGCCCTGGGGCATATCTGGTTCTTATGGAAGGGATGGTCACATAAACTTCAGAGAGGGCTCATTTTAATTAAAATTGATAGTTGTAATTCAATTTTTAAGAGTCAAAAGAGATCGGAGGACTCCTAGCCCCCTCACGCCCTTTTTTCCAAATCCATCCGATGAAAATTTGGAGATAGCCATATTTTAAAATAGTTCAACGATCAGATAATAAAAACTCTGACGTCAACAAAACCCCCGGGGGCCGAAGGCAGGCGTTGTAAATTATGTTCTGGGGCCGTATATGGTTCTTATGAAAGGAATGCTCATAGAGAGGGCTCATTTGATTGGAAATTAAAAGTTATAGTTCACTTTCTCATAGTCAACTAGCTCCTCTCCCTCCACGCCGTTTTCTTCCCCAAACCCAGGCGATAAAAATTGTGAGGTGACCATTTGTTAAAAATAGTTCAAGCATCAGACAACAAACTCTGGGGTCGACACAACGCCCCAGGGCCCGGGGACAGGCGTTGTAAGTTATGCCCTGGGCGCATACATGGTTCTTATAGAAGGGATGCTCGTATAAACTTCAGAGAGGGCTCATTTGATTGAAAATGGAAAGCTCTAGTTCACTTTTAAAGAGTCAAAAGAGATCGAAGGGCAGTGAGGCCAACACACCTTTTTTCCCCAAACCCATCCGATAAAAATTTTGAGACAGCCGTTTTGTTAAAAATAGTTCAAGCATCAAATAATAAAAATTCCAAGGTTGACACAAACCCATTTTTTTACTTTGATATTTTTACTTTGATACCAGTTTTGATTTAGATGTACATTTGATTTTGAAAAATAAATTTGATTTTGTAATAAGGAATTCTTAAAAACTTGAAACTTTTTGAATTCAAAACCAACAAAACTAATAAAAAAAAAACTTCCGAAAAAAAAGTTTTTCAAAGAAAAGTAAATGTTATTTTAAACTTAAGATCAGTAGATACAAATACCTGTTATGATTCAAACTCAGAACGAGCAGTAATTACTATTAAAGAATAAATGAAACCCAAAACGAACAGAAAATAAACAAACAACCATAGCAAAAAACATACAACAAGTCATAATATAAATGAATAAATAGATCTTAAACCGAGTAATGCTTAAATTGAATATGCAAAGCAAGCTTAAAATGAAAAAAAATATTTTACTATTGAAGTATAATTGAAACTCAAAACGAACAGGAATTAAATAAACAATCAATGCAAACAAACATACAATAGATATTAATGTAAATGAATAAATAAATGTTAACACGAGTGAAAATTAAATTGAATATGCAAATCAAGCTTGAAACAACGAAGAATCAGTACAAACAAGTGTCTGGGCATTGCCTCTCACTGTGAAAGTCTAAAACCTACTGCGTCATTGGCGCTTTACTGAAAACTATATGTGGCTTAAACGGTCTTGGAAAGAATAAACAAAATCAAATTCTATATTTGATATATAATCATATTAATTGTTGAAATATCCATCAGTTCAAGATTTTATTTCACTGTAATTTCATTTTCATTTTCAATTCTGTAAGAACTGGAAAAGAAAATATTTGTAATATAATTCGTTTTCAGTGAAGCGCCAATGACGCAGCAGGCTTTTGGTTTTCAAACAGTTCGTGATTTTCAAACATGGAATTTTGATACCAATAGATACATCAAAAGAATCAGATTTTAATGCTGATTCAAATATATATGTTTCATCAAGTTTAGTCTTACCCATCAAATGTTAATCTTACCCATCAAAAGTAGTCTTACCCATCAAATATATGGCTTACCCATCAAAAATATTCGTTATTGGGAAGCAGACGTTTTCAGGGGGGAGACAAGTTTTTTTTAACTGAAAGTAAGGAACGACGTTAAAACTTAAAACGAACAGAAAATATTCCGTATATGAAAGGGGCTGTCCCCTCCTCAACACCTCGCTCTTTACGCTAAAGTTTGACTTTCTCACAACTCTGTTTTTTTAAACAATAAAAAACTTTAGCGTAAAGAGTGAGGCGTTGAGGAGGGGACAGCCCATTTCATATACGGAATAATTTCTGTTCGTTTTAGTTTTAACGTCGTTCCTTACTTTCAGTTAGAAAAACTTGTTTTTTTTATTATTTAATTACATCTAAGGAAGAAGGCATATACAAACTCTTGTTTGCAGTGAAACTATATTCGTCTTGAATAATTTTGGAAAGAATTAATAAATTAAACTGAATATTTGTATATAATGACATTAATTGCTAAAAGCTCATCAGTATCTTGTTTGTAATGGTTTTTGTTTGTTTCAATCTTGATTTGCATATTCAATTTAAGCTTCACTATTTCTTTATTCATTTACATTAATATCTATTGTATGTTTGTTTGCATTGATTGTTTATTTAATTTCTGTTCGTTTTGAGTTTCATTCATACTTCAGTAACAAAATATTTTTTTTCGTTTTAAGCTTGATTTGCACATTCAATTTAAGCATTACTCGCTTTAAGATCTATTTATTCATTTATATTTTTGCTTGTTGTATGTTTTTTTGCTATGATTGTTTATTTATTTTCTGTTTGTTTTGGGTTCATTTATTCTTTAATAATAATTTCTGGTCATTTTGAGTTTGAATTTTAACAGGTATTTATATCTGCTGATCTTAAGTTTAAAATGGACTTTACTTTTCTTTGAAAAACTTCTTTTTTGGAAAGTTTTTTTTTAATTAATCCATATAAAATGATGGACTAACAAATAGGACCCATATACAGTAATTACTAACGGTTATATAGCAACGGATTACTGAACACCAGCCATTTGGGAAGAGTGGAATATCAATAGGTATTTTTTGGGGAAAGGAGGGTACCCAGACCCTGTAAAGTGAAGCTTTAAAGCTAAATATTCCAACTTTATTGACGTGTTTCCTCTGATCAATGTGGAGAGGAGATTCAGCCTGTAGTATGTGGAGCAATGTGGAGTAGTATCCTCTCATCTGGAATAATACATTTGGACTAAGGGAATATGGATGCTAACGGGAGAGTAGGTCTCCTATAACTACACAAATTTATTTGGTGTGAAGTAAAAATTACTTTACATGATACTATTAAGTGGCTTGGGAGATTCCCCAGGATAAGAAAAATAATAACAATTTCTTAAGAATATCTTAAAGGGTTATCTTTTTCTGATGTTATTTTGATTTAAACAGTTGATTTAAGCAAAAGATAAGCTTTACCGCAAAAGCTAGAGCAAAGCTCCCATCATCTTTATATTTCACAGAATGTGATATTAAATACAAATAGGAATATATAAAGAGAAAGTTTCTCGAATTAAAGTAAACAGCGGCATCGAAACTTTTAAAAACAGAGACTTATTCTGTATATAAGGAGGGCTGCCTCCCTTCAAACTACCACTTATTAGTTTGAATTTTGCCGATGCTTAACTGAATATAAATAATTCCCTATGTAAGGAGGCTACTCTCTGTCCCTTAACTCCTCGCTCTTAAAGCTGAAATTTCGTAGGGCTATGGGTGCTATAAAGCATCTATGAATGCAATTAAATAAAAAAAACAAGTTTTTTCAGATGAAAGTAAGGAGCAACATTAAAACTTAAAACGAACAGAAATTATTACGTATATGAAGGGATTGCCCCTCCTCAGCACCTCGCTTCTTTACGCTAAGGTTTTTAGTACTTTTCATAAAGCTTCTTCTTGTTCTAATTAAACGACCCTTGTGTTTAAGCAGTCGTTCTTAAAGAATTGGGACATAATTAAAACTTTAGCGTATAGAGCGAGGTATTGAGGAGGGGGCAATCCCCTTCACATACGTAATAAATTGTGTTCGTTTAAAGTTTTAATATTGCTCCTTAATTTCTGTTGAAAAAAATTTCTTTAATTTCTGATCGTTTTTCAAATAATGCCAGGAAATCTCGCCCCACGTCGATGGAGAAATACTCCTTCCCAAGAATATATTCTCTAGAAAGTTCGCTCCCGGTGAAAATTTACCTCTGACAATTACCTTGAACAACTCCACGCTAAAAATTAAGACAGAAAAGAGAAAGCAAGACATATAGTTTTTTTTAGGAATTATGGCAAATTCACTTAGTATATAATTTCTCCTGACGAATTCAACCCTTGGAAACTTCCCTCCCCATGGAAAATTCCCATGTGGAATAATCCCCAGCAGAAAATTTGCCCCTCCCATACGAAAATACATACATACTTCCCAGTAACAAATACTATGCGTAAACAATGGGGAATTTTATAACTTAAAGACCTTTTCCCTGGGGCTAGGGGGGGGGGTGGTCATGTTACATCCCAAGGTATAGTTATTGGGTCTTTCAATTATGATAAACAAAATGGCTATCTCAAAATTTTGATCGGAAGATTTTGGGGAAAAGGGTCAGGGGTGGGGGCCTAGTTACCCTTCAATCTGTTGGTCACTTAAAAAGAGCAAGAGAATTTTTAATTTTTGTAATAATGAACCCGATTACAATATTCTAGGACCAATGGGTAGATAAGATCACCCCTGGGAAAAGAAAAAAAAAACAACGACAAACAAACAAATAAACACGCATCCGTAATCTTTCTTCTGGCAAAAAATACAAAATTCCACATTTTTGCAGATATAAGCTTGAAGCCTCTGCAGTAGGGTTTTCTCATACACTGAATTTGATGGCATGATTTTCATTAAGATTCTATGACTTGTAGGGGGTGTAACTCACTTTTTTCGAAAATCAGGCAAATTTCCTCAAGCTCGTAGCCTTTAATGGGTAAGACTAAACTTAATGAAATTTATATATTTGAAATCAGCATAATAAGCCAATTCTTTTGATATATCTATTGGTTCAAAATTCCGTTTTTTAGAGTTTCGGTTGGTATTGAGCCGGGTCGCTCCTTAATAACAGTTCGTTACTCCTTACTAACAGTTCATTACCACAAACTATATGACAAATATTATTAATAGGTACTTGCAGGTATTTTGTTTGTTGATTGCCTTTTAAACATTTGAATAGACAATATTACTGTAAATATTTTTCTCAAATTCCAATTGCTTTTGATTAAGAAGCCGTTCTTAAAGAATCGGCGGGAAAAAGTCAAATTTTAGGATAAAGATTACGGGCTGAACGGGGGAGGAAATAGCCCGTCTTATATACGAAACACTTTCTATTCAGTTAAGCATTAGTTAAAACTTAAAGTAAAGAGGAAGATTGAGGTTGCGGGATCCCCATTCATATACAGAATATATTCTGTTGTTTTATATTTTGATGCTGATCTTCACTTTCATTTGAAAAACTTTTTTTTTTCATTAATCTTAACAAGCAATGTTCTTTTTCTCCTCGATTTTTTTCTCATAATAAATCGTCCATCCCAAATATCGTGACCTGAGATCTCGTGATCCACATCAGCGAAATTTTGAAGAAAAAAAAGTATATTTCAGACCCTCGTGGAAAATAGCTCATGTCAGCAATATTTTTGAGGAAGATTAGTGTTCCGTTTGAATATTCCTAAGAGATTTGTTGCAAGTCCAGACAAAGTAATACTTTGTGCTGAAGTCAGAAGAAGCGGACGCGCTTAATATTTATCAGAAATAGATGCATCTACTAAAACTAAAAAAAAAAAAAAAAAAAAAACTGCATGCTGACCAATGATCTGCGTAGCGAAGTTACCGATCTCCTGATTCTCTGCCTTCGACCGGGAGTGCATGACGTGGTTGTGGGGAAATCATCCGACGCTTCCCGTGTTTTCCCCCAAGATTTCTCCATATACCCATTTAGAGCTGAGTCGAATCTGGCTGAGCTTATAGAGTCTCACCATTGACCTCCGTTGCAAACCAAATAACCAGCGAAATAGGGCTCGAACCAATATCCTCAGGATTTCAAATTTAGCATACTAACCACTCCGCTAGGATGGCTCCACTAAAAACTAAATACAAAACTAATTTTAAATAGTATGCACTTTATGTCTTATATATTACCCATTTTATGTATTATTTATTATAATGTTATATATTACACAATATATAATTTTATATATTATACATATACAAAAGCTTATACAGTAATGGATTATCCAAATAGCATAACTATCGACACTACAAGAAGTTTTGTCACTGTGTTTAATTTTCTTTTGGCACTGCAGGCGTTCCCTCTATAAAATTTTGACGTCCCGTCGTCTTTTTGTCGTCATTAGACGACAGAAAAAAAGGTCCTTTGTTTGCCTTGTCGACGAAAAAATTAAAAATTCAAGTACCAAATTTAAAATGGGAGATGAATTGATGATATTTCTTCAAGAACAAAACTGATGGTTTGTACATGTTCAAGAATTCGAATGAGCATTGGAATCAATTAATAAACTGGATAAAATATGACTGCTGTTCAATTCCATAAACACTGTTAAAGAATCAAATTTTAAAGTACTACTAAAAAAATTTGTTCTAAAAAATATTCATAAAAAAAAAACTAAAAAAATATTCATAAAAAAAAGTAAAAGTTAATATGACGGTACTAGACCCTTAAGGTCCAAACCGGCGGTGCTGATCTCCGTTTTGTGGCCCTTCAGCCAGGAAGTGCAATGGGGGGCTGGGGGTCAGCCATCCTGTGCACTATATTACTATTCATAGTCGACATAAAAGGCACAAATCAAACAAATATGGGTTTTGAGACTGGATGGCAGAATAGGCCATCAGACAAGTCAAATATTAGCGTAAAGAGCGAAAGTTGAGGAAACGACAGCCCCCATTAAATACGGATTTATTACTGATCGTTTAAGATTTAACGTTCCTCTTTACTTCCAGCTGAAAAAAACTTTCTTATAATTTAATTTCTGACTGTTTTTCATAACGTGCCAGGAAATCAACCCCCCCCCCCATGTGTGTAAAATTTCCTCTGAAAAATACACCATCAAATTTGCGATCTAATCCCTCCTTGGAGCCCCCTCTCCCACAAAAAAATGTCCCAAAAAATTTATCATTTATTTCTCAATGAAAAAAGCAATATATAAACAATGGGCAAATAGCATAACTTATAGCCCTTTCCCCAAGGGCTGTGGGGTGGGATTTTCATTGAGACCACTTGAATTTTTTTTGGGATTTATCCCCTTTTTGAAAAATCACGCAAATATTGTCAGACTCGTAGCTTTTGATAGGTAACATTAAACTTAATGCATTTTATATATTTGGAATCTGCATAAAAGGCAATTATTTGGATCTAACAATTTATCAAAATTCTGTTTTTTAAATTTAGGTTACTTGTGGGCCGAGTCGCTCGTTACCAACAATTCGATACCGAGAACTGTTTGATTTGTTGCTGCGAAATGTTGAGTCTAAAGCTCTCTTATATTTGAGGGAGGTATTCCCTCCTTCAAATCGAATTTTTACATTCAAGTTTAATGTTCGCATAGTAGTAGATTTAGAATGATAACTATATCTGTAAAAGTAAATTCTATAAAATACTTCCGAGGAGAGGGAGCGGATCTTGAAATATCTAACGCAAATTTTAGTTATCTTTTCCACAGTTTTAAGGAGAAGTTCCTAAAGAATATTTTATAGGGGTTCAGGGCCGTATCCAGGATTTTTTTTTCAGAGAGTATTTTACAAAAGGATTTTTTCAGGTTTTTTTACAAGAAAAGAAACTTTAAAAAGACTTCAAAATTACTACCTGTTTGAAAATTTAGTAATTAAACCAATTAAGTAGCTAAAGTCAATTGATTAGCTGATTAAACAAACTTACATTTTACTAAAAAAAATTACACCGGAACAAATCACTATATCACAACCTCATTGGAAAAACTAATGTATTGCCGATGCAGAGAAGGCAGTTTGGTGATGAAAGCAGGGATAAAAAAAAGCAAAAGGTAAAGAAAATCAAAAAATAATAGCAGGTTGAAAATAGTGGGCTGCCAAATTTTTTCGGCATTAGCTTCTCTCTCTATTTTCGTTTTCTTCTTCAGCTTTTTAATCTGTCTTAATTGATTCTTTGATTTAAACTTGGTGGTTTTCTTTTTCTTTAATTAAGCTCCCTAGAAAAAAACCTACGATTACCTTTATTCTTGCTTTCATTCAAGTATTTTAGAACCACCCAGGCGAAAAATTAACAATGACAGTTACAGTGAGAAGCTTTACAGATTTTGGATCTCCATTCAGGTTCAGATCAATGGAAATTCCCAAGATACATCTCTCACCTTTATCTATTTCCCAATTAGGTAGCTATGGAAAAAATTATCCCATGTTTAGGAACGGTTCCAGAGCTTGAAATTGTTTCTCGAGTTTAACAAAATAAAAAGATTAAAAAGTTGAATAGCAACTAAGGAAAAATTAAAGAAAATCTTAACAAAATAATTTTTACACCTTTGTGCGAGGGGGAAAATTATTGACTTGATTTGACATTTGATATTTGTGTAAAGTTGAATAAATAGAAAATTAACCATGAATTAGCCACATTTAAAAAAAAGTCAGCTATTAACAAAAGCGTTAAAATTAGCAGGAATATTAAACTAAAAATTGTTTAATTGTAACGAAAAATAAAATTTTCAGGAAATATCCTTAAAATACAGAAAAGAAATGTTAAACATCCCAGCGGGAAAAATACTCGCGCCAATTTTGGATGTATTAATATCCAAGCATCTATTAATTTTAAAAATTAGTTCCCACAAAACAAGTTTTCAAAAGTAAAGTAAAATGCTGCATTAAATCAAAACCACAGTTTATATAATTAGCAGTATGATCTTTCTCTATCTCACCCATTATAAAAACCCGGACCAAGGTGCAAGGGCTCCAGAGAACCTATAAACATAAGCGACAGTAGATCTTTTCACGGGCAGACAAGTCAGATATCTCTTGAACGCGAAACTTGGCTTCAACGTTGGAACACTAATTTTGAAGAAACTAATTTTAAATTAATTTATTCCAATACATACATGAAAATCGGTAATTAGTAGTGCAATGTTATTATTAGATGTTTTTAGGAATTAAAAATAGGTTTCGAAGTCTCAAGTTGGTTTCAAAGGCATTTTGAGAAAGTTTCTGCCAAAATACGTGTTCCAGGGTAATTGGACCGCTGATGGCAGATCAAATGAGAGAAGCTGTTTGTACGCACCGATATATATATATATATATATATATATATATATATATATATATATATATATATATATATATATATAATATATATATATATATATATATATATATATATATATATATATATATATATATATATATATATATATATATATATATATATATATATATATATATATATTATATATATATATATATATATATATATATATATATATTATATATATATATATATATATATATATATATATATATATATATACTACGAATACTTTACGAAAAAGAAAGTTTTTTTTTAAAGAAAAGTAAAGGCCATATTAAACTTAAGATCAGTAGAAATAGAAGCCTACAATAACTCAAACTCAAAACGACCAGAAATTATTATTAAAGAATAAAAAAGGAAAGGAGAATAGTTAATATGGCTGTAACACTGAATATAAATAGTTTTAGAAATATTTTGGAAATTGTGCCGTAAAAGGTCTAAGATTATACAGACTCAGCAGTAAGAAATGCATTTTATTTATTTTCTGGTAAACAAACTGGAAGAATATTCTATAATAGGAGCTTTTCTAGCGTAAAGCCCCGTAAAATTTTGGATCTGCCACTAAAATCTGTGATGTCCTTCAATTTTCTGAAAATTCCCTAAGAATTTTACGAAAAACACTTCTTAACAGACGTTTGGTATTTTCTTGGATAGGGCTATTGTGGCAACTTTTACCACAGCAACCAATAATTAGAACCCAAGTCCTAAAATTGGTCTCAATCAGGAACCCTTATCGCTATCTAAATTCACAAAGTGCAAAGATTTTCAAACAGAGGTGTTTATTGTTTAAAGTTCAGGAAAGGTCTGCCCATTTCATACGAAAATATTTATTGAAAACGAAACTAGTCTTATCTAGGCTCTCCGCCAAAACAGGTAACTAGACTTTTCAAATTTCACAGGAACTAGAATCTGAGAAAATAAATATCACGACGTGAAAAAAAATGATAAACTATCCAGTTGCGGATCCAGAGGCAGGGGGGGCAAGGGGTACCCCCTAAAGTAGTCTAAAGTAGTGTAATTTACCTAATTAACGCAAGTTTGCATTAATTAAACTTGCTCCTAACGTAAGTCTATCGGATCAACCTATTTTGCGCCCCCCCCTAAAAAATCCTGGATCCGCCCCTGAAACCATCACACCTATTCCACCAGTTATTAGAAGAAGAAAAAAAATCCTTATTTTCCCAAATTTCATCAACCCCCCGCCCCCTTTTTTATAAACTCCTACATAGGCCTATCAGTTGAGTCCACTGTATATAAATAATAGATTGTCATAATTTGTATATAAATTAAGTCATACCTGTGAGATGGGACAGTTGCAAACCACTTGGCCGGCTCACCAAGTTTTTTTCTGCTTTCGCAATTTCGAATAGTGCACTTTCTAACCATTTCTCATTGATTGACGCAAACACACTAATCCGTCAGTGCACAAATAAGTGGGAGGAGCTTTTTGTTCGCACCGAGAATGAAGAGCCAGAAATCATCTGCGGTAAACTTATTGCTAATTATATAAACTGTGACCAAAACTGAGCATTGATAAAGTCAAATAACTTTTCAAGCGCAAAACTTCCAAAGATCACCATCACTAATTAAATGAAGCCCAAAATGAACAGAATGAACAGAAACCCAAAATGAACAGAATTTACAATAAAATAGTCAAGCTCAAAACGAGCAGAAACCAAGAGAAGTGGTGCAGAAGGCTTCTAAAGATAAGAACATAATTTGCACTTTACTGAAAACAAATATATTTTAATGTTTTAGCTTTTTTAGCCTTAATAAATAAAAATTACAGAGACTTTAAGGAATGAATATCAGTATATATGTATATTAAACTGCCAATCCATATTCAGTAATTTTGGTTGTGTATGTGATTTTATTTTCTTGATGTTATGACATGAGAGATAATAAAAAGTAGCAAGAAATAGGGATTGTTTTCAGTAAAGTGCAAATTATGTCCTGGTCTTCAAAAAGTTTGAATCGGTTATTTATTGTTATTTCTGTTCGCTTTGGGTTTCATTTATTTATTGATGGTGATTTATGGTAGTTATACAATTGAAAAGTTATACGACATTATTAATGATCAACTTTCTTTAATGTAGCTCTTTACAGTTCTTTACAAAACTTCTTATTTGGAAAATATTTTTTTTGAATTAATAATATTAAAAGAAGGAGCTGTTGAACTTGGTTATAATTACTTATGCAAGGTTTTTTAACCTATACCTTTGAAGGACCGAAAATGAGACTGTTTAGCCTCATTTGGTAGTAAATCTCAACCTTGGTTAGTAAAAGGAAAACTCTCATTTTTGGTAGCTTCTACTCATTTAAAATATTCAAAAAAGTGCAAAAAAGGGAAAAAAGTACACAATGGGTTGAACAGTTGGATTTTCTTTGGCACTTATTTTGTTTTCTATTTTGGCACCTCTTTATTCTCTTTTCTCCTCTTTTTAGCTTCGTGAATGTTTATTGATTTCTAAAGTTTAAATCTGATGATTTTGTTCTCCTTCAATTAGCTCCATAAAAAATAAAGAACAACCTACTGTCATCTGTGTTCTCGCTGTTATTTGGGCAGTTTAGAACCCATCAAGCAGAACATTACCAATGACAATAGCAGCGAGAACCTTTGCAGATTCTTAAGCCCCATTCAAGTTCAGACCAATGGAAATCCCCAATATACATCTCTCATCTTTGCCTATTTTTCAATTAGGCAACTACGGACAGAGTTATTCAATTTTTAGGAACGGTTTTAGAGCTACAAATTATTTCTTAAGTTAACTACACCTAAAGAAATAAAAAATAATGAATCAAACAGTTCGTGGTAATAAACTGTGAGTATGGAGAGACTCGGGCCAAAGTAACCAAAACTAAACAAGGGATTTTCATAACAATCAATATATCGAATTGGATTTTATGCTGATTCCAAATTCTTAGTATTCATTACATTTAACGTTTCCCATCAAAAGCCAAAAGCCTGAGAAAATTTACCGGAATGTCAAAAAAGTTAAAACACCGCCGAAAATTCAATTAATCTTAATAAATAACACACCATTAGATTCAGCATATCAGAGAACCCTACTTCAGAGGGTTCAAGGCCCTATCAGTAAAATGTGGAATTTTGCATTTTTTCCCAGTATAAAGGTCACGGATACACGTGTATAGGTTCGTTTTTTTTTTCTCAGGGGTGATTGCGTCGAACAGATGATTCTAGAAGACCAAGAGAGGGCCCTTTAAACGGAAATTAAAATTTTTAGTGTCTTTTTTGCGCCACAAAAAAAACATTTCATATTGTGCCACAAGAAAGTTGGGTTTCCTGCCATTCTGTGACATCAACCTGCAATTTTGTCCTAAAGAGGACCAAGTTGCAATTGATTGAAAGTTCTGAGATAGCCAGTTGATTTAAAAATATCAAAAAAATGTATATTGAAATCCCCAGCTGTAGAGGAGGTAATGCCACACGATGAAGCATTTGTCTGTGAAGAGTCACGGAGTTCATACAAGGTAAATGGTTAATATGGACATTTTTCAGGGAATTATGTTTAGTGATGTATAAATCACATCAGCTATTATGAAGGAGGGGTGATGGGTCCCTAAAAGAGTTTATTTTAATGGCCAAATATTCTAACTCTTAGTGCACCTTCAGATAAGTACATAATGAGATTTGGTGAAGGGATGGAGGGGGTAGAAATTGATATCTAACACCTATTGATTCATAGTAATATTTTTGGTTTAAATCTTTATTATTGGTGCTGGAATGGGAGGGGGGTTAAAGAGCCCCCCCCATTGTAACAATATTTTTCCACGTGGCATAAAATATTACATTAGCGTACCTACCGTACCAGTGATGGAAAGTTTGAGGCAGGGCATTATGAGCCTCGCAATGAAATTTTTTTGGGGGGAAGGGGGTTGGCATTTGCTATTAGAAGCTATCTTTTTAGCAATTTCAAATGGTAATATTTTTCTTTTCCTATTTATATATAATGTTTTAATGTATTGAAATTTTTGTATGTATATTGTGGGGCGTCGTGAGGACTACAGACGTGTAGAAATTTAAAAATGGCGAAGATTTTCTATCCATATGAACATCTGTTCTTCTTTGTCCACTCAAAATTCTGCAGTAGAAATACTAATAAGAACTTATTCAACAAAACTATTGTTGATGGAAATCTCTGACTAATCATTTAATTTTTGAACAAAATTCTAGCTATAATCCAACATTTTAATTCAGAAAAAAAAAGGAAAAACCGGGATGCTATCATCAAATGACAATTTTTTATATATACAATTTAACAGCAATAAATCGGGGATTAATGGGGCTGATAGCCCACATCATATCTTGGTTAGGCCTGGGCACGATTTTAAAACGATCGAAATCATATATAAATGCCTCCAGGATTGACACAACCTCCCATATACCGGGGACAAGGGTTGTAAGTTATGTCCCGGGGCATTTAAGGTATTTATGGTGGGGGTTGTCGTACAAACTTTTGAGGAGTCTCATTTGATTGGAAATTGAAAGCACTAGTTGGTCTTTTAAGAGTCAAAAGTGATCGGAGGGCAACTAGCTCTCCTTTCAAGTCCTCTTTTCCCCAAATACATCTGATCGAAATTTTGAGATAGCCATTTTGTTCAAAATATTCCAAAAATCACATGATATGCCTCCAGGGTGAACATAACCCCCCAGAACGTTGGAAAGGCTTGCAAGTTATGCCCCAGGGCATATGCGGTTCTTATGGAAGAGGTGGTCACACAAACTTTGGAGAAGGCTCATTTGACTGGAAATTGAAAGTTCCAATAGCTCCTTTTTGAGAGTCAAAAGTGATCAGAGGGAAAATAGCCCTCTCACCTCCTCTTATATCCATTTCCCCCAAATGGATCTGACCAAAAATTTGAGATTGCTATTTTGTTCAAAATAGTCCAAAGGCAAAATAACTGTTCCTCCAGGATTGACTACTCCCTGGCCCCAGGGTGATGACTGTAGGTTATGCTTGTTGCCTATTGTTATCATATGAGGTTCTTATGGAAGGGATAGTTGTATAAACTTTGGAAGAGGCTCATTTGATTATAAATTGAAAGTTCTAGGGTCTTTTTAAAAGACAAAACTGATCAGAGGGCAACCAGCCTTTTACCCTCTTTTCCTTCAAATGTATCCGATCAAAATTTTGAGATAGATATTTTTTTCAAATTAGTCCAAAGGTTAAACAACTCTGCCTCCATAGTTGATCCCCCCCCTCCCACGGGCCTACGGGGCAAGGGCTATAAGTTATTCTAGTTACTCATTGTTAACATGTAAGATTTTCATGGGAAGGGTCGTTGTATAAACTCTGAAAGAAGCTCATTTAATTGGAAATTGAAAGTTCTAGTTGCCTTTTAAGGCTAAAAAATGATTGGAGGATAGCCTGCTCCCCCTTCTCAGGCCTTTCTTTGCTCAAATGTATTTGATCAAATTTTGAGATAGCAGAATCAGATTTTAAGGCTGATTTTAAATATATAAGTTTCATCAAGTTTAATCCTACCTATCAAAAGTTACGCGCCTGAGAAAATTTGGCTGATTTTCGAAAAAAGGGCAAAGACCCCCTAAAAGTTATACAACCTTAACGAAAATCACACCATCATATTCATAGTATCAGATAAGCCTATTGCAGAAGTTTCAAGCTCTATCTACAAAAAATGTGGAATTTTGCATTTTTTGCCAGAAGAAAGATCACGGATGCGTGTTTATTTGTTTGTTTGTTTTTGTTTTTGTTTTTTTTCAGGGGTGATCGTATCGACCCATTGGTCCTAGAATATCGTGGGAGGGCTCATTCAAACGGAAATTAAAACTTCTAGTTTTAATTTCGATCAAAATTTTGAGATAGCCATTTTGTTCAACATGGTCGAAAATATGATAACTATATCTTTTAGGATGACTTATTCCCCCGAAGTCCCCGGGGGGAGGGCTGAAAGTTATGAACTTTACCCAATGTTAGCATATAGTATGGGTTATTGGGAAGTATACAGAGGTTTTCAGGGGGATTTTTTTTCTGGTAGTGGGGGGGGAGTGGGTCGTGGGTTATGTAAAAAGATCTTTCCATGTAGGAAGTTTTCATGGGGGAAGGGACATTGCTATGAAGGGGGCGCCGGATTTCCCAGCATTATTTAAAAAAAGATCAGAAATTTATATGTATAAAAAACAAGTTTTTTAACTGAAAGTAAGGAGAAACATCAAAACTTAAAATGACAGAAAACATTACGTATAAAATTGGGTTCATCCCCTAGTCAATACCTCGCTCTTTAATCCAAAGATTATTTAGTACTTTCATAAGAGCTATTTATTCTAATTAACGGCATTTGTAATTACGGGGTCATTTTTTAAGAATTGGAACAAAATCCGAACTTTAGCTTAAAGAGCAAGGTATTGACTAGGGGGCGAACCCTCTAATATACGTATTAAAAATATATGAATATAGAAGTTCGTTACGTAAGTTAATTCATAAGTTACGTATATTTATTACTAATAAAAACGTTCGTAAATAAAATTAAACAGGTTTCGAGAAAGCCATTTAACCAAATAAAAGTAAAATTAATATTCAAATTTTGTTTAATTATTCATGTACGATGAGCCAAAATCAAAACCTGCATTAATTCAAAAACGTTCAAAAATTAAATAAAAAAAACAAGTTTTTTTAACTGAAAGTAAGAAACGACGTTAAAACTTAAAACGAACAGAAATTATTCCGTATATGAAAGGGGCTGTCCCCTCCTCAACGCCTCGCTCTTTACGCTAAAGTTTGACTTTCTCACAACTTTATTTTTTTTAAACAATGAAAAACTTTAGCGTAAAGAGCGAGGCGTTGAGGAGGGGACAGCCCTTTCATATACGGAATAATTTCTTTTCGTTTTAAGTTTTAACGTCGTTCCTTACTTTCAGTTAAAAAAAACTTGTTTTTTTTATTTAATTCAAACTCAAAGCGACCAGAAATCAAACAGTTCGTGGTAACGAACTTACTGTTTGTTACCCGTGGTAACAAACAGTTAACCCGTTAAAGGTTATGAGCCTAAGAATATTTGCCTGATTTTCGAAAAAAAGGGAAAAACCCCTAAAACTCATAGAATCTTAGAGAAAATCGCACCATCAAATTCAGCGTATCAGAAAACCCTACTGTAAAGGTTTCAAGCTCTTATCTGCAAAAATGTGGAATTTTGTATTTTTTGCCAGAAAAAAACATGTGTTTATTTGTTGTTTTTTGTTTTGTTTTTTTTCCAGGGGTGATCATATCGAACCATTGACCCTAGAACACAGTAAAACGACTAATTTCTATATAAATTAAAAGTTCTATTGTCCCTTTTAAGTGACCAAAAAAAATTGGAAGGCAACTAGGCCCCCTTCCTCGAACCTTTTTTCTCAAAATCGTTCGATAAAAATATTGAGATAACCATTTTGTTCATCATAGTTGAAAGGTCCAATAACTTTACCTTGAGATATAACAGGACCCCCACTTCCCCAGGAGAAAGGTCTTTAAGTTATTAAATAAAAAAGAAAAGTTGTTTTATCTGGATGTAAGGAGCGGCATTAAAACTTAAAACGAACAGAAATCATTCCGTATATGAAAGGGGCTGTCCCCTCCTCAACGTCTCGCTGTTTAAGCTAAATTTTTATTGTTTTAAAAAATAAAGATGTGAGACAGAATCAAACTTTAGCATAAAGAGTGAGGCGTTGAGGAGGGGACAGCCGCTTTTATCTACGGAAAAATTTCTGTTCGTTTTAAGTTTTAATGTCTCTCCTTTTTTTCAGTTAAAAATATTTGTTTTTTATTTGACTTCTAAACGTTTTTAAATTAGTGCAGCTTTGATTTTAGTTCACCGTGCATGAATAATTAAAACGAAATTTGTATATTAGTTTTGCTTTTTTCGGCCAAATGGCTTTCTCGAAATTTTGATCTGACGTAAATTACGAATTAACTTACGTAACGAATTTCTATATTCGTATATTTTTAATACATATATTAGGGGGGTTCACCCTCTAGTCATTACCTTGCTCTTTACGCTAAAGTTCAAATTGTGTTCCAATTCTTTAAGAATGACCCCTTAATCACAAAGGCCGTTAATTAGAATAAATAACTTTGATGAAAGTACAAAAAAAACTTTAGCGTAAAGAGCGAGGTAATGACTAAGAGGCGAACCAAATCATATACGTAAAAATTTCTGTTCGTTTTGAATTTTGATGTTGCTCCTTACTTTCAGTTGAAAAAATTGTTTGTTTTTATTTAATTTCTGATCGTTTTTTAAAATAATGCTGAGAAATCCGGCATCTCCTTCATAGCATTGTCCTTTCCCCCATTCTTCCGTGAAAGATCCTACCACGTAACTGTCGCCCCCCCCACTACCAGAAAAAATCCTCTCTAAAAACTTCTATATACTTCCCAATAACCAATGCTATATGTAAACATTGGGCAAAGTTCATAACTTGCAGACATTCCCCCGGGAGTAGAGGAGGGGGTGCCAGTCGTGACGGGAGTCCATATATGGGCATAGAACCACGTGGTCCTGTCGGCATTTTAATGCTGACGGGAGTCCAAATAAGGGCATAGCCTCCCTAGGGAGAACACGTGGTTAATGGGGTCAATGACCTCTTTTTCCAAGGTCGATTTATTTGATGTTTCTATGTGTAATAACTCGAGGGGCGAAGGTTGCACATGCGCATTGAATTCTAACGGGAGCAATGTTATTGATCTAGGACTCGAGGGGGAAGTGAATTTCCGAGAAATTGATTGCGTAATCGAAGGGGAAATTATTGATTTACGAAGGGGAAATTAAGAAACAAACATGGCTTCATTGTTGTTTGGCTAGCCTGGCCTGAGAACTTGATTTACATAATCGCTAGGGGAAATTATTGATTCACGAAGGGGAAATTAAGAAACAAACATGGCTTCATTGTTGTTTGGCTAGCCTGGCCTGAGAACTTGATTTACATAATCGCTAGGGGAAATTATTGATTCACAAAGGGGAAATTAAGAAACATTAAGGTTTCTTTAATCTTTAGGCCTGAGGGATTTATTTATTATTGTTGTTTTGGACAAGTGCATGCTAGTGGTGAATGTCAAGGTGTCCTGGAACAGGAAAACAGTTAGATCACGTGTTTCCTTCTCAGCCAATCACCGAGTCGGATACATCCTCCTTCTCAGCCAATCAGAGACGTGCTTACATATGATTTTCCCCGTTACATAACAATTCACCCTTGAGATTTCGTATATAACGGACATGCAATGAGATTAAATTATCAGAAAGTATTTTGACACCGTGTAAGCAACTAAAATGGATATTATTGATGAACTTGAAGCCTTGGCAGCCACAATTAGCAATGTAAGTTCTGTTTTATTTTCAAAATTATTTTCCGTGGTCACCCTCTACCATATTCGGGTAAACCCCCTCCCCCCCCCCCCCCCCCACCCCCTATACAAACGCCACTATATGATGTTTATACTCGATAAAAAGTGTAAAATACGCTCTTTTTTCGTTACGTAAACCCCATCCTTCCTTCCCCCTCTGTTTACGACCACAATTCTGTTTTTGATAAATTCCGTATCTTATCTAAAAGCAACTGTCAACTTTCTGTCATTCCCTTAATATACTGTCCGAAATGGCTTGACTTACAGATTTCTCGCAATGATTTAATATCTGATAATTACTGACACCCTTTAAAGTACATCCGGCTTTGATAAATATACAAGAATTTGGATAGCGGCTTAACCAAAGGTTTCTCTTTAAGAAAAAGATACATTGCTTTATTATGCGTAAATTGAATAGCATTTTTTACCATATCTTTCGGTGTGGGGGGAGGGGATATTTTCCCATGTCTTTTTCTCAGGGATATTTTCCGTGGGGGTTATTTTCCGTGGTCTGTTTTTCTGGGGGTGTGATAAATATACAAACTAGGCCGGCCTTTGAACGGTTCAGTGAGCCATAATTCTCAGATTCAAAAGGATGCGATATCTTTCGGTGGTGGGGGGGAGGGGATATTTTTCCATGTCTTTTTTCTCAGGGATATTTTCCGTGGGGTTATTTTCCGTGGACTGTTTTTTTCTGGGGGGTGTGATAAATATATAAACTAGGCCGGCCTTTGAACGGTTCAGTGAGCCATAATTCTCAGATTCAAAAGGATGCGATATCTTTCGGTGGTGGGGGGAGGGGATATTTTTCCATGTCTTTTTTCTCAGGGATATTTTCCGTGGGGGTTATTTTCCGTGGTCTGTTTTTTTCTGGGGGGTGTGATAAATATACAAACTAGGCCGGCCTTTAACTGGTTCAGTGAGCCGTAATTCTCAGATTCAAAAAGGATGCAATTAGTATATTTCACGAAATTTTTTTACTTTTTGCTTTCTTAGTGATAAACTAAACAAAATTGCATGGATGAGGGTACTAACTTTCTTTCTGTAAAAAAGGGGGCAAATTATTTAGATACTAACTTTTTCTCTTCTTTTTAAGGACAATTGTGAAGAATGCATACCCCCTCCACCCAAGAAAGCAAAAGTGGACGAGGCAGCCACCATACAGTCCGGTCAAAAACCGAAAAGAGAATGGATGGCTTCTTATAATATGGAGAACCCTGCCGACTCATCTATGCAAGATCGTGAAATAGCCGACCCAGTCGCACAGGAACATAGCGACGCCGTTCCGTCCACCCTCCAACACTCGCTACCCGGGCCATCTGGCACCCAAGTGCAGCCGAGATATAAAAATGTAAGCGTTTTTTTCCTACCTATTATATAGAAATATCTATCAATTTCATCCAACTTTTATAGGCCTTTTTCCACATGCAACATTTTCGAACACTGCGTAAAAGTATATCTCAGCGGGAATATTGAATGATTTTTTCTCCCCAAAGGAAATATAATGTTCCCCCTTTTGAATCACGTCAAGTGCACGCATTCGCCCTTTTGCTAAATTAGATTAGTGAAGACAAAAAAAAAAGACACTATATTCTGGTCATAGTAGGGTTTGGTAATTTCTATTGCGATATAAACGAATGGTTCACCTTGCCTCTACAAATATTATAAAAAAAAACTTTATATCTGAATGAGTTGTGTATCATGACAGGAGATGGCTATCCTTTTCAAATCATGTTTTTTTTTCCCAGAGCAGATAAAGAGTATTAATATGAAATTTTATTTGGAGGAATTGTTTGAACAAAATCAAAACCTACTATGTCATGTTTTCACCCTTTTGCTAAATTAGATTAGTGAAGCCAAAAAAAGGCACTATATTCTGGTCATAGTAGGGTTTGGTAGTTTCTATTGCGATATAAACGAATGCTTCACCTTGCCTCTACAAATATTAAAAAAAAAAAAACTTTATATCTGAATGAGTTGTGTATCATGACAGGAGATGGCTATCCTTTTCAAATCATGTTTTTTTTTTTCCACAGAGCAGATAAAGAGTATTAATATGAAATTTTATTTGGAGGAATTGTTTGAACAAAATCAAAACCTACTATGTCATGCGATGTTTTAGATTGTAAATATCTTATACTAATATAAGATATGTCACGGGTCCGGGGGGTGCTGTGGGGCGGGGAAGTGCCGGGGGATGCGCCACGGGCCCGAGAAGCGCCACAGGGATGCGCCACGGGCCAGGAAAGTTCCACAGGATGCGCCACGGGCCAGGAAAGCGCCACAGGGATGCGCCACGGGCCAGGGAAGCGCCACAGAGATGCGCCACGGGCTAGGGAAGTGCCACAGAGATGCGCCACGGGCCAGGGAAGCGCCACAGGATGCGCCACGGGCCAGGGAAGCGCCACAGGATGCGCCACGGGTCAGGGAAGCGACACAGAGATGCGCCACGGGCCAGGGAAGCGCCACAGAGATGCGCCACGGGCCAGGGAAGCGCCACAGAGATGCGCCACGGGCCAGGGAAGCGCCACAGAGATGTGCCACGGGCCATGGAAAGCGCCACAGAGATGCACCACGGGCCATGGAAAGCGCCACAGGATGCGCCACGGGCCAGGGAAGCGCCAAAGGATGCGCCACGGGCCAGGGAAGCGCCACAGAGATGCGCCACGGGCCCCGAGAAGGGCCACGGGGGAAGCACCGAAAAAAAAAAAAAAAAAAAAAAAAAAAAAAAAAAAAAAAAAAAAAAAAAAAAAAAAAAAAATTGAACACTTTGAAAATAAACGAACAAATTGTCGCCTTCTATGTCATATCTTAGATTATCTTCAGTTGTATTAACCAAATGTTATTAAGCAATAATAATCCAAATTTTAAAAGCAGTAGGGATGATTTGAACACTTTGAAAATAAGCTATTTTTCATTTGTAGGTTGTCCTGGTTCCATACTCCCCATCTCCCCCCTGCTCGTCAGTTGGAGAAGGAGAAGAAGATGCACATGTGGAGCTCTCCAACAATTCACTATGTGATGATTTACATCAAATTCCTTTTAATATTGATGAGTTTTTTGCTGATTTTTTAACTAATTTAGATAGTAGCACAGTTGAACAGGGGGACTTACCTTTGCTAAGTCCAAACACATTGCAAATTTTAGACGATTTTACCCGGGAATTAACAGGGAACCCTCCAACCTCCGATACCCTAACGACTCCACTTCGAACAACTGAAGTGGAGCATTCGCCAGATATTGTTGAACAGCTTGGGGGAGGGGGTAATATACAAGAGGGGGCGGGGGGTACAACTCTCCCAGACTTTCAGCTGTCCAACAGAATTTTAAATCATATAGTTGTTTTCACTGCAGTGTTTGGTGACCCTTTTAATTCGCTTTTGTGTGGTAATTTTGTTTTTGACCCTATAGAAATTGTACACAACTATGTAGACAAAATTCGTGCACTTCTGGAGAATCAAATTCAGTTGTGGGGAGGTAGGGATTCAATTAAGGTCTCCATTGTTTTAAAAGTGTTTTATTTAAATGAGGGAAAAAGCGAGGTTTACTATCATTTTATACATTCCGAGATGCGTTTGGTTTATTCAAATTTAGAAAATTTTGAGGGAGCTTTCTTAGATTGGGTAGATCAAATTATAACGCATCTTGAGAACTATAACGAAAATGGAAGTGGGTCAGTAGTTCTTTTTGTTGAAAATTTAAGCGTAAATATATGTAAATTAAAGAAAGATTTTATTTTAAGAGGGGGGCATAGGGATGAGGGCATAGTTTTAAAATATAATCCTGATCTAGAGGGTTGTAAAGGTGTCCAGCGGATCTGTTTTGAAACAGGTCATATGTGTTTCCGATATGCTTTCCTCATCTCAGCATTCGAGCCTCTAGCTCGGGACGCTACTAAGACGAATTTAGACAATTGGGCTGTACATGGGAAGGAGGGGTCCAGTTTTCCAGTTGTAGATTTTTCTTGTTTAGAGGGGAAATACCCAGTAACGCTAAGATCCATTGACATGTTTGAAAGGGCTAATGCTCATTTAAATATTGCCGTTACTGTGGTACAATATGAAACAGAATTTGAAGATGGAACTCGTTCTAAAAAGAAGGGGGTGGTCTTCCCTGTAAGGGGTCCCTCAGTTGATTTGGTTAAACACTGGGTTTGGTTGCTTTACACACCACCTAGTCAACCGAACACAATCGGTCATTTTAACCCTATCACTGACATTAGTAGAGTTCTGGGGGGTGGTAGGGATCTAGGGGTACGTTTCTACTGTCCAACATGCTTGTCACAATTCCGTAGTGATATAAAACTACGGGATCACATGAAGCATTGTAGTCGCCACGGCTACCAGACAGTGGAAACGGTTTCAGGGGATAGGTCAATTCTACGCTTTAAAAATTTTCAAAATACCCTTCTCCAGTGCAACAAAATATCTTTAGACTGTGAAGCTAAGCTGGTGGAGGTGAATGACCCACAATTTCCAAACCGTATCAAAGAACATCTGGCTATTGCAGTGTCCTACGCCCACGCGCAAAGAGACAGTTCTAACACCATGCGGTTGTTAGAAATAGTTGAAACATTGGATGAGCGGGAGTGCATGGTCAAGGCATTGACTAAACTGATTGGCACGGCTAATGGTGCTATTTCTCGTTTGAGAAATACGCATTATCCAATGGTGTTGTCTGCAGAGGATCGTCTCGCGATTAAAAATCAAAAAATATGTTGGGTATGTAAGGGAGAGTTTGCAGAGGAGGGGACTAAAGGGAAACGTGGGGGGAGGGGGAAAGTCAGAGATCATGACCATTTGTGGCAGGAAATTACATCGGGAGGGAGTAATTTTAGAGGGGTTGCGCATCAATCGTGTAATTTAAATGTTAGCCAGCAGTTTTTTATCCCTGTTTTTATTCATAATTCCAATTATGATTTAAAATTTATTTTACCGGCACTGGCACGTATGCATAGGGAGGGAGGGGGAGTAGATTGTCCATGGGTAAATAGTTCATTTACCTACAACATAATTCCCAAATCAGCCGAGAAGTTATTGCTTCTCGAACTGAAATGGCAGGCAGTGGATAATGGGCATACGTGTTGGAATAAAATCAGGTTTTTAGATTCCTTTAGTTTTTTCCCCAAGGCATTGAGTCAATTGATTCAAGTGCAAAAAAGCGACAATTTTGATAGCTTTCCCTTGCTTAAACAACACTTTCCAGACAGTGAAATGTATGACCTGTTGACCTGCAAAGGTATATATGCATACGATTATTACTGTTCTGGCGCACGCTTAAGTGAGGAGAAACTACCTCCAATTGAAGCTTTTTACAATTCACTGACCAACAGTGAATGCACAGCCGAGGAGTATGAGTTTGCCAAGAAGGTGTGGTCCAAGGGGGATTGTAAAAATGGGTGGGATTATTGTAGACTGTACTTGGCCAGTGACGTTCTAACTCTGTTGGATATAGTCTGTAAGAACACAGACCAGATCTATTCAGAGTTCGGGTTAGATATAGGCTACTATTTTTCTACACCCCATTTAGTAATGGATTTAATTTTAAAAATTAGCAGGGAGGAAATAGGTCTAATCACCGATGTAGACCAACACCTTTTTGTAGAGCGTTCAATGAGGGGAGGGTATGTTTTTCATGGGGACCGCGTCTTATCAACCGATCCGAGCGGACAAAGCACCGGTGCAAAGTCAAATGCAGTGTTCTTGGACATGAACTCATTGTACCCCTCGGCAATGTCCAACTACTCTTTGCCGTGTGGGAACTATCAATGGCTTGAGAATCCTTGTGAGTTCCCCGACATTACCACCGTCGAGGACAATGGGCCACAAGGATGGTTCTTTGAAGTTGACGGTCACATTCCGCTGGCGCTTCACGACTCAGTCAAAGATTTTGTCTTTCCCTGTATCAATCGGCCGGTGAGCAGGGACTCTCTGAGCCCCTACAATCGTTCATTGGTTGAGGATATGGGGATGCATTGGACTCCCTCTAAACAGAAACTGATTGCTGATTTGGACCCTAAAGAGAATATCGTTGTTCACCATGTGCTTTTGCACTGGATGGTGAGCAACGGTTTCAAGATCACTAAAATACACAGGGTCCTGCAGTTCAATCAGCGACCCTACTTGAAAACGTTTATCGACACCTTTGTCGATAAACGTTCTAGGGCAAATTCAAAGGTGGAGAAGGAAATGTATAAGCTCATTCTAAATTCAGCGTTTGGCAAAATGTGTGAGAGCGTACGTAATAGATCTCGCTGCGACGTCGTGACTGACCCTCTAGAGTGTGCACGAATTATTGCCGACCTCAATTTTACATCGTTCACGAGCATAGAGGCCGGCATGGTTCTTCTACACAGGCGAAAGCGAAATGTAGTACTGAACAAGAATATCGCAGGCGGTAGTTCAGTACTGGAAATTTCAAAAAAGCTCATGTTGTCGTTCTTTTACAATGTGTGCAAGGTGCAATGGCCACGGGAGGGGGAGGTTCAAGTTTACTATGGTGATACAGATTCTCTGCTGTTAAAGGTAAATGGGACTGAAGATTTGGATTTATTGGGTGATTTGCAAAAGGGGGAACACATCAGCTCGCGGATGGATTTCACCAACTGGAATCCATCACTCTACCCCGAGTTGGTGAAACGTCAAGCCCCCAACCAACTATTAATGTTAAAATCAGAGACGGGGAGTGATTTGATATCCAGGGGGTGTTCCCGGGTCCCAAAGTCTATTGCGTGGAAACTCATAGTGGGGAAGAAAAGAAGGCGTGTAAAGGGGTGCCTACACATTTTGTAAAGAGCAATTTCAACATGAGCGTGTACAGAGACTGTGTAGAAAGTAGCCTAGTGCCGAGAGCACAAGTGCTTGCAATTCGCTCTCTACAGTATAGAAATTATACTGTGAGAGTGGAAAAGAATGCAATGTCATGTATATCCGACAAGGTCTATGTGCTCGAGAATGGTGTGACTGTCCTACCCCACGGCCACTACCGTATTTCAGACCGAGTTGAATGCATTGACTATCGCAATCAACTTGGTCTGGATAAATTAACCTAACCTGACACTAACCATCACCACCACCCCTCAACCTAACCTCTACATAAATTAACCTAACTCAAGTGTTCATCTAACCCAAGCACTAACCATCGCCACCACCACCACTAACCCAACCTCAACCACTAACCTAACCTGTAGCAGTGACGACAACTATTGTTTTTCCACCGCCGCTCCCGGGGGGGGGGGTCCCTTCCCGCAGCCGCCCAGAGGGGGGGGGGGGGTCCCGCCCGCGGCCGGCCGGCCTTCGGCCCCGCGGTCCCCGAGGGGGGGGGGACCCCATTTTTAAATTCACCGTAATCAAGTTCAACTGTGCTATTGTTCCAAGTGAGTGTGTGTATTTTTTTTATTGTTGTATAGAAAGTGTTATTGTATAGAAAAGTGTTTAAGTTGACAAAAAGTGTTGTACAAAAAAGTGTTTTTTTTATTGTACATAAAGTATTGTACAGAAAAGTGTTTTTAGAGACAATAAGTGTTTTATTATAAAGTGTTATCGTTGTTCATGTTGACTGCAAATAGAGTTTTCATGTTGACCATGAAATTTTGTCAACTGTTCTTGTTGAACAAGTGTTATTTTTATTGTTGTGCATGTTGACTGAACAAATATTTGTTTTCATGCAGTGTCGAAATAAATGCTGCCATGAAATATTGTTTTTGTTGTTCTTGAATAGACGGGGAAAATTATTGCTACTTATTCATTGAGCACATATGATTTACAGTTAGTTGCAGTCCGACTGTTGTCCCCAACAGCAGCAGCAGCATGTATCAATTTAAAACACCCTTCAGATCGTTTCTGTGTGGACCGTCAATGTCGGGGAAAACAACACTTTTAACTAAAATAATTCAAAATTGCGATAAAATGTTTTTGGAAAAGCCGAAAAAAATCTACTATTGCTATAGTATTTGGCAGGAGTCCTATGATAAAATAAAAGCTATTGCCACAACCATACCAGTACAATTCATACGAGGACTTGATGTTTTCAATAGTATTGAATCGAACTCGTGGCTAATCATTGATGATTTGGCTGAATCCATTGAACAGTTCTCACAGGAAATGCTACAACTGTTCACCGTTCGCTCCCATCATGAACACATTTCCGTTACCCTAGTTCTACACAATCTGTTTCATCAGAGCAAATGTATGCGAACCCTTGCATTGAATTGCACCGTTATATTATCTATCGAGTCGTCCGTGATTCTAGCTCGCTCATAACTCTCAATAAGCAGATATACCCCGGCGCCCCTAAATTTCTGTTGTCAGCGTACACTCAGGCGACTAGCAAGCCCTACGGTTACATTTTGTTGGATCTTAATCAGAGCACGCCCGAGGATCTACGTGTAGTCACCGACATTTTCAACAATGAAATTACAGTATATCTTCCGGTGAACAGTAGAAAAGACTATTAGTCGCCATTATGACACTGAAGAAACTACACGAACAACGGCATCTGTTTTCCGTTTTAAGCACTTCAAAACCGTTGCTTAGGAAGGCTATACTCAAACATGGGGTTGACAATGATTTCATTAATCTAATATCTGAACTTTGTTTAAATTTAACTGAGGGCAATGTTCAACTGCCAGAAGGTGTTAGACAACAGACAAAGCAACATCGTTCCACTGTACGCGCCTTGGCTTGTAAAAACAAGGGAAAAAAATTTAAAAGAAAACGGCTCCTTCAGGCGGGCGGTAGCTTTTTCACACTTTTACTACCGATAATTGCAGGACTTGTAAACAGTTTTCTCTAGAGAGAGAGAATGGCAAAACCCTATAAATTGACACCATTTGAACTTGTCCTCTCGCCCATCGAACATTTTGAAGACAATCTAAGCAAATTCATTAACGATGAGAATATTGCCGATGACAAAAAACTGCTTTTACTTCAAGATGCATTGCGACGTGTGGACAAACATAAACCTTATCGTGAGAGACCTGCCACCGTCGTCACCACTGATCCCCCTAAACAGGAAACATCTCAAGATTCTGCAGCAGCACCAAAGGAGAAGGAATTGAATTCAATTGTATTGAAAATTGGAAACCTATTGCCTTTGACCTGTCGAGAACAGAGTAAAAGAGTATTATCTTATCTCATGTTGGAAACTGGTGATGAGCATCAAGTTCAAGTCGAGAGCACAGGGAAACGAATTATAATTCAGGGAAAAAGTTATAATCTAGTTGATTTAATTTGTGATATGGTGACGAATCGTAAAGGACTCTTATCCTTTGACAATAATCTATACACCTTTCTGTGTGCAATAAACTTTCCCAAAAGTCTTATTGGCAATAAGCAAATTCTAAAGAAACTAAGAGAATATAGTCCTCCTCCAACAACACCATTTAAAAAAGAAGAAGATTCAATATTTGAAGATACTATCAGCAGCAGCAATGATTTTACAACACCTGTGGCTGCTAGTCAAAAGCGAAGACGAATTGATTCGCCCGCCAGTGTGCAAAAGGGGAGTGGACATTACACTACGTGTTTACGCTCAAAATGGATGAAGTTTTGAAAGGTGTCTATGAAAATATTGGCGAAGCGGGAAGTTTAAGTTCCCCCAAAACGCTTTCCAAAGCTGTGTCCGGCACCACATTGAAAAATACAAAAGAGTATCTAGAAAATGAACCGAGTTACACACTACATCGGAATCACAGGCTTCGCAGTAAACACTATCGACAAACTAAAGCCTTTTTCCCTCTGCATATAATGCAAATGGATCTTTTAACTTTAGACGCAGTTCAATGGCGTCACAATGCCCACCCTACAAATATATTCTAGTGGCAATCAGTATCTTTAGTCGCTATGCCTATGCCATTCCACTGCGGTCAAAGAGAGGTGTTGAAGTTGCTCGGGCCATTGAAAGTATTCTAGAACAGGATTCATATAGAAAAATTCAATCGGATCGCGGTAGTGAATTTGTTAATCCCCATGTGCAAAAGGTTCTTTTGAAATATAATACAACACTTTATCATAGTCACAGTCCGATAAAGGCTGCATTGGCTGAACGATTAATAAGAACGATTCGTCTATTAATTTCAAGATATTGCACATTGAAAAATACATCGGCTTTTATTCATGATTTAGATAAAATCATGTTGATTTATAATCAACGACCTCATCGATCTCTGTCCAACTCTACACCAACGGATGTTCACTACAATGAAAATACATTTGATGCTTTTCTAAAGCAATACTCCAAGGGTGAAAAAGAGAAAAAGAAGAAGAAGAAATTCAATGTTGGTGATACTGTTCGAATTAATAGAACCACCAATATTTTTGAAAAGGGGAATTATTTATGGAGCACTGAACTTTTTAAAGTGTCTAAAATCCTGGACACCGAGCCCACGACATATCGACTGCGAGACACCAAAGATGATGAGATTCTCGGTGGTTTTTATGAATATGAACTGCAAAAAGTTAGAAACACTAGTGAAATTTATCAGATTGAAAAGATATTAAAGAGTCGTACACGCCATGGCAAGAGACAGTTGCTTGTTCGCTGGCTAGGATACAACTCAGATTTTGATTCTTGGGTCAGTGCTGAAGATATTGACAATGCCCAATGATTTCTATGTGACTTTCATGTCCAATGTTTCTGATCCTCTCTACAATGATTTGAATAGAACAAGTGATTTTTGGACGAAACTCTCCCCCACCATCAAATTCGACGACAATAGAAAGTATGAAGTGGCTCTTGTCGACTGTATTCTCAAAAATACCTATGACATCCTGAGAAAGGATCGTAAATATGAAATAAAAATTAGACCCTATGATTGGCCGCCGCCACCAACAGGTGATCAAGAACAAATTCAAAAAATCAATTGGATGGAATATCCATATATTGAATTACCCTACGAGGAACTCACCTGTATGAATGATTTATGTCGTACTATCAATAAAAGAATTTCCGCTCGTAAAAAGGGAGCTTTTCATTTCAACTATTCAAAGGAGGAGGGCAAGATCTACATTAGTTCACCTATTGCCAGTGAAAAGGTTATTCTCAACGATAATCTAAAGGATGTTCTTGGCTTTAAGCTCAATATAATCAATGGTAAAAGTGCCGGAAACACTAATTTAATTTTTGCTGACTATCCGCCTGCCTTCTCCACAGACACCTGTATATTTCTCTACGCTTCATTTGTGGAAACATCTCGAGTTGGTAATTCAAATGTTCCCCTCCTACGAGTTCTTGAACGAAAAACCAATCAAGAACATATTCACCACTACAATATAAAGCATCTTCAGTATATTCCCGTAAACACTTCCTATTTGGAACTCTGTCAGTTAACACTAACGAACCGAATTGGGTGATCCAATAGCAATTTCAAAAGGTTTGGCTGTGATTACATGCCATTTTCGACCCATCGTTCAACAACAAGATGTCTAATAAAAAAGTGGTATTCACTTGTCCTGATATTGACTGCTATGTTAATACTCTTGGCCCAAGACAACAGGGCAATGGAATGGACTACTACAAAGGTCGCTCGTCAATGTCTGGCTATGGTCTTGGCAGTTGGTTTGCTAAGCTGTTTCGCTCTTCACTACCACTGGCTAGAAAATATCTTGTACCGGCTGCGACAGATTTTGCATCCTCTACACTATACGATTGGGGCTCTGGCAAGGATTTTAAAAAAAGTGCTTCGGAAAATCTTAGGTCCAGTGCGCGAACCCTTGGCGAGAGATTAAAACAGAATGGTAAAGGCTTAAAAAGGTCAAGAAACAATGCATCACTCATCAGTCTCCACTCAGGTCGGAAACGAAAGACATCATCCCTCTTGTCAAAGAAAAGAAGGAAAAAGCCGACACGTGCTGTAAACAGAAGAAGTCCCAGGAAGAATAGAATTGTCAGATCGAAACTAGATTTCTTCTCCTAAAATGTCCTACCTACCGCATAAGGATTCTCAACCTTCAATCACCGCCTCATTGAATCTATTCAATGCCGAAAATGTTGATGTGAGTGTCAAGCATGGATACTATGAACAATTTTATCCACAACAACCCCTCTCCGATAATATCCACTTTCAAATTTATTCCAATGAAGACTACTTTATGGACATGTCTTCAACATTTATAGATTTGCAAATGAAAGTCCGGAAAACTGATAATACAATGCCAATTCGGGCCGATGGGATATCCTATGAAAATTGTATACTACATAATTTATTTCGTCAAATTAGTGTCTACATTAATGGCACGCTGGTGAGCACAAGCAACAATCTCTCCAACTATACAAGCTATATGCAATTCATGCTGATGACACCCAAGTCATACAAGGAATTGAGAGGCGTCTCCAATGGATATGAATATATTACTAATACTGATAGTACAGATGCACTTAAAAATGCTACAACTAGTGAATTACATCTAGTTGGAAAAATATATCATGAAATATTTAATATACCCCAATGGCTACCGCCCAATGTTAAAGTGGATATAAAATTGACGCTTGCACCCTCCAATTTCATATTGAGAAAAGAACTTGCTGCCAATCCTGATGTAAGTCTCTCCCTCACCTCGGCAATACTTCATGTACGCAAACAACAGGTTATGAGTTCTGTTGCTTTGGCCGTGGAAAAACTGAGAGCCAATGGCAACAATATTAAACTACTTGTTCCTCATACAATCACCAATCAACGTCATATTGCAATGGGCTCACGCACCTTCACCGATTCATCCTTTATCAATGGCGAAATCCCGTCAAAATTGGCTTTGGCCTTTGTAAAAAGCGCCAGTGCAATAGGATCATGGACTGAATGTCCACATAAATTCGAGATGTTTGGACTTTCATCTCTTGTGTGCAAAGTAAACGGCATCCCACTCTACAATCTATCTTTTGATAAATCCTATAGAACATTGTATGAGTTGACCATGCAAACCCTAGATCACGATTCGCAACTATTTGAAAATGGTATAACCGAAGATATGTTTGCTAAAACACATGGTATCATTGTACTGGATTTGTCTGGCACACAGGATATGAGTATAGTACGTACGGGGAGTGTGCGTTTAGAGTGTACATTTGCCGACCCATTGGCTGAGAGTATTGCACTAATCTCACTAAATCAATATGAAACCTATTGGGAAATCACTCCCGAAGGCAGTGTTCTACTAGACTTGGCGCCATGAACACCAGTCAAATAATCAATGTATTTAATATGGACCCCTACATGTCCCAGTACAAATCCTATTGTCTGCCCTCGGACTTTCTTGGAAAATTCAAAGTGCGAACAATACCTTGATTATTGTTAATAGCAGTCCGTCGACTGTGCTGACGGGTCATTGGCTGTGCATCTTTCAAACAATGAAGACGATTGAATTTTTTGATCCTCTTGGTCTACCCTATACATTCTACACACCCCACATCAGCAACTATATTGAGAGTAGTGGGAAAACTATTATTCAAAATCGGAAGAGGGTTCAGGATCTAACGACTAAAAGCTGCGGCTTCCATGCACTACTATATTTTGTGTTCCGATGTCGTGGCTATACTTACAAGCAGTTTCTCCACATTTATGTTGACAATCCACGTCTGAACGACTTTCTAGTGGAAAATATCCTCTCAGACCTATATAGTATTGATTTCAGTGCCCTAAGAGTAAAGTGCTTAAAAAATGTTTGTGAATTTGTTTATTAATAAAATGCATATATATATACAACAATGTCTTTAAATCTTCACTTTAGATTTCTTCATCTTCGATGTATAGGCAACTGTCGTGAACCACTAATGCTGGTAAATCATTTGGATTCACTGTATATTGATCCTGATTGACTGCAAAGTCAGGGTCACATTTTCTACAGTACAATGTAACTTCACTCTTGTCATATCTCTTTGTATAGTCAATGATACTATTTGCATTCATATTATGAAATTCACGAGTTTCAATCTGTCTATTTGAAGCAATATCACATACAATGTTTTCAAATGGTGAATCACATTCCGTCACAGCCAAATAAAAATCACTTGGTTTATAGTCATAGTAGGTGGTGTCATCACAGCGATGACGTAGAAACCAGATTGTCTTGTTACCCCAACAGTTGAATCGTAGACCAGATTCCTCTTCCCAGAATAATTTAAATCCACGACGATACCAATCTCGTAGAAATAAACTAAAATCACGTTTAGGATTCTTTCCAATCATAGCGGGGTAAGTATTCTCCCACTGATCACATTTATCATAATGGCAATTGGAGCACAGGTGTCCTCTAGGATGAGAGTCACACACCTCCTCAAGACATGAATTACATCCTTTAATTTGTACTGCATAGCCTCTATGTAATTTACAAGGATTACATAATTTACACTTTTCACTATAGTCATCAATAATTGTACAATTCTCACATTGATTCCAACTGCCAAGAGTGTACATGCACAATGGACATATATAGAACATTTTTCGGTTTCCGATGTCAACTCACTCACAGCTAAAACGAAACTGATCCTCTTCGCTCGATAAATTCAATGTGTAGGAAAGGGGAGAGGAGTAGCTCTGTGACGTTACCTCTTTCGAATGATGGGGGAGCCATCTACATTGAATCCATTGGCAATGTTTTCAAAAGTATATTCACAATATGATTCTGCCTTGTTCCAATTAATATATCAATAAATTGGCTATAAGCATTTGAATCACATTTTAAAAGTTTCATACAATAGTCCAATGGGGGAGAATCACTCCTCATTATATTGTCAAGTGTTCCCCGAGAGAATATCCTGCGTTGAAGAGATAACTCGAGAAAATCATCATCCAAAATCAAATGTTTTTCCATAAACACTAGATTTGATCTAATTCTCTCTTTCTCAAATTTATTCATTTTTCAATCCTTTCACTCTGACTGCTGACTCTAGACTGTCCCTGATTCGTTAGGATACACGTGATCCTGTTTCCCGTTATCGGATCAATAAAATTCCCCTTCGATTACGCAATCAAGTTCTCGGAAATTCACTTCCCCTTCGATTACGCAATCAATTTCTCGGAAATTCACTTCCCCCTCGAGTCCTAGATCAATAACATTGCTCCCGTTAGAATTCAATGCGCATGTGCAACCTTCGCCCCTCGAGTTATTACACATAGAAACATCAAATAAATCGACCTTGGAAAAAGAGGTCATTGACCCCATTAACCACGTGTTCTCCCTAGGGAGGCTATGCCCTTATTTGGACTCCCGTCAGCATTAAAAATGCCGACAGGACCACGTGGTTCTATGCCCATATATGGACTCCCGTCACGACTGGCACCCCCTCCTCTACTCCCGGGAACTGTGGGGGATTAAGTCATCCTCAAAGATAGAGTTATTGTATTTTTTGTCCATGCTGAACAAAATGGCTATCTTAAAATTGTGATAGGGTGACTTTGGGAAAACTTGAGCGTGAAAGGGTGACTTTGGGAAAACTTGAGCGTGAAAGGGGGTCTAGTTTCCCTCCATTTTTTGTCACTTTAAAAGGGAACTAGAACTTTTAATTTACGTTCGAATGAGCCCTCTTGCGATATTCTAGGACCACTGGGTCGGTACGATCACTCCTAGAAAAAAAAAAAAAAAAAAAAAAAAAAAAAAAAAAAAAAAAAAAAAAAAAAAAAAAAAAAAACAACGTATCCGTGATCTTTCTTTTGGCAAAAAATTCCACATTTTTGCATTCCGAATTTTCACCTGGGGGTTTTTCCACGGGGAATTTTCTATGGGAAGGTAAGTTTCCAGGGGTCCAACCTTTTGGGGAAATTATACACTGGGGATATTTGGCATAATTCCTATTCAAAAATCCTTTTTACATGTCTTGCTTTCTCTGTTCTGTCTCAATTTTCCGGTGGAGTTGTTAAGGGTAATTGTCCGGTGTAAATTTTCACCGGAATTCAATTGTCTAGAGGATATTTCACTGGGAAGGGGGAGCTCACCGTGGAGGCGGGGTCGGATTTTCTGGCACTATAAAAAAACGACCGGAAACTAAATAAAAAAAAACAAGTTTTTTCAACTGAAAGTTAGGAGCAACATTAAAACTTCAAACGAACAGAAATTATTACGTATATAAAGGGGGCTGCCCCCTCCTCAATGCCTTACTCTTTAAACTAAAGTTTGAATTTTATCCCAATTCTTTAAGAACCACTCCTGAAACACAAGGGTTAGAACAAGGGTTAGAACACAAGGGTCCTGAAACACAAGGGTTAGAACAAGGGTTAGAACACAAGGGTCCTGAAACACAAGGGTTAGAGCAAGGGTTAGAACACAAGGGTCCTGAAACACAAGGTAATTAGAACAATAAAGAGCTTTTTTAAAAGTAAAAAAAAACTTTAGTGTAAAGAGTGAGGTGTTGAGGAGGGGGCAACTCCCTTTATGCACGTAATAACTTCTGTTCATTTTAAGTTTTAATATTGCTCCTTACTGTCAGTTGAAAAATCTTGTTTGTTTTTTTTATTTAGTTACTGTTGAAGAATAAATGAATCCCAAGGAGAATTGAAATTAGATGAATGATCGCAGCAAACAATCAATAAACCTGAAAACGAGCAAACTGAAATTGAATATACAAATCAAGCTTAAAACGTACAACAATCTTTTACTATTAAATAATAAATGAAACACAAAACGAACAGAAATTAAATAAACAATCATAGTAAACAAAAATACAACAGGTACCATATAAATGAATAAACAAATCTTAAAACAAGTAAAATTTAAATCGAATATGCAAATCAAGCTTAAAATGAGCAAAAATTCTTTTACTACTAAAGAATAAACTAAACCAAAAACGAACAAAAATTAGACAAACAATCATATCAAGCAAGTTTACAACAGGTACAAATGTAAATGAATAAATAAATCTTAAAACGAGTACAACTTGAATTGAATATGCAAATCAAACTGAAAACGGTCAAAATCACTGCAAACAAGAGTTTGGCTATTGCTCCCTTTCCTAACTGTAAAAATCTAAAGCCTACTGCGTAACTGGCGCTTTACTGAAAATGAATCATATTACATATATACTTTTGTACTTATTACGACATTAAAAATAAAAATAATATTACGGTGAAATATTTTGTTTATTCCTAGAAGGCTAAAAAAGAGAAGGCTGGAAAAAGGCTCCTAGAAGGCTGGAAATAACCCTCTATGCGAGAAGGAAAAAAAGGATATACGCAGTGCTGCTCTGTAGCGGGATTAGAAAAAGGTGGCACTTGTTGTCAGAAATGTGCACCTTACAAAGATGAATGATGCAATGTTTTGTGCTAAGGGTCTTTAACTATATTAAATAAAAAGAAAGTTTTTTGAACTGAAAGTAAGGAGCTACATTAAAACTTAAAACGAACAGAGATTAATTCGTATATGAAAAGGTCTGTCCCCTCCTCAACGCCTCACTCTTTACGCTAAAGTTTGACTCTGTCCCACAACTTTATTTTTTAAAACAATAAAAAACTTTAGCGTAAAGAGCGAGGTGTTGAGGACGGGACAGCCCCTTTCATATACGGAATAATTTCTGTTCGTTTTAAGTTTTAATGTCGTTCATTACTTTCAGTTTAAAAAACCTTTTTTTATTTAATTTCTGAAGGTTTTTGAATTAATGCAGCTTTGATTTTGGCTCACCGTACATGAATAATTAAAATGAAATTTGCATATTAATTTTACTTTTTTTGGCTAAATGGCTTTCTCGAAATTTTGTTCTGACGTAACTTACAAATTAACTTACGTAACGAACTTCTATATTCGTATGTTTTTATTACGTATATTACTTAGGGAATTTGCCCCTAGTCAATACCTCGCACTTTACGCTAAAGTTTGAATTTTGTTCGAATCACAAACCCCTGAATCCCAATGGCCGGTTAATCAAAATAGATAGCTCTTTTGAAAGTACTAAAAAAGAACTCTAGCGTAGAGGCAGAGGTATTGACTAGGGGGGAGCCCCCTCATATATGTAATAATTTCTGTTCGTCTTAAGTTTTGATGTTGCTCCTTACTTTCAGTTGAAAAAAATAGTTTTTCTTATTTATTTTCTGATCTTTTTTTAAATAATACTGGGAAATCCGGCACCCCCTTCATAGAACTGTCCCTTTAACAAAGAAAACATCCTCCATGGAAAGATTCTCCCCCAAAACCCCCTACTCTAACCCCCCCCCCCACCAGAAAAAATCCCTTCTATAAACGTTTGTATACTTCCCATTAACCAATACAATGGGCAAAGTTCATAAATTGCAGCCCTTCCCCCGGGAACTGTGGGGGATTAAGTCATCCTCAAAGACATATTTATTAAATTTTGGACTATGCTGAAGAAAATGGCTATCTCAAAATTTTGATTGGTGACTTCGGGAAAAAATGAGCGTGGGAGGGAGCCAAGTTGCCCTCTAATTTTTTGGTCACTTAAAAGGGCACTAGAACTATTAATTTCCGTTTGAATGAGCCCTCTCGCGATATTCTAGGACTACTGGATCGATACGATCACCCCTGGGGAAAAAAACGAATAAACACGCATCCGTTATCATTCTTCTGGCAAAAAATGCAGAATTCCACATTTTGCAGATAGGAGCTTGAAACTTCTATAGTAGGGTTCACTGACACGCTGAATCTGATGGTGTGATTTTCATTAAAGTTCTTCCACTTTTAGAGGTTGTTTCTCCTTTTTTTTCGAAATTTAGGCACATTTTCTCAGGCACGTAACTTTTGATGATCAAGACCAAAATTAATAAAACTTATATACCTGAAATCAGCATAAAAATCTGATTCTTTTGATGTATCTATTGGTATTAAAACTCCGTTTTTTAGAGTTTCGGTTACTATTGAGCCGGGTTGCTCCTTACTTACAGTTCGTTACCACGAACTGCTTGATATCGATTTGGCAGCCAAAATCTGTTCAGTAATTATAATCTTGTCACACCAGTTGTTCCCCTTTGTCAAACCAGATTTCCATTTGGTTTGTTTAAAAATCTTGAAAATTCCAACACCCGACCACAGAAAATCGGTTTTTTTTTTTTCAACACCATACTGGTCCAAAATCCAACAATATTTCCGATTCCAACCAAAAAATCTGACGATATTCTGGTGCGTAGGAATGTCTTTCTTTTCACGAGAAAAGCTTATACACTTGCCTGGCCTGCAGCTCCTCCTCCCTCAATGGTAGTATACATAATCTTTACCATTCAAAAAAAAAAAAAAAAATCACACCTTATATGCACTGACTTTTATTTTTTTCATCTCATATATTTTAACAAATTCATATCAAATCCTTTTTTCCTCAAATACAAAAAAACTTAGTAATTGCACTTTTTTTACGACACTGAACGCACTCGTCTGCCGACGCGTTAGCTTTTACAGTTTTGAGTAGGTTTAAGAGGGGAGCTTTGACCTCTAAATCATGGGGCACACGTCTCTTTTTATGCCAGACTTGACCTGCATAATTGTGGTAAGGGTCACGCGAATTTCTATGATGTGTTTTAACGTCTTTGAAGATGTAAAACAACGGCTCCACAACAACGTTCAAAAATGGCAAGGTCAGAAGGCATTGGAAAATGCTGACTATGTTAGGAAACATCTGAATACCATTCGGTGTTTTTAGAGAAGCCACGTGACAAGAAAAATCACATGTCACATTTGGAAACTCAAAAAGCAGTAAACTCGGCTGTTCTTACACTGTCTTTCTTCCATCCCTTGACGGTGCACTATATCTCTGCAAGATCTTTTGCAGAAGACCAATTGTATCTATGTCCAAAGCTTTCGTAGGGTCATGGATTTTGCACAACGTAAACAGTTCGTCCTCAAACGAGAATTGCTGATTGATTTGCTTTACCGCCTCCACACTTAACTTGCGAGCACATTCATAGATGACTTTCACTTCACGTTCATCGGCTTTTGTACTCGGATTTGACTGCAAGGTTTGAAGAGACGCGTTATCTGCCATCTCGAACTACACATATTCAGCCGAAAGATATTCGTTTGCTTTGTCAGGGTCTAGATTCAAAGACAAGGTTGATCTAATGTACATAGTCTTCTTGAAATTCATGGACAGTTTTCTCAAAAGTATCTACCTCTTATTCTACTTCGTGGAACAAAGGTTTTTGACTTTGGAAAAGAAAATTAAATACTATAAACAGCTACAGCAAACAGAGCTGGAGCTCAAGCTGAATCCAAAGCAGTGGATTCTTTAGGGATAGCGATTCCCTGTCATTTCTGTGAGTGGGATCTTTTGCTGGTACTCCTTGAAAGTAGATACTAAGCGCATCCCAATTGCGCAATAGTCGCTCAACGCACATCCGAAGATACAGCCAACGCGTCTGACCTCAGGCAAACACAATCGGGACTGGAGTGTCCTTAAACTTCTGATGCAATTCAAACTCAGAGCTTCTGAGTAAGTTTGTGACAATCGAAACAGTTTGATAGTCAGTTAAGTCCCTGAAAGTCATCCCATAAACTTATTTACTCTGATTGAGCTCAGTATAACCAGTGCCGGTGTTTTGAAATTGTTATGAATGATTGATGCTGGAATGAAACATTAAATCTTAAAATTTTAGTGAGAGCAGACCCAAATTGCTTACTTCTTTTTGGTGGGCTAATTCTTCAGATTTTTCAACATTTTGAAGCTTTGAGTAGCCATAGTTCTCCCTGAGCCTAGCTCTCCTCTGATTTGTTGACAATAGCAAGCCAAATTGTTTGATCTTTCTTTTCTAAACTTATATTGGCAAAAAGTATCACCTTGGCTTTCCTTACAGTAGATCCCAAATTGACACACATATGCAAATTATCAAAAGTTTTACCTTTCTTATACTAGAGGTAGGTTTTTTTAATCAGTAAGAGAATGGTCCACCGATTTCGCTAGTTTGAACATCCTTCTCCAGTAAAAAAAAAAAAAAAACTATAACAATTAAAAATCAGACAAATATCCGTTTTTTACTAAAAATCCGACAAAATTCCGAAGTCTGACACGATTTTTTTCAACAAGAGGGCCAAAAATCCAAAAAATGTCAGAAAAATCCGTCATAGTGAAAGTAGGCTACTATGCCACAGTCACGTTTTGTGAAATACTACATGCTTTTACTTATATTTAAGTCTTGGCGAAGTCCCTATATCTTAATTTTTTAACCCCCCTATCAATTCTCATGGGATTACTATTTGTTTCCAAAAGTCATTACGAGGTCTTAGTCTAAGTTTTGTTATAGCCTTGGATTTTTCTGCGGTATTTTGAAAGATTATGTGCTTGATGGCAATAAATCTGTGAAGTCAGATTCTTCGGTTATGCTATGAGGGGGATAAAAATCATCTCGTTTTCTAATTTTGTGAGAAGGATTGAGGAGAATGCTTTAACTGAGTGGCCAATAAAAAGTTTGCTCGAAGAGGATGGCAAAAGCACACTAATAAAACAAAAAGAAGATAGCCAAATTGGCTACAGGGGCATAATTTCTTATAAGGCAAGGAAAAACAGCCCCCCTAGAACCCATTTTGCCCCTCTCTACTCCAGTCCCCCCCATACAGCTGAAATTTAACGTTTTCAAAAATCTTGTCACAGCTAAGATAAACCTGCTAAGTCAAGCATCCACAGAAACGGATCAGTTTTCATTAGTATATTTCTGCCTTTATGGTACTATTAAATTAAAAAAACAAGTTTTATCAACTGAAAATAAGGAGCAAAATAAAACTTATAACGAACAGAGGTTATTACGTATATGAGGGGGTTCAGCCCCTAGTCAATACCTTGCTCTTTACGCTAAAGTTCGAATTTTATTCGAATTACAAATCCCTGAATCACCAAGGCCGTTATTAAAACAGATAGCTCTTTTGAATACGCTAAAAATAACTTTAGCGTCAAGAGCTAGGTATTGACTAAGGGTTGAACCTCTCCCCCCCCCATATGCGTAATAATTTCTGTTCGTTTTGAGTTTTAATGTTGCTCCTTACATTCAGTTGAAAAAACTTGTTTTTTTATTTAATTTCTGATCGTTTTTCAAATAATGGTTGGAAATCCAGCGCCCCCTTCGTAAAAATGTCCCTTCTCCCAAGGAAACATCCTCCATGGAAAGATCCTCCCACGTAACCCCCTCCTCTGAGCCCCCCTACCAGAAAAATACCCCCTGAAAACGTCCGTATACTTCCCAATAACCCTTCCCTTGGGAAGGGTTAATATACTTCCCAATAGCCCTTCCCTTGGGAACTGTGGGGTATTAAGTTATCCTCAAAGATATATTTTTTAGATTTTCGACTATTTTGAACAAAATGGCTATCTAAAAATTTTGATTGGGTGAATTTGGGAAAAAAATAAGTGTGGGAGGGGGTCAAGTTGCCCTCCAATTTTTGGATGACTTAAAAAGGGCACTAGAACTTTTAATTTATGTTTCAATGAGCCTTCTCACGATATTCTAGGCTTACTGGATCGATACGATCACCCCTGGGGAAAAAAACAAACAAAAAAACAACAACAAATAAACACGCGTCCGTGATCATTCTTCTGGCAAAAATATACAAAATTCCACATTTTTGTAGATGGGAGCTTGAAGCATCTACAGTAGGGTTTTCTGGTACGCTAAATATGATATTTTTATTTTCATTAAGATTTTATCACTTTTAGGGGTTGTTTCCCCTTTTTTCAAAAACAAGGCAAATTTTGAGCATGGAATTAACTTAAAGGATAAGCAAGGTCTAAAGTGTCGCTAAAATAAATTGATAAACCTCAATATGTCTCGAAAAAAAAAAAAAAAAAACACAATCAATTTCATTTACCAAGTTTTTTTTTTTTGTTACAGTATTTTTTTCAGTATTTTTTTGATTTTTTTTTGTTTTGCAATTGATCCTAAATGAGTCACACATATCTATGCTTTATATGGTTTGTTGAAGCGCTTTTTGTAACTTTATTCATCTTTTACACTCTTTGGTATTTAGGGATGTAATAGATACATAAAGTAAATAGGCAAAGTTAGTACTGTATTCATAAATTAAGCTTAAAAAACAAGCCTTCTCAAATGAAAATAAATAGTGACACTAAAACTCAAAGCATATAGGAATTATCCTAGAGAGTGCTAGACCCCCCTCAATCCCCTACTCTTTACGCTAAAGTTTTATAGGGTTTTGATGAAATCTTTTTTTGAAGTGCAGCAAATATAGTTACTGAGCAATCGGAAATTTTTCAATTCAACAATTGCAGGGGCATCTCCCTGCTGCCCTGGGTTATAATATGTATTTTATTGTTCACCAATGTTCTTATTTTATCAGTAATTCCAGCAATTTACAAATTCCTCATACTTAGTCATTGTAGTCTGACTTCAACCTTCAGATAATTTGTAATAAGATCTGGAACACGACTCTAGAGTTTGCTAGAAGATTTTTTTTCAGCTTGTGCCGTTTTAATGTTTGGAATCATGCGCTACTCCCCTGCCTAGCTTTTTTTTTTTTTGATGGGAGATTGTTCTTTTGTGTTCTTTTTTTGTGCTTTCTTCTATTTTTTTTTTTGTATTGATTCTCTTGAAGGTTCTGTCTTGAAAATGTTTTTTATTTTATTTTTGTTTCTCTCCTTTTTTTCCTGGCGATGGAGCCTTACGTTTTTACTTTTATAACTGTAATAAATCAAATAATATTAACATTTTGATTACTAAATATCAGTATATGTATATTAAACTGACAATGCACATTCATTTGTATTTAAAATACTCACACACTCATTTGTATTCGAAAATAAAGCAATAATACGAGGGAGACTATTTTGAAGTGTTTTTGCTTGTATACAAAATTAATAAAATTTTAATTAAAATAATTTTAAATTTACAAAAAAAGATTTAAAAAGAGCATAAACTCTGGAAATCAGAAACTTAATGAATTATAAAATATTTTAAATGAAAATTGCGTTTAATATAACGTTTAAAAAGCACTTACATAGCGTTTGAAGCAAACGTATATTAGTTCTTACTCCCATTCCTGAAGTATAAAACAGCTTTTCATCCCCGTTTCCAATGCCCTTGTATTAGCGCATTTGCTCTTGGGGTACTGGAGAAAGGGGTCTAACTTTAACGAAAAGAATGGAGAAGGGTGTGGACAAATCCTTCCGCCCCAATTATAAATCCAAATGTATTATCGTTTTGATACCATATCCAGTCTTACACAAATATAGGGAGAATACCTTCCCATCAGCCACCATTACATACAATAAAGCTTTACCGTGTCATAACAATACTTCATTAGCGTATTTACTTTTCAAATTAATTTAATTTTCTTTCAAAAATCAGAGTTAATAATCGCTTTCATTCAAGGAAATTGTCGTCCAAATCGTCATCCAAGCAGAGTTTGAATATGTTGAAAAAGATTGTTCAGGAGGCGTAGGAACCCTTACCCCAATCAAGTATCACATCGGCCTACACACTTTTAACTGGTGCACAATTTCAAGATCCTTTATAACTGATGTTGGGTTAACGTCCACAATAATTATTTACTTTTGTTAAATAAAAAAAACAAGTTTTTTTTTAACTGAAAGTAAGGAGCGACATTAAAACTTAAAACGAACAAAAATTATTCCGTATATGAAAGGGGCTGTCCCCTCCTCAATACCTTGCTATTTACGCTAAAGATTCTTATTGTTTTAAAAATAAAGTTGTGTGACAGATTCAAATGGGGTGTTTCCCCTTTTTTTCGAAAATAAAGCAAATTTTCTCAGGCGCGTAACTTTTGATGCGTAAAACTAAGCTTAAAGGAACTTATATATTTGAAATCAGTATAAAAATCTGATTTTATTGATGTATCTATGGGTATCACAATTCCGGTTTTTAGAGTTTCGGTTACTATTGAGCCGGGTCGCTCCTTACTTACAGATCGTTACCACGAACTGTTTGATAGAATGTATGTTCGTTTAGGGACGTATGTCATACCGCGCCAAAGTAACGGCTCTGAAATTGAGAGTCTATATAAATATCTTTTTTAATAGTGGTAAGAATTTTGGCTCAACAACGTTTTGGTTCTATTAAAACTAAAGTTCTCCCCACGTGTGATTTTTTTTTCGTTAATTCTAAAGACCACTAGATTTTAAAATTTTCACTAAAATTAACCGCTGTTCCATAACCTACGATTTGTCATAGGTTACCCACAACCATATGGGTTACCTATAACCACAACCTACGATTTGTCGATTTGATGTGACCACCCATGAAAAACAAACAAAGAAACGCATACACGCCACGATATTTTCAGGAACAATATTCATGTTACTTATAGTACATTTAGGGTTCTCATACATGTTGAATTTCATTATGTATTTTTCATCAAGATAACATTTCTTTTTGGAGTATTTAAGCCTTTTTTAAAACTATGCAAGTTTTCATGTACTAATAGCTTTAATGATCCAAGTTTTTTGTATTTATTTTCATCAAAAATTATATATTCTGTTAACGCAATATTGCCAATGGTCGCCTTTTACCTGCATATTGTTAGTATAAACTGTTTGATTGACGGCTGGGTTAAGTATGGCGGAAGCTGCTACTCTCCCTCGCCAGCCTCCGTCTTTTAAATTCAAGTTTAATTCTCGCGAAACAAAGCTTGGCGAATGATACCCATCCCTGGAAAAGGGCAACCTTTAAAATATTTCTCTGGAGACTGGGATCCGAAAAATTAAAAATTAATTTCAGAGTTTTCATTTTCTAGGTTCGAACGACCATTCTTTAAGCAAATAAAATAAAATGAAACAATTTTTTTTCAAGTCATAGTAAGGAGCAACATCAAAACTTAAAACAAACAGAAATCATTACGTATGTGAGGGGTTACCCCCTCCTCAACACCTCGCTCTTCGTGCTAAAGTTTTTTGGTATTTTCCAAAACAGCTTCTTATAATTCTAATTAAACGACCCTTGTGTTTCAGGAGTAATTATTAGAGAATTGAACAATATACAAACTTTAGCGTAAAGATCGGGGTGCTGAGGAGGGGGTAGTCTCCTCATATACGTAATAATTTCTGTTAATTTTAAGTTTTAATGTTGCTCCATACTTTGAGTTGAAAAAACTTTTTTTTTAATTTAATTTCTGACCGTTTATTAAATAATGCCCGGAAATCTGGCTTCCCCTCCACGGAAAATCTCCCCCCAGGGAAAGAGCCTATTAGAAATTCAATCCCGGTGAAAATTTATCCAGGATAGTTACCCTTAGAATCTCCATACGTAAAAGTCAGTCGACAAAGAGAAAGAAAGACAAATAAGAAGAATTTCGTATAGGAATTCTGGCAAATTAACAAAGTGTAAAATTTTCCCTGAAAAGCTTACCCCCAGAAACTTCCCCTCATGTGGAAAATTTTCCCCATGGAACATCCTCCCAGCAGAATATCCTCCCCCCCCCTACCCGAAAAATTTATGCGCACTTCCAAATGACTAACAACACACGTATACAAGTAGTGGGGCCATAATTACTTCAAAGACATGCCCTCCCCAAATTCACGGACATGCCCTCCATTTTCCCATTGAGTTTCTATGGCATGTCCTCTGACGTCACGGCAGCCATAGGTAAATTAATATATGTTTCTTGGTTATGTGATTTGATGTTTGTTGGTTATGTTGATGTTTTTTGGTTATGTTGTTTGATGTTTATGTTGTTTGTTGGTTATATTGATGTTGTCTGATGGTTATATTATGTTGTTTGTTGTTTATGTTATGTTATGTTGTTTGTTGGTTATGTTATGTTAATGTTGTTTGATGTTTGTTGGTTATGTTGTTATGTTTTGTTGTTTGATGTTATTTGGTTATGCTGGTTATATTATGTTATATTATGTAGATGTTGTTTCTTGGTTATGTTGCTTGTTGGTTATGTTATTTGGGGGTTATATTGTTTGATGTTGTTTGATGTTTGTTGGTTATGTTGTTAGATGTTGTTGGTTATGTGATGATTATGTTGTTTCTTGGTTATATTGTTTGTTGGTTATGTTGCTGACGTTATTTTATGGTTATATTGGTTATGTTATTTTATGTTGTTATGTTTGTTGGTTTTGTTGTTTGATGGTTATGTTGTTATATTGATCGTTATTTGGTTTGATATTGTGTTATGTTTTTATGTTATGTTTGATGGTTAAGTTGCTTGATGTTTCATGGTTTTGTTGATGTTTGTTATTTTTGTAGGACATATTTGAAATAAATGATATTTCTAGGCTAGATTTCTAGAGCATGTCTTGTTTCTAGGCGATGTCTAAACACGTTCCCGGGTGGCTGAAATCCCCTGCCATGTTTTTCTAGGCAAAATTTCCAGCTACCAAGACTCCCCTGCGATGTTTATCTAGACAAAAATATGTCTCCCAGCTAGCAAAACTCATCCGCGATGCTTTTCTAGGCAAAATTCCCAGGTGGGTGAAATCCCCCGTGATGCTTTTCTATTAAAATCCATATAGAACTTCCCCCTTCAAAGTAGGCTATGTATAGGGGGTAGGGGAGGGGGGTGTGATGTTAGACATGGGTTGATATTAGATGCGATTTAAGACATATTAAGAAGTGCTAAGGAAAATACCCATTTTATTGAGTACTTGTTAGATTTTCATCTCTTCCATGGGAAAAATTCTTTAATGTCCACACCTTACCTTTTAAGCTGTAGTTCACTCCACAATGGCATTACATGACCCGCCCCCCCCCAACCGTAACAAGACTTTCTTCAGGCATTTCCTAATGAAAATTATGGTTTTAAATCCCGTGATTCAAGTTTCTGCAACCCCGGCCCTATCAAGATGCCCCATAAAATACTCCAGACTGCCATGGCATTTCACTCATGTGAAACCGCCCCCCTCCGTCCCCTGGGTGACCATATATTAGTGAGATTTCCCATTTTTTGGCACTCGATAGAATGATGCGTTACTCTCCCAATTTGATAGACTCCGGGGGACCTTTGCTTTCAAGATATCAATAAAGGGAAATGCGTGTCTTACTCGTGCCAAGGACTACATCTTAAAAACACATACCATACAAATAAAAACAAATTGACAAGCAATGAAACATAAAAAAGACAGCTAAAAAACACGACAAAAAATAAAAGATGAAAGTGTTATATTATCATATACGCAAAAAAAAACCGTCTATTCTACAAAAATGGGGAGCTTCTAGCCTGCAACCCAAGAAGGTAGGGGAGGGGGGAGTGATATTAGATGGAATTTAAAACATATTAAGAGCTTCTAAGGATATACCCCTTTTTCATTAAGATAAATTCATGATTATTTCACAATATCCTAACAACAGGTTCAAACCTCCTAGTGGCATTCATTTTCAGAGGGCGCCTTGACAATAGATGTAGTTTTTAGGCGTTACTGTGGCATTAAAAGGATAAAGAATAACATGCCTAATTTAAGAAAAGACGAGAGGAAAGGACATCAAGGGAGGGGGAGCGTCTGTGCGGGAAGGGGAGCCGTTTTTTCTGTCACCAGCTCAACACGGTTTTATGTTTTTATCGTTACGCAAAGCAGTAATTTTCTAATGTGTTTATTTATGGTTATCGTACCTCCCTCCACTAAGGAACCGACCTGCTCACGGGTCGCCTCCGAGGAAGTGTCCAGACCCCCCTCCCCCCGAGCGATTTCTCTTAGCCCAGGGTACATTTTTCATAAAAATATCAAAGCACGCAAAGGAGGGAAAATTCTATTTCGAGAAATTCTTGTTACAATCCACCCCGTGCGCTGTGGAGGAGTTTGGTCTGTGTCTACTCTTTTTAGGGGGACGGAATCCGGCCATCCTACGCGCACTGGGGGAGTTTGGTTTATGTCTACTCATTCCTGGGATGGAATCCGGACTTCGGCTAGGCGATAAAAGAGGCTAAAAACGGTCTTGCTTGAGATAATTTAAAGGCAGTAATAATAGGGAAAGTATCGTTGAGTTTCTACGGCAACCCTCTTACGTCGGAGCATCCCTGTTTCTAGCGCTCAGCTAGCAAGATTTGCGCACTGGCAAGATTCCAGCTATTGATACAATGTTTTTCTGAAATACCCCTGGATTACCCGTGATCAGGTCTAATATGAATGATGCAAGTGTATCTCACAAACTAGACAAAAAAGACCCCATGGAGCTACAGAACGGCACATATATATGCGTGTTGCGTATTAACAGTGATATATATCTTAAGCAAAGATACCTAATTGGAGTGGACGGAATATCATCTTGCGAGAAGGGTAGATGTCCAAACTGATAAAAAGTACACTTTTGGTCCAAAGCGGAATGGCGCTACGACACTGTTTTAACACTAGCACCAACTCTCCACATGACGCCCCCCCCCCTTGAAAACAGAGAAGCCCCCTCCTTTCTCTGCTAGTGTTTGATAATCTAAGCATTTAAACTCACAATGCCAGACTATTACTGCCCCTGTGACACACCACTGACATTGCCCCCCCCCCAAAAAAAAAGAAAATAAAAACACTTTTCAGACATTTCTTGTCAAAAGTTTTATTTCAACTCATTCATTTATGTTTTTGCAAACAATTCACGTCATAGTACCACACTACAACCACTCTCTAGCACCCCTCTGTCATCGCTACATCTCCCCCCTAAAACACTTTTCAGACCTTTCTTGTTAAAATTTTTACTTCAAGTCATTAATTCGAGTTTTCGCAAGCAATTCATGCCACAGTACCACAATATAACTGCTCAATTACATCCCTCTGTCATCGCCCCATCTCCCCCCAAAACACCTCTAGGGCTTTCCTTGTCTTGGTAATAATTTAAAAGTTGACCGCGATTCCTACACTTTTCTCTTGGTTTCAACTCTGGTCTTGATTTCTAGGGTTATCGTGATTTCTATAGTTTGCTCTAGTTTTTTATGAAATTGTCAGGGGTTCATTGTTTTGCTAATATTTGCTTAAAAGTTGACCATGATTTTTAAACTTTGATCATCACAATTTCGATGGTATGCTCTTGATTTCTTTGACTTGGTCCGGAGTTTTAGGGTTGACTCTGTCATGCAGATAAGTTCCTTATGATTTTTCTTGGAATACACTGATTTTCTGGGTTTTAATATTTCGTAGCGATGAGACACAACCGTTTATCACTTGTTGCTGTGTAAGAAAGTTAGCGAATATGATTTTTTCCTGCAACACCAAGCATTCTTGGGTTAATGTTTCTTAACAAAAAGCAATAATCACGTTCTGCTATCACTATGAGACCAATCATCATCAGTCTAAACGTCTTCAAACATTTGAAAAATTCGAAAAACCCCACACTTTTTCTTAGAAGTAACAATTTTTTTTATTGTGATAACAACTTTTCTACCAGAAGTAACAAGTTTTCCTTAATAATAACAAATCTTCTTTTGGAAGCAACAACTTTTTTCCCTTAATACTAAAAAACCTTTTTTAACACACCCAAATTTCTCTTAAAAGGAACATCTTTTGTCAGTGATAGCACGTTTTCTGCTTGAACTAAGAAGTTTTCTTTCCAAGATACCAAATTTGTCTTAGAAGTAGCAATTTTTATCAGTGATATCAAGTTATCTGTTACAAGTAACAAGTTTTCTGTCAAACATACCCAATTTTTCTTAGAAGTAACAATTTTTCCTTATGATAACAAGTTTTCTGCCAGAAGTAGCAAGTTTTTTCTTAACACTAACAAATCTTCTCTTCGAAGCAACAACTTTTCCCTTTATACTAACAAACTTTCACCTAACACACCCACATTTTTCTTAGAAGTAACATGTTTTCGTCAGTGATAACTAGTTTTTTGCTTGAACTAGCAAGTTTTCCGTCATAGATACCAAATTTTTCCTTAGAAGTAGCAATTTTTCGTTATGATGACAAGTTATCAGTTAGAAGTAACAAGTTTTTAGTCAAACATACCCAATTTTTCTTAGAAGTAACAATTTTTCCTTATGATAACAAGTTTTCTGCCAGAAGTAGCAAGTTATTTCTTAACACTAACAAATCTTCTCTTCGAAGCAACAACTTTTCTCTTAATACTAACAAACTCTTACTTAACACATCCAAATTTTTCTTAGAAGTAACATGTTTTCGTCAGTGATAACACGTTTTTTGCTTGAACACGTTTTCTGCTTTAACTAGCAAGTTTTCTGTCAAAGATACCAAATTTCTTACAGAAGTAGCAATTTTTGTCAACGATAACAAGTTATCTGTTGGAAGTAACAAGTTTTTTTTTGTCAAAAATACCAAATTGCTCTTACCGCTAACAATTTTTCGTTATGATGACAAGTTTTCTGTTAGAAGTAGCAAGTTTTCCTTAACATTAACAAATCTTCTCTTCGACGCAATAACTTTTTCCCTTAATAGTAAAAAAATTTTTCTCAACACTTCCAAAATTGTTCTTAGAAGTAACAGTTTTCTTTTTTTATCCTTAGGAATAACACATTTCTTCTAATAGAACCAAGTTTTCCGTCAAAGATACCAAAGTTCTCATAGAAGTAACAATTTTTTTCAATGATAACAAGTTATCTGGTAGAAGTAAGAAGTTTTTTTTGTCAAACATACCAAATTTTTCTTAGAAGAAACAATTTTTCCGATAACAAGATAACAAGTTTTCTGTTAGAAGTAGCAAGTAGCAAGTTAGGTCCATCTAACATAGGTTATCATCAGCTCTCATGATAACCTAAGTTAGATTAACCTCACTTAAACGTAGAGAAGCCTAACTTTGACAGAAAACTTGTTAAAAACTTGTTACTTCTAAGAGAAATTTGATAGTGTTTAGTAAAAGTTTGTTAGTTTTAAGAAATAGTTGTTGCTTCGATGAGAAGATTTGTTAGTGTTAAGAAAAACTTGCTACTTATGACAGAAAAATTGTTATCATAAACGAAAAAATTGTTACTTCCAAGAAAAATTTGTTGGATTTGGCGGATAACTTTGTATATCACGCAGAAAACATGTTATCAGTAGCAAAATATGTTACTTCTAAGAGAAATTTGATAGAGTTAAGAAAAAGTTTGTTAGTATTAAGGAACAAAAGTTGATGTTGTGCAGAGAAAGTTTTTTAGTGTTAAGGAAAACTTGCTACTTCTGGCAGAAAACTTATTATCATAACGAAAAAAAATTGTTATTTTTAAAAATAATTGGTATGTTTATAGAGAAAACTTGTTGCATCTAACAGATAACTTGTTATCACTGAGGAAAAATTGTTAGTTCTTTGAGAAATTTGTTATCTTTGATGGAAAACTGAGTGCTATTAGAGGAAATTTGTTTCTTCGAAGAGAAAACTGTTTTTTCCACGAAAAATTTGCTACCTTTGACGAAAAACTTGGCGCTATTAGAAGAAATTTGCTACTTCCAAGAGAAATTTAAATGTGTTATGTAAAAGTTTGTTAGTATTAAGGAAAAAAAATTGTTACTTCGATGAGAAGATTTGTTACTGTTAAGGATAAACTTCTACTTCTGATAGAAGACTTGTCATCATAACCGAAAATTGCAACTTCTAAGAACAATTCGGTATCTTTGAGAGAAAACTTACTAGTTCAAGCAAAAAATGTGTTATCACTGACAAAAAATGTTACTTCCAAGAGAAATTTGGATTTGTTAAGTAAAAGTTTGTTAGTATTAAGGAAAAAAGTTGTTACTTCGAAGAGAAGATTTGTTACTCTTAAGGATAACTTGCTACTTCTGGCAGAAAACTTGTTGTCATAACGAAAAAATTGTTACTTCTATCTTTGACTCAAAACTTGCTAGTTCAAGCAGAAAACGTGTTATGACTAATGAAAAATGTTACTTCTATGAGAAATATGATTGTGTTAAGTAAAACTTGTTTACTATTAAGGGAAAAAGTTGTTACTTCGAAGAGAAGATTTGTTAGTGTTAAGGAAAACTTGCTACTTCTAACAGAAAACTTGTTATCATAACGAAAAAATTGATACTTCTAAGAAAAATTTGGTATGTTTGACAGAAAAAACTTGTTACTTCTAACAGATAACTTGTTATCATTGACAAAAATTGTTACTTCTTTGAGAAATTAGGTATCTTTGACAGAAAACTTGCTAGTTAAAGCAGAAAACGTGTTATCACTGACGAAAACTATTCCTTATAAAAGAAATTTGGGTGTGTTAAGTAAAAGTTTGTTAATATTAAGGGAAAAAGTGGATGCTTCGAAGAGAAGATTTGATAGTGTTAAGGAAAACTTGCTACTTCTAACAGAAAACTTGTCATCATAACGAAAAAAATTGTTACTTTCAAGAAAAATTTGGTATGTTTGACTGAAAACTTGCTACTTCTAACAGATAACTTGTCTTCATAACGAAAAATTGCTATTTCTAAGAAAAATTTGGTATCTTTCACGGAAAACTTGCTAGTTCAAGCAAAAAACGTGTTATCACTGACGGAAACATGTTACTTCTAAGAAAATTTTGGTGTGTTAAGCAAAAGTTTGTTAGTATGAAGTTGTTGCTTCGAAGAGAAGATTTGTTAGTGTTAAGAAATAACTTGCTACTTCTGGCAGAAAACTTGTTATCATAAGGAAAAGTCGTTACTTCTAAGAAAAATTGGGTATGTTTGACAGAAAATTTGTTACTTCTAACAGATAACTTTATATCACTGACGAAAAATTGCTACGTCTAAGAAAAATTTGGTATCTTTGACGGAAGACTTCCCAGTTCAAGCATAAAACGTGTTATCACTGACGAAAAATATTCCTACTAAGACAAATTTGGGGGTGTTAAGTAAAAGTTTGTTAGTTGTAAGGGAAAACTCGCTACTTCTAACGTTTTTGTCATCATAACGACAAATTGCTACTTCTAAGAAAAATTTGGTATCTTTCACGGAAAACTTGCTAGTTCAAGCAAAAACGTGTTATCACTGACGGAAACATGTTACTTCTAAGAAAAATTTGATGTGTTAAGTAAAAGTTTGTTAGTATTAAGTTGTTGCTTCGAAGGGAAGATTTGTTAGTGTTAAGAAAAAACTTGCTACTCCTGGCAGAAAACTTGTTATCATAAGGAAAAGTCGTTACTTCTAAGAAAAATTGGGTATGTTTGACAGAAAGTTTGTTACTTCTAACAGATAACTTGATATAACTGACAAAAAATTGCTGCTTCTAAGAAAAATTTGATATATTTGACAGAAAACTTCCCAGTGCAAGCAGAAAACGTGTTTATCACTGACAAAAAATGTTCCTACTAAGAGAAATTTGGGTGTGTTAAGTAAAAGTTTGTTAGTATTAAGGGAAAAAAGTTGTTGCTTCCAAAAGAAGATTTGTTACTATTAAGGAAAGCTTGTTACTTCTGGTAGAAAAGTTGTTATCACAATCAAAAAAATTGTTACTTCTAAGAAAGTGTGTGTGGGTGTTTGTATGTTTCAAATGTTAAAAGACGTTTACACTGATGGCGATTGCTGTCATAGTGATAGCAGAACGTGATTATTGCTTATTGTTAAGAAACATTAAACCCAAGAATGCTTGGTGTTCTAGGAAAAAAATTATATTCGCTAACGTTCTTACATAGCAACAAGGGACAAACGGTTGTGTCTTATCACTACGAAATATTAAAGCCCAGAAAGGCAGTGTATTCCAAGAAAAATGGTAAGGTACTTACCTACATGACAGAGTCAACCCTAGAACCGGACCAAGTCATAGAAATCAAGAGCATACCATCGAAATTATGATCAAAGTGTAAAAATCATGGTTAACTTCTAAGCAAACATTAGCAAAATAATGAAACCCTGACAACTTCATAAAAAGCTGGAGCAAACTATAGAAATCAGCATAACCCTAGAAATCAAGACCAGCATAAAAATCTAGGGCAAAGTGTAGAAATCACATTCAACCTGTAAAATCATTACCAAGACAAGGAAAACCCGAGAAGTTTTTTGGGGGGAGATAGGGCGATGACAGAGGGATGTCATAGAGCAGTGATATTATGGTACTGTGGCATGAATTGCTCGTGAAAACTCGAATGAATGACTTAAGTAAAACTTTTAACCAGAAATTTCTGGTTAAAAGTAAAACTTTTAACCAGAAATCATTTGGGGGGGGGTGTAGCGATGACAGAGGGGTGCTAAAGAGTAGTTATAGTGTGGCACTGTGACGTGATTGCTTGCGAAACCATAAATGAATGAGTTGAAGTAAAAAATTTAACAGTTATATGTTTGAAAAGCGTTTTGAGGGTGATGGGGGCGATGACAGAGGGCGGCTAGAGAGTATAGTGTGGTACTGTGGCATGAATTGCTTGCGAAAACTCGAATGAATGAGTTGAAATCAAACTTTTAACAAGAAATGTCTGAAAAGTGCTTTTTTTGGGGGGGGGGCAATTTCAGTGGTGTGTCTCAGGGGCAATAATAGCCTGGCATTGTGAGGTGAAATGCTTAGAGTATCAAACACTAGCAAAGAAAGGGGGGGGTTCTTATTTTAAAGAGGGGGGGTGTCATGTGGTGAGTTGGTGCTAGTGTTAAAACATTAGCACCAAACACTAGCAACACTCGTAGCGCCAATCCGCTCTGGACCATAAGTATACTTTTTGTCGGTTTGGACATCTACCCTTCTCGCAAGATGATCTTCCAAGCTCTCCCATTAGGTGTCTTTGCTTAAGATATACATCACCGGTAATACGCAACACGCATGTGTGTGTGCCGTGCTGGAGTTCCATGGGGTCCTTTTAGTCTAGTTTGTGAGATACACTTGCGTCATTCATATCAGACCTGGAAATCCAGGAAATCCACGGAAAATTCACGGGTCTTCTAGAAAAACATTGTCTCAATGGCTGGAACTTCGAAAGGGCGGGAATCTTGCCAGTGCGTGAATCTTGCTAGCTGAGCGCTAGAAACAGGAATACTCCAACGTTAGAGGATTGCCGTAGAAACTCAACGATAATTTCCTTATTATTACTACCTTTAAATTACCTCGAGCAAGACCGCTTTTTAGCCTCTTTTATCGCTTAGCCGAAGCTCGGAATCCATCCCAGGAATGAGTAGACATAAACCAAACTCCCCCACAGCGCACGGGGTGGATGGTAACAAGAATTTCTTGAAATAGAATTTTCCCTCCTTTGCTTGTTTTGATATTTCGGTGAAAAATGTATCATGGGCTAAGAGAAACCACTCGGGGGGGGGGGGACTGGACACTTCCTCGGAAGTAACTAGCAAGCAGCTCGGTACCTTAGCGGAGGGAGGCAGGATAACCATAAATAAACACTTGAAAATTACTGCTTTGCGTAACGATAAAAAATTAAAACAGTGTTGAGCTGGTGACGGAGAAAACGGCTGCCTTCCCCTCTCAGACGCTCCCCCTCCCTTGAAGTCCTCTCCTCTTGTCTTTCCTTAAATTAGGCATGTTATTCTTTATCCTTTTAAAGCCACAATGACCCCTAAAAACTACATCTATTATCAAGGCGCCCTCTGAAAATGAATGCTACTAGGAGTGTTGAACCTATTGTTAGGACATTGTGAAATATCCATGAATTTATCTTAATGAAAAAGGAGTATTTCCTTAAAAGCTCTTACTATGTCTTACATTGCATCTAATATCACTCCATCCTCCCCTAACCTCTGGGGTTGCAGGCTAGAAGCTCCCGGGCTTGTTATAATAGATGGTTCTTTTTGCGTATATGATAATATGACATTTTCATATTTTATTTTTTGTCGTGTTTTTTTACTGTCTTTTTGTGTTCTATTGCTTTTCAATTGGTCTTTATTTACATTGTCTGTGTTTTTAAGATGTAGTCCTTAGCATGAGTAAGACACGCACTTCCCTTTATTAATATCTTGAAAGCAAATGTCCCTCGGAGTCTATCAAATTGGGAGAGTAACGCATCATTCTAACGAGTGCCAACAAATATTAAATCTCACTAATATTAGGCCACACAGGGGATGGGGGCGGTGTCACATGGGTGAAACGCCATGGCAGTGTGGAGTATTTTGTGGGGCATCACGACAGGGCCGGGGTTGCAGAAACTTGAATCACGGGATTTAAAACCATAATTTTTATTAGGAAATGCCTGCTAGGGTTGGGGAAAGGAAAGCCTTGGGGAAAGGAAGTTTTCTGCTTTAATGCCTGCTAGGGTTAGGAAAGCCTTGCTAGGGTTGGGGGGGGGGGGTGTCATGTAACGTCATTGTGGGTTAGACTACAGCTTAAAAGTTAAGTGTGGACATTAAAGAAAATTTTCCCATGGAAGAGATGAATATTTAACTGGTACCCAATAAAATGGGTGTTCTCCTTAGCATTTCTTATTATGTCTTAAATTGCATCTAATATCAACTTATCCCTCCAAGTCCATGTCTAATATCACTCGCCATCCCCTACCCTCTATACATAGCAAACTTTGAAGGGAGAAGTTCTCTATGTCTTTTAATAGAAAAGCATTGCGGGGGATTTCACCCACCTGGGATTTTGCCTAGGAAAGCATCGCGGGGGAGTTTTGCTAGCTGGAAGTCATGTTTTTGTCTAGAAAAACATCACAGGGGAGTCTTGGTAGCTGGAAATTTTGCCTAGAAAATTATAGCAGGGGATTTCAGCCACCCGGGAACGTGTCTAGACATGCTCTTGCCAAGAAACAAGACAAGTGCTAGAAATCTAGCCTAGAAACATTATTTATTTCAAATATTTCCTGCAAACATAACAAACATCAACAAAACCATGAAACATCAAGCAAAATAACCAATAAAACATAACATAACAAGATAACATAACATCAAACCATATAACAATCAACATAACAACATAACCATAAAACAACATAACCAACAAAAATAACAACATAACATAACATAACCAACATAACCATCAAAGAGCATCAACAACAAAACCAACAAAAAACATAACCATGAAACAACATAATAATCACATAACCAACAACATCTAACAACATAACCAACAAACATCGAACAATATTAAAAAATATAACCATCAAACCAATTAACCAACAAACAATATAACAAAGAAACAACATCAACATAACATAACATAACAAAACCAATGTAACCAACAAACATCAAATAACATAACATAACAACATAACCAACAAACATCAAACAACATCAACATAACCAACAAACATCAAACAACATCAACAAAACCAACAAACAAAATCAACATAACATAACCAACAAACAACATAACATAACCATCAAACAGCATAACATAACCATAAAAAAACATAACCAAAAAATATCAACATAACCAACAAAGATCACATCACATAACCATCAAACATAACCAAGATATATATGTTAATTTCCCTATGTTAATTTCCTTATGGTTGCTGTGACGTCAGAGGGCATGTCATAGGAGCTCAATGGGAAAAGGGAGGGTATCTCTTTGAAATTGGGGAGGGCATGTCTTTGAAGTAATTATGGCCCCACTACTTATACAATGGGCAAATTCTATAACTTCGAGACCTTTCCCCAGGGGCTCTGGGGGGGGGGATCATATTATCTTAAAGGCAAAGTTATTGGATCAAAACCATGCTGAACAAAATGGCTATCTCAAAATTTTGATCGGTTGATTTTGAGTGGGACAGGGGCGTGTGATGAGGGCTAGTTGTCCTCCAATTGTTTTGGTTACTTAAAAAGCACAATAGAACTTTTAATTTCCATTCGAATGGACCCTCTATCATTGTACGACTACTGATTCTGTACGATCATTCCTTAAAAAAAAAAAAAAAAAAAAAAAAAAAAAAAAAAAAAAAAAAAAAAAAAGAAAAAAAAAAAAAAAAAAAAAAAAAAACATGCATCCTGATCTTTTCTTCTGACAAAAATACAAAATTTCACATTTTTACAGATAGGAGCATGAAACCTACATTAAGATGTTCTGATATGCTGATCTGGTGGTGTTATATTCATTAAAATTCTTTGGTTTTTAGGGAGTGTTTTCCACTTTTTTGAAAATCAGGCACATTTTCTCATGCTCGTAGTCTTCTATGAGTAACACTAAACTTAATGAATCTTTGCAATCAGCATAATAAGCTAATTCTTTTGATATGTGTAGCCCTACGGATATCAAAATTCTGTTTTTTAGAGTCTCGGTTACTATTGAGCCGCGTCACTCCTTACTTACAGTTGGATACCACGAACTGTTTGATCATTTCATAGGAGAAGCCCCGGCCCACCCCACGCCATTCTGTTTTCTGTGCAGACAATACTAAGAATGTAATTTTTAATATTGCACTTCAGGTACTTCACCTATAACTGGGAAACTGTCACCCTACAGCACCAATATTGGGTCTTGTTACAGACTTAGTAAGAAAAAAAAAAAAAAAAGAATATTAACTCAAATCAAGGGAAATTAAAGACTCCCCGCCGTTAATATTTTATCTGAAGGCTAACGAAAATCTGCACCTAAAATCTGCACTGTTTTAGGGTTTAGGCCCTTTAGCTCAAAAATTATTCTAATAATTTTATTATTTAATAATGTAATTGTAAAATAATTAAATATTAAATATTAATTAGTAAATAATTAAAATTGAAATTATAATAATAAAATTAAATAATAAAATTTAAATAATAATTAAATAAATATTTAAAAATAACTAATTAAACAATTAAAAATAATTCTAATAATAATAAAAAAATAATTATTATATAAAACTTATCAAAATATCTCAAAAATTATTTGCTATAACTTTCATCAGATAGAACTATAGCTTCTGAAACCAATAAACTGAATAGATGTCATTTCAATAATTTTAAGTCGATCGGCTATCTCAGAATTTTCCCTCGGAAAGCATTTGAAGCAGTTCGAGCCAAAATTGTTGTTTTGTGCTACAAAATGGTAGAAAAAAACTGTTTGCTGTAAGTCGGTGTCTAGTGTTCCGTAAATCGGGTATAACCCCCGAAAAGTGAGCCTGTTAAATTCAATTTCGATCTGTGAATTTTGCTTATAATTTTGAACTTAGCTTGAATGAGCTCTCTCCTGATATTCAAGGAACAATGGTTTTATATTATCACTTTCTGCCAAAAAGAAAAAAAAACACATCAGTGAACCTACTTCTAAATAAAAAAAAAATATTGTCATTTCTTTGTTTTCCAAAGGTGAAGCGGTGGGTTGGATTTGAAAAAAAAAAATCTACATAAAACAGACCAAGGCCAAATGCCTACCTAACAGACGGAAGAAAATCCGCTTGTTTGTTTGATCATATTTGAAATTCCACAAGCCATACAAATATGGTTCCTAAGAGCATCCTGATTTTCACAAGCCAAAAGAGCTTCTTTAGAGGACCTGTTGAGACACCTATTAAATATCAAGGTTAACATTTAAAAGACAGGCACAGTAGCTGCGGTATTTGCAAATTTGTTCGGTATACATTTGCACGATATAACTGCCGCGTTATTTAAGCAATTAAATAAAAAAAAAATTGCTTTTAGCTGAAAGAAAGGAGTGACATTAAAACTTAAAACGAACAGAAATTATTCCGTATGTGAAAGGGGCTGTCCCCACTTCAACGCCTCGCTCTTTACACTATTAAATAAAAAAAAACAAGTTTTTTTTTAACAGAAAGTAAGGAACGACGTTAAAAACTTAAAACAAACAGAAATTATTCCGTATATGAAAGGGGTTGTCCCCTCCTCAACGCCTCGCTCTTTACACTAAAGTTATTTATTGTTTAAAAAAATAGAGTTGTGAGAAAGTCAAACTTTAGCGTAAAGAGCGATACGTTGAGGAGGGGACAGCCCCTTTCATAAACGGAATAATTTCTGTTCGTTTTAAGTTTTACCGTCGGTCCTTACTTTCAGTTAAAGACTTGTTTTTTTTTATTTAATTTTGAACGTTTTTGAACTAATGCAGGTTTTGATTTTGGCTCACCGTACATGAATAATTGAAAAAAAAATTGAAAACTAATTTTACTTTTATTTGGTTAAATGGCTTTCTCGAAACTTGTTTACTTTTATTTACGAACGTTTTTATTAGTAATAAATATACGTCGCTTACGAATTAACTTATGTAACGAACTTCTATATTCATAGATTTTTAATACGTATATTAGGGGATTAGCCCCCTAGTCAATACCTTGCTCTTCAAGCTAAAGTTCAAATTTTGTTCCAATTCTTTAAAAATGACCTGTTAATCACAAATGCCGTTAATTAGAATAAATAGCTCTTATGAAAGCACTAAAAAATCTTTGGCTTAAAGAGCGAGCTATTGACTAGGGGGTGAACCCAATCATATACGTAATATTTTCTGTTCGTTTTAAGTTTTGATGTTGCTCCTTACTTTCAGTTGAAAAACTTGTTTTTTTTATTTAATTTCTGATCTTTTTCTTTAATAATGATGGGAAATACGGCGCCCCCTTCATAGCAATGTCCCTTCTCCCATGAAAACTTCTTTCATGGAAAGATCCTCCCATATAACCCCTTACCCACCCACCCCCACTTACCAGAAAAAAATCCCCCCTGAAAACGTCTGTATACTTCCCAATAACCAATACTATATGTTATCATTGGGTAAAGTTCATAACTTTCAGCCCTCCCCCCGTGGACTTCGGGGGTAAGTCATCCTAAGAGACATAGTTATCATTTTTTCGACCATGCTGAACAAAATGGCTATCTCAAAATTTTGATCGGGTGACTCTGGGAAAAAAATAAGCACGGAAGGGGGCCTAGTTGCCCTCCATTTTTTTCGTTCACTTAAAAAGGACACTCGAGATTTTAATTTCCGTTCCAATGAGCCCTCCCACGATATTCTAGGATCACTGGGTCGATACGATCACCCCTGGGGAAAAAAAAAAACAAACAAATAAACACGCATCCGTGATCTTTCTTCTGGGAAAAAAAAATGCAAAATTTCACATTTTTGTAAATAGGTGCTTGAAACCTCTACAATAGGGCTCTCTTATACGCTGAATATGATGGTGTGATTTTCATTAAGGTTCTATAGCTATTAGGGGGTCTTTCCCCTTTTTTCTAAAATCAGCCAAATTTTCTCAGGCGCTTAACTTTTGATGGGTGCAACTAAACTTGATGAAACTTATATATTTGAAATCAGCATCAAAATTTGATTCTTTTGATGTATCTATTGGTATCAAAATTCTGTTTTTTAGAGTTTCGGTTACCATTAAGCCGGGTCGCTCCTTACTTACTGTTCGTTACCACGAACTTTTTGAAAATTTTTTATTGTTTTAAAAAATAAAGTTGTAAGACAGAGTCACATTTTAGCGTAACGAGCGAGGCGTTGAGGAGGGGACAACCCCTTTCATGTACGGAGTAATTTCTGTTCGTTTTAAGTTTCAATGTCGCTCCTTATTTTCAGTTAAAAAATCTTGTCTTTTTTATTTAATTTCTGAACGTTTTTGAATTAATTTAGCTTTGATTTTGGCTCACCGTACATGAATAATTAAAAAAAAAACTTGTACATTAATTCTACTTTTTTTTTTGGCTAAATGGCTTTCTCAAAATTTTGATCTGACGTAACTTACGAATTAACATACGTAACGAACTTCTACATTCGTATATTTTATTACGTATATAAGGGGGTATGTGCCTTAGTAAATACCTCACTCTTTACGCTAAAGCTCAAATTGTGTTCCAATTCTTTAAGAATGACCCCTTAATCACAAAGGTCATTAATTAGAATAAATAGGTCTGATGAAAGCACAAAAAAACTTTAGCGTAAAGAGCGAGGTAATGACTTAATGACTAGGGGGCGAACCCAATCATATAAGTAATAATTTCTGTTCGTTATAAGTTTTGATGTTGCTCCTTACTGTTACTTTTAATTCAAAAATTGTTTTTTTATATTTAATTTCTGATCTTTTTTAAATAATGCTGGGAAATCCGGCGCCCCCTTCCCCCATGTCCCTTCCCCCATGAAAACCTCCTCCGTGGAAAGATTCTCCAACGTAACCCTCCCGCCAACTACCAGAACAAGATCCCCCTGAAAATTTCCGTATACTTCCCAATAACCAATATTAGATGTAAACATTGGGCGAAGTTCATAACTTGCAGACCTTCCCCCGGGGACTGCGAGGGATTAAGTCATCCTCAAAGACATAGTTACCAAACTGAACAAAATGGCTACCTCAAAATTTTGATCGGGTGACTTCGGGAAAAAATGAGCGTGGGAGGGAGCCTAGTTACCCTCCATTTTGATCACTTAAAAGAGGGCACTAGAACTTTTAATTTCCGTTTGAACGAGCCCTTCCGCGATATTCTAGGACCACTGGGTTGATACAATCACCCCTGAAAACAAGAAAACAACAAATAAACACGTATCCGTGATTTTTCTTCTGGCAAAAAATACATAATTCCACATTTTAGCAGATAGAAGCTTGAAAGTTCTGTAATAAGGTTCTCTAATTCCAAATTTTTGTAGATAGAAGCTTGAAACCTCTATAGTAGGGTTCTCTTCTACAGTAGGGTTCTCTGAGGGGTAAGACTAAACTTGATGAAACTTATATATTTGAAATCAGCATAAAAATCTGATTCTTTTGATGTATCTATTGGTACAAATAATTACAAATGCTCCCTTAAATATTTTGAATTCCGTTATTTTTGTGATTGGATCCATTTCTGAAGGTAAGTATCTTGACCAGAAACAAAGTAGAAAATAGAACGAGAAGTATTGTACGGAGCTAGACGAATTGACTAGCAGAAGAAAAATCAAAAAGGATAAGAACTGCCTCCGGAGTTCATGCCACGAAAAAAAACCTCGAATTTGAAAAAAAAAGAAATACAAATGAGGAAAAGTGAAACATATTTAATAGCCCATCTTAATTCTCCAGAATATTTTCCAAGTTCTCCTTTATTGCATATCTTTTATTATGCGTTCAAGTCTAGCTATAGTACTTAATGTGTCATTTTAGAATTTTGTTTCTAAAATAAACTTTTATTGCAAAATAAATTTCATTGGTAAACAATATCCATTTGCCCTCGTATCTTAGAGGCAACGCTATAGCGTTGCATATAGTAAAGGTCATACGGCTCCAATGTTTTATTATTTACTTATTTATTATTATTATTATTTGTTTTTTTCCCAGAGGCACTTCATATGGAAGGGGTCGTCGTAAAAACTTCAAAGGGGGCTCATTCGATTGGAAATCGAGAGTTCTGGTGCTCTTTTTAAGGGTCAAAAGTGATTGGAAGGCAAGAAACACCTCTTACAACCCCACCATTTCCCCAAACACATCCAATCAAAATTTTTGATATAGCCATTTTGTTCTACGTAGTTGATTTCCAGATAGAAATTATGTTTTTGAGGAGAACCCCCCCCCCACAGCTCTCAGGGCAAGGGTTGTAGGTTATGCCCAGGGGGCATATAAGCTTCTTATAGAAAGCTTTGTCGTAGAAACTTCAAAATGGGCTCATTCGATTAGAAATTCAAAGGGCTAGTGTCCTTTTTAATATTCAAAAGGGATTGGAGGGCAACTAACCCCCCTCGCACGCCCACCTTTACCCAAAACAAATCTAATCAAAATTTTGAGATAGCCATTTTGTTCAACGCTGTTGAAAATTCTGGAAATTAGGTCTTTGAGGATGACAACCTTACCCCCACAGCCCTCAGGGCAAGGGTTGTAAGTTATGCCCTCGGGGCAGGTAAGGTTTTTATTGAAAGCGTTGTCGTAGAAGGTTCAAAAAGGGCTCTTTCGATTGGAAATTGAAATGGCTAGTGCCATTTTTAATAGTCGAAAGTGATTGGAAGGCAACTAACACCCCTTCCATGCCCACCATTTCCCCAAGCACATCCAATCAAAATTTTGAGATAGCCATTTTGTTCAACGTAGTTGAATGTTCTTGAAATTATATTTTTGAGCATGACACTCCCTCCCCCAAGGTCTTCAGGGCAAGAGTTATAAGTTATTTCCTGGGGGCATATATGGTTCTTATGGAAGGAATACTCGTATAAACTTCAGAGGGGTCTCATTTGATTGGAAATTGAAAGTTCTAGTTCATTTTTTAAGCGGCAAAAGTTATTGTAGGGTAACCATCCTCCCACACCCTTTTTTCCCAAATGCATCCGATAAAAACTTCGAGACAGCTATTTTGTTAAAAATAGTTCAAAGATCATATAACAAAAACTCCGGTGTCGACACAACCCAACAGGGCCCGAGGGCAGGTGTTGTAAGTTATGCCCTGGGGCATATATGGTTCCTATGGAACGGATGGACGTTTGTATAAACTACAAAGAGGGCTCATTTGATTAGAAATTGTAAGTTCTAGTTCAGCTTTTAAGAGTCAAAACAGATTGGAGGGCACCTAGCCCCCCCTCCACGCTCTTTTTTCTCAAACCGATCTGATAAGAACTTTGAGACAGCCATTATTTGAAAATAGTTAAAAGCCATATAGCGAAAACTCCGGGGTCGACACAGCCCACCAGGGCCCGAAGGCAGGCGTTGTAATTTATGCTCTGGGGGAATATATGGTTCTTATGGAAGGGATGCTCGTAAAAACATCAGAGAGGGCTAATTTGATTGGAAATTGAAAGTTCTAGTTCACTTTTTGAGAGTTAAAAGAGAATGGAGGGCAATTAGACCCCCCCCTCCACACCTTCTTTTTCCGAACCCATCTGATCAAAATTTTGAGACAGACATTTTCTTAAAAAAAAAAATAGTTCAAAGGTTGGATATGAAAAACTTTTGAATCAATACAACCCCCAAGGGCCCGGGAGAAGGCGTTCTAAGCTATGCCCGAAGGTCAAGTATGGTTCTTATGAAAGGGATGCTCGTGAAAATTTCATGGAGGGCTCATTTGATTGGAAATTGGAAGTTCTAGTTCACTTTTTAAGAGTCAAGAGATTTAAGGGCAACTAGCCCTCCCATGCCCTTTTTTCCCTAAACTTATCCGCTAGAAATTTTGAGATCGCCAGTTTTTTTTTCAAAAATTAGATAACAAAACTCTGGTGTCAACACAACCCCCCAGGGCGCAGGGGGTATGCGTTGTAAGTGTTGCCCTGGGGGCGTGTATGGTTCTTATGAAAGGGATACTCGTATAAACTTCAAAGAGGCCTCATTTGATTGGAAATTGAAAGTTCTAGTTCACTTTTTAAGAGTCAAAAGATGTCCGAGGGCAACTAAACCTCCCCCCTCCCCCCCACATCCTTTTTCCCCAAACCTGTCCGATAAAATTTTTAAACTGGCCACATCATTAAAATTAATTCAAAGGTCAGATAAGGAAAACTCCTGTGTCGACGCAACCCCCATGGCCCGGAAGCAGGCGTTGTAAGTGATGCTCTGGGGGCGTATATCGTTTTTATGGAAGGGATGCTTGTATAAACTTCGAAGAGGGTTCATCTGATTAGAAATTGAAAGTTCTCGTTCACTGTTTAAGAGTCAAAATAGATCGGAGGGCAACTAGCCCCCCCCCTCCACGCCCTAAACGTTATCAGATAAAAATTTAGAGATAGACATTTTGTTAAAAATAGTTCAAAATTCAGATAACAAAAACTCTGGTGTCGACACAGCCCCCAGGCCCTGAGGTTAGGTGTTGTAGGTTATGCCCTGGGGGTATATATGGTTGTTATGCAAGGAATGCTCGTATAAACTTCATAAAGGGCTCATTTTAGCCCTTGAAAGTTGTAATTCATTTTTTAAGAGTAAGAAGTGATCGGAGGGCAGCTAGCCTCCCCCCTCACTCCATTTATTTTTTTCTCAGACGCACTTCATATAGGGGGCCGTCGAATAAACTTCAAAGGGGGCTCATTTCAAAGGGGGCAAACTTTTTTCACTTTGATATTGTTACTTTGATACCAGTTTTGATACTTTGATGAAGATTTTAATTTTTTTTAAAGTTTGATTTGGATATAAGGAATTTTTAAAAACTTACACTTTTTGCAATCAAAACCGAACAAAAATTAATAAAAAAAAAACTTTCCGAAAAATAAGTTTTTCAAAAAAAGTAAAGGCCATTTTAAACTTAAGCTCAACAGAAACAAATACCTGTTAAAATCAAATTTAAAACGATTAGAAATTACTATTAAAGAATAAATGAAACCCAAAATGAACAGAAATTAAATAACAATCATAGAAAAAAACATACAGCAAGTAATAATATAAATGAATACATAGATCTTAAAGCGAGTAATGCTTAGGTTGAATATGAAAATCAAGCTTAAAACAAAAAAAAATATTTTACTATTGAAGTATAAATGAAACTTAAAACGAACAGAAATTGAACAAACAGTCAATGCAAACAAACATACAATAGATATTATTGTAAATGAATAGATAAATGTTAAAACGAATGAAACTTAAATTGAATATGCAAATCAAGCTTGGAAAGAACAAAAATCACTACAAACAAGAGTTTGGGTATCGCCTCCTTCTCTCACTGTAGAAGTCTAAAACCTACTGCGTCATTGGCGCTTTACTGAGAACCACATGCGTCTTGAACAATCTTGGAAAGTATAAACAACATCAAATTAAATATTTTATATGCAATGATATTAGTTGTTGAAAGATCCATGAGTTCAAGAATTTATTTCACTCTAATTTTATTTTTATTTTCAATGCTGTAAGAACTGGCAAAAAAAGATATTTGCAATATAATTTGTTTTCAGTGAAGCGCCTATGACGCAGTACACTTTTGGTTTTTATTTACAGTTAAGGAAGGGGGCAGTATCCAAACTCTTGTTTGTAGTAAAACTATATTCGTCTTGAACAAATTTAGAAACAACTAATAAATTAAACTGAATATTTGATGTATAATGATATTAATTGCTGAAAGCTCATTAGTTCAAAATTTCACTATAATCTTAATGTTTATTTTCAATATTAAATACAAAAGGAAATATTTTTAAAAAAATTGGCTTTCAGTAAAGCGCCAATGACGCAATAGGTTTTAGACTTTTACAGTGAGAGAAGGAAGTGGTACCCAAACTCTTGTTTGTATTGATTTTTGTTCTTTTCAAGCTTAATTTGCATATTCAATTTAAGTTTCACTCGTTTTAAGATTTATTTATTCATTTACATTGATACCTATTGTATTTTTGTTTACATTGACGGTTTATTTAATTTCTGTTCGTTTTAAGTTACAGTTCGTGGTAACGAACTGTAAGTAAGGAGCGACCCGACTCAATAGTAAACGAAACTCTAAAAAGCGGAATTGTCATACCAATAGATACAACAAAAGAATTAAATTTTAATGCTGATTTCAAATATATAAGTTTCATCAAGTTTAATCTTTACCCATCAAAAGTCACGTGCCTGAGAAAACTTTCCTTATTTAGGAAAAAAGGGGGAAACAACCCTTAAAATTTATAGAACTTTAATGAAAATCACACCATCAGATTCAGTGTACCAGAGAACCCTATTGAAAGAGTGCAAAAATGTGGAATTTAGTATTTTTGCCAAAAGAAAGATCACGGATGCGTGTTTATTTGTCTGTTTTTTTTTTCCCAGGGGTAATCGTATCGATCCAGTAGTCCTTGAATACCGTGAGAGGGCTCATTCAAACGGAAACTAAAAGTTCTAGTGCCCTTTTTGAGTGACAAAAAAAAATTGTTTGGGCAATTTGGCCCCCTCCCACGCTTATTTTTCTCCCGAACTCACCCAATCATAATTTTGAGATAGCCATTTTGTTCAACATAGTCGAAAATCTAAAAAATGTGTCTTTGAGGATAATTTAATGCCCCACAGTTCTCGAGGGAAGGGCTGCAAGTTATAAACTTTCCCCATTGTTTACATATAGTGTTGGTTAATGGGAAGCATACAGACGGTATCAGGAGGGATTTTTTTCTGGTGGGGGGGGGGGTTGGGTCGGAGGAAGGGGGTACGGGGGAGGATTTTTCCATGGAGGATGTTTCCTTGGGGGAAGGGACATTTCTATGAAGGGAGTGCCAGATTTCCCACTATTATTAAAAAAAACGATCAGTTTAAAAAAAAAATTCAACTGAAAGTAAGGAGCAACATTAAAACTTAAACGAACAGAAATTATTACGTAAATGAGGTGGTTCGCCTCCTAGTCAATACCTCGCTCTTTACGCTAAAGTTGTTTTTAGTACTTATAAAAGAGCTATCTATTTTAATTATCCGGCCTTTGTGATCCAGGGGTTTGTGATTCGAACAAAATTTGGACTTCAGCGTAAAGAGTGAGGTATTGGTTAAGGGGGTGAAGTCCCTAATATACGTAATAACTAATAAGGAAATGCAAATTTTGTTTTGATTATTCATGTACGGGGAGCCAAAATCAAAGCTTCATTAATTCAAAAACGTCCAGAAATTAAGTAAAAAAAGGTTTTTTTTTTAACTTAAAGTAAGGAGCGACATTAAAACTTAAAACGAACAGAAATTATTCCGGATATGAAAGGGGCGGTCCCCTCCTCAACGCCTTGCTCTTTACGCCAAGGTTTGACTCAGTCTTACAACTTTATTTTTTAAAGCAGTAAAATACTTTAGCGTAAAGAGCGAGGCGTTTAGGAGGGGACCGCCCCTTTCACATATGGAATAATTTCTGTTCGTTTAAGTTTTAATGTCGCTCCTTACTTTCAGTTAAAGAAACTTGTTGGTTTTTAATTTGATCGTCTAAAGTAAAGCTGTCTGAATGAATATTGTTTGTTTTAAGGGGTTAACCGTTTAAGGTAATCACCTTTTGAGCCATCCTTGCTAAGTGGTTGGCGCGCTGTGTTAGGAATCCTTTACTCGAGGGGCACGTATTTGATTCCTGGCGTGGCCAGTTTTTGGTTTGGGATGGGGGTCAGTGGAGTGACTCTGTTAGTTCAGCCAGAGTCGATCCAGTTCTAAATGGGTACCTGGAGAAATCTGGGGAAGGTAAGCAGGAAGGGTGTGCGAAAGCACAGGATGGCTCGCCCCAAATTCCCAATGCACTTTCTGGCTGAAGGGCCACGAAACGGATATCAGCACCGCCAGTTTCGACCTTCAAGGGCTTAGTGCCGTCATAATTATTTACTTATTTACTTTTTAATCATCTAAAAATGGGCTACATGAGCATGATCCTGCTTTCAGGTACATACGCAAAAATTTTTTCAGATGTCGTTACTTTAACAGGTTTCGTTTTACATCAACTTCTCATACATATTTTAAATTGTGTTGTAAAACAAAAGCTAAAAATTAACAGAAAAAAATGTAATGGCCTGCTTTATCTACAAAAGCAAAGTTGTTTCTGGCTGGGAAATTAACTAAAAAAACTCGATGGCATCCTATTATCGATGGCACCATCAGTTACCAATTAATGGGTGTATATCAGGTAGCAAATTCCAATTAACGGGTCGTCCTACACTAGCAGCAACAGTGATCCGGCTCAATAGTGACGGGAAAATCGAAAAAACGGAATTTTGATACCAATAGAAACATCAGAAGAATCAGATTTTTATGCTGATTTCAAATATATAAGTTTCATTAAGTATAGTCTTACCCATCAAAAGTTACGCACCTGAAAAAATTGCCTTATTTTCGCAAAAAGGGGGAAACAACCCCTAAAAGTCATAAAACTCTGATGAAAATCACACCATCAGATTCAGCGTATCAGAAAACCCTACTATAGAAGTTTCAAGCTCCTATCTGCAAAAATGTGAAATTTTGTATTTTTTGTCAGAAGAAAGATCACGAATGCGTGTTTATTTATTTTTTTTTTTCCCAGGGGTAATCGTATCGATCCAGCAGTCCTAGAATATCGTGAGAGGGCTCATTCTAACGAAAATAAAAAGTTCTAGTGCCCTTTTTAAGTGACCAAAAAAATGGGAGGGCAACTTCGCCCCCTCCCACGCTCATTTTTTCCCCGAAGTCACCCAATCAAAATTTTGAGATGGCCATTTGGTTCAGCATAGTCGAAAATCTAATTAATATGTCTTTGAGGATGACTTAATCCCCCACAGTTCCCAGGGGAAGGGCTGCAAGTAATAAACTTTGCCTATTGTTTACATATAGTATTGGTTATTGGGAAGTATACAGGTGTTTTCAGGAGGAGTTTTTTTCTAGTGGGGGGTCGGGGTCAGAGTAGGGGTTACGGGGGAGGATCTTTACATGGAGGATATTTCCTTGGGGATTTCCCAGCATTATTTAAAAAACGATCAGAAATTAAATAAAAAAACAAGTTTTTTTTCAACTGAAAATAAGGAGCAACATTAAAACTTAAAACGAAGAGAAATTATTACATATATGAGAGAGTTCACCCCCTAGTCAATACCTCGCTCTTTACGCTAAAGTTTTTTAGTACTTTCAAAAGGGTTATCTATTCTAATTAACCAGCCTTTGTGATTCAGGGGTTTGTGATTCGAACAAAATTCGAACTTTAGCGTAAAGAGCGAGGTATTGACTAGGGAGCGAACTCCCTAATATACGTAATAAAAACATACGAATATAGAAATTTGTTACGTAAGTTAATTCGTAAGTTACGTCAGAACAAAATTTCGAGAAAGCCAATTAACCAAAAAAAGGAAAATTAATTTGCGAATTTTGTTTTAATTATTCATTTACGGTGAGCCAAAATCAAAGCTGCATTAATTTAAAAACGTTCAGAAATTAACTTTTTAAAAAAAAGTTTTTTTTAACTGAAAGTAAGGAGCGACATTAAAACTTAAAACGAACAGAAATTATTCCGTATATGAAAGAGGCTGTCCCCTCCTCAATGCCTTGCTCTTTACTCTAAAGTTTTTTATTGTTTCAAAAAATAAAGTTGTGAGACAGAGTCAAACTTTAGCGTAAAGAGCGAGGCGTTGAGGAGGGGACAGCCCCTTTCATATACGGAATAATTTCTGTTCGTTTTAAGTTTTAATGTCGCTCCTTACTTTCAGTTAAAAAAACTTTTTTTTTAAAGTTAATTTCTGAACGTTTTTAAATTAATGCAGCTTTGATTTTGGCTCACCGTAAATGAATAATTAAAACAAAATTCGCAAATTAATTTTCCTTTTTTTGGTTAATTGGCTTTCTCGAAATTTTGTTCTGACGTAACTTACGAATTAACTTACGTAACAAATTTCTATATTCGTATGTTTTTATTACGTATATTAGGGAGTTCGCTCCCTAGTCAATACCTCGCTCTTTACGCTAAAGTTCGAATTTTGTTCGAATCACAAACCCCTGAATCACAAAGGCTGGTTAATTAGAATAGATAACCCTTTTGAAAGTACTAAAAAACTTTAGCGTAAAGAGCGAGGCACTGACTAGGGGGTGAACTCTCTCATATATGTAATAATTTCTCTTCGTTTTAAGTTTTAATGTTGCTCCTTATTTTCAGTTGAAAAAAACTTGTTTTTTTATTTAATTTCTGATCGTTTTTTAAATAATGCTGGGAAATCCCCAAGGAAATATCCTCCATGTAAAGATCCTCCCCCGTAACCCCTACTCTGACCCCGACCCCCCACTAGAAAAAACTCCTCCTGAAAACACCTGTATACTTCCCAATAACCAATACTATATGTAAACAATAGGCAAAGTTTATTACTTGCAGCCCTTCCCCTGGGAACTGTGGGGGATTAAGTCATCCTCAAAGACATATTAATTAGATTTTCGACTATGCTGAACCAAATGGCCATCTCAAAATTTTGATTGGGTGACTTCGGGGAAAAAATGAGCGTGGGAGGGGGCGAAGTTGCCCTCCCATTTTTTGGTCACTTAAAAAGGGCACTAGAACTTTTTATTTTCGTTAGAATGAGCCCTCTCACGATATTCTAGGACTGCTGGATCGATACGATTACCCCTGGAAAAAAAAATAAAAATAAACACGCATTCGTGATCTTTCTTCTGACAAAAAATACAAAATTTCACATTTTTGCAGATAGGAGCTTGAAACTTCTATAGTAGGGTTTTCTGATACGCTGAATCTGATGGTGTGATTTTCATCAGAGTTTTATGACTTTTAGGGGTTGTTTCCCCCTTTTTGCGAAAATAAGGCAATTTTTTCAGGTGCGTAACTTTTGATGGGTAAGACTATACTTAATGAAACTTATATATTTGAAATCAGCATAAAAATCTGATTCTTCTGATGTTTCTATTGGTATCAAAATTCCGTTTTTTCGATTTTCCCGTCACTATTGAGCCGGATCACTGTTGCTGCAAGTGTAGGACGACCCGTTAATTGGAATTTGCTACCTGATATACACTCATTAATTGGTAACTGATGGTGCCATCGATAATAGGATCTTATTTCCGTGCAGCCGGCATGATCCTGCCTCTATACACATAGGAGGAACTTAGTTTTGGATGGTAATGCAGATAAAGATCAATATCAATAACTTAATTCTGGATATCAAATACGGTTTTAGGGGAGGGACAGAAGGGGCACAGAAATTTTAAGGATGCAAACTTTTAAATAAATATTTTAATGGTCATAATCAATTTGCAATTCTTAAAATTTCATTTTTATTTAGAATGAAAGAAAGGGAAGAGTTAATAACTACAAATAAATAATAAATGTAGAAGACGTAACACAATTAGAGAAAATTTTTTGCTTTAACTTTCTATTGATGCCTAAATTCTTGGCAAACATAGGACTAAAATACAATGTTCTGAGTAAATTGTGTGCAGACATCCTTTTTTTCAATTTTCTAAATCTATGTCAATATCTCAAACACTTGACTGCCAAGTATTACCATGAGTTATTTTCTGTTATTTCTTTGCAGACTGCATTACCAAGGGACTTTCAAAAATGGTAAGAACCTCCACAATTTATTTTTTCATGGCGCATAATATACTAGCTAATTTCATGCCAATAACACTCAGTATAGCGTTATTTGTGTTTTGAGTTAGTCAAAAAGGTTATAATGTTTAAGAACAATTCGTAGGAGATACTGGTAACATTTCTTGTGGGGGAGGACGAGTTATTATAATTTTGTGGGATAAATCAGAAAAAATGCAGAAGGTAAGTAATTATTTGTAGAAAGGCAGGGAATTGTAGAGAAATTACGAGTACTGGCCAAAAGCCACCTCACTTCAAGTCCACCTGCTTAGAAGCGTACAAAGATAATTGTCATTCAATTCATTTGATGGTAAAGGTTTAAACATTATTGGCAGACAATGTCTACGATGGTTCTTATAAGTTGTTGCATGTGTATATGCGCATATATGCATCCTTGTCTTGATTTCTATACCCACCTCTACGCATTACTTCTGATCATAGTAGATGTTTTATAGACGTTTGCCAAGACAAGTACAGGATGAATTACTACCAGATTGAAAGAGGGCCATTTAATTTTGCAATCTCATTTGGATTTCCCCTGGATATAGGTTTCTAGAAGCTTGAAGTAATCAAGGTTAAGGTCGGTTCACACATTCATCTTGTCGTCTTTGACTTATTCATGACATTTGGAATTAGTGGAAACCTTAATTTTTATGGATCGTGTGATACAAGTTTTAAATTAATTGTTAATTTGTTGTAAAATTGCCGTACTAATTAATAGGGAATTTTCAGACCAGTGTCTTCATTTTTGTACAGTTTTTTTCTCATTTGCTTTTAATCGGCTGCAAAAACTTATATGAAATAATACAAAACTAATAGGAAACACTAGACAAATAATTACAGAACCAATTCATAGCAAAAGTGGCATGAACGCTTTACTCGAATCATAAAAATAAGCACATGGATAATACAAACTTACAATAACGTCTGAGTAAAAAGTTCTAGTATTGCTTAATTGTCTATTTCCGTTAGTTTTTCATTACATTACCAGCCATGGGTATCTGAGAAAAAAAAACAATCCTTTATAGATTCATGACGATGTCATACAGTGGATGATCTAGTGGGGCCGGGTGGGGTGACACTGCCTTGAGTCCCCCTTAAGGTGGGAAAATACAGTGATAAATTGTTGTGGGAGGAATTTTCTAAGGGAAAATCTTCTGTGCGGGAAATTTTCCATTAGAGGGGGGGGGGATTTAAAGGAAAGATTTTCCACAGAGGGGAAGATTTTTGACAAAGTTGGAAAAAACGATCAGAAACTAAATAAAAAAAAAGTTTTTTTTTTCAAATGAAAGTAGGCTAAGGATAATTTTCCATGGGGTATGTTAGGCAAGGATGGAATTGACCAGGGGAATTTCACAGGCAGATATTAACCGGGAGGGATTTACTGTGGATACATTTTACACGGAGAGAATTCTCCATGGAAATGCTGACTTCTCAGCATTTTTTGAAAAGCGATCATAAATAGATTTTAAAAAATAATTTTTTCAACTGTAAGTAAGGGACAATTTTAAAACTTAAAAAAAGATTTTTTTTGTATTTGAGGGGGGGATATCCACTCCTCAATACCTTGGTTTTTACCCTAAAGTTTGACTTTTTGTCCGACTCCAAGAACGATCCCTGAAACACATGGAGAAGGGCCGTTTAATTAGAATAAGGCGCTTTTCTAAAGCAATAAAATTTTGCGTGACGAGTGAGGGATTGAGGATGGGACAAACTCCCCTTAAATACCCAATAATTGCTGTTCGTTTAAGCTTAAATGTTCATTCTACTTTCTGTTGAAAAAAACTGTTTTTTTTTTAGTTACTATTTAAAAATAAAACAGCATTATAAAATGTTCTTGTAAGTTTAAGTTTGGCGTATGAGTGGTCTTTCAATGACACTTTTTAACTAACAAAAACAGTGAGTAATACCAAACACGAAAAGGGATGGGTGCCCCCGTACAAATTAAGTAATTTCTTTTCTTTTATGTCACTTTTCAAAATTCTCTTTTAACCCTTTGATGCCTAAATATTGAAAAAAGAGAGGAAAAAATTCTGCGCCTGTTTCTGTATTTTATTTAAGGTTATTCCGCGACCAAAATGTCAAGGAAAAAAATTTTTTTGGAAGTGAAGAAAATACAGAACGGTTCCCACAGGCAACATCCGGCAATAACAGCACATAGTCACACATCGCCTAGCTAGTGTGGTAAGATAAGAAACAGTTTCTGTTTAGCGTGAAACACAAAGCCACTTCGTACTTTATACACTTCACCTTGGAGTGGGCTTTGACACAAACTTGGCACCTCTGTTTGCTATCTATCCAAGCTGGGAAGTGCCTTTTACCGTCAAGTCTCGTCGAAACGGATGGGCGGCAACTATGGTTTCTTTTCTTTGGGGATAGATCTTTGTAAACTGGTCTACCTCTCTTAGGTGTTGCTGAGGATGCACCAGACAGTAAGGCGCGTGCAACGTCCGTTTTGAACTGTAGTATGTTCATGGGTTTTTCTCCAGTAGGAAGGCATTTACGATACAGGATCCAACCATTTACAACGGAAAGGTCAAATAAGAATAAAGAAAATTTGCATCTACCGCTTGTTACGAGACTTGAAGTCAATTCTGTACAGCTCTATCAGCATAACAGCAAGATAGACACCGCCCATAAAGCGATTGCATTCCTTCACACAGTGTGATTTCTTCACTTCTATAAGCTCGTTTCGCTTGCCATCCCACCTCTCACAGGCATCTTCAGGACCCACAGCTTCATATGTTGATATCAAGTGAACCAGCTTATTGTCATACCACTTCGCCGCTACAATATTTGACTGCGTTTCCACCCGCCAGTCATACGAGCCTCTTCCTTGCGTTTTAATTTTACAATCTAGTTCTAACGCACAGCCTTTTAACCGTTTTACCCAAACTATAGCCAGTGTAAGTATACCCTGGTCATTTGGGATCTGGGCCAGGTCTAGTGACGAAACCCAGTTGTCATAAAAGAGCTTATAGTTCTTCTGGTTTAGGATTCTTCTCACAAGTCGTTGGTCAAATTCACCCCTAACCCCCAAATTGCTTGTATCAACTGATCCCTTGGCAGCGTTTACTTTTAAATCATACTCAAATCCACTTGTTCCTGCTCTGGAGATAAACTTGTATACCCATTTATGTGGTTCTTTCGGATTGTACTGCTTCAGTGGTATTCGCTGTTTCGTCTGAACTATTCGCTCATCAATGACCTGGTGTTCTTCCAGGTGTATCTTCATGAAGTTGGCTCCAACCTTCTCTATCAAGGGGTGAACTTTATAAATCTTGTCGTAGTCAGGGTCTCCGGGAGGCTTCTGCGGCACATTGTCATTGAAATGCAAATACCTCTCTATCAGTTCAAATCTGTCACGCGGCATACCGTCGGAAATCACGGAATAACAAGTTTTTCTTGACCAGTAGCTGCAATAGGGGGGCATTTTCACTTTTACTGTAAACGAAAAGACTCCCAGGGAATGCTCAATCTCAGCTGAAGAAAGGCCTAACTGCTTGTCATCTTTTTGAAGTGTATATATATTCGTCTCGTCGCATATGTGGCTTATTACTTCGTTGTCAAAAAACAACCTGACATATTCCAATGGTCATACTCATTTTTTGGTCATACTTGAAGCTGATCTTTCCACAGAGTGTCTGGCTGGATAAAATCTACTTTCCTCCAAGCAATGTCTCGTCGTCTCATTGGTGTGGAAGTAGGAGTACTTGAAGCTTGTGGTAAGGTTTCTTCACCTCCATTAGCTTGAGACTCATCTTGATTATCACAGTCGTTGGCTTCAAATTGGCCGGTTTCTATATTAGGTTCGAGCAGTTCTTTTAAAGCTTCATCAGGAGGAACATACTGTGGATCAGATGAATCTTCATCTTTACTTGGCAGGTCTTCCAGGTCAGAAGCATCATCTGGACAAAGAGCGAAATTCGCGCCTTTTGCCAGTGAAATTGATCGTGAGCGTAAATTCTTCATAATTTTAGAGTACTTATCTTCCATTCTTTTGGTACAGTTTATGTAGATTCGTCCGTTGCAACCTAAGAAGACATATTGTTTTAGGAACCTATTCAATCTTACTAATTGTATCTACAGGAAATTTAGTAATTTAGTTATAGAAAGTTTAGTATTTTAATATTTACACTGGCAGATCCAATCTCAGGCTTTTCCGGATGGTTCCTCAGAGCTACAAATACTGTTTAGAATGGTCTAACCATCAGAAATTATAAGATAGTGGCGTTAAAATAGTGGTTACGGTATATCTTAGCATATCACACTTTATATCCGCTCAGTATCCTGAAAAGTTCCCATTTCTGACGAATGGTTCCTCTAGGAACCACGATTCTTAGGGCCACACCCTTCCCTTGTTTTTCACTCTATCGATGCAAAAAACACTTCATTAGAAATTTCAGACCTTCTTCCCAGCTAGGCCAGAGAAATATAAACTCTAGAACAAATGATTACTTTGCCAATTACAAAAATACATCCCACCTATCGGTAAAATGCAAGGATGCAAAATGTACTTGCTTTGACCGTGATTATATCACCCAAGGGCGGATGATCATAAACTGAGATAAATACTGAAAATAGACCTCGTTCATTCTTACACAATGATACAAACCCCGAAGGGTTAGCTTGTGTAATTTTGATAATAAAAATTTCAGAAATTTGTGGCTCCTGAGGGAACCGCATCAAAGGGTTAATTTAATATTGACAAACCTCAAACCTTAATTATCGTTGATTATCCTGAGCTGCTAATTTTAATTACAATGAAAACCTGCAAAAAACGGGCAGATTTTTTTTTAAATAAGACAGTGAAAAAAAATAAATAACACAAAAAAATAACACAAATAATAATAAAAATCCGGATATTTTGACTTCACATCTTGAAGCTTTTATCAACATAAAAACAACTCACCTAAAAAAAGATATCAGGAAACACAACAAACTATTACTACTACTACTAAAAACTCACAGCACCACCACATCGCCTGAGGCCAAATCAGCTACGCACGGTCGTCCTCCATCCCAGTCTATTTGACACCTACCATTCTACACCCTCTATTGAAGCTCGTATTTCTCTTAAATCTTTCCTTGCGTCATCCTCCACTCCAACCGGTGCTTTTCGTTTGGCCCTAGACGGTTAGCGGAAAGGGACAATGTTTGGCAATCTTTCATCCTTCATCTGCACAATGTGCCCTATCCATCTCAACCTTTCTCTCATTTTAGCTCAAGAAAGCTGGACTGAACAACACCTTTCATACAGCCTACTGTTTGAGATGCGGTCAGTCAAAACATTAGTACAATCGCTAAACAAAATTATAATAAGAAATATTTGGACTTCTGTTATTATTTTCGTGCTAAAAAAAACTTTCTATGCACCACTGTTTCATTACGAATTTCACCTTATTATATATTTTATATAAAATATATTATATATTATATTTTATTTATTTTATATTTTATATATTTATATTAATTTTATTTTATTTTATTATATTATATTTTATAACTATTTTATTTTATTTATTTTATTATATTAAATTATTGTTTTATTATATTACATTATTTTATTTTTATTTATTTTATTTTAAATATATTATATTTTATATATGATTATATATTTTTTATATTTCACCTGATTATATATTCAATATATTTTAATTCCGATTGTATATCAAAAGTCAGTATGCTCTAAGAAATTATTTACTGTTGGGATTCAATTTGCTGATCCTGAAAATAAGGTGACCCGAAAGCTATTAAATGAACATAGCCTAATATAAGTAATAATAGGTAAACTGACCCAATTAGCCTTTGAAAAAAGAAACTTTATTCTCCCCCACAAGGCCGTGTAATTGCTTAACAACCAGAGTGTTTCTTTGTGTTTCTCCGATTACCATTTTGTACACAAAATCAAATTATGTATCTAGGCAACGGGGAAACTAACTTGTGATTCAATCATCGTTTTCTACTAAAAGTAGTAACGACAAAATAGGAAGTTGGAGGGAGTTTCTCCTTTTATCAATAAACAAAATCCTTACTATTGTTCCCCTCATTTTACCGAACTGGTAGTAAATAAAGCAAAAGTTTTACGTTCAAAATTCAGGAATCAAACATTGTTGCACAAATTAGAAACGAAGCTCGCTAGTCTGGGAGTAAGCCAAAGAGTAAGATTCGATTCTAAGTTCTCGTTGAAGGGGCCCGATTCGGAGTTGTTACAAAATAAGGCTCTAGAGCTGGAGCACGAGCTAGTAGTGTAATGTTAGTTCACTTAACGCAAGGAATAAATTTGTTTCCAAACCATGAAATAAAAATTCGTTGGATTTAAACTTAGATTAAATAAAAAAAACAAGTTTTTTTTTAACTGAAAGTAAGGAGCAGTATTAAAACTTAAAACGAACAGAAATTATTCCGTATATGAGAGGGGCTTTCCCCTCCTCAACGCCTCGCTCTTTACGCTAAAGTTTTTTATTGTTTTAAAAAATAGAGTTCTGATAAGGAGTCTAACTTTAGCGTAAAGAGCGAGGCGTTGAGGACAGCCCCTTTCATATAAGGAATAATTTCTGTTCGTTTCAAGTTTTAATGTTGCTCCTTACTTTCAGTTCAAAAAACTTGTTTATTTTTTTATTTAATTTCCGATCATTTTTTTTAAATAATGCTGAAATATCCGGCCCCCCTTCATAGCAATGTCCCTTTCCCCATGAAAACCATGAAAACGTTTTTTTTATTTATAATTTCCGTTCGTTGTAAGTTTTGATGTTGCTCCTTACTTTTAGGTGAAAAACTTGTTTATTTTTTTATTGAATTTCCGATCGTTTTTTTAAATAATGCTGAAAAATCCGCCCTCGACCTTCATAGCAATGTCCCTTCCCCCATGAAAACTTCCTCCATGGAAAGATCCTCCCACATAGCCCCCGACTCCCCCCCACTACCAGAAAAGATCCCCCTTAAAAACGTCTGTATACTTCCCAATAACCAATGCTATATGTAAACATTGGGTAAACTTCATAACTTTCAGCCCTCCCCCCGGGGACTTTGGGGGATTAAGTCATCCTAAAAGACATATTTATTGTATTTTCGACCATGCTGAACAAAATGGCTATCTCAAAATTTTGATCGGGTGACTTTGGGAAAAAATGAGCGGGGGAGGGGGCCTAGTTGCCCTCTATTTTTATTGGTCACTTAAAAAGGGCACTAGAACTTCTAATTTCCGTTTGAATGAGCCCTCCCACGATATCCTAGGACCACTGGGTCGATACGATCACCTCTGAAAAAAAAAATAAACATGCATCCGTGATCTTTCTTCTGGCAAAAAATACAAAATTCCGCATTTTTGCAGATAGGAGCTTGAAACTTCTACAGTAGGGCTCTCTGATACGCTGAATCTGATGGTGTTATTTTCATTAAGGTTCTATAGCTTTTAGGGGGTCTTTCCCCCTTTTTTCGAAAATTAGCCAAATTTTCTCAGGTGCGTAACTTTTGATGGGTAGAAATAAACTTGATGAAACTTATATATTTGAAATCAGTATTAAAATCTGATTCTTTTGATGTATCTTTTAGTATCGAAATTCCGTTTTTTAGAGTTTCGGTTACTATTGAGCCGGGTCGCTCCTTACTTACAGTTCGTTACCACGAACTGTTTGATAGACCCCACTTTGAATTTCTAGAGGGCTTTAAACTAATGGAAAAAATGACAGCCTTTGGTTTGATTATTAATTACCGGGGTCAAAGTTGATGATAGGCCTTGAAGATTTACATAAGTTATAGTTTTCTCTCTCAAGCAGAGCCGTTCTTAGGGTTGGTGGTACCCGATGAAAAACTAACTACAGCACCCCCTCCCGACTCAAATATAAGCAAAAAGACCGAATCAAAGTGAAAATTCGATTAAAGTGAGAAATTCCCAGCAATGGTGCCCCTCCCAACCAAGGCACCTGGGGCAGCTGCCTTGATTCCCCCCCCCCCAAAAAAAAAAAACGTCTCTACTTCCAAAGTCCTAAAATTGAACATGTCAGTCAAAAACCTAAAATTCTACGAGTTATAGTCATAATTTGCATCAGTTACATTTAAACTCCACTATTCCGACTAGATTAAACTACAGTCCTTTGGGAGAGACACATACATTGGCAAGGAACTCTTCTTTTCTAAGATCCCCTGAATTTTAGGCTCTACCTGTTTTGGGATCTGAATGATGCAAGTGTTTGCCCCACGGCCGTCAAGCCGAGAGAGTAGCCTACATTTTATAAAGTAAAAAACCCAAACAAAAACGCAATATTTACTGTTGAGGAGAAAAAATAGAATTCTAGATTATGAAATTATTCCTTTGAGGTTTTCGTAAGAGATAAAATAATTCTGAAGTTGAATTATTGTCGTTTCTTTTTTAAGGTTGAACTAGCAACTTTATCCTGCGAAAAGAAAAACCATATTTTTTTAAGGTGCACTTGACAGCTAAGTCTTATAATAACCATCAAATAAATGTTATTTTCAAGTATACATTATATATTGAAGCAAATAGCCAGCTGATATTATACGAAATAAAAACTCATGTTTTAAGGGCACGAGAAAGAAAGCAACATGTACAAAGGAGCTCTAAGTATGTCCCTTCACCGTCCCAATGTCCCCATAAATATATCCCAAATCTTCATCGCTTTAGTTGTGTAGCCTAGTCTTGTACCCTGCATTATAGGCCACGAAATGTGGCATAAAATATTACCAAATAAGCTTTGATTTCCAAATGCTCACAAGAATTACCAAATTTAAGAAAGTTGCAATAATAAGTCACCTGTGGTCATAATACTTAGACTCCTCTTTGATCCCCACCCAGGCTCAAAGCTTCTGCTATGGTCATTTCCATGGAAATCTCCAAAGAGTTTCTTTTTGAAATAGCTTTCAAGCGTAGTTAGGGGTATTTAGACTTTTTTGCTTTTCTTCAAAGCTTTGAAAAAAGTGTTATAATATCCCAAATGTTACGTTTGTGCATATTTTTGGTAATCATTTGTGGGGTGATCGAATTTTCTAAACCACTGTAGATACGTAAGAACGTTGCAACATCTAGTACCCTGAGGTCATAAGACTGTCAAAGACTCCTCCTTGAACCTCCCAAATTGAAAGCTTTTATTATGACCTAGCCTTTTAATGTAACTTGGGCACTAGACCAAGGGCGCCATTGTTACTCGAGTGCAACGTTAGGTGGGGATGTCGATATCGCTTTCGTCACACCAATTCGTTTTAGTGTGAATCTGTCTGGTACATATGAATGAATGTTTTCAAAGTAAACCTCTTTCATCAATAGGAAAAAAAACCGGATTGGACGCATATGTCCCTTTCCCTATGGACAATAAAACCATGCAGGTGCTGTTTCAAGTATAACTCACGAAAATCTTGTTAATTTCGTCAACTTATCAACTTTTTGGCATCCCTGCTTTCAATAAAAAAAATCAAGGTACTATCACTTAAATATAATAACTCCCTATGCCCCCTTTCTGGATACCATCTTGATAGGATACCGTCTCTGCTTTAAATAAAAAAAAATGAACTTTTTGGGATCCCTGCTTTCAATAAATAAAATTTCGAGCTATCATCATATAAATATAATACCTCTCTATATAATCCCTACCCCCCCCCCTCTGGATACCACCTTGATAGGACACCGTCTCAGCTTTCATTAGAAAAATAATTTACTGAATAATTAACTAGGTCACTATATGGTTCAAACAAACACACAAAATAACGTTAAACAGCTTAGTGTTCCTTGAAAAAAATTGAGGGTATGAGTAAAGGGGTACAAAGACAACAACAAAAATGTCAAAATTATTCAGATATACCTCAAATTATTGGAAAACTGAGTGATAGATTCGCCATGGCATTCCATAAGATCCAAAGAGTTTAATTAAAAGGGAACACACACAAAAGCCAAATAAGGCCTGTAGCCTATGAGAAATCGCAAAATACCCAAGACAATGAACAAGTCTTAATGGGGGGCCCTGGGTCTATCAAAATACTTCAATGGTTTCCCAGGGAATTTAATATCATTTTCTTCTGTCTCCACTTTAAATGAAAAAAATAATTATCTTTTTGGCATCCCTGCTTTCAATAAAAAAAAATGAGGTATTATCATTTAAAAATGATAGCCCCTTATCCCCCTCCCCTATAGGCAATAATTTACAATTTATTTATGAATTATATTTTTGGGGTGACTTCTGGTTCAATCTTTAATTCCCCAACCTTGTACATAACTTAGTCTGTGGCTAAATTTTGTCTCAACCGAAGGCTTTTTTTTTGGGGGGGGGGGGGGGGTAAAAAAGTTCCAGAAAGACGATTGTATTTTCTATCAGGTGTTCAATAACTGAGTATTAAACATTAAGAAAATCTTATCTAAAAACAGCAAAAAAAAAAAAAAATCTGCAAACTTACAATTCAGCTGTAGAAACAATCTGTCGGCTGTCAATTTCAAAATCCAACAAAAGGCTGAAGCTGTATAGTAGTGAATGCGTTCTATAATTCTATTCTACTTAAAAATAAAATTCTTGACTACGAATGATGTAAGAAATAGCGATTGGGAAACTGCATTCGAAATGATTTAAACTCGTTTCATAAAGACGATACTTTTTTTTGTCAACACATGAAGAACTGTGTATATTGCAATATTTGCAATAGCATATTGCATCTGTCTGGTTTTTTTGCAAAGTAACAAAAGAGACGAAAATTAATGAACAAGAGAGCAGTGAAGAATTATGGTATACAAAGTAATATTTGGAAGGGAAAGTCACTGCTTATAAATCACTAGGGGTGGCACCGTGATTGCGGGATTTTCGGGGATTCGGGGAACCAAATTTTTTTTCAGGGTGACGCATAGATTTTCGGGGAAATACCCGAAAATTCGGGGAAAGTGCAAGCTCTGCTTGATTTCTAATCAGGAAAATCGAAATACTAAACCACACGAGAAGGAAAAGCTCCAACTTTGCGGTTGACGCAATAAAGAATTGCCGTAAAAATAATTTAAAGTCGACCGAACACCGCCGCCTCTGCCAGCGGTGGCGTGCCTGCGGCGTGCCGGCGGCGTTACAACACTTCGGTGGCGTTCAACCGGACCTCTCGTCGGCAGCGTTCGATCGATCCGCCGGCGCGGCGCCGGGGTCTATATATATATATATATATATATATATATATATATATATATATATATATATATATATATATATATATATATATATTATATATATATATATATATATATATATATATATATATATATATATATATATATATATATATATATATATATATATATATATATACATATAAATATATATATATATATATATATATATATATATATATATATATATATATATATATATATATATATATATATATATATATATATATATATATATATATATATATATATATATATATATATATATATATATATAATATATATATATATATATATAGGTTGTAAGCAAAAATGTATCCAGGATTTTTGTTGGGGAGGGGTACAAAACAAACTTTAAAAACGCACAAAAAATTTGTTTATATTACTTTTAGTCACGTTTTTACGAGTCGGCCAAACATTTCTTTGATGGGGGCGGTCAAACCACCTAAACCACCCCTCCCTGGATATGGCTTTGACTATAAGTCACAGTGTACAATCTAGTAATAGCTAATATCGATAGGACTTAATTCCATAGCTAATGGGTATCGATCTAGGAAAATTAAAAAAAAAAATAATATTTATCGTAATATAAATTTTCATGTTCCCCACCATTGAAATAGATATAGATCTTGATTTGGTAATGGATAGGATCTCTTTTGACTGAACATGGAACTAGTTACCATACCAAAAACAAACAAAAAACTTGCAAAACTTTTTCCTCTTGCCCATATGATTTAAGAGGGTAGGAATGGAAATGCCCTTTTCCAAAAAAGTATAAATCCGTGAAGTTTACCAGCATGTGATACTTGCATGCTTTAGAGGTAAATAAAGGTAATTAGATGTCTTTTAGATGAAATTTTTGGATTCCTGTTGGGTCTGAAAAAAATAAAAGAAGGAAGAAATATTTTCAAATTCCTAGGTATTATAAAACTGTGAAGTTTTTATTAAATCTCGTCTTTTTCAAGTCTTTGAGCATCTTAAGGGACGATCAGCTGCAGGTACAGTAACATTTCAATGCCTATTGAATGCCTGCAGTTCAATAGGCATTATTGAACTGCAGGCATTCAATAGGCATTGTTCAATAGGCATAGTAACATTTCAATGCCTGCAGTTTTGTTCACTTGCATAGAAACATTAGTCCTGCATGACACACCTGTGAACCTAACTTTTGGGTGAATATAATAAATATAGTATCAAAGATTCTGAAATATAGTATCAAAGATCTCGTTAAAATCTTATGAAATTTTAGACACATGATCTAAACCCGTGATTACCAGCATGGGGCGCAGGCCCACCGGTGGGACATAGCAATAATTTGGTGGGACATGGACAAAATGTGCACCCTTCGGTTGACTGTACTTTTGAGCTGTAAATGTGAAAAAAAATTCTATGTGGATGATGTCACATTCAAATGTATTTAAAAAACAAAAAAATGCATGGTAGTTTCCTAATGACGCCATACATTGTACAAAAGGTGTTGGATTCAGACAATATTTTTTATTAGTATTAAAATATTTCTAGAGGACGACCCGGGAATTGATATCAAGTTAAAGGCCTTTTAAGCTTTTTTGAAGTGAATTAATTTAAAAAAAAACACAAAATGAGTTTTTCATAAAAAAAAGCAAAGAACTCCATTAAGCCAAAAAATGAGCAAACATAAAATCAAATAATCTAACAAGCGTACAACTACCACAAATCAGCATCGATGAATAAATGAAACCCAAGCCGAACAGAAATTACAATAAATAACCGAGTCAAACTCAAAACGAGCAGCAATTAACGTGAGTAGAACTCAAAACCTCTATACCTTCCCGAGGCCAGAACATAATTTGCACTTTACTGAAAAAAACACAAATGAATGTGCATTGTCAGTTTAAAACACATAAGCTGATAATTATTCCTTAAAATGTTAATAATATTTGATTTATTAAGGTTATAGAAGTGAAAACATTTTTTAATGTTTTCACCTTTGAATTAATGTTTCACACTTTTTTTTCACCTTTGAATTAAAATCAAGTAGTTGCTAGCATCAAGACATGGCTAATTGTAGAAAAATCCAAGACAGATAGTCCAAGTGAGTGAGAGGCGAAAGTAGTATAGGGGTATGCAGAAGAAGCGGCCAGTACCCCCTGGATCCCTGAATGCGGTGGAACAAAGTCTCGACTATTGTTAAATCGTTACTCAGTGCATAGTCCACAAGAAGTGCACCATTTTCGTTTATTTTCCCTATGCCGTGACAGTCTAGCACCTGTGGGCAGTACTGGTGGTCCGCACACACTTTTGCATTTAGGTCACCAACGACACACATTATATCGGGACTGGGGACATCCTTAGTAATTGCCTGTAGCATGTTGTAGAAAGTGTCCTTTTTGTTATCATCAGCTTCATTTGTTGATGCATAACAAGCGATTATTGTCAGTTTTGTGTGGTTGGAGACAAAGCGAACTGTCATTAAAATTTTATTGACTGGGTTCCAGCTCGCCATTGCCTTGTGTGTGCTTGGTGACATCATAACTCCCACACCAGCCCGGTGCATCAAGGAGTGTCTGCTATAGGCCATAGTATATCCATCTGATGATGGATATCTACTTCGCTGTGGTTTAGAGAAGGATATACAACTTCTCTAAACTACTTCCAATCCACATTATTTCGCTGACAATCAGTATGTCAATCAGTGACTGTCTCATCTCTTTAATAGCTTGTTCTGCTTTCGAAATATGGCTCATGGTTCTTACATTCCAATAGCCAATCTTCAATGCTTCTTTCGTAGTCAAAAATCGAATCCAGGGGCAAGCAGGGGTCGTTATCTAGGAGGAGGGTATATTTGGCACAGTTGTAGACGTTTCAGTTGCAAGGCATTTTCCCCCGAGGGTTTCCCGTCAAGACCCTGGGTGTGGGTTACAAGCCCAAAGCCCAACCCTCCTCACTTTAACCAGGCTTGGGACTGGCTGCCGTGCACACCAAAGTATATACAATAGGCGCAGTCATCTAAGAATCTCTATTTTTCTTAAAAGAGTTTGATGTTTGGAGAGTATTTCTCTTTAGCAAGGAAAACGAAGCGCTACTTATACTCTCTTGATGCTTTTAGAATTTAAACGTACTCCGAATTCTTCTTCCCAAAACAATTTAGATCTGTGACGATACCAATACCTTAGAAATAAACTGAAATCACGTTTAAGGTTCTTTCCAATCATACTCGGGCGAGTATTTTCCCATTGATAACACTTATCATAGTGACAATTAGAGCCAAGTTATACTCTAGCGTAAGAGTCACAAACCTGTTTAAGACAGGAATTACAATCTTTAATTTGTGCAGCATATCCTCTATGCAATTTACGTGGATTACATAATCTACACTTTTCATTATAGTCATCAACTGTAGTGCAGTACTCACATGATGACAAGCTGCCCAATGTATATAAACATAGTGGAAATGTGTAGGACATTCAATGTTGACTGTCTCACTGCCGAAAATTAACTGACTCATGATCAATAAAAGGGATGTTGTCTAGGTGGACAAGTAATTGAGTGACGTCACAAAACTTATTCGACTTATGTCTTGTTGTCTTACGCAATAGCCGTCTTAAAGCAATTTTTAAATGGTGGTTAAAAGCAAAACATTTCAATTAATACATCAATAAACTGAGTAAATGCATTTGGACCGCAACGTAAAAGCCTCGTACTATAGTCCAAGGATGGAGAATCATATTCCATAATAATTTCAAGCATTTTTTCAGAGAATATTCTTTTTTTGTACGGTTAATATCTGAAAATGATCATTTAGATTCAAACACTTTTCCAATGTTACAAGATTCCGTAAGATTTTCTATTTCTCAAATCCATCCATTTTTTTTTGTTTTTGACGCTCCCACTGTTGATTATAGACTAAACTAACAACTGCAAGTTTCTACTTTATGCAAACTCTCTACACCTATTGTCCCCCTAGAGAGAGAAGAGTAAACGATCAACTAAAATATCGAACCAAAAACAAATCATTATAAAACATTTTTTATTGTCAGAAATGTAATAAAAGAACACATTTTCACTCACTTTTCATGAGGTGAGTCAATCCATTGTCCTCCATGTGCTTCATGATTGCATTCAATCCGTGCTGTAGTCCTGTAGTCTGCATTATATTCACTTTTGCTGCGAAACATAATTGTTCTTCCGACTTAAATCTACTCAATAATATAACATATCTACCAAACTTCTCCTCCCATTCAAATGTTGTCGGCAATCCTTTCCAATTTCAACTGCTATATTGGGAGTTCTTGTCTTCATTTCATCACCGTCAACTCCTTCAAGGTGCAACAGCGTAAAGCCACCCATTTTTAAATATTTGAATGTGTTTTCAACTTGAAACAATGTAAACTAATCAAATGTCTATGTGGAACTGTGACACTAACTCACCATCAAACCTTTATATCAATGATCGCATGATGGGTACTCTGCGCCTGGCCGTTTGTATCAAAAGGCCCTTTTTTCCGAGAAATAACATCCGTCATGTATTTCCAAGAATTTTTCTTATCGTCACGGAAGTTGAGATAACGCCATATGCGTCGTATGGTGGTACTGGCCCCTCAGAATGATAGGATATGCCTGCGCTTGGAATGATAGGATATGTGTGCGCTCTGAATGATTGGCTATGTGTGCGCTTGGAATGATGGGATATGTGTACGCTCGGAATGACTGGCTATGTGTGCACTCGGACATATTAATAGCATAACACTTTCATAGAACTTTCAATGACCCCGGGGCAAAATTTAAAATCCTTGCCCCGCCCCCCGCTCTGAGGGTTTGTTTCTACCCCAAAAGCCTTGTTAAATGATATTTGAACTATTTTGAATAAAATGTCTATCTTAAAATTTCTATTAGATGCATTTTGGGACAATACGATGTATTTGTGTGTGGGGAGGGGGGGCTCTCATCCGATCGCTTTGACTCTTAAATGAGGCACTAGACCTTCTGATTACCAATCCAATGAGCCCTCTTCATAGTTTATACGACACTCTTTCTATAAATCTTATATGCCCCAGGGCATAACTTAAAACCCTGCTCTGAGGTCTGAAGGGGGGGGGGGGGGTCATCCTCAAAGAACATAATTTTCAGACCTTTAAACTACGTTGTACCAAATGGCTATCTCAAAATTTTGATTGGAAGTATTCGGGGAAATGATGGGCGTGGGGGGCATTAACCCTCCAAGCACTTTCGACAAATAAAAAGGGCATTATTCCTCTCGATTTCCAATTCAATGATCCCTTTTTGAAGTTTCTACGACAACGCTTTCTATTAAAGCCTTATATGCCCCAATGACATAACTTACAACCCTTGCCCTGAGGGATTTGGAGAGGGGAGGGGTTGTCATCTTTACTTCTTGACCTTTGAAATGGCTATCTAAAAATTTTGATCTGAAGTTTTTGGGGAAACGATGGCCCTGGGAGGGCACTTACCCTTCGATCACTTTCGACTATTAAAAAGGGCACTATCCTCTCAATTTGCAATCGAATGAGCCCTTTTTGAAGTTTTTACAACACATTCTGAAATATAACTTAAATTCCCCAGGGTATAACTTACAACCCTTGCCCTGAGGGCTGTGGGGGTTGGCATCCTCAAACACATAATATGCTGAACAAAATGGCTATCTCAAAATTTTAGTTGGATATGTTTTGGGAAATGGTGGGCGTTGGAGGGGGTTAGTTGCCCTTCATTCACTTTCGGCTATTTAAAAAGGCACTAGCCCTTTTAATTTGAAATCGAATGAGCCTTTTTTGAAGTTTCTACGACAGCTCCTTCGATACGAAGTGCCCTGGTCTAAAACAAACAAAAAACAAAAAATTAAATAAATAAATAATACATTGTGCCAACATTCTTCTTTACTTTGGCATTGCTATTGCGCTGGTTTTGATATGCGTAAATCTTTAAATAGCAAAAGTTAAAGATCGCGAAAGGCATCAGAAATTTAAAATTGGACACCCGGTCGATCATTTTCATCAAAAGCTTCCATCAATCAATTGATTAGAGCATGATTGACTGTTTAGGAATTGATAGAGTCATTCAAACTTTCTATCAATCACCGTCAACGCTTGACTCAAGCGTCAAACAGGTTCCTAAATGGTCAATCATGCTTTAATCAATTGATTGACGGAAGCTTTTGATCAAAATGATAGACTGTTTACGGTCTCCTCTTGGTGGGACATGGTCCAAAATCATTTGGGAATCGTTGGGGAATCACTAATCTATACTGTAGAACTGGATTTTCAGCTGTGGCTTGGTGCAGCCAAGTTTCTAATTATATAAAGAAACGGAAAATGCCTAAATAAATGTGGGCCAAAAAACATACTTGTCTGAACACATAAATTGAATTAAACAAACGTAGCGTACTGCCATAGAGAACTGCCATAGAGAACTGCCATAGAAAACTGCCATAGAGTGACATTTAAAGTTCCAAAATATTGTTTCTTTATGAGGAAATTAAATAAAAAGAAACAATTTTTTTTAACTGGAAGTAAGGAACGACGTTTAAAACTTAAAACGAACAGAAATTATACCGTACATGAAAGGGGCTGTCCTCTCCTCACCGCCTCGCCCTTTGCGCTAAAGTTTGACTTTCTCACAACTCTATTTTTTTATTTAATTTTTGAACGTTTTTGAATTAATGCAGGTTTTGATTTTGCCTCACCGTACATGAATAATTAAAACAAAATTTGAATATTAATTTTACTTTTATTTGATTAAATGGCTTTCTCGAAACCTGTTTAGTTTTATTTACGAACGTTTTTATTAGTAATAAATATACGTAACTTACGAATTACTTACGTAACGAACTTCTATATTCATATGTTTTTAATATATATATTAGAGGGTTCGCCCTCTAGTCAATACTTTGCTCTTTAAGCTAAAGTTCGAATTTTGTTCCAATTCTTTAAAAATGACTCCTTAATCACAAAGGCCGTTAATTAGAATAAATAGCTCTTATGAAAGTACTAAATAATCTTTGGCTTAAAGAGCGAGGTATTGACTAGGGGGTGAACCCAATCATATACGTAATATTTTCTGTTCGTTTTAAGTTTTGATGTTGCTCCTTACTTTCAGTTGAAAAACTTGTTGTTTTTTTTATTTAATTTCTTATCTTTTTTTTAAATAATGCTGGGAAATCTGGTGCCCCCTTCATAGAAATGTCACTTCCCCCATGAAAACTTCCTTCATGGAAGGATCCTCTCACATAACCCCCGAATCACTCCCCCCCCCCCCACTACCAGAGAAAATCCCCCCTAAAAACGTCTGTATACTTCCGAATAACCAATACTATATGTTAACATTTGGTAAAGTTCATTACTTTCAGCCCTCCCCCGGGGACTTCAGGGGATTAAGTCATCCTAAAAGACATAGTTATCATATTTTCGACCATGCTGAACAAAATGGCTATCTCAAAATTTTGATCGGGTGACTTTGGGAAAAAAAATGAGCGTGGGAGGGGGCCTAGTTGCCCTCCATTTTTTTGGTCACTTAAAAAGGACACTAGAACTTTTAATTTCTGTTTGAATGAGCCCTCCCACGATATTCTCGAACCACTGGGTCGAAACGATCACCCCTAGGAAAAATAATAAATAAACACGCATCCGTGATCTTTCTTCTGGCAAAAAATGCAGAATTCCACATTTTTGTAGATAGGAGCTTGAAACCTCTGCAGTAGGGTTCTCTGATGCACTGAATATGATGGTGTGATTTTCATTAGGGTGCTATAACTTTTAGGGGGTCTTTGCCCCTTTTTTCCAAAATTATAAAAATTTTCTCAGGTTCGTAACTTTTGATAGGTGGAACTAAACTTGATGAAACTAATATATCTGAAATCAGCATTAAAATCTGATTCTTTTGATGATATCTATTGGTATCAAAATTCCGTTTTCTACAGTTTCGGTTACCATTGAGCCGGGTCGCTCCTTACTTACAGTTCGTTACCACGAACTGTTTGATTCTAACCTTGGTGAATAGTTAAACCTTTGACGACAGCATGTTTGAATACTGAAGATTACTTTTGGTTGCATTAATTCAAAAGGCTGTATGTTCTAGACATGTATTTTACTTAATAGTGGAAAAACCAAAATATACGTTTCAACTTATCAGGTTTACTTCTGTTATATTTATGCTGTTATAAAATTCATTTTTTAATTGGACACCGATGGTTAAATGCATTTGATCTCCCTGTTTATTGCACCACAAGCAGTCATGTTTAAAAAACAAAACAAACTTTTAAAATCTAACATTAAGGTGATGTTTGGCATATGTGCTGTCTTGTAATGGCACTTGGGAACTAAAAAAAAACGTCATGTTTCTTTGGGTGTTACCAGACTTCACTCACAAAACTTTGCTGGTGATCAATCATAGGTAAACAGTTTACAACTTTAACCTTAGTAAAGTAATTGTTGGCCAAGTCATCTAGCAACAAAAGCCTTGGATTATTAGTTGTGTGACAACCGTATAGTCGATTGAAACAGAAACGTGACAGAGACATTTTAAGATCGCATTTTATCCCAACAATTAGTTGGGTTGTGCACACTTGCCTGAAAAGGTTTCTGAACACGCATTAAATTAACATGACAGCATTGTGGGTGCTCTCATACGAAAAAGAAATGTTAATGCCCCCCCTCCTGCAGGAAGGCAAAGAATGCCCACGAATTTTAAACTCAACTTTTAAACTCATCCCCTGGAATCTTCTTCAAGATCCCTGAGAGTGCTCTTGAATTGGTTGTAATTTCTGAATTTACTGTTGTACTACATAGTAAAAGAAATGAGTCGGTTACCACAATTATATATAAGCCAACTAATAAATGACCACGTTGTCAGTCTTAAAGAACTTAATTTTTTTTTTGGTCTCGCATATTTTTAATTTAGATAATAAAGAAAGTTAGTTTCAATACAGTTTCAAAAAAGCTTGAAATAGGAAAAATAAATAAAAAATAATAAAAAAAATAAATAAAAAATAATAAAAAAATAAATAAAAAATAATAAAAAGCTTGAAATAGGAAAAATACTTGAAATAGGAAAAATAAATAAAAAATTAGGGATGTTGGAACCCAAGGAAAACGAACATCAACATATTTAATAACACTCCCTTGAAAATCCAGCAGAAAAATTAGAATACAAGAATATTGATAAATATAGCTCCAAACCATATAAAAAGGGACATTATGTTCTGCGTTGATATACCTGCATAAAGCGGTGTCAGTTGCATGGGTGACCGTGAAGGGAGGGACTGGGCATAATCTACCGTCCAAAGATGTACAAAATATTTAAGAGGACCAATCTAGAATACATTACACTTTTCAGTCAAAAATTATTTTAAAGCATCTTGTTAAACTTAGTAGGGAAGCCCTCCTTCCTCACTAGCAAGAAAAATGGTGGCTCCCATGGTTGGCTGTAAATAAATTAGTATGAATCAATTTTATCTACGCAGGAATAAATTGGACCCCCAAATTTGCACGTAATTTTAGAACAAAGATTAATTTGTGATTATACCGTAGTTTTGAGATTGCAAAGCCAATCAGAAATTTAAATCCTGAGAAAGCAGTGAATATTTTTTTTTTCAAACAGTTCGTGATAACGAACTGTAAGTAAGAAGCGACCCGGCTCGATAGTAACCGAAACTCTAAAAACCGGAATTTTGATACCCATAGATACATCAATAGAATCAGATTTTTATGCTGATCTTCTGAGAAAATTTGCATTATTTTCAGAAAAAAGGGGGAAGCATCCCCAAAAAGTCATAGAACTTTAATGAAAATCACACCATCGGATTCAGTGTATCAGAAAACGCTACTGCGGATGTTTCAAGCTCCTATCTGCAAAAATGTGGAATTTTGTATTTTTTGTCAGAAGAAAGATCACGGATGCGTGTTTATTTGCTTTTTTTTCTATTTCCCCAGGGGTGATCGTATCGATCCATTAGTCCTAGAATATCGTAAGAGGGCTCATTTGAAGGGAAATTAGAAGTTCTAGTGCCCTTTTTAAGTGACCAAAAAAATAGAAGGGCAACTTGGCCCCCTCCTACGCTCATTTTTTCCCCAAAGTAACCGAATCCAAATTTTGTTCAGCATAGTCGAAAATCTAATAACTATGTCTTTGAGGATGACTTAATCCGCCACAGCTCCCGGGGGAAGGGCTTGAAGTTATGAACTTTGCCCATTGTTTACATATAGTATTGGTTAATGGGAAGTATAAAGACGTTTCAGGAGGGATTTTTTTCTGATGGGGGGGAGGAGTTGTCGGAGAAGGTTACTACTGGGGAAGATCCTTCCATGGAGAATGTTTCCTTGGGGGAAGGGACATTCCTATGAAGGGGGCGTCAGATTTGCCAGCATTATTTAAAAAACGATCAGAAATTAAATAAAAAAACTAGTTTTTTCAACTGAAAGTAAGGAGCAACATTAAAACTTAAAACAAACAGAAATTATTACGTATATGAGGGGGTCCGCCCCCTAGTCAATACCTCGCCCTTTTCGCTAATGTTTTTTTTAAGTAGTTTCAAAAGAGCTATCTATTATAATTAACCGGCCTTTGTGATTCAGGGGTTTGTGATTCGAACAAAACTCGAACTTTAGCGTAAAGAGCAAGGTATCGAATAGGGGGCGAACTCCCTAATATACATAATAAAACATACGAATATAGAAGATCGTTACGTAAGTTAATTCGTCAGTTACGTCAGAACAAAATTTCGAGAAAGCCATTTAGCCAAAGAAGTAAAATTAATATGTAAATTTCGTTTTAATTATTCATGTACGGTGAGCCAAAATCAAAGCTGCATTAATTCAAAAACTTTCAGAAATTAAATAAAAAAAAAACAAGTTTTTTAACTGAAAGTAAGCAGCGACACTAAACTTAAAACGAACAGAAATTATTCTGTATATGAAAGGGGCTGTCCCCTCCTCAATACATCGCTCTATACGCTAAAGTTAGAATCTGTCACACAACTCTGTTTTTTAAAACAATAAAAAAATTTAGCGCAAAGAGCGAGGTATTGAGGAGGGGACAGCCCCTTTCATATACGGAATAATTTCTGTTCGTTTTAAGTTTTAATGTCGCTCCTTACTTTCAGTTGGCATCCTTTTGCATTGTTATCGTAGAATATTGTTTTTCTTCTATTTGCATACCTGATTTAAAGATCAAAATTAAATTAATGTTGTTTAAAATTAAAAGCTAAAACACTTCTATATACTTCCAATAAACAGTTAGGCCTAATATACTTAAACAATTGGTAACTTTCATAGCTTAGAGCCCTTTCCCCAAGTGCTTTGAAAGGTCTTGCTATCCCAAGGGCATAGCCATTGACTATTTCGACTATGGTGAACAAAATGGCTATCTCAAAATTTTGATTGGACGACATTGGGAAATATGGGCGTTTGGGGGGGGGGGGCTATTTACCCTCTAATTTTTTGGTCACTTCGAAAGGGCGCTAGAAATTTTTATTTTTGTTTAAATGAGCCCTCTTCCGATATTCTAAGACCATTTGTTTAATACGATAACCCCTGGGGAAAAGAAACAAACAGATAAACAAGCAAATAAACACTTATCCGTGATCTTTCTTCTGGCAAAAAATACAAATTCGATGTTATTGTAGATGGGAGCTTGAAACTTATACAGTAGGGCTCTCCAAAATGCTGAATATGACGGTCTGATTTTCATCAAGATTTCTTGACTTTTTGGGGCGTTTTCCCCTCTTTTCGAAAATTGGGCAAATACTCTCAGGCTCGTAGCTTTCGATGAGTAACACTAAACTAAATGAATATCAAACAGTTTCTGGTAAAGAACTGTAAGTAAGGAGCAACCCGGCACAATAGTAACCGAAACTATAAAAAACTGAATTTATACCAATAGATATATGAAAAGATTGGCCTTTTAGGCTGATTTCAAAATATATAAGTTTCATTAAGTTTAGTTTTAATGTTAATTAAAACTAAATAATTTTAAGTCTTAATGTTCCTTTTTACTTTCAGTTGAAACACTTGTTTTTTATTTAACTATATATTTGGAATCATCATAAAAAGCCAATTCTTTTGCTTTATCTATTGGTATGAAAATTTCGTTTTCGGTACTTGGGCACTATATGGGCCATTACAAGGAAACCAGTCACGAAAAACCCGTTTTTGACGGATTAATTCAAGAGATCGCTACAGAGTAATGTAATGCATAGCGTGGTTTTCATCACGTATACGATATTTGAACTGTTGTTTTTTGGGGTGTAGGGGGGAAGGTACCTAGGTTAGGTTAAGTTACGTATTTAATATATGCTATGCTTTACCCCCCCCCCCGAATGTGCAAACATATAGCCCAAATTTGTTTCTAAACTATTATATATTCATCCTATTTTATTTTATTTCATTAGCATTAACCAAAATTGACTTTTTAGAAAGGCCCATATAATGCCCAAGTACCTCGTTTTTTGCAGTTTCGGTTATTATTGAGCCGAGTCACTCCTTTCTTACACCTTGTTACCACGACCTCTTTATTAAGATCGCTTGGATCTTGATCCAATTGTTTAAGTTCAAGTGATTGAGGCTCAATGAGAAGTAGATAATATTAGATGGTACTTTGTCTTATCTTTTGACTTGGTTAGAAAGTCCTGTCCTTTGTATCAACTAAAAGAGCTAGGGTATATTAGAAAGAAATAGTAGACATCGAAGAAAATATTGTAGAAAAAAGTAGACATTGAAAAAAAAGTTGTGTGAATTAAGAGAATAGTACATTTTACTTTGTACAGCGATTTACACCTTCTAGCTTCCGGACTGTCTCCTTAAAACTAGAATACCTTTGGTAGTTTTATTCTGAATCAAGCTTTTCTGTGCCCTTTCCATATGATTTTACTGGTACTTCTGCGATACTAAAAAACTTACTAGACAAATAAGAAATACACAAAAATCCGAACAGTTCCTGGTAAAGAACTGAAAGTAAGGAGCGACTCGGCTCAATAGTAACCGATACTCTAAAAAAACAGAATTTTGATATATATATATATATATATATATATATATATATATTATATATATATATATATATATATATATATATATATATATATATATATATATATATATATATATATATCTATATATATATATATATATATATATATATATATATATATATATATATCAAAACAATTGGCTTGTTATGCCCATTCCAAATGCGTACGATTCTTTGAGTTTAGTATTACCCGTCAGAAGCTACGACCTTCAGAAAATTTGCCTGATTTCCGAAACATAGGAAAAAAACCTCCCTAAAAAGAAATGAGTACTATAGAGGTTTCAAGCTCTGATCTGCAAAAATGCTTACTTATTCGTTTTTTTTTCCAGAGATAATAGTATCGAATCAGTGGTTCTAGGATATCGAGAGTCGGCTCATTTGCACGGAAATTAAGAGTTCTTTTGCGCTTTTACAATTACCAGTAAGATTGGAGGGCAACTAATCCCCCTCTGTCACCCTTTTTCCCTCAAAGTCGTCCGATCCAAATTTTTAGATACCCTTTTTGTTCAGCAGAGCTGAAAGGTCCAATAGCTATGCCTTTGGGGATAACAAGACCCCCAACAGCTCCTGGGGAAAGGTCCGTAAGTTATGAAATTCTCCCATTCTGTACGTATAGTATTTGTTATTGAGAAGTGTACAGACATTTTCCAGGAAAGTGGGTGGTTGTGAGTTTTCTACTGGGTAGGGGAATTTTCCATGGGGGTCATTTTCCATCAGGAGTGAAGTTTCCAGGGGGTTAGCTTACCAGGGGAAAGTTTATACTGGGGGATTTGCCAGAATTTATATTTGAAATTATTTTATTTGTCATAGGCCTACTTTCTCTTTACCGACTCAATTTTACATGTGGAGATGTTAAGGGTAGTTGTTCGAGGGATATATCCACCGGGCTGGATTTTTTTAAGCCGTGAGTTGTCTTTCGTGGATCCAAGAATCCAAGGGTAGTTTAGAATCTTCGAGGATCTGTCTCTGGGGGGGGGGAGGGGATGTTCAACAGGAAAAATTCTCCATGGGTGATATTTCTGCGGGATAAATTCTTTTTTGTTGGAAAAATTTTCCACGGAGGGGTATTTCCAGCATGATATGAAAAGCAATCGGAAATTAAGGTCTTTTTCAAATGAAAGTGTGCTGAGAAGAACTTTTCAGACAGAACCGTCCGCAAGAGATTTTCCGCCAGGAATTTTGAGCGAGATTGGTATTGTCTGGGGTGATGTTTCCTGGTGGAGGGGGGAAGTGGTTGTATTTTATACGTGGGAAAACTTTCCATGGAGAGATTTTCCGTGGGAGGCAATTTTCAATGGAGGGGAGCTGGATTTCCCGGCATAATTTAAAAAAAGGTCAGAAATTAAATAAAAAGTCTGATTTTTTCTCGCTAAAGCTTGACGTTGTGTTCCAATTCTCTAAGAACGACTCCTGAAACACAATGTCTATTTAATTAGAACAATAAGAAGCTTTTTTTAAAGCACCAGATACTTTACCGTAAAGAGCGATGTAATGAGGAGGGAGCAACACCCCTCCTATTTGTAATAGTTTATGTTCGTTTTAAATTTTAATGTCACTCCTTACTTTCAGTTGATTTTTTTTTATTTAATCAACTAACGAGTCCGTCCATAGTAAGAAATAACTTAAACTTCAGACATTAAGCTTGCTTAGCTTAAATTGATATTTATCTATTTCTTAAAAATACTTTGAGATTTAACAATAAATAAATTGCAAATAGCTTCATGAAATTCAATATTGGTTCTTTTAAATTCCAGAAAGTTCAACTTGTTATGACCATTCAATATAGACATAGATATATTTCTCACAAAATCCCCATGGGCCATGGATAATACAAATACAACAAAACGCATAAAACATAATAATAAGCTCAAACACTTTTGAAAATAACACTACGATAGAAAACCCTCCCTATGTCTCATCCCCACACTAACAAAATTTCTCAAATTTCTAATATCCACTTTACAACTACTTCCTATTTTATTTTCTAAGCACCTTCTATCCATGACATCCCTCCCAAAAATTTCCCTTCTAAGTACCTTCAGTTCTTCACAATAAAACATAAAATGTTCTAAACCTTCAGACTCTCCGCACATCGGACAAGAGGAGGGACCACTCCGTACCTTAACCCTCCCTAAGCACTCCACCCAAGCGGCATAAAATTCCACCTTCCTGATAAGACCCATTTTAAAGTTTTCAGACGTTGAGGAGGGGCTGTCCCCTCCTCAACGTCTCGCCTTTTACGCTAAAGTTTTTTATTGTTTAAAAAAAATAGAGTTGTGAGAAAGTCAAACTTTAGCATAAAGAGCGAGACGTTGAGGAGGGGACAGCCCCTTTCAAATACGGAATAATTTCTGTTCGTTTTAAGTTTTAACGGCGTTCCTTACTTTCAGTTAGAAAATCTTGTTTTTTTATTTAATTTTTGAACGTTTTTGAATTAATGCAGGTTTTAATTTTGGCTCACCGTACATGAATAATTAAAACAAAATTTGCATATTAATTTTACTTTTATTTGGTTAAATGGCTTTCTCGAAACTTGTTTAATTTTATTTACGAGCGTTTTTATTAGTTATAAATATACGTAACTTGTGAATTAACTTACGTAACGAACTTCTATATTCATAGATTTTTAATAAGTATATTAAGGGGTTCGCCCCCTAGTCAATATCTTGGTTTTTAAGCTAAAGTTCGAATTTTGTTCCAATTCTTTAAAAATGACCTCTTAATCACAAAGGCCGCTAATTAGAATAAAAAGCTCTTATGAAAGTACTAAAAAATCTTTGGCTTCAAGAGCGATGTATTGACTAGGGGGTGAACCCAATAATATACGTAATATTTTCTTTTCTTTTTAAGTTTTGATGTTACTTTCAGTTGAAAAACTTGTTTTTTGTTATTTAATTTCTGATCTTTTTCTTTAATAATGCTGGGAAATCCGGCACCCCCTTCATAGCAATGTCCCTTCCCCCATGAATACTTCCTTCATGGAAAGATCCTCCCATATAACCCCCGACCCCCCCCCCCCACCTACCAGAAAAATCCCTCCTGAAAATGTCTGCATACTTCCCAGTAATTTTCAGCCCTCCCACTGGGGATTTCGGGGAATTAAGTCATCCTAAAAGACATATTTTCGACCATGCTGATCAAAATGGCTATCTCAAAATTTTGATCAGGTGACTTTGGGAAAAAAATGAGCGTGGGAGGGGGCCTAGTTGCCCTCCATTTTTTGGTCACTTAAAAAGAACACTAGAACTTCTAATTTCCGTTCCAATGAGCCCTCCCACGATATTCTAGGATCACTGGGTCGATACGATCACCCCTGGAAAAAAAAATAAAAAAAATAAACACGCATCCGTGATCTTTCTTCTGGCAAAAAAAAAAACAAAAAATTCCACATTTTTGTAGATAGGTGCTTGAAACTTCTACAGCAGGGTTCTCTGATACGCTGAATTTGATGGTGTGATTTTCATTAAGGTTCTGTAGTTTTTAGGGGGTCTTTCTCCGTTTTTTCTAAAATCAGCCAAATTTTCTCAGGCACGTAACTTTTGATGGGTAAAACCAAACTTGATGAAACTTGATTAAATTTGATTAAAATTTGATTCTCTTGATGCATCTATTCGTATCAAAGTTCCGTTTTTTAGAGTTTCGGTTACCATTGAGCCGCGTCGCTCCTTACTTACAGTTCGTTACCACGAACTGTTTGATAACATTTCATTCAAAGCATTTTTTGTTAACCGATAATGTGTATAATGTCTATGTAACCACTAATACTAAAGAATACAACTGAAAACGGAAACAAATGTTTTAAAAAAAATCTTGTGTCAGTACAGGAGAGGGGTTTTTACATATGCTTAATTGACATTAACCCCTTTTTTACTGTTTGATTGAAGAAAACTTCCAACATCATCGCAGATTTTATGTTGGAAAAAACCATTATAATTGTTATAGTAAATCATAGGTAGCACCATAGCGCTGCCTAAGTAAAGAGCCATGTGATTGTAATTTCTGTTCGTATTGGGTTTCATTTATTTATTGATCGTCATTTGTGATAGATTTACGCTTGGAAGATTATTTGACTTTATTTCTATTCATTTTTGGTTTACTGGAGCTCTTTACTTTTCTTTGAAAAACTCGTTTTGTGGGAAAAGTTGTATTAGCTAATTTTGGTAAAAGCCTTTTATTTTGTTATTCAAATTGTTAAATTACCAACTGAAACTTAATTCAGGAGTAAAATATTAGGACCAAGGCCAAGTCTAAAATTTTGGCTTTTCAATGACAGTTCTACTCCTTGACTAATGGCTAAGGTCTGTTTTATAAGGCAGTTCAATGATTCTGCAAGAACCTTAATAAGTGTAGGCTACATCAAAAGTTGGCCTATGCGTGTGTTTCTTTTGTCCAATGGAAAAATAAAAATAATCTCACGTTAGTATTGGAGAAGGGATTTTACACTAGCTGAATCAACATTAACCATTTTTCTAGGGCTTATTAAAAAAAACAGCAATATCATCTTAGATTTTATGTGGGAAAGAACCACTATAATGGTTATAGTATTTTTTGGTTATAGCCATTTGTCTTGTTTTTCAAATTGTTAAATTACCAACTGAAAATTAATTCAGAAGTAAAAAATTAGGACCAAGGCCAAGTCTCAAATTTCGACTTTTCAATGACGGTTATACTTCTTGACTAACATTTAAGGCCTATTTTATAAAATCTCACGTTATTATAGGAGATGGGATTTTACACATGCTGAATTGACATTAACCATTATTCTAGGGTTTAATTGAAGAAAACTGCAACATCATCTTATATTTTATGTGGGAAAGAACCACTATAATGGTTATAGTACTTTTTTGTAAAAGCTATTTGTCTTGTTACTCAAATTGTCAAATTAGCGACCAAAACATAAGCCAGGAGTAAAATATTAGGACCAAGGTTAAGCCTCAAATTTTTGAATTTTTAATGACAGCTTTGCCCCTTGAATTTGCTAAGGTGTATTTTATCAAGTAGTTCAATGATTCTTCAAGAGCCTTAATAAGTGTACAACTAAAAGCGTGTGAGTGTTTCTTTTCTGCGGACTTGGAAGGATGTTTCTCTTCTCCTTAACTAATTAAAAGCTTTAATTCAATATACTTTTAGATCTGTGGTAATTGAGATAGACTGTAATAATTGAAGATATATTAACTAAAATAAACAAAAATAAATATGATGTCATGATAATAATTGTTCTTTTGGCCTCCCGTTCTCTTCTTTAACACCAGTAATTGGAAGAGATTTGAGGTATCTTTTGCTTAAATGGTCATCTGGTCTGCGTATTGTGTGGCCAAACTATCACAGTCTCCTCTGCTTGACAACATCGGAAACAAGTGGGTGATTCCCTCATATTCTCCTGACTTCTTCGCTAGAGATTTTATCTGAGAGGTGGATGTCCAAGATATAACGCAGACATTTGAGGTTGAATTTATAAAAGATCAACGCTTCGGCTGCTTTCAGTGACCACGTTCCACTTCCATAGAGGACAACAGGGAAAACCCTAGCTTCAAACGCTCAGAGCTTCGTCCATGTCTGAATTTCGCTCCGCTTTCAGAAAGCCTTTCCTAGTGGAGCGAATGTGTTCTAGGCTGACAGCGGCTCTGGACCTCTTCTGAAGATTTGCCAGCAGGGTTTATCATTGAGCCGAGGTATTTGAACCACTGGATGTCTTTGATATGACTCGTGTTTAGGGTCACAGTGGTTTTTTCCATCCCGGCTTTTTGGATGGTTTTTGTTTTCAGTATATTTATTTGAAGGCCAGTCGAGAGTGCCTTGTCTGCCACGTCGTTTATCATAGCCTGGGCTTCTGCAACAGATTAAGCTAGCATGTCCACGTCGTCAGCATAGTTAAGATCCGTAACGGAGTAGGATGGGCTCAATGCAACACCTTTGTATTTGTACAGGACCATGAGGATCCAATCTATGACTGAGTTGAAGAAAGTTGGTAAGAAGACACAGCCTTGATGTACAACCTCTTCGATCAGGACCAGATATGAAAGCTTGGCATAGACTCCGGCTCGAGTCTTTGTTCCAGCATTGTATTTTCTGAGTAGACCATTGATCTTCTCAGGCATACCATCCTCTCTCATTGCTTTCCATATTGCAACACGGTGTTGCGAATGAAGGGTATGAGGATTTGGACTGTTAACCTCTATTGTTTAAACCGGTGTCCAAGGACGTTTTGCAGGCGAAAGATCTGGTCACAGCAGCCCATGCCTGGCCTGAAAACCTGAAACCTGCTTCGCTGGGGCACTTTCGGTTATTTCTGGCATCTCTAAATATGTTTAAAGTTATGATTGCAAGCAGCTTGACAGCAATTGGGATAAGGAAAATCCCTCGGTAATTTTTTGAATCCATTCGGATTTTAATAACCATTGATAATTATTGAGGCCTTTTACACATCGGGGATGTAATCCATACCCCAAATGTCGGAGCTTAAACTATGAAGCTCATCCACTACCTGATCGGGGAGAGATTTCAGTAGCTCGGCAGAAATCCGATCTACCCCTGGGCTTTTATGGTTTTTAGTATTTTGATCGCCTCGGTTAGTCCTTCCTTGGAGGGTGGGTACGTATATAATTTTGTATACTTTTGGTAGTTTGGTGGGTTCTGAGGAGCTGCAGGGGGTTGATTTTGGTTATTAGTACCTCTTGGCCTCAGTAGCTCTTGGCAATGTACTTCCTATCACTCGATACGTTCCTCACTGCTTGTAAGTATTTTCACATCCTTAACCTTAAGCGAAGGGATGGTAGTTTGCTTCTTCTTCCCAGTGCCTTCTCCAAGCATCTCATATAGTTTTCATGTATTGTTCCGTGACGCGGCTCATTCTATATCGCTAGCAACATCAGACCGGTAGGCTTTCTTTCCAGCTCTTGCCAATTTGTGACATTTTTGTCGCAACACTTTGTATGTGGGGGACTTCTTGTTGGTCATCTCTTTCTTTTTTACAGAGAGTTTGAGTTTTTTCTCTGAGATTCATTTCTTGGGTTTCCGCTTGACAAACCCAATTATGCTAGCGGTGGCTTGACCGATGTGGTCTTTGGAATTATTCTCTTTCTTTTCAGTCTTTGTCTCGGGGTTGTTGAAGCTCTGGCCAGTTGGAGTTGACTCCTCGGGGTCATCTTTAAGGACAGCGAAGCGGTTCGAGAGTTCAAGAACAAGTACTCCTCGGTGCTTATCTAATTTCAGCTTCTATACGTCTATTTTATGGATCGGAATACTTGCTTTCTTTGTCCTAAGTCTTTACCTTAGCCTTGTCTTAAACAAGAAGTGGTCAGACCCATTTTTCGATCCTGTATCAGCGCCTCTGTGCACTCTCAAATCCAGCACCTTGGTTTTCCATCGTCGGAATGTGATCAGATAATCTATTTGGAACTTGACTGTTTCATCGCGGGATTTCCTTGTATATGTATGACACGGCTTGTGTTTAAACTAGAAGTTAGCCACAGTGAGATTGTTCTGCATTGCGAATTGGTACACCTGTTTCCAAGGCCGTGATTGCCGATCACCTATTCCGAGTTATTCCGCTTTCCACTGATCCTACCAATGAATTCACCTCCGATTAGGAGAATATCTTTCCGAGGGATCTCATCAATGACTGTCTGTAGGGCACATTTAAAACTTGTCTTTTTGCTGTTCAGTAGCATCTTTTTGGGGTGTACACCCTAAGGACAGTCAAATTGTTCGTGTGACCTTTAAGTCTTGCCCGTATGACTTTTTTGGACACAGGCATATATTCGAGGAGCTCAGTCGCCAATTTAGCGGATAACAGGATACATACCTCTGTTCGGCCGGATACATCTAATTGTCTTCGGTTATAAAACATGGCCTTCTTCTAAAACGGAGATTCTAGGGTCAAGATGCCACGTTCATTCAGTATCGTCTCAGAAACACGCAGAGTATTAAGGTTATAAAGATGAAATTCTTCCGCTACTAAAGCTTGTGTGAGTGAGCGTTTGATCGAGCATAATTTCAGGCAACTGAAATTTAGGCCTTGTCTTCTCGATATGATGGTTGCTAGCCCACTTGCCAACAAGGGTGGAAGTTTCGTCGCATCGCTTAAAACCTGGGATGCCGTAGCCAAAATTTTACTCTGTATCACATTGATCATCATCATTACTGGGCGTTTCTTGGGGATATGTACACCACAAGGTTGCCAGTCTTGTGGTCACCCGCAGCGAGTTGGCCATCACCTTGCTCGGCACGGAGCTCAGAGATGCTCACACCTCTTCACCACTTTGTGGTGTGCTGACAGATTTTCTATGCTGCCTAGTGACGGAGGGTCAAACTTCATTGTCTGGAGCTCCACCACCGCCATGGAGATCTACAGGCTTAGCTAGCCCCTTACTCCCACCCAGAGTCAGCAGGCGGCTTCAGGAAGCGCTCCTGGCAGCCTGGACAAGGTCACTTTGATTTATATTTTATAATCGAACTTTTGTCTTTTAGAGCTGTTGGTGTCTATTGACATCACTTCTTAGCTGACATTTCAAGGTGCCATGAGTGTTTTGACAAATTAATTTTTTTTTTTTTAGGTAGGAGCTGGAATATTTCGTAATAAAGTTTTCCGCAAGGTTCGTTTGATTCTGTAATTTTCATTTTTCAATAGTAAAAATTTAAATATTTTTAGAAGGCAAGCCATTAAAACCCCCTACCCTAACCCTCGTGCCGAGCAGCGCATAACTTTGTTCTGTTATCTTCTTCTTTGCTGAAATAACTTGGCTTAAAAAATTCTTCTTGAATAGAATCTTTTATTCTTAGACTGATTACTTTTTATTCTTTAATATGAATTTCACTCTTTATTTTCTAAAAAAAAAAAATAGGAAAGGGGTAGAAATTTTTATTAGTTCCTAATAAATAAATAAAAAGTTTAAGTGGCGTCATTATTAAAATAAAACCAATCGGGTATATGCTTGTAAAATTCCGTTCTATGCCTTTGATGAAACAGTTTGTGGTAACGAACTGTGAGGAGTGACCCGGCTCAATAGTAACCGAAACTCTAAAAACTGAATTTTAATACCAATAGATACATCAAAAGAATAAGATTTTTATGCTGATTTTAAATATACAAAAATTAAATAAAAAAAACATGTTTTTTTTAACTGAAAGTAAGGAACGACGTTAAAACTTAAAACGAACAGAAATTATTCCGTATATGGAGGGGGCTGTCCCCTCCTCAACGCCTCGCTCTTTACGCTAAAGTTTTTCATTGTTAAAAAATAGAGTTGTGAGAAAGTCAAACTTTAGCGTAAAGAGCAAGGCGTTGAGGAGGGGACAGCCCCCTTTATATACGGAATAATTTCTGTTCGTTTTAAGTTTTAACGTCGTTCCTTACTTTCAGTTAAAAAAAACTTGTTTTTTTATTTAATTTTTGAACGTTTTTGAATCAATGCAGTTTTTGATTTTGGCTCACCGTACATGAATAATTAAAACAAAATTCGCATATTAATTGTAATTTTATTTGGTTAAATGGCTTTCTCGAAACTTGTTTAATTTTATTTACGAACGATTTTATTAATAATAAATATACGTAACTTACGAATTAATGTACGTAACGAACTTCTATATTCATAAATTTTTAACACGTATATTAGGGGGTTCGTCCCTTAGTCAATACCCTGCTCTCTAAGGTAAAGTTCTAATTTTTTTCCAATTCTTTAAAAATGACCCCTTGATCACAATCAGTTGAAAAACTTGTTTTTTTTCATTTAATTTCTGATCTTTTTCTTTAATAATGCTGGGAAATCCGGCGCCCCCTTCAAAGCAATGTCCCTTCCTCCATGGAAAGATCCTCCTTCATGGAAAGATCCTCCCATATAGCCCCCGACCCACCCCTCCCCCCACCTACCAGAAAAAATCCTCCCTGAAAACGTCTGTATACTTACCAATAACCAATATTATATGTTAACATTGAGTAAAGTTCATAACTTTCAGCCCTCCCCCCGGGGATTTTGGGGGATTAAGTCATCATAAAAGACATTTTTATCATATTTTTGACCATTCTGAACAAAATGGCTATCTCCGAATTTTGATCGGGTGACTTTGGGAAAAAAATAAGCGTGGGAGGGGGCCTAGTTGCCCTCCATTTTTTTTGGTCACTTAAAAAGGGCACTAGAACTTTTAATTTCCGTTCCAATGAGCCCTCCCACGATATTCTAGGACCATTGGGTCGATACGATCACCCCTGGGGGAAAAAAAATAAAACAAAAACAAATAAACACGCATCCGTGATCTTTCTTCTGGCAAAAAATGGAAAATTCCACATTTTTGTAGATAGGAGCTTGAAACCTCTTCAGTAGAGTTTTTTGATACGCTGAATATGATGGTGTGATTCTCATTAAGGTTCTATAATTTTTAGGGGGTCTTTCCCCTTTTTTCGAAAATCAGCCAAATTTTCTCAGGCGCGTAACTTTTGATGGGTAAGATTAAACTTGATGAAACTTATATATTTGAAATTAGAATTAAAATCTGATTCTTTTGATGTATCTATTGGTATCAAAATTCCGTTTTATAGAGTTTCGGTTACCATTGAGCCGGGTCGCTCCTTACTTACAGTTCGTTACCACGAACTGTTTGATAAGTTTCAGAGTAGTTTTACCCATAAAAAGTTCTGAGCCTGAGAATATTTGCGTTATTTTCGAAAAAAGGGGGAACACCCCCTAAAAGTCATAGAATCTTAATGAAAATCACACCATCAGATTCAGCGTATCACAGAACACTGCTCTAGATCACGGATGCTTGTTTATTTTCATTTTATTTATTTTTTTCTTCCCAGGGGTGATGGTATCGACCCAGGAGTCCTAATATCGTGAGAGGGCTCATTCAAACGGAAATTAAAAGCTCTAGAGCCGTTTTTAAGTGACCACAAAAACTGGAGGGCAACTAGGCCCCCTCCCACGCTCATATTTTCCCAAAAGTCACCTGATTAAAATTTTTACGTAGGCATTTTGTTCAGCATAGTCGAAAATCTAGTAACTATGTCTTTGAGGATGACCTAATCCCTGACAGTCCCTGGGGGAAGGGCTGCAAGTTGCGAACTTTGCCCATTGTTTGCATATAGTACTGGTTATTGGGAAGTATACAGGCGTTTTCAGGGGGATGGAAGTATATAGACATTTTCAGGGGGATTTTTTTCGGATGGGGGGTTGGGGGGAGAAAGTTACGTGGGAGGATTTTTCTATGGAAAAATATTTCATGGGAGAAGGGAATTTTCCATGAAGGGGGTGCCGGATTTTCCGGTATCATTTAAAAACGATCAGAAATTAAATGAAAAAAAGTTTTTTCAACTGAACGTAAGGAGCAACATTAAAACTTAAGACAAACAGAAACTATTACATAAATGAGGGGATTCACCCCCTCGTCAATACCTCGCTCTTTACGCTAAAGTCTTTTAGTACTTTCAAAAGAGCTATTTATTCTGATTAAACCCTTTGTGATTCAGGGGTCATTCTGAAAGAATCGGAACAAAATTTTAACTTTAGTGTAAAGAAATAAGTATTGACGCGGGGGTGAGCCCCCTCATATACGTAATAGTTTACGATCGTCTTAAGTTTTCATGTTGCTCCTTTCTTTCAAGTGAAACAACTTGTTTTTTTTTTTAATTCAAAAAAACTTAAAAGATCAAAGGACATCAAAATAAAGCTTTTTTGTTCCCAGGACTTATTTTAGGTCTATTCGCACTTAAAACCAACATTTTCTTAGATTATTTTGTGGACATTCCCAAAATATAAATTTTTAGAGCAATACCATATTTTTGTCCGTATTGCCAGGTTGAACCTTTAAAACAGACAAGCAAAACTGCACGATTAGATTTGACTGCTCTTTTTGTTAACAAAAATTCAAATATTAGCATTCTGTCCCAAGTTTTCTTATTTTTTCGATTTGGGCCAAGCTATTGCCAAACACTGCCTAACTTCATCAGGAAATTTTTTCATTTAACTACGAATTTTATTGTATTTCATTTTTTACTGGGAATGTAACTCTCTACCTTCTTAATACATTGATAAATGGCAAGAATTTGTATTAATTGATCATTAATAGTTAAAAAAATTTAAGCTGTGTTTTTATGCTTATTTTAAATATTATTATTATTATTATTATTCATTTACTGCCCGTCAAAAAAAGGTACAAAAGTTACAGTAGCCGGAGTAATCACTAAAGAAAACAAAAAGAAAATAAAAAGAAGAAAAAGAAGGACACAAACACACATTGAACAGCAGTCTTACCCATAAAAAGTTCTGAGCCTGAGAATATTTGCTTTATTTTCGAGAAAAAGGGGAAACACCCCCTAAATTTCAAAGAATCTAAATGAAAATCAAACCTATTGCCAAAAATTGCCTAACTTCATCAGGAAATTTTTTCATTAAACTATTAATTTTATTGTATTTCATATTTTACTGGGAATTTCACTCTCTACCTCCTCAAAACGTTGAAAAATAAAACGTTGGAATGTCTCTCTACCTTCTCAAAACGTTGAAAAAGGGCAAGAATTTTTATTCATTGATCATTAATAGATAACAAAGTTTAAGCTGTGTTTTTATACTGATTTTAATTTACAGTAATGAAACAATGACAACCCTTCCAATATTTTATTTTTCGAGTTCTGTCCATTACATTTGATAAACATTGAAGTTCCACGGACATCAAAATAATAATAATAAAATAATTGGCTCGTGGATCCATCCTAGATTTATTCCTACCTAAAAACTGTGTTTGTCTTAATCTTTTTCTTTTGGTTTCTTCAAGCTTAGAATTTTTTTAGAACAGTGCCACTTTCTTGTCCTTGTTACCATGTTGGACCTCAGGATAAGGCCGTATCCGGGGGGAGTTAGTGGGTTTGAACCCCCCCCTCCCAACGAAATGTTTGTCCGAATCGTAAAAACGTAACAAAAATGCATAAAACCAAATTTTTGATGTGTTTTTTGAAGTCTTTTTTTGTAAGACCCCCCAAACAAAAATACTTTTGTGATCCCCTCCCCCCAAAAAAATTCTGAATACGGCCCCACCTCAAAAATAGATAAGCAAAACTGGATAATTAAATTTAACAATGCTTCCATCCACAAAAATAGAAATATTAACATTCTTTTGATACCCAGAGGCAACTACACCTTTAAAGGAAAGCTATACCTTCTTAATCTGTTTTGTGTCATATGGTTTTAGCTTATTATTTGCTGATTTTTAGCTCACACTGCTTTTTTTTTATTTGGAACCTGCTATTACCAAAAACTGTCTAACTTCACACGGATATTTTCATTAAAAAATGAATTCCCTTTTTTTCAAATTTTATAAGATACACAATGGTTAAACGAGTTTCCAATTAACTAATTCAAATAATCAGGTTTCATTTTCACTTCCCCGGGTAAATTAAATAAAATTAAAATATAAAATGGATTTAATTGACCCCTAAGGATTTGGATCCCTTTAGGATAATTGACATCCAGTTTTTTTCACACATTATTTTTAATATAAAATTGTATCAGCTTTTCAAATAACTCTTTAACATTTGATCCCTTCTCTGCTACAAACAGCATAAACTTTCTTTAGAAATTGATATCCATCAAAACATCTAATAGAAAGTGAAAATAAGTTTCATTCTATAGATCTTTTGTAGCTCTATGTCAAAGACCCTCCTTCTGAGTAAATTTGCCGAGTTTATTTAAGAAAGAGATGCACGTATCAAATAGTTAATCGGGCGTAAGGAGGCGAGTTCCCTGGTTAATCAAAATGATTTTTCTCTCTTTCAGTTTGTTCTGGTTTGTTAGGTTTGTAAACTTGTTTCTCTCACAAAACAGTAGAAATGGGTGTTTTAAAATGGCCAGGGATGTCTTCGAATTTTTTTTTTCTCTCCTGGATTGGAAAAGCAGGAGGAACTAAGTTTCGTCAAAACAAATTCCAAACTGTGGCATATTTTTTCAAATTGATTTTCATGCTTTGTGCAAGAGATAGTCATTTTTTTTGGTGTAAGAGGTTATCTTTAAGCAAGAAGGTACCTAGGATTTTTTTTTGGGGGGGGGGGGGGCGCATCAACGTTTGTTTATCTTCATTTTTTTTTACGTTTTACGAGCCGGACAAACATTTGAGAAGGGGGTTCAAACCCCCTACCCCCTTGAATACGACCTTGTCTTTAAGGCAGAAAAAGGGTAATTTTGTCGTCAATCAATTCAAAATAGCTTGAAATAGATATCCGAAGTTACATACTCGTTACGGAATATCCCTCCTTAAGTCTGAGGCTAAGGACATCAAATAAAGATTATAACACAAATATCTTAAGTTATTTGTGGGTTCATCTGGCCTTCCAAGCTTTATCCAGTGCAAGGACATAATAGCTTTCTTCTCTTGCGATACAAAATGTCAAGCAGTGCATGGGTGACATGGGTCACGCTATTATGTAAACAAACCAGCTTGACATCTTTTTGAATCAAACTTAGAGTTTGAATTGTGACACAGAAATAAATGTTGTCTAAGAAATGAAAACACAAAAAAGGGGAAAACGTAGGTTTAAACATTGCTAACTCTCGCACCCCCCACCACCTTTTAGAATTTCTTCTCTTTATTACCAAATTTATTTCTGTGTAATATCTCCTTAAAAATGATAATCATACCTGTAAAAGTGCCCCCCTTAAAATGTTTCTAGAGAAACGGCTAAATACCAAACTTCTTTTAAGGTCTAAAGTCCATTAAAAAACTCCAGTGTGAAGGCCATAATCTATGCAATTTTCAATAAGGTTCATTGAAAAAGTCATGTTAATAGGTGACTTTTTCAGTTGCTACTTGAAAAAATCTTTGAAAAACCAATAGTAAAAATCTTCTAAGAGAGCTCTACATTTTTGCGTATAGACGTTTAGTTCGTAAAGTTTTGTGAATCATTTTCAAATTCGCGTCCTAGCCACTTTTTTTCCAATGACCTTTGTCTCAAATATACCAGTTGCTGTTGGGATGTTGACGTTTATCACTGTCCTTACCCTGTTTTGCAACTGATGAATCACTCAAATAAGTGATAAAGGAGTGATATTTTTCGATAACACTTTACAAGCCGATTTTGATTATATTCGAAAAGGCATTAAAAACAGCAGATATGTCCACTTTCAAAGCTCTGGGCATCTAAATTCACAACTTCGAGACTTAAGCCCTAGCATCATCATTCACTACATGTCTACAAAATTGCAAAATTCAAATTTACAATGTAGCAATTTTGAAATTTTAAAATTCAAAATAGCAAAATTCCTATGCTATTGCATCTGTATTCATGCTAAACTCGGACAAATTAAGCATGGCTTGCAAAATGCTTTCCTGTATCTCCTAATTGGAGAAAGAATGATTTTTGAAGTGCAAAAATACAAAAATTTACGAAAGGCAGTTCCAAAAATAAACAGAGAGTTTACTTGAAGAAATGTTATATCAAGACACAACAAGTTCTGTTGCTGACTTAAAATTTTATACGAAAGATCCAATAAGGTTTTGTGTTCCCTTAGAAGGCTATTTTTTTATTTTGTTGTTATTATTCTAGTCTATTGTAACTACACGAAGGGTCTTCGGTAAGTTTCAGCAATCATAAAATGGGAGAGCTCAGTTGAACTTTGGAGGTGCTAATTGCAAAATATAAGATCAGGAACTATTTATCTATCTAAATCTGTTAGATTTTTGTATACGCTATTATAAGACATTGTAAAACATACTAAGAAACTGATGAATTTGCGTATTTCAAAGTGCAAAAACAGTTCTAGAAGTATTGTATGCGAGTAGATATCTAGGTTTCATTTGTATAGCAGCACTAGGAACCACTGAAGCGTATCAAGTTGAATGAACTTTATCTAGGTCATCCCCTAGGGCACTGTTGAGGTTGAACGACCTTTATCTAGGTCATTCTCTATTGAGGTTCCATTTCTATAGCAGCACTAGGAACCACTGAAGCGTATCAAGTTGATGAACATTATCTAGATCATCCCCTAGGGGACTCTTGAGGTTGAACGACCTTTATCTAGGTCATTCTCTATTATACTTCTATGGAAGCACTAGGAACCACTGAAGTGTATCAAGTTGAATGAACTTTATCTAGGTCATCCCCTAGGGCACTCTTGAGGTTGAAAGAACTTTATCGAGTTGATTGGCATATGGTGTTAAATCATTTACCAAAAAAATAACTCTATTTGCGAAAAAGGGTATAGCATTTGCGAATTGGACTGTATGAACGATCTTAACTGTTGATTGAATAATAGGGATGTGAATGATCCTAATTAGTGATCGGATCGTATGAAGGTGGTAGAAAAGGGTTAAACTGATTAGCAGTTAAGGTAAACTCGAAAGGTTGTTAATTCATAGCTTATTTATTATAAATTTGGAATAGCATCAATCTATGGGAATGGTTAACGATGATAAAATGGCCCTGTGAGTTGACCTAGCTTTACTTCACCGATGTGTTCTGTATAATACACAGGTACCGTTTGAACATTGTTGTCAATATAAAATATGGTCTAACGTTATAGTATACTAAAAATTTGATACTAATAGAGATGTAGATGTCAAGAAAAGAACTTTAATAATGAAATTCAGAACAACCCTTAGAAATCCATGCAAATGAAGTAGTGAGGTATATATGAGTATGAACCGTCAAGGACCTCAACCTCCAAAGTTCCTTTATCCCCAACCTCCAAGGGACCCCTCCCCTCAACTCCCCCCCCCCTCCCCCTATTTTTTTTAACATGATATTTTTTCAACTTTTTTTACATCTCATAGAATGACATAAAACATACTTAAAACATATAAAAAATCACGTTTAATATTTTCCAAATTTAAATTGAGAATAATATAGAAATGTTAGTCGTGACTTTTACTATTAGAAAAATATTGTTTGTAGTAGCACTTTTTATTGGACTAAATTTTTTTGGACTTCGAAATTATCCAACGTTTTTTTACATATCTTAAAATGACATGAAATATGCATATGGCTCTAACAATTGTACTCTATGCTTGCTCAGAGACACGATACGGCTTTCCCACTGGTACTCTATGGCCGGTTATGGACAACACCTAGTTTATTGCATGTATTAAATCAGTATTTTTTACACAGTGGAACGATAGACACATAACTAATATCTATAAAAAAGTGAAGATGAAACATTTTAAGAAAGTGTGTTCACATGAAAGCGTTATTGTAGCATTGAATGCTGACAAGGAGAAGTATTTAAACTATGACATAATTACAAGTGGTAACACTATCGGAAACGTATGTTTGCGTTGTCATGACAGAAAGGAATTAAATTTCTTTGGAATACCAAAAAAAATTCAACTCTTATGATGGTGGATATGCGAGATTGAGATCTCCGGAGATGATTGCACTCAAAGAGAATGCCAACATAAAAATAATAGTTGATGAAGAGGGGCATTTTCTTGCTAGTGCTTATGGTAACATGTTACCCAGTGTTACACCCCATCGTCAGCTTTCGGGTATTAACATTCAACGTAAGATCAAAAGAAACAGGCATACTCTTCTACTAATATCATAAACCATATCTTGTCTACGTGCCGGAACTGTTACCTGTGTAAAAATAATGTGATAAAAGACAGTGAAATTGCCAGAAAAATAAAAAGGGTATTGGCAGAAAATATCACTAAGGAATATAAAGATGAATCGATGAAATACAAAGAGCCAGCAAACGACACTACCATTGATCAAACAATCAATGAACCAAATAATAGCAAAGATTAAATGCATATTGAACATGTGGATGACCCCCCAGTAAAAATGTGTTCACATGTTAGTGTTATTGTAGCATTGAATGCTGACAAGGAGAAGTGTTTGAACTACGAAATAAGTACAAGTGGTAGCACTATCGGAAACGTATGCGTGCTTTGTCATGACAGTAAGGAATTAAATTTCTTTGGAGTACCCAAGAATTTCCATTATGCACATTCTGGATATGCAAAACTATTATTTCCAGAGAAGGTATTACTCAAAGAGAATGCCAACATAAAAATAATCGTCGATGATAGAGGACAACTCTTTGCTAATGGTTCTGGTAATATGTTACCCGTTGATAGATCTTATCACCATCTTACCTGTTTTAGCATTTGAATGAAAGCAAAGGGTAAAAAAGTCCTACTTTTCTACTAATATCATAAACCATATCTTGTCTACATGCCGGAACTGTTACCTGTGTAAAAATAATGTTAGTAATAGACAGTGAAATTGTCGGAAAAATAAAAAGGGTATTGGCAGAAAAAATCACTAAGGAATATAAAGATGAATGGATGAAAAACACAGTGCAAGCAACGTTACTAACATAATTAATCAACCCGTCAATGAACCAAATAATACCAAAGACAAAACGCATATTAAGCCTGTCGATGACACACCAGTAAAAATTCTGTATGACTCAAAATGGGATAATGATTATTCTACTTATTAAGAGCTAAGAAAAGACAATAGCTACAGTATCAAGAGAGAACATGGTGAACTATTTTATGGAACAAATTCAAAATTTTCAAAGTAGTTCATTGATATTAATAATGTATAATAATGTATCTACTATATATTTATATTAATGTTCTACATGTCATTATTTCATTAAAAATACGTTATCTGTTACTTTGTTATATTTCCATTATTTTTAGGGTAAGCTCAGACACTGAGAGAAACAAACACCCACCCAGATTCACAAGCAAAGAGAGTGAGAGAGTCAAAAACGCATACAAATACATAAATTCAGACATACAAACCGACAATGACAGGCACGGGGAGAAGCAAACATCCGCCTAGACACATAGGCAAAGAGAGTGAGAGAGATAAAACACATACAAACATATAGATTCAGAATACAAACCAACAAAGACATGCATGGAAATAAGCAAACACCCACCCAGACACATAAGCAAAGGAAGTGAGAGAGACAAAAACACATATAAATATATATATCCTGACATACAAACCGACAAAGACATGCACTGAGATAAGCAAACACCCGCCCAGACACATAGGCAAATAGAGTGAGAGAGATAAAAACACATGAAAATTTATAGATTTTGACATACAAACCAGCAAAGACAGGCATTGAGATAAGCAAACACCCGCCCAGACACACAAGCAAAGGAATTGAGAGAGACAAAAACGCATACAAATACATAAATTCAGACATACAAACCGAGAAAGACAGACACTTCAGACATGCAAACCAACAAAGACAAACACTGGGACTTGCAAACACCAACCCAGACAAACAGACAAAGAGAGTGTGAAACACATACAAATACATAGATTCAGACATACAAACCGAGAAAGACATGCACTGGAATAAGCAAATACCGCCCAGATACATAAGCAAAAAGAGTGAGAGACACATACAAATACATAGATTCACACATACAAACTGAGAAAGACAGACACTTTAGACATAAAAACCAACAAAGACAAACACTGGGACTTGCAAACACCAACCCAGACAAACAGACAAAGAGAGTGTGAAACACATACAAATACATAGATTCAGACATACAAACCGAGAAAGACATGCACTGGAATAAGCAAACACCTGCCCAAACACACAGGCAAAAAGAGAGAGAGACACACACAAATACATATATTCAGACATACAAACCGAGAAAGACAGACACTGGGATAAGCAAACACCTGCCCAGACACACACAGACAAAGAGAGTGAGAAACACATACAAAAACATAGATTCAGACATACAAACCGAGAAAGACATGCACTGGAATAAGCAAACACCCGCCCAGACACAGAGTCAAAGAGAGTGAGAGACAAATATAAATGAATAGATTCACACATACAAACAGAGAAAGACAGGCACTTTAGACATACAAACCAACAAAGACAGTAAACCATCTCTTTCTTGAATTCACCCCTTGGATTCACAATATGGAAATTTCATTCAAGAAATCATGAAGAAATTGTAAGTAAGTAACTTGAATTCACCTCTTGGATACACAATATGGAAATTTTATTCAAGAAATCATGAAAAAATTGTAAGTAAGTAGCAAACTCTTTATTGAGTTCACCTCTTGGATACACAATACGGTAATTTTATTCAAGAAATTATGAAACAGTTATAAGTAAGTAACAAACACTTTCTTGAAGTCACCTCTTGGATACACAATGCAGAAATTTCATTCAAGAAATTATGAAAAAATTCTTTCTGGTTTGTGTCTTTCTCGGTTTGTGTGTCTAAATCTACAGATTTGTATGTGCTTCTCACTCTTTTTGCCAGTGTGTGCGGGCATGTGTTTGTTTATCCCAGTGCCTGTCTCTCTCGGTTTGTAAATCTGAATCTATATATTTGCCTGTGTCTCTCACTCTTTTTGCTTGTGTGTGTTTGGGCAGGTGTTTGCCAATTGCAGTGCATGTCTTTCTCGGTTTGTATGTCTGAATCTATGTATTTGCATGTGTTTCTCACTCGCTTTGTCTGTGTGTGTCTGGGCAGGTGTTTGCTTATCCCAGTGCCTGTCTTTCTCGGTTTGTATGTCTGAATATATGTATTGGTATGTGTCTCTCACTCTTTTTGCTTTTGTGTTTGGGCAGGTGTTTGCTTGTCCCACTGCCTGTCTTTCTCGGTTTGTATGTCTGAATCTATGTATTTGTATGTGTTTCACACTCTCTTTGTCTGTTTGTCTGGGTTGGTGTTTACAAGTCCCAGTGTTTGTCTTTGTTGGTTTGTATGTCTGAAGTGTCTGTCTTTCTCGGTTTGTATGTGTGAATCTATGTATTTCTATGTGTCTCTCACTCTCTTTGTCTGTGTGTGTCTGGGCAGGTATTTGCATATCCCAGTGCTTGTCTTTCTCGGTTTGTATGTCTGAATCTATATATTTGTATGTGTTTTTATCTCTCTCACTTCCTTTGCTTGTGTGTCTGGGCGGGTGTTTGCTTATCTCAATGCCTGTCTTTGTTGGTTTGTATGTCAAAATCTATATATTTGCATGTGTTTTTATCTCTCTCACTCTCTTTGCCTATGTGTCTGGGTGGGTGTTTGCTTATCTTAGTGCATGTCTTTGTCGGTTTGTTTGTCAGAATCTATATATTTATATGTGTTTTGTCTCTCTCACTTCCTTTGCTTATGTGTCTGGGTGGGTGTTTGCTTATCTCAATGCATGTCTTTGTTGGTTTGTATTTCTGAATCTATATGTTTGTATGTGTTTTTATCTCTCTCACTCTCTTTGCCTATGTGTCTAGGTGGATGTAGGCTTCTCCCCGTGCCTGTCTTTGTCGGTTTATATGTCTGAATCTATGTATTTGTAAGCGTTTTGGACTCTCTCCCTCTCTTTGCTTGTGAATCTGGGTGGGGGTTTGCTTCTCTCAGTGTCTGTCTTAGCTAACCCTAGAAATAATGGGAATATAACAAAGTAACAGATAACATATTTTTAATGAAATAATGACATGTAGAATATTAATATAAATATATGGTAGATACATTATTATGCATTATTAATATCAATGAACTACTTTGATAATTTTGAATTTGTTCCATAAAATAGTTCACCATGTTTTCTCTTGATACTGTAGCTATTGTCTTCTCTTAGCTCGTAATGAGTACAATAATCATTATTCCATTTTGAGTCATACACAATTTTTACTGGTGTGTCATCGACAGGCACAATATGCGTTTCGTCTTTGTTATTATTTGGTTCATTGGATGGTTGATCAATGATGTTAGTAACGTTGTTGGCACTTTGTTTTTCATCGATTCATCTTTATATTCCTTAGAGATATTTTCTGCCAATACCGTTTTTATTTATCCGGCAATTACACTGTCTATTACAACCTTATTTTTACACAGGTAACAGTTCCGGCATGTAGACGAGATATGGTTTATGATATTAGTAGAAGAGTAGGCCTTTCTTTTCCCCTATGCTTTCATTCGAATGCTAACACCGGAAAGATGACGATAAGATCTATCAACGGGTAATATGTAACCAGAGCCATTAGCAAAGAGTTGTCCTCTATCATCGACGATTATTTTTATGTTGGCATTCTCTTTGAGTAATAACTTCTCTGGAAATGATACTTTCGCATATCCAGAATGTGCATAATGGAATTTCTTGGGTACTGCAAAGAAATTTAATTCCTTACTGTCATGGCAACGCACGCATACGTTTCCGATAGTGCTACCACTTGTACTTGTTTCATAGTTCAAATACTTCTCCTTTTCAGCATTCATTGCTACAATAACACTAACATGTGAACACATTTTTACTGGGGGGTCATCCACATGTTCAATATGCATTTAATCTTTGCTATTATTTGGTTCATTGATTGTTTGATCAATGGTAGTGTCGTTTGCTGGTACTTGGTATTTCATCGATTCATCTTTATATTCCTTAGTGATATTTTCTGTCAATACCCTTTTTATTTTTGTGGCAATTTCACTGTCTATTATCATATTACTTTTACACAGGTAACAGTTCCGACATGTAGACAAGATATGGTTTATGATATTAGTAGAAGAGTATGCCTGTTTTCTTTTGATCTTCCGTTTAATGTTAATACCCGAAAGCTGACGATGGGGTTTAGCACTGGGTAACATGCTACCATAAGCACTAGCAAGAAGATGCCCCTCTTCATCAACTATTATTTTTATGTTGGCATTCTCTTTGAGTGCAAACATCTCCGGAGATCTCAATCTCGCATATCCACCATCATAAGAGTTGAATTTTTTTGGTACTTCAAAGAAATTTAATTCCTTACTGTCATGACAATGCACGCATAGGTTTCCGATAGTGTTACCACTTGTACTTATTTCATAGTTTAAATACTTCTCCTTGTCAGTATTCAATGCTACAATAAGACTATCATGTAAACACACTTTCTTAAAGTGTTTCATCTTCACTTTTTTAAAGATATTAGTTATGGTTCTATCGTTTCACTGTGTAAAAAATACTGATTTAATACATACAATAAACTAGGTAGGTTCGATAACCGGGCATAGAGTACCAGTGGGAAAGCCGCATCGTGTCTCTGAGCAAGCATAGAGTACAATTGTTAGAGCCATAAGCATATTTCATGTCATTTTAAGATACGCAAAAAAGTTGGATAATTTCTAAGTCAAATAAAAATTAGTCCAATAAAAAAAAGTGCTACAACAAACAATACTTTTCTAATAGTAAAAGTCACGACTAACATTTCTATATCATTCTCATTTTGAATTTAGAAAATATCAAATGTGATTATTTTTTGATTTTTTAAGTATGTTAAATGTCATTCTATGAGATGTAAAAAAAGTTGAAAAAATATCATGTTAAAGAAATAGGGGGGGGGGGAGGAGGGAGCAAAAAGTTGGGGGGAGGGGTCCCTTGTATGTTAGGGATAAAGGACCTTTGGAGGTTGAGGTCCCTGGTGGTTAGGGTCATTGGCGCTTATTATCCTTGACGGTTCATACTCATATATACCTCACTACTTGATTTGCATGGATTTCTAAGGGTTGTTCTGAATTTCATTACTAAAGTTCTTTTTTTTACATCTACATCTCTATTAGTATCAACTTTTTAGTATACTATAACTTTAGACCATATTTTATATTGACAACACTGTTAAAACGGTACTTGTGTATTATACAGAACACATCGGTGAAGTAAAGCTAGGTCAACTCACAGGGCCATTTTATCATCGTTAACCATTCCCATAGATTGATGCTATTCCAAATTTATAATAAATAAGCTATGAGTTAACAACCTTTCGGGTTCACCTTAACTGCTAATCAGTTTAACCCTTTTTTACCACGTTCGTACGATCCGATCACTAATTAGGATCATTCAGACCTCTATATTCAATCCCTATTATTCAATCAACAATTAAGATCGTTCATACAGTCCAGTTCGCAAATGCTATACTCTTTTTCGCAAATAGAGTAATTTTTTTGGTAAATGATTTAACACCATATGCCAATCAATTCGATGAAGTTCGTTCAACCTCAAGAGTGCCTTAGGGGATGACCGAGATAAAGTTCATTCAACTTGATACGCTTCAGTGGTTCCTAGTGCTTCCATAGAAGTATAATAGAGAATGACCTAGATAAAGGTCATTCAACCTCAAGAGTGCCCTAGGGGATGACCTAGATAAACTTCATCAACTTGATATGCTTCAGTGGTTCCTAGTGCTGCTATAGAAATGGAACCTCAATAGAGAATGACCTAGATAAAGGTCGTTCAACCTCAAGAGTGCCCTAGGGGATGACCTAAATAAAGTCCATTCCACTTGATACGCTTTAGTGGTTCCTAGTGATGCTATAGAAATGGAACCTAGATATCTACTTATGCTATCAAACAGTTTGTGGTGACGAACTGTAAGTAAGGAGCAACCCGGCTCAATGGCAACCGAAACTCTAAAAACCGGAATTTTGATACCCATAGATACATCAATAGAATTATATTTTTATGCTGATTTCAAATATATAAGTTTCATTAAGTTTAGTTTTACCCGTCAAAAGTTACGTGCCTGAGAAAATTTGCCTTATTTTCGAAAAAGGGGAAACGCACCCAAAAAGTCATAGAACTTTAATGAAAACCACACATCGGATTCAGCGTATCAGAAAAACCTACTGCGGAAGTTTCAAGTTCCAATCTGCAAAAATTTGGAAATTTGTATTTTTTGCCGGAAGAAAGATCACGGATGCGTGTTTATTTGTTTGTTTGCTTTTTTATTTCCCCAGGGGTGATCGTATCTATACAGTAGTCCTAGAATATCGTAAGAGGGCTCATTTGAACGGAAATTAAAAATTCTAGTGCCCTTTTTAAGTGACCCAAAAAATTGGAGGGCAACTTGGCCCCCTCCCACGTTCATTTTTTCCCAAAGTCACCCAATCAAAATTTTGAGATACCCATATTGTTCATCATAGTCGAAAATAAATATGTCTATGTATGTCTTTGAGGATGTATGTCTTTGAGGATGTATGTCTCTAATAAATATGTCTTTGAGGATGACTTAATCCCCCACAGTTCCCGGGGGAAGGGCTGGAAGTTATGAACTTTGCCCATTGTTTACATATAGTATTGGTTAATGGGAAGTATAAAGACGTTTCAGGCTTTTTTTTGCCTTTTTCTTCAGGCTTGTGCTATTGTAAACTTTTGCTTTTTATCATTCGTGTTTTTTCGCCCTTAACTGTTATCGGGAGACTTCCCATTATATATATATATATATATATATATATATATATATATATATATATATATATATATATATATATATATATATATATATATATATATATATATATATATATATATATATATATATATATATATATATATATATTATCTGTTCTTTAAAGTATATAAAATGATGCTAAAATATTACTTACTCTAATAAAAACCTTATACGCTCAGCTTGGTTTGATTATTTCAAGTTTCTTCTGGAGTACGGGTCAATCGTTTACTTTGCTCCGAGATAGTTCAGCCAGTCATTTCCGCTTACCGCCATGACTTGACTCTGCTTTTGTGGCTCCGAGAATACGCAGCATTGTTGTGTGTTCGCAAATTAGTTTTTCTATACTCCGCTTCTTCTCTGAATGTTGAATTACTTTAAACAAAGACATGCGGTAAATTTAGTTGCGACAAAGGATTTTTATCAATAAATGACGTTGAACGTCTGTGAATAGCCCCGACTGGTGGTTCGTTTACACATTGCGGAAATTCATGCGGATTTAGCAATCCGTGCGGAAATTCCGTCCGTTTTCGTGCTATAAAAAATCTCTAGCTTTCCGCAACGTTTCGGTCAAATCAGGACGAAATCTTGGCAAGATTTTTAAATGAATAAAATCATGAGTATGGATTATCAACAACTACGCGATCTTATAACTTTGGTTCAAGGCTACCCCAGCTTCTATGATCCTGCACACCCAGGCTATAAAAAAACTAAGAAAAACGGTGTCATTTGGCTCTCTATTGCTCAACAGCTTTCAGAAGGGGGTAAGAACATAGGTCATGCCTTAAAATCTTTGCCTTAAAACGCAGCGTTATTTTAGCCATAGTTCGAACGGAAACGGACGGATTTCTCCATGGATTTCCGCAATGTGTAAACGAATCATGGCTGTACAACTAGAGGACCATTACTGTTTACGTATTTTTTTCTTATTTGTTTTAATGCTTAAACAAAAATTCGCAGTCACTGTACTTACTATCTGCAGTCAATGCCATTAAAAATGTATGGGTTTCATTGAGGTGAAAAATAAATGCACATATTAATTAGCATACAATGTGCACATGATGATAATAATACATGAAAACGTATTAAAAATTTAAATTTTTAAAATAAATATAATATAAGTCATATTAATATACTCGTATAATGTAATGTATAGCATAGTGAATAATAATAATGCTCTATTATTATTATTTTATTTCCCTGAGGCACTTCATATGGAAGGGATGGTCGTATAAATTTTGGAGGCGACTCATTCGATTGGAAATTGGAAGTTCTAGTGCTCGTTTTAAGAGCCAAAAGTGATCGGATGGCAGCTAGCCCTTGTTTTCACAATTATTTCCGACCAAAATTTTGAGATAGCTATTTTGTTCAAAATAGTTCAAAGAAAGGATAACAAAACTCCAGGACCGACACAACCCCCCAGAGCCCGAGGGCAAGTGTTGTAAATTATACCCGGGTTACATACGATCTTTATGGAAGTGATGGCGGTATAGACTTCGGAGAGGACTCATTTGATTGGAAGTTAAAAGTTTAAGTGTCTTTTGTAAGAGTCAAAGTTATTGAAGGGCAAGTAGCCCTCCCCCACGCCCTTTTTCTCCAAATGCGTCTGATTGAAACTTTGAGATAGCCATAATTTCGAAATAGTCCAAGTATCTTATAACAATACCTCCAAGGTGACAGAGTCCACCAGAGCCCGGGGGCAGGGGTTGTATCCCATTTCCAGGGGGCATATAAAGTTTTTTTATGGACATAGTGGACGTAAAAACTTTGGAATCTTTAGTAGAGAGGGGGGTCCAACTCGTGACATGACCACGTGGTTTATGGTTTTCTCACTGAGAATAGAAAAACAGGATTTTTCTCACTTTGATGGATGTTTTCTGGATTATTGAGTCTAACGGGGGAACAGGGTCAATGACACTTCGTTCAAGATCAATTGATTTGTTGTTGTTGTTTTGGCCAAGTGCACGCTAGGGGCGAATGTTAATAATTCCCCTTAGAAACAACAAATTAATTCCCCTTTCTTGACAAATCAATCAACCATGACATCATCTGTCAGACATTAAAAAACTTCGCCCAGAAACAATTCACATTTACATTACCTGTCAGATATTAATAAACTATGCCCCGGAAACAATTCTGGTCGAACTCCAAAGATATTAATAAACTTCGCCCCGGAAACAATTCTCCAAGAAACTCCGGTGAATGTTTTGATCTTAGAGATGAAGATATTAACGTGGGAAAGGCTTTCTTAGTAATTTGAAATGTGACAGCGCAGGGATGCCAAAAACAAAAGGGACACGCTGAAATTACGTTTAGGGATTATTTGAGCGAAACCGTTTTAGACATTTTATGGAATTATTTCGGCGAAACAGTTAGAGACATTTTAAAAGATGATTTTAGAAGATGTTTAAGAAGAGATTTTGAGTGTGGTCGTTATAATACACAAGTTCTATTTGAACAGTGTTGTGAGGTCCTCTACCCCAACCCCAAAGGGCTCCGATCACCATACCCCAACCCGAAGGAACCCCCCGGCCCCCAAGGGTTCCCCGGGCTCCCAAAGGACCACCTGGCCCCCAAGGGCCCTCCAGAACCACAAAGGCCCTCCCCGGGCCCCCAAAGAGTCACCTCACCATTTTTTAATACTTTTTTAAGGCTTTATTATATCTTTTCAGAACAAGTTTCTTTCTTAATGTCATTCCTTAACCCATTTTCCAACTTAGAGTACAAATCCTTTTCACCCACAACTATACTTTACAGCTTTTTGGATACCTTAACACCAAGAAATACTTTTCAAAAGACATTTCAGAGCAAGTTATTTTCTTAATGTCCCTTCTAAACCCATTTTACAAGTTGAAGTACCTATCCTTTTCACCCGCAACTCTACTTTACAGCTTTTTGAATACCTCAACACCAAGCAATACCTTTCAAAAGGCATTTCAGAGCAAGTTCCTCTCTTAATGTCTCTCCTAAACCCATTTTCCAACTTGAAGTACCCTTCCTTTTCACCCACAAATTTACTTTACAGCTTTTTGGATACCTCAACACCAAGAAATACCTTTCAAAAGCCATTTCAGAGCAAGTTCCTTTCTTAATGTCCCTTCTAAACCCATTTTCCAACTTGAAGTACCCATCCTTTTCACCCACAACTTTACTTTACAGCTTTTTGGATACCCCAGCACCAAGAAATACCTTTCAAAAGGCATTTCAGAGCAAATTCCTTTCTTAATGTCCCTTCTAAACCCATTTTCCAACTTGAAGTACCCTTCCTTTTCACCCACAACTTTACTTTACAGCTTTTTGAATGCCTCAACACCACGAAATACCTTTCAAAAGGCATTTCATAGCAATTTCCTTTCTTAATGTCCCTTCTAAACCCATTTTCCAACTTGAAGCATCCATCCTTTTTACCCGCAACTTTACTTTACAGCTTTTTGAATACCTCAACACCAAGCAATACTTTTCAAAGGCTTTTCAGAACAAGTTCTTTACGTAATGTCCTTCCTAAACCAATTTTACAAGTTGAAGTAGTCATCTTTTCTCCCAAAACTTTACTATAAGGCTTTTCAAATATCCCAACATCAAGCAATACCTTTAAAAAGGCTTTATTATATCTTTTCAGAACAAGTTCTTCATGTAATTTTCTTCCTAAGCCGATTTTACAAGTTGAAGTACTTATCTTTTTCCCCACAACTTTACTTTACGACTTTTTTGCACACCCAAACATCAAGCAATACTTTCCAAAAGGCTTTATTATATCTATTCACAACAAGTTTTTTTCTTATTGTCCTTCTTAAACCATTTTTACAAGTTGAAAAAGTTATCTTCTTCACCACAACTTTATTTTACGACTTTTTGCACACCCCAAGATCAAGCAATACTTTTCAAAAGGCTTTATTATATCTTCTCAGAACAAGTTCCTTTCTTAATATCCTTCTTAAACCAATTTTACAAATTTTAAATTTTTTCTTAGGAATATTTCAGTAGTGTTTTGTTATGGTTTACCTTGTCACAGTTACATTCTCTTGATTTTTCAAAGTTCATTTTGGTTTTCTTTCGTTGAAATGCAAGAGTTGGAATATTTCAGTAGTGTTTTGTTGTGATTTACCTCGTCACAGTTACATTCTCTTGATTTTTCAAAGTTCATTTTGGATTTCTTTCATTGAAATGCAAGAGTTGGAATATTTCAGTAGGGTTTTGTTGTGTTTTACATTGTCACAGTTACATTCTCTTAATTTTTCAAAGTTCATTTTGGTTTTCTTTCGTTGAAATGCAAGAGTTGGAATATTTCAGTAGTGTTTTGTTTTACATTGGCACAGTTACATTCTATTGATTTTTCAAAGTTCATTTGAATTTCTTTCATTGAAATGCAAGAGTTGTAATATTTCAGTAGTGTTTTGTTGTGTTTTACATTGTCACAGTTACATTCTCTTAATTTTTCAAAGTTCATTTTGAATTTCTTTCGTTGAAATGCAAGAGTTGGAATATTTCAGTAGTGTTTTGTCGTGGTTTACCTTGTCACAGTTACATTCTCTTAATTTTTCAAAGTTCATTTTGTTTTCATTCGTTGAAATGCATGAGTTGGAATATTTCAGTAGTGTTTTGTTGTGGTTTACCTCGTCACAGTTACATTTTCTTGATTTTTCAAAATACATTTTGGATTTCTTTCGATGAAATGCAAGAGTTGGAATATTTCAATAGTGTTTTGTCGTGGTTTACCTTATCAAAGTTACATTCTCTTAATTTTTCAAAGTCAATTTTGAATTTCTTTCATTGAATTGCAAGAGTTGGAATATTTCAGTAGTGTTTTGTTATGGTTTACCTTGTCACAGTTACATTCTCTTGATTTTTTAAAGTTCATTTTGGATTTCTTTCATTGAAATGCAAGAGTTGGAATATTTCAGTAGTGTTTTGTTGTGTTTTACATTGTCACAGTTACATTCTCTTGATTTTTCAAAGTTCATTTTGGTTTTCTTTCATTGAAATGCAAGAGATGGAATATTTCAGTAGTGTTTTGTTGTGTTTTACATTGTCAGATTTACATCCTATTGATTTTTCAAAGTTCATTTGAATTTCTTTCATTGAAATGCAAGAGTTGTAATATTTCAGTAGTGTTTTGTTGTGTTTTACATTGTCACAGTTACATTCTCTTAATTTTTCAAAGTTCATTTTGGATTTCTTTCGTTGAAATGCAAGAGTTGTAATGTTTCAGTTGTGTTTTGTCATGGTTTACCTTGTCACAGTTACATTCTCTTAATTTTTCAAAGTCAATTTTGAATTTCTTTCGTTGAAATGCAAGAGTTGTAATATTTCAGTAGTGTTTTGTTATGGTTTACCTTGTCACAGTTACATTCTCTTAATTTTTCAAAGTTCATTTTGAATTTCTTTCGTTGAAATGCAAGAGTTGGAATATTTCAGTAGTGTTTTGTCATGGTTTACCTTGTCACCGTTAAATTTTCTTCATTTTTCAAAGTTCATTTTGGTTTTCATTCGTTGAAATGCATGAGTTGGAATATTTCAGTAGTGTTTTGTTGTGGTTTACCTTGTAACACTTACATTCTCTTAATTTTTCAAAGTTCATTTTGGATTTCTTTCGTTGAAATGCAAGAGTTGGCATATTTCAGTAGTGTTTTGTCATGGCTTACCTTGTCACAGTAACATTCTCTTAATTTTTCAAAGTTCATTTTGAATTTCTTTCATTAAAATGCAAGAGTTGGAATATTTCAGTAGTGTTTTGTCGTGGTTTACCTTGTCACAGTTACATTCTCTTGATTTTTTAAAGTTCGTTTTGAATTTCTTTCGTTGAAATGCATGAGTTGGAATATTTCAGTAGTGTTTTGTTGTGGTTTACCTTATCACAGTTACATTCTCTTGATTTTTCAAAGTTCATTTTGAATTTCTTTCGTTGAAATGCAAGAGTTGGAATATTTCAGTAGTGTCTTGTCGTGCTTTACCTTGTCACAGTTACATTCTCTTAATTTTTCAAAGTTGATTTTGGTTTTCTTTCGTTGAAATGCAAGAGTTGGAATATTTCAGTAGTGTTTTGTTGTAGTTTACCTTGTCACAGTTACATTCTCTTAATTTTTCAAAATTCATTTTGGATTTCTTTCGATGAAAGGCAAAAGTTCTTTCATTGAAATGCAAGAGTTGGAATATTTCAGTAGTGTTTTGTCGTGGTTTACCTTGTCACAGTTACATTCTCTAGATTTTTCAAAGTTCATTTTGGTTTTCTTTCGTTGAAATGTATGAGTTGGAATATTTCAGTAGTGTTTTGTTGTGGTTTACCTTGTCACACTTACATTCTCTTAATTTTTCAAAGTTCATTTTGGATTTCTTTCGTTGAAATGCAAGAGTTGGAATATTTCAGTAGTGTTTTGTCATGGCTTACCTTGTCACAGTAACATTCTCTTAATTTTTCAAAGTTCATTTTGAATTTCTTTCATTGAAATGCAAGAGTTGGAATATTTCAGTAGTGTTTTGTCGTGGTTTACCTTGTCACAGTTACATTCGCTTGATTTTTCAAAGTTCATTTTGAATTTTTTTCATTGAAACGCAAGAGTTGGAATATTTCAGTAGTGTTTTGATGTGGTTTACCTTGTCACAGTTACATTCTCTTGATTTTTCAAAGCTGATTTTGGTTTTCTTTCGTTGAAATGCAAGAGTTGGAATATTTAAGTAGTGTTTTGTAGTGGTTTACCTTGTCTCACTTACATTCTCTTAATTTTTCAAAGTTCATTTTGAATTTCTTTCGTTGAAATGCAAGAGTTGGAATATTTCACTATCTGTTTTGTAAAGGTTTACCTTGTCACAGTTACATTCTCTTAATTTTTCAAAGCTCATTTTGAATTTCTTTCATTGAAATGTAAGAGTTGGAATATTTCAGTAGTGTTTTGTCGTGGTTTACCTTGTCACAGTTACATTCTCTTAATTTTTTCAAAGTTCATTTTGAATTTCTTTCGATGAAATGTGAGAGTTGGAATATTTCAATAGTGTTTTGTTGTGGTTCACCTTGTCACAGTTACATTCTCTTAATTTTTCAAAGTTCATTTTGAATTTCTTTCATTGAAATGCAAGAGTTGGAATATTTCAGTAGTGTTTTGTCATGGTTTACCTTGTCACAGTTACATTCTCTTAATTTTTCAAAGTTCATTTTGAATTTCTTTCGTTGAAATACAAGAGTTGGAATATTTCAGTAGTGTTTTGTTGTGGTTTACCTCGTCACAGTTACATTTTCTTGATTTTTCAAAGTTCATTTTGAATTTCTTTCGTTGAAATGCATGAGTTGGAATATTTCAGTAGTGTTTTGTTGTGGTTTACCTTTGTCAAATTTACATTCTATTAATTTTTCAAAGTTCATTTTGGATTTCTTTCGTTGAAATGCAAGAGTTGGAATATTTCAGTAGTGTTCTGTTGGGGTTTACCTTATCACAGTTACATTTTCTTGATTTTTCAAAGTTCATTTTGAATTTCTTTCGTTGAAATGCAAGAGTTGGAATATTTCAGTAGTTGACACAGTTACATTTACCTTGACACAGTTACATTTTCTTGATTTTTGTTAACCTAACCTAACAAAAATCAAGAAAATGTAACTGTGTCAAGGTAAAGCACAACAAAACACTACTGAAATATTCCAACTCTTGCATTTCAACGAAAGAAATCCGAAATGAACTTTGAAAAATCAAGAGAATGTAACAGTGACTAGGTAAACCATAACAAAACACTACTGAAATATTCCAACTCTTGCATTTCATTGAAAGAAATTTCAATGAACTTTGAAAAATCAAGAGAATGTAACTGTGACAGGGTAAACCACAACAAAACACCACTGAAGTATTCCAACTCTTGCATTTCAATGAGTGAAATTCAAAATGAACTTTGAAAAATCAAGAGAATGTAACAGTGACTATGTAAACCATAACAAAACACTACTGAAATATTCCAACTCTTGCATTTCAACGAAAAATATTCAAAATGAACTTTGAAAAATCAATAGAATGTAACAGTGACAAGGTAAACCATGACAAAACACTATTGAAATATTCCAACTCTTACATTTCAACAAAAGAAATTCAAGATGAACTTTGAAAAATCAAGACAATGTAACTGTGACAAGGTAAACTACAACAAAACACTATTGAAATATTCCAACTCTTACATTTCAACAAAAGAAATCCAAAATGAACTTTGAAAAATCAAGAGAATGTAACTGTGACAAGGTAAACCACAACAAAACACTACTGAAATATTCCAACTATGAACTTTGAAAAATCAAGAGAATGTAACTGTGACAAGGTAAGCCACAGCAAAACACTACTGAAATATTCCAACTCTTGCATTTCAAGGAAAGAAATCCAAATGAACTTTGAAAAATCAAGAAAATGTAACTGTGTCAAGGTAAACCATGACAAAACACTACTGAAATATTCCAACTCTTGCATTTCAACGAAAGAAATTCAAAATGAACTTTGAAAAATCAAGAAAATGTAACTGTGATAAGGTAAACCCAAACAGAACACTACTGAAATATTCCAACTCTTGCATTTCAACGAAAGAAATCCAAAATGAACTTTGAAAAATTAAGAGAATGTAACTGTGACAAGGTAAACCACAACAAAACACTACTGAAATATTCCAACTCTTGCATTTCAACGAAAGAAATTCAAAATGAACTTTGAAAAATCAAGAAAATGTAACTGTGACGAGGTAAACCACAACAAAACACTACTGAAATATTCCAACTCTTGTATTTCAACGACAGAAATTCAAAATGAACTTTGAAAAATTAAGAGAATGTAACTGTGACAAGGTAAACCATGACAAAACACTACTGAAATATTCCAACTCTTGCATTTCAATGAAAGAAATTCAAAAAAACTTTGAAAAATTAAGAGAATGTAACTGTGACAAGGTAAACCACGACAAAACACTACTGAAATATTCCAACTCTTGCATTTCAATGAAAGAAATTCAAAATGAGCTTTGAAAAATTAAGAGAATGTAACTGTGACAAGGTAAACCATGACAAAACACTAGTGAAATATTCCAACTCATGCATTTCAACGAAAGAAATTCCAAAATGAACTTTGAAAAATTAAGAGAATGTAAGTGTGACAAGGTAAACCACTACAAAACACTACTGAAATATTCCAACTCTTGCATTTCAACGAAAGAAAACCAAAATGAACTTTGAAAAATCAAGAGAATGTAACTGTGATAAGGTAAACCACATCAAAACACTACTGAAATATTCCAACTCTTGCATTTCAATGAAAGAAATTCAAAATGAACTTTGAAAAATCAAGAGAATGTAACTGTGACAAGGTAAACCACGACAAAACACTACTGAAATATTCCAACTCTTGCATTTCAATGAAAGAAATTCAAAATGAACTTTGAAAAATTAAGAGAATGTAACTGTGACAAGGTAAGCCATGACAAAACACTACTGAAATATTCCAACTCTTGCATTTCAACGAAAGAAATCCAAAATGAACTTTGAAAAATTAAGAGAATGTAAGTGTGACAAGGTATGCAACAACAAAACACTACTGAAATATTCCAACTCTTACATTTCAACGAAAGAAAACCAAAATGAACTTTGAAAAATCTAGAGAATGTAACTGTGACAAGGTAAACCACGACGAAACACTACTGAAATATTCCAACTCTTGCATTTCAATGAAAGAAATTCAAAAAAACTTTGAAAAATTAAGAGAATGTAACTGTGACAAGGTAAACCACGACAAAACACTACTGAAATATTCCAACTCTTGCATTTCAATGAAAGAAATTCAAAATGAGCTTTGAAAAATTAAGAGAATGTAACTGTGACAAGGTAAACCATGACAAAACACTAGTGAAATATTCCAACTCATGCATTTCAACGAAAGAAATTCCAAAATGAACTTTGAAAAATTAAGAGAATGTAAGTGTGACAAGGTAAACCACTACAAAACACTACTGAAATATTCCAACTCTTGCATTTCAACGAAAGAAAACCAAAATGAACTTTGAAAAATCAAGAGAATGTAACTGTGACAAGGTAAACCACATCAAAACACTACTGAAATATTCCAACTCTTGCATTTCAATGAAAGAAATTCAAAATGAACTTTGAAAAATCAAGAGAATGTAACTATGACAAGGTAAACCACGACAAAACACTACTGAAATATTCCAACTCTTGCATTTCAATGAAAGAAATTCAAAATGAACTTTGAAAAATTAAGAGAATGTTACTGTGACAAGGTAAGCCATGACAAAACACTACTGAAATATTCCAACTCTTGCATTTCAACGAAAGAAATCCAAAATGAACTTTGAAAAATTAAGAGAATGTAAGTGTGACAAGGTATACAACAACAAAACACTACTGAAATATTCCAACTCTTACATTTCAACGAAAGAAAACCAAAATGAACTTTGAAAAATCTAGAGAATGTAACTGTGACAGGGTAAACCACAGACAAAACACTACTGAAATACTCCAACTCTTACATTTCAATGAAAGAAATTCAAAATGGACTTTGAAAAATCTAGAGAATGTAACTGTGACTAGGTAAACCACGACAAAACACTATTGAAATATTCCAACTTTTGCATTTCATCGAAAGAAATCCAAAATGAACTTTGAAAAATTAAGAGAATGTAACTGTGACAAGGTAAACTACAACAAAACACTACTGAAATATTCCAACTCTTGCATTTCAACGAAAGAAATCCAAAATGAACTTTGAAAAATTAAGAGAATGTAACTGTGACAAGGTAAAGCACGACAAGACACTACTGAAATATTCCAACTCTTGCATTTCAACGAAAGAAATTCAAAATGAACTTTGAAAAATTAAGAGAATGTAACTGTGACAAGGTAAACTACAACAAAACACTACTGAAATATTCCAACTCTTGCATTTCAACGAAAGAAATCCAAAATGAGCTTTGAAAAACTAAGAGAATGTAACTATGATTAGGTAAACCACGACAAAACACTATTGAAATATTCAAACTCTTGCATTTCATCGGAAGAAATCCAAAATGAACTTTGAAAAATTAAAAGAATGTAAGTGTGACAAGGTAAACCAATCATTTCACACCTGTGGTAATCCAACTCTTACATTTCAACGAATGAAAACCAAAATGAACTTTGAAAAATCAAGAAAATGTAACTGTGATAAGGTAAACCACGACAAAACACTACTGAAATATTCCAACCCTTGCATTTCAATGAAAGAAATTCAAAATGGACTTTGAAAAATTAAGAGAATGTAACTTTGATAAGGTAAACCACGATAAAACACTATTGAAATATTCCAACTCTTGCATTTCATCGAAAAAAATCCAAAATGTACTTTGAAAAATCAAGAAAATGTAACTGTGACGAGGTAAACCACAACAAAGCACTACTGAAATATTCCAACTCATGCATTTCAACGAATGAAAACCAAAATGAACTTTGAAAAATTAAGAGAATGTAACTGTGACAAGGTAAACCAAGACAAAACACTACTGAAGTATTACAACTCTTGCATTTCAACGAAAGAAATTCAAAATGAACTTTGAAAAATTAAAAGAATGTAACTGTGACAAGGTAAACCATGACAAAACACTACTGAAATATTACAACTCTTGCATTCCAACGAAAGAAATCCAAAATGAACTTCGAAAAATTAAGAGAATGTAACTGTGACGATGTAAAACACAACAAAACACTACTGAAATATTACAACTCTTGCACTTCAATGAAAGAAATTCAAATGAGCTTTGAAAAATCAATAGAATGTAACTGTGACAATGTAAAACACAACAAAACACTACTGAAATATTCCAACTCTTGCATTTCAATGAAACAAAACCAAAATGAACTTTGAAAAATCAAGAGAATGTAACTGTGATAATGTAAAACACAACAAAACACTACTGAAATATTCCAACTCTTGCATTTCAATGACAGAAATCCAAAATTAACTTTGAAAAATCAAGAGAATGTAACTGTGACAAGGTAAACCATAACAAAACACTACTGAAATATTCCAACTCTTGCATTTCAATGAAAGAAATTCAAAATTGACTTTGAAAAATTAAGAGAATGTAACTTTGATAAGGTAAACCACGACAAAACGCTATTGAAATATTCCAAATCTTGCATTTCGTCGAAAGAAATCCAAAATGTACTTTGAAAAATCAAGAAAATGTAACTGTGACGAGGTAAACCACAACAAACCACTACTGAAATATTCCAACTCATGCATTTCAACGAATGAAAACCAAAATGAACTTTGAAAAATTAAGAGAATGTAACTGTGACAAGGTAAACTACGACAAAACACTACTGAAATATTCCAACTCTTGCATTTCAACGAAAGAAATTCAAAATGAACTTTGAAAAATTAAGAGAATGTAACTGTGACAATGTAAAACACAACAAAACACTACTGAAATATTCCAACTCTTGCATTTCAATGAAAGAAATCCAAAATGAACTTTGAAAAATCAAGAGAATGTAACTGTGACAGGGTAAACCACAACAAAACACTACTGAAATATTCCAACTCTTACATTTCAACGAATGAAAACCAAAATAAACTTCAAAAATCAAGAGAATGTAACGGTGACAAGGTAAACCATAACAAAACACTACTGAAATATTCCTAAGAAAAAATTTAGAATTCGTAAAATTGGTTTAAGATGGATATTAATAAAGGAACTTGTTCTGAAAAGATATAATAAAGCCTTTTGAAAAGTATTGCTTGATCTTGGGGTGTGCAAAAAGTCGTAAAGTAAAGTTGTGGTGAAGAAGATAACTACTTCAACTTGTAAAAATGGATTAAGAAGGACACTAAGAAAAAAACTTGTTCTGAAAAGATATAATAAAGCCTTTTGGAAAGTATTGCTTGATGTTTGGGTGTGCAAAAAAGTCATAAAGTAAAGTTGTGGGGAAAAAGATAAGTACTTCAACTTGTGAAATGGGTTTAGGAAAAAAATTACAGGAAGAACTTGTTCTGAAAAGATATAATAAAGCCTTTTGTAAGGTATTGCTTGATGTTGGGGTATTCGAAAAGCCTAATGGTAAAGTTGTGGGGGAAAAGATGACTACTTCAACTTGTAAAATTGGTTTAGGAAGGACATTACGTAATGAACTTGTTCTGAAAAGCCTTTGAAAAGTATTGCTTGGTGTTGAGGTATTCAAAAAGCTGTAAAGTAAAGTTGTGGGTGAAAAGGATGGATGCTTCAAGTTGGAAAATGGGTTTAGAATGGACATTAAGAAAGGAACTTGCTCAGAAATGCCTTTTGAAAGGTATTTCATGGTGTTGAGGCATTCAAAAAGCTGTAAAGTAAAGTTGTTTGTGAAATGGATGGGTACTTCAAGTTGGAAAATGGGTTTAGAAGGGACATTAAGAAAGGAAATCGCTCTGAAATGCCTTTTGAAAGGTATTTCTTGGTATTCAGGTATCTAAAAAGCTGTAAAGTAGAGTTGCGGGTGAAAAGGATAGGTACTTCAACTTGTAAAATGGGTTTAGGAGTGACATTAAGAAAGGAACTTGCTCTGAAATACCTTTTGAAAAGTATTTCTTGGTGCTGGGGTATCCAAAAAGCTGTAAAGTATAGTTGTGGGTGAAAAGGATGGGTACTTCAAGTTGGAAAATGGGTTTAGAATGGACATTAAGAAAGGAACTTGCTCTGAAATGCCTTTTGAAAGGTATTTCTTGGTGTTGAGGTATCCAAAAAGCTGTAAAGTATAGTTGTGGGTGAAAAGGATGGGTACTTCAAGTTGGAAAATTGGTTAAGGAATGACATTAAGAAAGGAACTTGTTCTGAAAACATATAATAAAGCCTTAAAAAAGTATAAAAAAAAATGGTGAGGGGACTCTTTGGGGGCCCGGGGAGGGCTTTTGTGGTTCTGGGGGCCCTTGTGGGCCGGGTGGTCCTTTGGGAGCCCGGGGAACCTTTTGGGGCCAGGGGGTTCCTTCGGGGTTGGGGTATGGTGATCGGAGCCCTTTGGGGTTGGGGTAGAGGACCTCACAACACTGTTCAAATAGAACTTGTGTATTATAACGACCACACTCAAAACCTCTTCTAAAACATCTTCTAAAATCATCTTTTAAAATGTCTCTAACTGTTTCGCCGAAATAATTCCATAAAATGTCTAAAACGGTTTCGCTCAAATAATCCCTAAACGTAATTTCAGCGTGTTCCTTTTGTTTTTGGCTTCCCTGCGCTGTCACATTTCAAATTACTAAGAAAGCCTTTCCCACGTTAATATCTTCATCTCTAAGATTAAAACATTCGCCGGAGTTTCTTGGAGAATTGTTTCCGGGGCGAAGTTTATCAATATCTTTGGAGTTCGACCAGAATTGTTTCCGGGGCAAAGTTTATTAATATCTGACAGGTGATGTCAATGTGAATTGTTTCTGGGCGAAGTTTTTTAATGTCTGAAAGATGATGTCATGGTTGATTAATTTGTCAAGAAAGGGGAATTAATTTGTTGTTTCTAAGGGGAATTATTAACATTCGCCCCTAGCGTGCACTCGGCCAAAACAACAACAACAAATCAATTGATCTTGAACGAAGTGTCATTGACCCTGTTCCCCCGTTAGACTCAATAATCCAGAAAGCATCCATCAAAGTGAGAAAAATCCTGTTTTTCCATTCTCAGTGAGAAAACCATAAACCACGTGGTCATGTCACGAGTCGGACCCCCCTCTCTGCTATCTTTTGATTCTAAATTGAAAGTTCTAGTTCCCTTTTTATTAGTCGAAAGTGATCAGTGGGTAAAGTACACCCTATACTCTACACCCTCTTTTCCTGAAATGCATTCGATCAAAATTTTGAGATAATCGTTTATTCAAAATTCTCCAAAGATCCTATCACAACGCCTCCGGAATTCACAAAGCTCTCCAGAGCGCAAGGGCAAGGGTTGTAAATTATACCCCGTGGGCATATAAGGTTTTTACGAAACAGAAGGTTGTATAGACTTTGGAGGAGGCTCATTTGATTGCAAATTGAAAGTTCTAGTTCGTTTTTTGAGAGTCAAAATTTATGAGAGGGCAAGTAGCCCTCCAAAGCCCTCTTTTCTCTAAATGTATACGATCAAAATTTTGAGATAGTCACTTTGTTCAAAATTGTCCTAAGATCATATAACAATACCTCCGGGGTTGACACAACTTCCCAGAGCCCGGGGGTACGGGTTGTAAGTTATGCACCGGGGTCACATAAGATTTTATGAAATAGGTGGTTTTATATACTTTTGAGGACACTCATTTGACTGGAAATCAAAATCTCTGGCTCGCTTTTTAAGACTTAAAAGTAATCAGTGGGCAACTAGCCCTCCCCCAGACTCTCTTTTTTCCAAATGCATCTCACTAAAATTTTGAGATGGCTATTTTGTTCAGAATAGTTCAAAAATCATGTAACAGTGGATCCAGGGTTGGCACAAGCCCCCAGAGCCCGAAGGCAAGGGTTCTAAGTTATGCCCCGGTGCATTTGTGGTTTTATCGAAGGGTAGGTCATATAAACTTTGGAGGAGGCTCAATAGATAGGAAGCTGAAAGTCCAAGTTCCCCTTTAAGAGTCAAAAGTGATCAGAGGGCAAACAACCCCCCACCCCATTAGACCCTTTTCCCTCAAATAAATCCCATCACAATTTTGACATAATTACAACTTTTTTTTTTACCATACTGCTATAAATAGTTCATTAGCAGAGACAAGCTAAATGTATAAATTTCGCTTGTTAAAGAATTTTCAATTTCAATGCGAAATATATTCTTGTTACAAAATATTTTCCCTGATAATTATTTTTTCAAAGAGAAATATTCATTGTTATGATTTTACAGTTTAATTTCATATAATGTTTCAGTACTAAAATTGGGAGCCCAGTATATTATAAAAAAGAAAAATAATTTACACTTTTCCCAAATTCCATTAAAAAACTATAATAAATTGATGTCTATGGAGTCAAAAATGAACTTAGTTTTAAATTGCTATATTTGTTCTCAAATCTGGCGTTGATCCTATTCATTGGTTATTTTTCAATCCTTTCTCAAGATTAAATAAATAAAAAACAAGTTTTTTTTAACTGAAAGTAAGGAGCGACATTAAAACTTAAAACGTACAGAAATTATTCCGTATAAGAAAGGGGTTGTCCCCTCAAAGAAAGGGGTTATTCCGTATAAGAAAGGGGTTGTACCCATCAAAAGTTACGCGCCTGAGAAAATTTGGCTGATTTTCAAAAAAAGGGGGAAAGACCCCCTAAAAGTTATAGGACCTTAATGAAAATCACACCATCATATTCAGCGTATCAGAGAACCCTACTGTAGAGGTTTCAAGCTCCTATCTACAAAAATGTGGATTTTTGCATTTTTTGCCAGAAGAAAGATCACGGATGCGTGTTTATTTGTTTGTTTGTTTGTTTGTTTGTTTTTTTTTTTTTTTCCAGGGGTGATCGTATCGACCCAGTGGTCCTAGAATATCGTGGGAGGGCTCATTGGAACGGAAATTAAAAGTTCTAGTGCCCTTTTTAAGTGACCAAAAAAAATGGAGGGCAACTAGGCCCCCTCCCACGCTCATTTATTTCCCGAAGTCACCCGATCAAAATTTTGAGATAGCCATTTTGTTCAGCATGGTAGAAAATATGATAAAAATGTCTTTTAGGATGACTTGATCCCCCAAAGTCCCCAGGGAGAGGGCTGAAAGTTATGAACTTTACTCAATGTTAACATATAGTATTGGTTATTGGGAAGTATACAGACTTTTTCAGAGGAGATTTTTTCTGGTAGGTGGGGGAAGGAGAGGGTCGGGGGCTATATGGAAGGATCTTTCCATGAAGGAAGTTTTCATGGGGGAAGGGACATTGCTATGAAGGGGGCGCCGGATTTCCCAGCATTATTAAAGAAAAAGATCAGGAATTAAATAAAAAAAAAACAAGTTTTTCAACTGATCAACTGATTGTGATTAAGAGGTCATTTTTAAAGAACTGGAAAAAAAATTTGAACTATAGTTTAAAGAGCAGGGTATTGACTAGGGGGCGAACCCCCTAATATACGTGTTAAAAATTTATGAATATAGAAGTTCGTTACGTAAGTTAATTCTAAGTTACGTATATTTATTACTAATAAAAACGTTCGTAAATAAAATTAAACAAGTTTCGAGAAAGCCATTTAACCAAATATAATATGCAAATTTTGTTTTAATTATTCATGTACGGTGAGCCAAAATCAAAACCTGCATTAATTCAAAAACGTTCAAAAATTAAATAAAAAAAACAAGTTTTTTTAACTGAAAGTAAGGAACGACGTTAAAACTTAAAACGAACAGAAATTATTCCGTATATGAAGGGGGCTGTCCCCTCCTCAACGCCTCGCTCTTTACGCTAAAGTTTGACTTTCTCACAACTCTATTTTTTTAAACAATAAAAAAACTTTAGCGTAAAGAGCGAGGCGTTGAGGAGGGGACAGCCCCCTTCATATACGGAATAATTTCTGTTCGTTTTAAGTTTTAACGTCGTTCCTTACTTTCAGTTTAAAAAAACTTGTTTTTTTTATTTAATTTGCAGTTAGGAGCTTGAAGTCTCTACAGTAGGGTTCTTGGATATGCTGAATCTGATAGTGTCATCAAACAGTTCGTGGTAGCGAACTGTAAGTAAGGAGCGACCCGGCTCAATGGTAACCAAAACTCTACAAAACGGATACCAATAGACACATCAGAAGAATCAGATTTTTATGCTGATTTCAAATAAATAAGTTTCATCAACTTTAGTCTTACCCATCAAAAATCAAGCTCCTGAGAAAATTTGCCTTATTTTTGAAAAAAGAGGGAAACAACCCCTAAAAGTCATAGAACTTTAATGAAAATCACGCCATCAGATTCAGCGTATCAGAGAACCCCACTATAGAAGTTTCAAGCTCATATCTGCAAAAATGTAGAATTTTATACTTTTTGCAAGAAGAAAGATCACCGATGCGTGTTTATTTTTTTTTTTTTATTATTTTCCCAGGGATGATCGTGTCAATCCAGTAGTCCTAAAATATGGTGAGAGGGCTCATTCGCGGAAATTAAAAGTTCTAGTGCCCTTTTTAAGTGACCAAAAAAATTGGAGGGCAACTTGGCCCCCTCCCACGCTCAGTTTTTCCCCGAAGTCACCTAATCAAAATTTTGAGATAGCCATTTTGTTCAGCATAGTCAAAAATCTAATTGATATGTCTTTGAGTATGACTTAATTCCCCACTGTTCCCGGGGGGAGGACTGCTAGTTATAAACTTTGCCCATTGTTTACATATATTATTGGTTATTGGAAAGTATACAGGCGTTTTCAGGAGAAATTTTTTCTAGTTGGGGCCGGGGTCAGAATAAGGGTTACGGGGGAGGATCTCTCCATGGAGGATATTTCCTTGGGGGAAGGGACATTTCTATGAAGAAATTTTCATAGATTTTCTAGCATTATTTAAGAAACGATCAGAAATTATATAAAAAAAACAAGTTTTTTTTCATCTGAAAGTAAAAAGCAATATTAAAACTTAAAACGAACAGAAATTATTACGTATGTGAGGGGGTTCGCCCCCTAGTCAATACCTCACTCTTTACGCTAAAGTTTTTTTTTAGTACTTTCAAAAGAGCTATCTATTCTAATTAACCGGCCTTTGTGATTCAGGGGTTTGTGATTTGAACAAAATTCGAACTTTAGCGGAAAGACTGAGGTATTGACTAGGGAGCGAACTCCCTAATATACGTAATAAAAACATACGAATATAGAAATTCGTTACGTAAGTTAATTCGTAAAGTTACGTCAGAACAAAATTTCGAGAAAGCCAATGAGCCAAAAAAAGGAAAATTAATATGCGAATTTCATTATAATTATTCATATACGGTGAGCCAAAATCAAAGCTGCATTAATTCGAAAACGTTCAGAAATTAACTAAAAAAAACAAGTTTTTTTAACTGAAAGTAAGGAGCGACATTAAAACTTAAAACGAACAGAAATTATTCCGTATATGAAAGGGGCTGTTCCCTCCTCAACGTCTCGCTCTTTACGCTAAAGTTTGACTTTGTCTCACAACTTTATTTTTTAAAACAATAAAAAACTTTAGCGTAAAGAGCGAGGCGTTGAGGAGGGGACAGCCCCATTCATATACGGAATAATTTCTATTGGTTTTAAGTTGTAATTTCGTTCCTTACTTTCAGTTAAAAAAACTTGTTTTTTTTAGTTAATTTTCATTAAGGTTCTATAACTCTTAGGGTTTTTTTTCCCCTATTTTCGAAAATCAGGCAAATTTTTTTTCAGGATGGTAACTTTTGATGGGTGGGACTTAACTTGATGAAACTGATATATTTGAAATCAACATTAAAATATGATTCTTTTGATGTATCTATTGTCATCAAAATTCCGTTTTTTAGAGTTTTGGTTACTATTGAGCCGGGTTGCTCCTTACTTACAGTTCGGTACTACGAGCTGTTTGATAATATCATAGGTCAAAGTTCTACATCCTCTGTTGATTCATTGATTTAAAATACCTTTTTTATCAAACGATGATTCATATATTTACCAAAAGTTTGGAACAGCCATCTTGTGCGAAATAGTCGAAAAGTGAAATAGCTATGCCCCTGTGGAAGAGAAACCCCTCTCAGCAACAGAAGCAAGTGTTGTCTCCAAATAAGAAAGGCGTTAAACTAAAACTATTGGAAAATGTTAAAGGGGTGTCATACATGCACCAAAGACATGAAAAACTAGATAAATATTCACTATATAACAAATAAAAAAATGATATTTAAAAACGGACAGAAATTAATTTAAAAAATAAATTTCCGAAAAGGGAGTTTGTCAATGAAAAATTAAGAGCAATATTAAGCTTAAGACCAGCAAGAATAACTTCTTATAACGATACAATTTAACAATTCAAGAGGTAACTAATAAATTATAATCGTATATTTTAATTTTTAAGTCTAAGATGAGAAATGTAGAAATATTCAATTTGATAAACCAATTAAAACTTTGGTAATAAAAACAAACAGAAATTAAGTAAATAAAAATTGCATAACAAGAAGCTCTTCAAATAAAAATAAACAGCCCTATCATACTCAAGACCAGAAGAAATTAATTCCTATTATAGTTCAAACTCTAAATGACCGGAAATTACTATTAAAGAATAAATGAAACCCAAAACGAATAAAAATTGAAACTGAAGATCAGAGACAACATAAAGATAATAAGGGCAAATATGAATAAACAAATCTTAAATAGCTTCAATATTTTATTGTTTATTAATTATTTTTTCCCCAGATGAACTTCATTTGGAAGAGGTGATCGTATAAACTTCGGGGTGGGGGGTAGATTCGATTGGAAATTGGATTTTCTGGTGCCCTTTTTGAGCCAAAAGTAATAGGAGGGCAACTAGCCCTCCACGCCCTCTTTTCCCTTAATTCATCTGATCAAAATTTTGAGATATCAATTTTGTTCGGAATAGTCTGAAAGTCAAATAACTACGCCTCCAGGGTAAAAAAAAACAGGGCAAGGGTTGCAAGCTATGCAAGCCGTCCATCATTAACATTTAAGGTTTTTATATGGAAGGGGTAGTCGTAAAGACTTCGGAGAAGACAAATTAGATTTAAAAACGGAAGTTCTAGTTCCCTTTTAAGAGTCAAGAGTGATTGGAGCGCAACCCCCCTCCCCCACGCCCTTTTTCCCCGAATATTTCTGATCAAAATTTTGAGATAGCCATTCTGTTCAAAATAGTCCAAGTATTAAACACTTATGGTTTCTGGTTTGATAACCCCTCCCCAGTCCTCAAGAAGGGCCATAAATTATAAAAGTTGACAATTGTTGAAATATAAAGCTATGTTGGAAGGGGTGGCCGTACAAACTTTGGAGGGGGCTCATCTGATTCAAAATTTTTCTTCCCAAATGCATCCGATCAAAATTTTGAAATTGCTATTTTGTTCAAAATAATCTAAAATTCAAATTACTATAACTCAGGGGTTGAAATATACGTCATAACTCCAGGGAGTAAGGCTTATTACTTATGCAAGTTGTGCATTGTCAACACACAAGGTTTTCGTGGTAGGGGTGGTCATATTAACTTTGTAGGGGACTCATCCAATTGGAAATTGAAATTTCTTGTTCTTTTTTTTTAGAGTCGAAAGTGATCACATTGCCCTCCCCCTTTCATCCCCTTGTCCTCAAATGCATCCGATCAAAATTTTGAAATAGCCATTTTTTTTCAAAATAGTTTAAAATTCAAATAACTATAACTCAGGGGTTGAAATATACCTCATAGCCTCAGGGAGTAAGGCTTTTTACTTATGCAAGTTGTCCATTGTCAACACACAAGGTTTTCGTGGAAGGGGTGGTCATATTAACTTTGTAGGGGATTCATTTTATTGGAAATTAAAATTTTTAGTTCTTTTTTTAAGATTCGAAAGTGATCACATTGCCCTCCCCCTTTCATCCCCTTATCCTCAAATGCATCCGGTCAAAATTTTGAGAAAGCCATTTTGTTCAAAATAGTCCATAGGCCAAATAACTATGCTTCCAGGGTTGAACCCCCCCCCTCGGCCCCCGTGCCAAGGGCTGTAAGTTATGCAAATTGTTCATTGTTAATTTGATAATTTGTTTACTTTGATACTTTGTTACTTTGATATCATTACTTTAATAAGATTCGATGATTCGTTTTTGATTGCCAAAGCTTCCAGTTTTTCAACATTCCCCATTTCAAAATAAAATTCTTTTTTCAACATCAGCATATCACAATGAAACTGTAGGCTTAAGGCTTTTACAGCTATGGAAGGGAGCAGTAGCAAAACTCTTGTTTGTAGTAATTTTTGTTCGTTTAAAGTTTGATTTGCATATTCAATTTAAGTTTTACTTGTTTTAAGGTTTATTTATTCATTTATATTTATACCGGTCGTGCGTTTGTTTGCTATAGTTTTTTTTTCGTTTTGGGTCTCTTTTTTCTTTAATAGTAATTTCTGGTCATTTTGAGTTTTAATTATTACAAGTTTTGTTGCTGCTGGTCTTAATTTTAATACGGCTTTACACTTTCTTTGAAAAACTTCTTTTTCGGAGAGTTTTTCTTAATTAATAATAACTAAACATGTGTGTGATAATTAGACACATTGTTGTACCCAGACCAAAACCGTGTATTATAGATTTGCTGCAAGGCGAAAGTAGCCACTTTAATGCTTTCGCAGGAGCGTATCTTTGAAGATTCAGTAACTAAGACAGGAATTCTGCATTTGTCATATGATATCTACCAGAGCCATTTCAACCAAGCGTACGAAAATGCAAAGATAGTACTGAAAAGGCTAAACTACCCAATGACGCTAAAAAGAAAATGTCAATCAGTGAAGTTAACAGTGGTAACAATTACACCAATGGTAACAATAGCAATGATAAAAACAAAAAAAATACCTTTTTGCTGGATTAAAATACTGCTTTTTATTTTTGACGCATAAGAAAAAAAACTTCCTCGTTTTACCAGCAATTACCTATTAATAAAAGTAAAAAACCTGAATGGCAACAATGGTAACAAAATACTTGAACGGGCCAATCATCTTTCCCAGCCCAATATGGTTAAGTTTGTATAATCTTTCTAAGTGATTGCAACTAAGCTTGTGCAGCTACTAATCAACCTACAAATTAATTTATCAAATTAGTTGGAACTATTAAACCTATTCATTATTAAGATTATTAAAATCCTTTTACTTGATAAGCTAGTTAAAATCAAACTATTATCATATATATTACTGGCAGGTTTTGTCCAACCTTATTCTCAGTCTGTCCTATCTTTCATTAAGTAGTTAACTGGACTTGGACTCAAGTCTTTGGACTTAGTGGAGTCTAAAATCCTTTGCAAGTATTTACTACAATATACATCACTCAATAGTATAGAAGTGAATGGAGGACAAAAATGTTTTTTAGGAGTCGGTTTTTTACATTAGTTTTACAAGCCAATGTTGAAGTAAATCAATAAAACAAGCCAGACATTAGTTTTACATTAGTACAGTTTACATTGTGTACAGTTAAGAGTCAATGTGCACTTCACTTGACCCATAATAAAATAATAAAAGAGCAAATGAATATAAAAAAATGAATAAAAGAGCAGATGAATATAAAAGGTTTTGTCCAATCTTATTCTCAGTCTGTCCTGTCTTTCATTAAGTAGTTAACTGGACTTGGACTCAAGTCTGTGGACTTAGTGGAGTCTAAATTCCTTTGCAAGTGGACTTAGTGGAGTCTAAATTCCTTTGCAAGTGGACTTAGTGGAGTCTAAATTCCTTTGGCAAGTGGACTTAGTGGAGTCTAAATTCTGTTGCAAGTGGACTTAGTGGAGTCTAAATTCCTTTGCAAGTGGACTTAGTGGAGTCTAAATTCCTTTGCAAGTGGACTTAGTGGAGTCTAAATTCCTTTGCAAGTGGACTTAGTGGAGTCTAAAATCCTTTGCAAGTGGACTTAGTGGATACACTCCTGCGAGTGGGTGTTTCAGGAAAAAAATTCTTCTTTAAAACGCTTCAGATAGCCAACACTTTCCGTTGTCAGCTTGATGATATTGTATCTTCTGCAGTAATTAAAAAGATATTATGTGACATAACCATAAATTGCAGCTAGGAGCAATTATATTACACACCCCTCATTCCAAGAAAGTTCTATCGATTGGTACAATCCATTTTCTCCAATCTTATTTGGCTCCTAACACATTTCCTTTTTTATTTTTTTCCAGAATGCTTTATTCCGGGCTTTTTACTCGCAGAAGTAATAATAATGTGAAAGTTTGATAACAGAATAAAAGATTCATTTTTTTTCTGACATGAAAATCAATTGCTACAAAAAAATGAAACAAAACTGCGCACTAGTCTAGAGCACCTCACCCACGGAATTTAAATTTCAAAGTACTTTGCCGTCTTCTCTGTTTTTATGCCTACAAACATAACAAAAATATAAACAACAAAGATTTTATATCTATTGGTATCACAACATAAATATTATACAGTATGGAAAATTTGGTTCAGAAATGGGACACATCATGGCGCACGGAAAGGGAAGTTCCCCTTTGCGTCACAGTAATAGCTTCAGTTATTACTTGGCATTCCCATCGCAATGTGCTAAAAATTTGTCATTGGGCACGCGTGAAAACGGAATCATGAGAAATTTGCGACACTGATCAGTCCCAACTAGATGATACTCAAGTTCAAGCTTTATCCAAACTTTGAAGCCACCCTACAGCCCACATGTGGGCTGTAGGGTGGCTGCGGAAGTGTTGGGATACCAGCCTTGGTCTGGTAGCTGTTCACGAGGAAGATGATATGAGCCGGGGCGTTTTTGTGGTGCAACTTCCAGTCGGCTGCGATGTCTTTTCTGACCCGATTGACCCTTCGTTTGAGTCTCTTGAGCACTTCCAAATGAAACTTGGCGTTGATAGTTTGTCCAAGAGGAACAAGTCAATGTTTGACGATGTCTTTGGTGTCAAAAAAGACAGCGAGCGTCTCTGTGTGTCGTCTCTGTGTGCGTGTCGTCTCTGTGTATGTGTCGTCTCTGTGTGTGTTTCGTCTCTATGTGTGTGTCGTCTATGTGTGAGGGTCGTCTCTGTGTGTATGTCGTCTCTGTGTGTATGTCGTCTCTGTGTGTATGTCGTCTCTGTGTGTGTGTCGTCTCTGTGTTTGTGTCATCTCAGTGTTAGTGTCGTCTCTGTGTGGTTGTTGTCATTCATGCCTTTTTTGGGTGACGAGAGGCCGACGTGCGCTACTCGGGAGATTGCCTCTTTGTCTTAGGATCATACTTAGGATTTACTTAGAAAGCTATTTTGTGTGATTTGTCGTAAAAACTGAACTTCAGGCGAATGTGAGTAGAATAGTATTCCTCTTTCACCTCTTTCGAAATTGGTGCCAGATGTGATTTTGACGAAACAATACCATCCACAAAAGGCAAAAAATAAGATAGACATATAAATTAACTACAGGGACTATAAAAAGACCTCGTCCATAGCTTGATCCTCCTTCCGAAACATTAAGTGAACTAAATTATCGTTTACATCTAAAAAAAAATTAATGATTTAGTCGCTCAGTGTGAAGTGTTTTCATGTAGTTCTTTGGGCAGCCACTTGCATTGATGTCAAGTTTATAGTTTTGTAGTTAAATAAACTTCACACTCTGTGAACTCTGTGTCTAAACTTGTGTTTCATGTGTATAAATCAAGGTTTGCCAGGTGAATAGTCATCCGTATATTGTATTAAAGTAAAAAATAATGAAAAACAATTATTTTTATAAAAGATTATATAAAAAAAGAAAAAAATACTATTCAAACATCTTCGTTATTTATTGGACCGAAAACAGATTGTCAACTTTTCCAATTTTTAAAAGCCAGTCGAATTCCATCCTATTTTCGTGTAATTGGCTAAAGTTGCCATTAGCTCTCTGGCTGAAGTGGTCCTACTTAATTGTCATCTATTTAAATGACCATCTGCAATCCGCATCTGGGAAGAATTACTATAAGAAAAATACTATTCAAACATCTTCGTTGTTTATTGGACCGAAAACAGATTGTCAACTTTTCCAATTTTTAAAAGCCAGTCGAATTCCATCCTAATTTCGTGTAATTGGCTAAAGTTGCCATTAGCTCTCTGGCTGAAGTGGTCCTACTTGTCATCTATTTAAATGACCATCTGCAATCTGCATCAGGGAAGAATTAATTACAGCATCCCCTCCTGACTCAAATATAAGCAAAAAAGCCTAATCAAATTGCAAAATCTGATCAGAGTGGGCAACCTCCAGCCCTGCCCCCCCCCCATCCAGGGTGCCTGGGAGAGATGCCCTGGTTATCCTCCCCCTCCCTTGAAAGGATCTGATCTGTAATTTATTTAATTTATTAAAATTTGATTCGTCAATGCTCCTTGATAAAATTAAAAACACAATACACATTTTTCAGTTTTTCTGCTCTCCCGTAAAATGTTCATTATCTGCTAACATAACGCGTTCTGGCTTACGATAGGAAAGTTATATGACAACAATCAAAGTAGAAAGCCTTCATACTTACGACAAAAATGAAAACTTACATATTAAAGTTTAAAAATGGGAAAGCTACTTACATGATTACAAAGGGCCCAAAACAAAAACGAATCACAATATAAAAATAAGGAGTAATATTAAAAGGTGTTTCATGGATCGATAAGAAAGGGGCTATAGCTTCTTATGTGCCATCTGGTGTGGGAAATAACCAGAAGTAGCCACTCTGGCTAAAAATATGAAAGAAGCACAGAATTTGGCCAGATTTTAAAGATTGTAAAACACGTTTTCGGTTCAACAAATATATATATATATATATATATATATATATATATATATATATATATATAAGGTCTTCTGTTTATGGAAGACCTTGAATTAGTCAAAACTACATCTGGAAGCGATGCTTTGATAGAGATCAAAGATGAATTTCATTCTACCGAAATGCCCCTGTAGCAGGAACTTCCTTTTGTCGATTTATGACTTACGATAATCACGAGAAATTACTTTCTAAATAGGCAAATTGTGCATGGGATTTTTTAAAGCGAAGATTGCATGCCTTTTATAGATGATACTCTTATCCACATGGGCATAGTTCCAGTCTTACGAAACAAGTTAAGTATTTATGTTGAATAACAACTACCAGCTGATTGACGGCACTTGGTGAATTATAATAAGAACAATCACTCTTGGTTATAGAAATCATATCAACTCAAAATAATATAAAAGACTAACGTACTGGAGGATGTTCCAGACGAAGCAACTTTTGAACTGCGAAAGCCAGATATATAGACTGCGAAACTCGAGTATCCAGTTTTTTACTCCAAACTTTTCCCTGTCCTTACAGGCACAAAATTTCACACAGCAGAACCTATCAGACGGGATTTTTGGCTCTTTTTTATTGAATAACAATTTCACATCTTGTTATAAAGCTACAGTTTACTGTTAGTTACTCTTCTTTCAGGCTATACCAAAACTTCCTATTCCATCTTTGGAGTTAACATTGCAAAAATTCAAGCTCGCTACGATAGCTTTTCTTACGGATGAAGAATTTGAAACAATTTCTGAAGCATGTAAAGAACTCGAAGGCGCTTCAGGTTCAGCAATTCAGCGGTATTTACTTGATCGCCAGGAGAAGCACGATAATTGGGTAAGTATTGATCCTAGACAAGAGCCGTGGTAATAACGAGTTAGTCTTCCTTGTCACCGTCAATTTTTTTAACCATATTTACATTTACAATAAGTTATGGTAACTTGTTTCATTTGTTGTTAAAGCAAGCTTATTTTTCGTTAAAGAAAACTACTTTTTTTTACATTAAAATATTATCTGATCATATTGAATAGCCGGAATTCGACGGGCTTTTGATCTTACGCTTTAATTTTTGAAAAAATATATAATAACAACTATTAACCATGGTCAAGATTCATACAATCTTACGTAAGCTCACCACAAGACTCTACGATCTGTTATAAGGACAGAAAGACCATGTAACATCCAACATCAGGTCGAACCCTTCAAAACCTTCTTAGATATGAACATCGATTGCTATCACCTCAATCAGGAGAACACCTTTAGACCAATTTCTACGTATGTTCAATGAATAACACTAAATAAATTACATTACTCGTAATAAATGAAATAAAAAACAATAAAAATACTTTAACTAGTAAAACTTTAAAAAGACAATTTCGACGGTTCGCCAAGCAGTGACATTGTTAGATTCCCAACGTAGGCCTTCTTCTACTTAAATCACGTACAGCTGAAATGGAAAATAAGGACCACCCCCTCCAATACATCTGGTTCTTTATGCTAGAGTTTTATTAGTGCTTTACTGGAAGTAAAATATAGCGAGTTAATAATTGCGCCTTTCAAAACGTTCAAACTGAAAAATCTATTGTTAAAGCAAATGAGTAGGCTATCCTTAAGCGTGAAAAATACTATTTAAATTATCCTTATTTTTCTTGTGTTAGAGCGTTAGTTCTTCATTTCGTTAGTGAAATAAGTTCGTTGGTGAAGGGAGGCTAAAGGCGCAGCTTCACCTTAATATAAAATATGATATTAATTGAAGTTTTTTTTCGATGTAGCTATATACTTTCATTTGAAAAACTAGCTTTTTCATTTTGTTTTTGTTCATTTGTAATTCCCAATTCTGGATTGTCCCAAACGTGATGAAGACTAATACCTACTCAACCCCCACACTATCCCCCACACCATACTATCCACATTATAGTTTAACTTTTAAAGATTACTTTTGCTTAAAATACCTTGAGATAAGGTCTCATTCAGTGTATTTGCTTTTCATAGTAAATTGTAATTTACTGAACAAACTATTTTTTCTACCATGAAAGGGGAACTTTCATCCCCTTCGAAAATCTTACTGCAGAGTTCATTCTACATTTACTCATAAATATATATTCTTCCAGATGATGGGAGGCAAGAGGATTATATCTACTCAATTCACATTCAGCTAAAGTGCCTCGCACGGAGAATTAGTGTGGACATGAAAATCTCGGCTTTGAGGCATTGAGTACCTTTCTCTCGATAAAAGAACCCACAGGCAAACTTTTACAAACTGAATTTTTTTGTAAAAATTAAGTTTCTTTGGATCTAAACTGAAATGTTTCGACTACAAAATTTTGTATCCAAATATTCTTAGTTGGCTAAAAAATAGTTAGCACTAAACTGAAATACGCAACAAAGACTTTTATTTTATGCAGACAAATATGGCATTTTACTTTTTTGGTAAAAGCAATTATCTGAACTATGGCTTTATAATCGCCTTAACAGTTCTTTATTGTAACACTAGATGGCATTGGTTGTTAGATGATTGTCTCAAATACAAGTTAGACTTCGTTCACTAAATTGGTTGATCTATCCAGTTATGGTAAAGAACTAAATTGGCCCTAGTTTAAGAAATCTTAAAATATTTTCTACAGTTTATAGACTGGCACATACTGGCTATCACTTGTGATGACCGTACAGTCTCACAGAGTAAATTTGGTTTGAAAATGAAAATTGTTCCCTCGCAAATGCATCCTTTTCTTGCAATTTCAAATTATTTATCAGTAGGCTTTCCTACCAAAAAATAGGGTCAGTTGAACTCTTGAATGTTCTTCGAAGCCTAATATGTATATATCAAATTGGACTGTTTCTTAAAACGAACATTTTAAGGTGACGACTAGCATCTAATATAAATTTTCTATATCAGATTTCTATTAGTTCTTCAACTGATTATCTAATTAATAATTTTTCCACTTTCGAACTAAAATAGATTATATTTCAAGAATAAAGATTGTGTTTTTTCCACAGTAGTTATTGCTATTAAATCTAATTAAATTAAATCCATTGAAATCAGTTGGTAACAACTAAAACCATGATGAAAACAATCAAAAACTCTAAAAACTGCTTTGAAATAATCATAAATACTTGCTTAGGTCAATCGTCCTGCACAGCTTCGATTCTCCACTCCACCCCCTCCTAATGGAGCAACCTATACCTAGTTTGTAAATGGTTGCACTTGAATGCAACCATTTGTAACTATGCTTCTCTTAGCGCTATTCTTAGTTCTTTATTATGTTAACAGCAAACGCTAATCAAGCGGCAGGAAGAAAAGAGTAGCGCTAGTTCAAAATATAAGGTAAAAATATAAAATGGGCAACATATTGCTCCAAAAAGAGGGAAAGGGTGTGGTAAATTAAAGCAAAATGTCTTTAGGTGATAGATAAGTATGTTCTGTATCTGTGACTGTTTAAAATTTTTCAGAGCTTATTTTAAGTGGCACTAGGCATGGTTGTAAGTTTTAGCAATCAATTTCAAATAAATCAATATGTTGGATTTCTCAAGTATTTAACAAATAATATAAAATTAAAATGTTACTTTTTCGTCAAAGAATATAATTGGTTGACTCTTTGAAGATTTAAGTTTGGACCTCTCTACTATAAGAAAGAAAATAAAAGAAGTGAACATATCCACCGCACAGGACAGTAGTACATTTATAGCTGCTTATTAAGAATTAACGCAGCGTAATATTTTAAGGCTTATGACTGGTGGCTTGATGACATGTACCTGAAAAATTCATTACCACTGCCAATCCATTCCAATCCAGGCATGATATTTCCGCACAAGACTTTTAAGACTACTGAAGAATTTATAAGATATGTCTCCTGCTTTGTTGAAGAAGCATACAAGTTTAAAATCAAAATAGATAGGTAAGTGAAGCTAACTTTTAAGGGACCGAAGAAGTAAGATTTTAAGGTCTCCTTAATCAAATCTTGAATAGCTTAGATTTTTCAAATTCTTAAAGAAAGAATTGCACATTTTTAACATCAGACTTTTTCAGAGATCAGTTTTGAATTAGTAAAGTAAAGTAATATGCATCACTCTATGTCCATTGGAGGCTAGACAAATATTGTTCAGTTTCACTTTAGTCTTAAGCCTAAAAAATATTCAGTTCTGAAGCAGAGTTCAAAACGATGCCTCTGTAAATTAAGTGAGACGAAGGAATATAGCCTACATCTGCTTTCTAGGAACCAAAGATACTTTTGAAAAGGTTTTCTGCTTACAATATGGACGTTTTAGGGCATTGGTATTAGATTAGATCTGCGCTAAATTTTGGTAAAACAATATCCTTATGCTGCAGATGATTGCGCATTGTGCTAACCCTTCTTTCCAGGACGAATGTCATCTCTCATCTTTCCGTGCTATTAATATGAGTGTTGAGACTATTTACAGCCAACCAAGCAAAAGGATGATCACCTATCTCAATGCATACCTAGAGTGAAGTATCTGAAGTCTGTGCCAGTCCTTCAAGGAGGATTTAGCTGTCACAAACGCACCAAACTATGCAGCTGAATCACAAGCTAAAAAGGTCGGATTTGATCGATACACCTTGCGCTTAAAAGCTCGATCAGTAAATTGACTCGGATAAATCCAAGAGCCATCATAACATACACGGCCGTATATCCCTTAATTTTCTGTTGAGGTGACGTTTCCATGTGTGAAAATATTTCTCAAAGCCTCAAGGAAAACACATAAGCAGGGCTAGTACTCTAGTCGCCTGAGGGGTAAAATGCCGAGGAAAAAACACTTTGAAGAAAAAGCTTTGTATGCGCTGCTTATACATCTTGAATCACGTCTGTAAGAGGGAGCCACATTCTGGTTGTTGAGCCAACCGAAGGCTCATCAACAGTATTGAAAATAGACAATAAAACATATTTGAAATACTAATTACATAGTATTTGTAAAGATATTGGACAGGCATAGACCGGCCTGATGCAACTAATTATTTTCTAAATATTTTTCCACTGATCTTTCCTTCAATTACGTTCATTTTAAGGTGGTTATTTTTGACTGCTTGATCCATAGCATTGAATAAAACCCCACTGTTAAATTTCTTGCTATCTGTTCATCATTATTTTTTGGTTACTTGACATTATGCAGCCTCGAATATTCTGTCGTAAAAAAAGAGGTGGAGACGTACCAGACGTCTATAATGGCTTATTATTAACTACAACGCGAATGAACAAAATGAAAGGAGCTAGTTCTTACCTAGAAAACAGACATGGTGGAACTATGATTAAGCTACACCCCTATATGTGAGGGATATGGTTCGTTATATTTCAGTTTACGTTTATGTTTATTTTACTCGATAATGTTTATTGTAACTTTGTGACCTTATCAACTCGCAACTTATGCACTTTAGGTGGAGCAATTTACAGTTTTTAGAATCATTCAAAACGCTGATGATAGAATGCCAAAGTGCTTGGTCACACATTTTTTTTTGGTTTTGTACCGTCCACAGCGTTAATCGCACATCTTTTTCATATGTGATTTTTTTTTTCTGTTATAGACTTACTATAAAATCCAAAGCTTCTTAATAAAATGGAATTAATTAATTCACGCATTAAAATTCGAAAGAAGACAACGGATTCATATCTAATTACAGGTATGTACATGAAAATAAGCACCAAACTCAAATTATAAGGAGAACGGAGAACTTGACTTCAAATTGCAGAAATACCAAATTGTAGAAATTATAAAAAATTACCAGAAATTACCAAATTACCAAATTGTAGTAATACAATGCAAGAATGATGCCATTGCTTCAAATTCAAATTAACAGAGAACCCAACCGTAATGATTTTTTTTTTAATTCGTAAATGTTTGTGAGAAGCCAGCAAAAACTTAAAATTATCGAAATATTCAACCTAACGCATGTCAAATTATCTATATGCAACTGTACAACAACTGTTCAGCTTTGTGTTTTCATCAAACAGTTCGTGCTAACGAACTGTAAGTAAGGCTCAATAGTGACCGAAACTCTAAAAAACGGAATTTTGATACAAATAGATACATCAAAAGAATAAGAATTTTATGCTGATTTCAAATATATCAGTTTCATCAAGTTTAATTATACCCATCAAAAGCTACACGCTTGAGGATATTTGTCTTATTTTCGAAAAAAAGGAGGAAACACCCCTAAAAGTCATAGAACTGTAATGAAAATCACACCATCAGATTCAGCGTATCAGAGAACGTAACTTAAGAAGTTTCAATCTCCTATCTTCAAAATGTAGAATTTTATATTTTTTGTCAGAAGAAAGATCACAGATAAGTGTTTATTTGTTTTTTTTTTTCCCAGCGGTGATCATATCGACCATGTGGTCCTAGAATATCGTGGTTGGGCTCATTCTAACGGAAATTAAAAGTTCTACTGCCATTTTTAAGTGACCAAAGAATAGAGGGCAACTAGGCTCCCTCCCACGCTCATTTTTTCCCAAAGTAACCCGATCAAAATTTTGAGATAGCCATTACGTTCAGCATGGTAAGAAAACACAATAACTATGTCGTTGAGGATTACTTAATCCCCCAGAGTCCCCGGGGGAAGGGCTGCAAGTTATGAACTTGCCCAATGTTTACATATAGTATTGGCTATTGGAAAGTATACTGAAGTTTTCAGGGGGATTTTTTCTGGTAGTTGGGGTGGGTGGGTCGGGGGTTACGTGGGAGGGCCTTTTCATGGAGGAAGTTTTCATTGGGGCAGGGACATTGCTATGAAGGGGATGCCGGATTTCCCAGCACTATTTAAAAAACGATCAGAAATTAAATACTAAATGCATTTTTTTCTACTGAAAGTAGGCTAAGGAGCAACATCAAAACTTAAAACAAACCGAAATTACTACGTATGTGAAGGGATTCGCCCCCTAGTCATCGCTAAAGTTTTTTTGTACTTTCATCTGAGCTATTTATTCTAATTAACGGTCTTTGTGATTAAGGGGTCATTTTCAAAGAACTGGAACAAAATTTGAACTTAATCATAAGGAGCGAGGTATTGACTAGAGGGCAAACCCCCTAATATACGTAATAAAAATATACGAATATAGAAGTTTGTTATGTAAGTTAATTTTTAAGTTACGTCAGATCAATATTTCGAGAAAGCCATTTAGCCAAAAAAAAGTAAAATTAATATGCAAATTTCATTTTAATTATCCATGTATGGTGAGTCAAAATCAAAGCTGCATTAATTCAGAAACGTTCAGAAATTAAATAAAAAAAAAACAAGTCTTTTTTAACTGAAAGTAAGGAGCGACATTAAAACTTAAAACGAACAGAAATTATTCAGTATTTGAAAGGGGCTATCCCCTCCTCAACGCCTCGCTCTTTACGCTAAAGTTTGACTCTGTCTCACAACTTGATTTTTTTAAACAATACAAAATTTATCTTAAAGAGCGAGGCGTTGAAGAGGGTAATAGCCCCTTCCGTATAAGGAATAGTTTTTGTTCGTTTTAAGTTTTAATGTCGCTCCTTAATTTCAATTAAATTTTTTTTTATTTAATTTCTTATGAACAGTAGAAGTTTAGTAGATAGTGGGAGTTGGCCGCTGAATCCTTAAGTCTATATACCGGTAAAAAAGGTTTCACTTTTGCCAAGCCTACCACCCTGCTTTACTTAAGATATTTAGGAATATACACTTATTTTTGATTGGTGGATTATATTTGGGTGACCAGCAGGAGACCGGTTTGTATCCTTACGCTAAATCCTTACGTTTACGCTTATCCTTACGCTAAACAGCCTCCATTACAGAATGGCAATGTGGAACTCCTGTAATAATCAACCAACGGTATGTTGACTAGTTGGGTCTTGATTTTTGTTTCTATTATTATTATAATTATTTTTGTCATCACACTGGAATGTAGTTTATTGTTACCCCCAACGGCTACTGGACAACACAATGAAAAAGCTGAGAACCGGTGCTATTTTACCTTTAATACAATTTATCTAAAAATATTAAAATAGTTTACAGGTCAAGAAACTATATAAAAAAAAAACAGTCATATCCGCTTAACGTTCACCTTCCATCTGAATTTGAGAAGTATTCACACAGAGAAACCTTGCTTCAATATTTTAGCACTTGTGTAATTCTAATAACTATGTAAATTGATGGATTTTTATCTATTCAATCATATTTTAACCTTAATTACCTGATGGTATGAGGGTTGCATTTAGGTTTTACTTATTTTTGTGTGGGCAGAGTTTCAATGTCTCCTGGGGCAATCCTAGAGACGAAAAACTATTTTTCAAGGTGTTATGGAACATTTTAAGAGCAAAATCTTATGTTTTTTGGACAGCTAAACCATTCTCAGGCTTCAGCAGAGGGGGTCCCCATTTTGACCCCGGTACTATAAGTTTGATGGCTTAACAGCAAAGCAAGATTCCTTTCCATGTTGGGTTCTATTCCTTTGTCCACGGAGCTCAAGATGTCACTGAGAAAATTTCAAGAGGTCTCAAAGGCTAGAAATTACTTTACTTTACTTTTACTTTCGGCGGGAACCAGACGATGAACTGTCCTGCCCGGCACCAAAGGATCTTGGGATGACTTCCGACGACCACTTGGACCTGTCGGCTGCAGCTTCTCCGGCGATCTTCAGCCAGTATTTTTGCTTCACTTTTGCTTCACTGTTATAGGAGTCCGTGGTAAATAACAGGAAGAAAACCAGCTATGAGATGATTTTGCTTTTCAACTAAAGTTTTCTGCTAAAATATTATAATGAAATCAAGCTTAAGATCTAAAAGAATTAAATCATTTGAACAAAAGGGTCATTTCTGTATAACCTTAATCATCCAAGGACAAGCTGTGCATGGGAAGCCCCACACAAACTTAGATTCATAGCTTCTAGTATACATGCGATTTTTGCCAAATCTTAATCGAGTTGTAATTTTGGATCAGTTTCTTTGTTGATTAGAGGTTTTTTGGTTCGTGAATGTTTCTTAAAAATCTAGTCGTATAGCGGTTAGTAACATATCATATAGTAACTGGATAACCGTTTAGTATAGTAATTGTATAATCGTATAGTAACAAATAAAAATATGATTAAATGTAGTAATGTACTGAAAACGAAATAAAATTGTCGAAGAAAAACTGAAGCAAAATTGTCGAAGTTTATGAGACAGCAACCCTCCTAATTTTGTGCCATTTCTGAGTGAAGTGCGTTCCTCTTGTAAGCGATATTGTCATCGTTTCTAGATAGAAACCCTCGCCTAAAAAAAGAGTATAGTCATAATATGGTTAATTAACATAGTTCTGATTATCTGTCTATAGTTAGCATAAATTTTGAATAATGCAAAAAAGTGTGGGGAGTCTATTCATTTTTTTTTTTTTTCATCACTCCAATTAGACAGCAATTAGCATATCAGTCGTATGTCATCAATTCTCTGGTATAAATTATCCATCTTGTGAATCTATAGTCCCTTGGGGGAGAAAATCATTAAGGTCATAAAAAACACTGTTCCATATATCAAATAGGACTGTTTCTTAAACGAACATTTTAAGGTGACGACTAGCATCTAATATAAATTTTCTATATCAGATTTCTATTAGTTCTTCAACTGATTATCTAATTAATAATTTTTCCACTTTCGAACTAAAATAGATTATATTTCAAGAATAAAGATTGTGTTTTTTCCACATTAGTTATTGCTATTAAATCTAATTAAATTAAATCCATTGAAATCAGTTGGTAACAACTAAAACCATGATGAAAACAATCAAAAACTCTAAAAACTGCTTTGAAATAATCATAAATACTTGCTTAGGTCAATCGTCCTGCACAGCTTCGATTCTCCACACCACCCCCTCCTAATGGAGCAAACCTATACCTAGTTTGTAAATGGTTGCACTGAATGCAACCATTGTAACTATGCTACTCTTAGCGCTATTCTTAGTTCTTTATTAAATAAAAAAAACAAGTTTTTTATTAAATAAAAAAAACAAGTCATATCGACCATGTGGTCCTAGAATATCGTGGTTGGGCTCATTCTAACGGAAATTAAAAGTTCTACTGCCATTTTTAAGTGACCAAAGAATAGAGGGCAACTAGGCTCCCTCCCACGCTCATTTTTTCCCAAAGTAACCCGATCAAAATTTTGAGATAGCCATTACGTTCAGCATGGTAAGAAAACACAATAACTATGTCGTTGAGGATTACTTAATCCCCCAGAGTCCCCGGGGGAAGGGCTGCAAGTTATGAACTTGCCCAATGTTTACATATAGTATTGGCTATTGGAAAGTATACTGAAGTTTTCAGGGGGATTTTTTCTGGTAGTTGGGGTGGGTGGGTCGGGGGTTACGTGGGAGGGCCTTTTCATGGAGGAAGTTTTCATTGGGGCAGGGACATTGCTATGAAGGGGATGCCGGATTTCCCAGCACTATTTAAAAAACGATCAGAAATTAAATACTAAATGCATTTTTTTCTACTGAAAGTAGGCTAAGGAGCAACATCAAAACTTAAAACAAACCGAAATTACTACGTATGTGAAGGGGTTCGCCCCCTAGTCATCGCTAAAGTTTTTTTGTACTTTCATCTGAGCTATTTATTCTAATTAACGGTCTTTGTGATTAAGGGGTCATTTTCAAAGAACTGGAACAAAATTTGAACTTAATCATAAGGAGCGAGGTATTGACTAGAGGGCAAACCCCCTAATATACGTAATAAAAATATACGAATATAGAAGTTTGTTATGTAAGTTAATTTTTAAGTTACGTCAGATCAATATTTCGAGAAAGCCATTTAGCCAAAAAAAAGTAAAATTAATATGCAAATTTCATTTTAATTATCCATGTATGGTGAGTCAAAATCAAAGCTGCATTAATTCAGAAACGTTCAGAAATTAAATAAAAAAAAAACAAGTCTTTTTTAACTGAAAGTAAGGAGCGACATTAAAACTTAAAACGAACAGAAATTATTCAGTATTTGAAAGGGGCTATCCCCTCCTCAACGCCTCGCTCTTTACGCTAAAGTTTGACTCTGTCTCACAACTTGATTTTTTTAAACAATACAAAATTTATCTTAAAGAGCGAGGCGTTGAAGAGGGTAATAGCCCCTTCCGTATAAGGAATAGTTTTTGTTCGTTTTAAGTTTTAATGTCGCTCCTTAATTTCAATTAAATTTTTTTTTATTTAATTTCTTATGAACAGTAGAAGTTTAGTAGATAGTGGGAGTTGGCCGCTGAATCCTTAAGTCTATATACCGGTAAAAAAGGTTTCACTTTTGCCAAGCCTACCACCCTGCTTTACTTAAGATATTTAGGAATATACACTTATTTTTGATTGGTGGATTATATTTGGGTGACCAGCAGGAGACCGGTTTGTATCCTTACGCTAAATCCTTACGTTTACGCTTATCCTTACGCTAAACAGCCTCCATTACAGAATGGCAATGTGGAACTCCTGTAATAATCAACCAACGGTATGTTGACTAGTTGGGTCTTGATTTTTGTTTCTATTATTATTATAATTATTTTTGTCATCACACTGGAATGTAGTTTATTGTTACCCCCAACGGCTACTGGACAACACAATGAAAAAGCTGAGAACCGGTGCTATTTTACCTTTAATACAATTTATCTAAAAATATTAAAATAGTTTACAGGTCAAGAAACTATATAAAAAAAAAACAGTCATATCCGCTTAACGTTCACCTTCCATCTGAATTTGAGAAGTATTCACACAGAGAAACCTTGCTTCAATATTTTAGCACTTGTGTAATTCTAATAACTATGTAAATTGATGGATTTTTATCTATTCAATCATATTTTAACCTTAATTACCTGATGGTATGAGGGTTGCATTTAGGTTTTACTTATTTTTGTGTGGGCAGAGTTTCAATGTCTCCTGGGGCAATCCTAGAGACGAAAAACTATTTTTCAAGGTGTTATGGAACATTTTAAGAGCAAAATCTTATGTTTTTTGGACAGCTAAACCATTCTCAGGCTTCAGCAGAGGGGGTCCCCATTTTGACCCCGGTACTATAAGTTTGATGGCTTAACAGCAAAGCAAGATTCCTTTCCATGTTGGGTTCTATTCCTTTGTCCACGGAGCTCAAGATGTCACTGAGAAAATTTCAAGAGGTCTCAAAGGCTAGAAATTACTTTACTTTACTTTTACTTTCGGCGGGAACCAGACGATGAACTGTCCTGCCCGGCACCAAAGGATCTTGGGATGACTTCTGACGACCACTTGGACCTGTCGGTTGCAGCTTCTCCGGCGATCTTCAGCCAGTATTTTTTGCTTCACTTTTGCTTCACTGTTATAGGAGTCCGTGGTAAATAACAGGAAGAAAACCAGCTATGAGATGATTTTGCTTTTCAACTAAAGTTTTCTGCTAAAATATTATAATGAAATCAAGCTTAAGATCTAAAAGAATTAAATCATTTGAACAAAAGGGTCATTTCTGTATAACCTTAATCATCCAAGGACAAGCTGTGCATGGGGAAGCCCCACACAAACTTAGATTCATAGCTTCTAGTATACATGCGATTTTTGCCAAATCTTAATCGAGTTGTAATTTTGGATCAGTTTCTTTGTTGATTAGAGGTTTTTTGGTTCGTGAATGTTTCTTAAAAATCTAGTCGTATAGCGGTTAGTAACATATCATATAGTAACTGGATAACCGTTTAGTATAGTAATTGTATAATCGTATAGTAACAAATAAAAATATGATTAAATGTAGTAATGTACTGAAAACGAAATATAAAAAAGTTAATGAGGACATTCCCAGACAGAAAATAAAATGCATCCTAAGTAAATATTTCAGCTACTTGAATAATAGCCTTCAGCGAAATATAGTGCAAATACTAGTACAAATATGAATCTTATTTATTCAAAAGCTGTCCGATAAAATAACGCTGAACTACAAATTACCCCATATAGGTTCATTACTCCATTCTGTCAGTCTAGACTGACACAAAAGGTTGTCGATTCACGCCATACAGTTTCATTAAGAATTTGAACAATTCTTAATGCGGTATTTGCTCTTTTGGCAGCTTGCCTGGCAATGCACGTCATTTGGAGTTGTTTTGTTTCGTTCTAATTGATTGGCTACTGATTTTATTTTATATTAAATTAAACCACTGTTTATCATTATTCTTGTTTTGATCGGATTCTATTTTTAGGAGTTATGGGTTATTGTAATTTTTACTAAGGGACGAGATCGTCTCTTACTAGGTTGCAAGCCACCGCTGCAACCCAGATTGGTTTTGTGTAGAGTTGGTTAAAATTGTACTCACCCATGTCTCTGTTTAAAAATGTTTGCTTAGATTGTAATCTATTCTCTTGCTTAGAAAATTTGTCATTAGCCTAACATCTTAACCGTCATTCATGTAATGGAAAAGCGGCCCGGTCTTAGTCATTACTAACGTTTTAAAAACGTTAATAATAACGTGTTAATAATAAGAAAATCGAGAATATCAAAAAATGAACTCGATACTGTTTTCTAGAACAAGATGAAATTTCGTTTAAATCGTTCAGAAGCATAATCATCCGAATCTTCGAATTTATTAGCTACTTTACCTCTTAACATGTATACCAATTAGGATATTCCCTAAATGATTAAACATTAAGATCACAAAAATGCCATTGGAACATTATAATTATCATATTTGATACTAAAATGTCCTAAAAGTATAAGCAAAACACTAGAAATAACAATAGATACTATAAAAAAATATGAAGGAATCAGAAGGATGATAAATACTGAGATATGTATAAGATCTCAGAAAATGAAGTTATTAATATCTCATTAAATCTCAAAAATTTATATATTAGAAAACATAGAAAATTATTCCAATTAAAAAAATGCCAAGGAACTTTTTCCCTGTGGGCTGATACACCATAATAAACATCAGCACTGCAATTCCTTTGTAACTCTCCTCTGCATTGTATTTTGCTACATTAGTCGAAGTCAAGGATGCCACCTCTAGGGATTTTTTCACTATTTCTAGTGATTTTTTATATTGTCTAAACAAAAAAATCACTAAATCGGCACATAAATAATAGATTATTGAAGAAAGCCACTAAATTAACCAAAAAATCAGTACAATCTAGTGATTTTTATTCACCATGTGGCAACCTGGTGGGAGTTTTCACCTCCACGGACTTTACGACAGAATGTATTCAAAGGTGTTATTCACACCACTCTTGCAACAGGTTATGGCTCTGGTCTGCAGGGTTGCCACCGTCAGTAGGATTTTACTAGATCTAGTAAAAAAAAATATTTTGGAAATTTAGAGGATCTAGTAAATTTCCCGAAATCTAGTAAAAAGTCATGATTTGTAGTAAACAAAATTTGTTATTTTCCATAAATTTAGGAAAACAATTAGGGTCCATTCATTACAAAATCTGATTTCGATTACGTTAGGTATTATGGCTACTATTGCTCTCATTTTTGTGATTTCGCGTCAACCCTAGCGCTTAAAATCTCTATTTTTCTCTGGGCTTCTTCTTGATACTCGCTTTGAAATGCAAACTATTTAAAATCAGAACTGGTATGCCGGCTTAATTTGTTTTCAGAAAAATTTCCTAGACTCTCATAACAGCTGCTATGCTTGTTAGTAAGCCTTGTCCCTTTTTAAAGACGCTGCTGTAAACGAACTTTTTCCATACTTGCCCAAGTTCTTTCTGACTCTCTGCAGCTTTCCCCATTCAAGTGCTGGAGCAGAGAGACAGTTCTTGATTTTGTCGCTCATCAAAACTAAAAACCAGAATTGGTTAAATGTCTCGAGTGTTTCGTCCCTGATGAAAACGAAGCAACTTGTTCTCAGGTCGTCTAGTGGAGTACATGACTGGGTGATCCCCAGCAATTTGACTCGGGCTATCAAAAAATGGAAACAAGTAGATCCCTTCAGTCAGAATTCGACACTAGTGGATACTTTAAATTCGCACGAGGCCGAGGACGATTAAAGCTTTTTAAGTGCGACTTTTTTTGAATTTTGACTACATATTTGTCTTCTTACTTTTCAATTTGTATTATTTGCCTGACCTGAAGACTATTGACACAATGTTATTTCTTTTAAACTAATTTTATATATTATATTAGTTTTATATTAGTTTAAATTTTATATTTAAACTAATGTTATATAAGGTTTCTTTTTCTTGGCAGCCCTAGTCCAATTTGAGGTTTGCTTTTTAATTTACATATTTTTACAACCAAACCGGTAGCCGATTAAGTAATTTCCGTTTTGACGTGACATAGGTTGTATTGGTTTTTGATTCCTTTGAATACGAACGAGAAAATCCAGAAAAATCCGTTAAAAAAAATCCTCAATTAATTGCTTTAAAATTTGCCAGAAATTTTTTTAAGCAGCTTATCCCTTATTTAAAGACCAGCCCAATTAGTGTTTTAAAAGTGGCAGATTTTCTCTTAAAAATGCAAAATTAAAGAGTTTGGATTTCAAACCTAAAAACGGAAACTGGGGGACAAATTTCAAAAGCCGTCATTTTCAAACACACCTCAGATTCTAAGCACTCCATCGCCTGAATTGCTTCGTGAATATGAGTTGTAGCTGTTTTCCTTCGTTGATTGTCTTTTAATTTTTCAATATATCTGAATTTTATGACCTGAAGACCATTGATAGAATTAAAGCCGGCTTCACCAGCAGGATTTCCAGAATCTAAGATTCTAGACTATTATTTGACGTATTGGATATACCGCATCTGGAATATGAAGCCTATCCAGTAGTACATCCAAATAAAAAAAAAAGGATTTTTGAACTTATAGGTTTCCAGAATTTTCAATCATTCTATGAAAACAAAAGAAAAGAGGAAAAGAGAAAAAAAGAAGAAAAAAGGAAAAAAGATTGTGGAAATCCTATTGATTATCCTCCTATAGTAAAAATCGATGCTTGATGGTGTTTTGAGCATGTTTGAGGTGTTTCAAATTTTTTTGAGCATTTAGTAAAAACAGATGCGAAATTCTCCCAGGCCAGGGTGGCAACCCTGCTGGTCTGTCCTGTATCGAGTCGATCTTTCGCCTTTTATCTATCTACCCTGCAACAGGTTACTCAATGAATATGAATAAAGCCTAAATTCAAGTTTTTAGTTTACTTAAGTCAAATCTGTAGTCATCAGTAGAGTAAAAAGCGATCTACCTGATGTAATAAATATGTTTACATACCCAAAAACGACCCATGGTCAGATAGCTGGTAAATACCAATCAAAGATGGCATTGATAAAAAAAAAATTCAACGTGATGAAAAAATCCAAATATGACTAAGTAAATAGGTGAGGTAGGTAAATGTACTAAAAACAACATTAAAAAAAAATTGTTTTTTTAGGATTACTATAAAAACGCTTGCGTAAGAGACGTTTCTTTTTTTTGAGAAACATAGACCGATCTTAAAGCCACGATTAGTACCCGAATATTTGTTTTTTATTAGTTACAACATTAAGCGGTTAAATACATACATTGTGGGTTGTTTTCAAGGCCATATCTGGGGGATGGGGCAATCGGGTTTGACCCCCCCTCCAAAAAAAATTTAGATACTTGTTAAGACTCCGGCAAACTCGCGATAAGTGAAGTTTCGTTAATGCTAATGAAATAAAACAAAGTATGATAAAAATATAATAGTTTAAAAAAAAATTTGGGCTATATTTGCACATAAGGGGGAGGGGGGTAAACTACAGCATATACTAAATACGGGACCTAACCTAACCTAGGTACCTTTTTTGCCCCTTCGACCCCAAAAAACTAAAGTTCAAACATTTTTCACGGAGTAAGCAATACCTCACAAGGCCGCGGAAACCTGTTAGGATGTCGGTTATTACATTTTTATTGTTTGTTTTTTTTATCCAAAAGAAAATAAAGCATTAATTGTACTATGTCTCTTTTTAAGTTTATTCTGCAGGCTTTAGTAATTTATCTTCTTCGGGTGCAGGGAGGGGGCAAGAAAAAGTATTTTTTATGTCTATTTTTAAGTGTGTTTATTTTATTCCCAAAAAAATGAAACCCCTTTGTGTATAGCATTTCGCAGGCTATGCTATATCCAAGCCTTGTTTATTTTATTTTGCGGATTTCTTGTTACTTATTAGTAAATCAGAATATGATTAAATACCCTGTTAAAATTTTATCTGACCGTCCGGTATCCTTTCACTTTTTTGCAATGTTCTAGTGATTATTACGTGATGGTCAATTTGGACATGAGTGTAGTGTTTAAAAGCCATGCATGCTTTTTGTCACCGCAAATCCCTCATTTAATTACTTTAGAACCTACTTACTTTCTAGTTTGACCTTCAAAGCAGGATATGTTTCAATGTATAATTTTTCTGAAAATTTTTCAGGTAACGCTTTCTTGGATTATTTTAGTTTAAGATAGCGGCTAAAACTTATATGGCAAACCAAATTCATCTGCTTTCTTTTCTGCATTCGGACCCTCACGATCTTCTATGACCATTGTCCCAATTCGATTGCTCCTGCTAAAATACAACTGCTACCCCCAATAAAACGCGTCATTAGCTATATCATTAGGGTATATCATTATATCATTAGTGATATTTTTATCCCCTTGTTAATTTTACGAGTTTTCATTTTTTGGCATTTTTGCTGACTTGACATTGACCTTCTGATTTTATGAGTTTAATTTGTTTTTAACATTTTTACATATTTGGCATTGACTCTTTTATAATTTTCTGTTGTTTGTTTCATTGTTTGTTTTTGTTGTGCTTTTTTCGTTTTATTTGACGCTGAAGAGCGAATTCGGCCCTTTTGGGCTTGCGATAGCCGTTTTTCAGCAAGAAATCTTATCTTATATAGCAGCCGTCTCTAAAGCTTTAGCCCTATATGGGCTGAAATTATTGTTTTTTGACACAATACGAGAATGAGCGGCGGGCAATACGAGGAGCAATACGAGAATGAATTGGGGGTTGGGGAAGGGAAAGAACATAAAAAGACTTTAAGAAACCCATAAAAATTGTTTATATGTATTTTTGGTACGTTTTTACAAGCCAGACAAAAAAGTAAGGAGGGGAGGGTCGAACCCCGCAATCCCCACTTTCCCTGGATAAGACCTTCGGTTTAATCCTTTTTTATGGCGTTCCCAAAATTATTCTAGTAAACACATATAGGTCTTGTTGAAACTGGATCACAAAAAAGAAAAAAAAAATCGAATTAGGATCAAAACGAAATTCCATTTCACTAGACAACTTCTTTGAAACATGTTTGAAAAATTTGGTTACATTAAGCCGTGGTTATTCTCGCTCTTTCTTTGCCATGCTATAAGTACTGATAGAACCATGGTATCTTTACCTGGTCTTTATCGTTAGTTCCATTGGGAATGTAATCAATTGTTTTTTCTTCTATCATTATCAAGATTTGCACATCAAACAGTTCATGATAACGAACTGTAAGTAAGGAGCAACCCGGCTCAATAGTAACCGAAACTCTAAAAAATGTTGAATCAGATTTTAATGCTGATTTCAAATATATAAGTTTCATCCAAAGTTACTTGCCTGAGAATATTTGGCTGATTTTCGAAAAAAGAGGGAAAGACCCCCTAAAAGCTATAGAAGCTTAATGAAAATCATACCATTAGATTCAGCGTATCAGAGAACCCTACTGTAGAGGTTTCAAGCTCCTATCTGCAAAAATGTGGAATTTTGTATTTTTTGCCAAAAGAAAGATCACGGATGCGTGTTTATTTGTTTTTTGTTTGTTCTTTTTTCCCAGGGGTGATCGTATCGACCCAGTTGTCCTAGAATATCGTGGGAGGGCTCATTGGAACGGAAATTTAAAGGTCTAGTACCCTTTTTAAGTGAGCAAGAAAATGGAGGGCACCTAGGCCCCCTCCCTAGCTCATTTTTTTCCAAAGTCACCCGATCAAAATTTTGATATATCCGTTTTGTTCAGCATGGTCGAAAATATTATAACTATGTCTTTTAGTGTGACTAAATCCTCCAAAGTCCCCGGGGGGAGGGCTGAAAGTTATGAAATTTACCCAATGTTAACATATAGTATTGATTATTGGAAAGTATACAGACGTTTTCAGGGGAATTTTTTCTGGTAGTGAGGGGGGATGGGTCTGGGATTATGTGGGAGGCTCTTTACATGAGGGAAGTTTTCATGTGGGAAGGGACATTGCTATGAAGGGGGCGCCGGATTTCCCAGCATTATTTAAAAAAAGATCAGAAATTATATAAAAAAACAAGTTTTTCAACTGAAAGTAAGGAGCAACATAAAAACTTAAAACGAACAGAAAATATTACGTATATGATTGGGTTCACCCCCTAGTCAATACCTCGCTTTTTAAGCCAAAGATTTTATAGTACTTTCATAAGACCTATTTATTCTAATTATGGCCTTTGTGATAAAGGGGTCATTTCTAAAAAAATGGAACAAAATTCGAGCTTTTGCGTAAAGAGCAAGGGGGCGAATTGACTAGGGAGCGAACCCCCTAATATACGTATTAAAAATATATGAATATAGAAATTCGTTACGTAAGTTAATCGTAAGTTGCGTATATTTATTACTAATAAAAACGTTCGTAAATAAAATTAAAGAACGTTCGAGAAAGCCATTTAACCAAATCATATTAAAATTAATATGCAAATTTGGTGTTGATTATTCATGTACGGTGAGCAAAAATCAAAACCTGTATTTATTCAAAAACGTTCAAAAATTAAGTAAAAAAATAACAAGTTTTTTTTAACTGAAAGTAAGGACCGACATTAAAACTTAAAACGAACAGAAATTATTCCGTATATGAAAGGGGCTGTCCCCTCCTCAACGCCTCGCTCTTTACGCTAAAGTTTGACTTTCTCATAACTCTATTTTTTTTAAACAATAAAAACTTTAGCGAAAAGAGCGAGGCGTTGAGGAGGGGACAGCCCCTTTTATATACGGAATAATTTCTGTTCGTTTTAAGTTTTAACGTCGGTCCTTACTTTCAGTTAAAAAAAACTTTTTTTTATTTAATTAATGTTAGTGACGAAGGCTAATCAAACAATTCATGGTAACGAACTGTAATTAAGAGGCGACCCGGCTCAATAGTAACCAAAACTCTAAAAAACGGAATTTTGATATCAATAGATGCACCAGAAGAATCAAATTTTTATGCTGATTTCAAATATATAAGTTTCATCAAGCTTAGTCTTACCCATCAAAAGTTACGCGCCTGTGAAAATTTGCCCTATTTTCGAAAGAGGGGGAAACAACCCCTAAAAGTCATAGAACTTATGAAAATCACACCATCAGATTCAGCGTATCAGAAAACGATACTATAGAGGTTTCAAGCTCCTATCTGCAAAAATGTGGATTTTTGTATTTTTTGCCAGAAGAAAGATCACGAATGCGTGTTTATTTAATTTATTTATTTATTTTTTTTATTTTTCCAGAGGTGATCTTATCGATCTATTTGTCCCAGAATATCGTGAAAGGGCTCATTCGAACGGAATTTAAAAGTTCTATTGCCCTTTGTAAGTGACCAAAAAAACTGGAGGGCAACTTAGCCCCCTCCCATGCTAATTTTTTCCCGAAGTCACCCAATCAAAATTTTGAGATAGCCATTTTGTTCAGCATAGTCAAAAAACTTTTTAATATATCTTTGATGATGACTTAATTCACCACAGCTCCCGGGGGAAGGGCTGTAAGTTATAAACTTTGCCCATTGTTTACATATAGTATTGGTTATTGGGAAGTATACAGGCGCTTTCAGGAGGAATTTTTTTCTAGTGGGGGGGTCGCAGTCAGAGTAGGGGCTACAGGGGAGGATCTTTCCATGGAGGATATTTCATTGGGGGAAGGAACATTTCCATTATCTAAAAAACGATCAGAAATTAAATAAAAAAACAAGCTTTTTTCAACTGAAAGTAAGGAGCAACATTAAAACTTAAAACGAACAGAAATTATTACGTATATGAGAGGGTTCGCCCCCTAGTCAATACCTCGCTCTTTACGCTAAAGTTTTTTTTAGTACTTTCAGAAGAGCTATCTATTCTAATTAACCGGCCTTTGTGATTCAGGGGTTTGTGATTCGAGCAAAATTTGAACTTTGGTGTAAAGAGCGAGGTATTGACTTGGGAGCGAACTCCCTAATATACGTAATAAAAACATACGAATATAGAAATTCGTTACGTAAGTTAATTCGTAAGTTACGTCAGAACAAAATTTCGAGAAAGCCAATTAGCCTAAAAAAGGAAAATTAATATGCCAATTTTGTTTTAATTATTCATGTACGGTGAGCCAAAATCAAAGCTGCATTAATTAAAAAACGTTCAGAAATTACCTAAAAAAAACAAGTTTTTTATAACTGAAAGTAAGGAGCGACATTGAAACTTAAAACGAACAGAAATTATTCCGTATATGAAAGGGGCTGTCCCCTCCTCAACGCCTCGCTCTTTACGCTAAAGTTTCTTATAGTTTAAAAAAAAGTGCAAGACAGAGTTAACTTTAGCGTAAAGAGGGTGGCGTTGAGGAGGGGACAGTCCCTTTTATATACGGAATTATTTCTGTTCGTTTTAAGTTTTAATGCCGCTCCTTACTTTCAGTTAAAAAAACTTGTTTTTTTTTTAGTTAATAGCGTCAAAAGCCTTATGATGGGATATCTTAGAAGCTGAGTCAATTCTTTTTGTAAATAAAATTTTATCTTATCCATTGTGTCGTTTTTACGTTGTTTACCGAAGAGGTTGAATCCGTAAGAACAGAAAGGTAATATAAGTAAAATCTTTAGAGGTCTTGAAATGTGAAAGCAGAATTCTGTACAGTACTTTTGAATGGCTCTGGCTTGAAAATTTCGCACAGTCCGAATTAATTTCCTGTGTTCAAAAAGTCACTGCATCAGTTAAAAATGAATGAGCTTCATGGGTTAACGAACGGAAAAAATAATTAAAGAAACAAAAAAAAGAAATACTAAAAAGAAATGTTCTTTTCCAGTTTTTTTTTTTTGGGGGGGGGGAGGCTGAGATTCAAGCGTTAAAATATTTTGGAGTGGTGACTCGGTGTGATTTATGGTTGAAATTTTAAGCAACCATATCTATTACTTCAATAACAAGATAACAGGAATACACTCAAATTGGTTCATAAGCAAAATCAAAGGTGGTCATATTCTTGACCAAAAACAGCCAAACCTGAATAATTAAAGATCATCTATCTGGAAAAAACGTGACATATTAAAACTTATAATAGGCTATAGCCAAAACCAATTTTTCCGACTGAAAAAAGGATGCCAAACCAAATAATTTACTGGATTAAAACTTACTAGCAAAAAAGTAGCCACCCTTGAAAAGAAATTACAAGTCATTCGTTGGTAATTTTAGTCTGGCATTTTTACAATTCATTGTTTGAAGGTAAAATGGTACAGCGGATGTGAAAAAAAAGACAAATTCATTCTATATTACACTTGTCCAGGATCAAACAAACTGGCCAAGTACAAATTGCATATTACAGAAGTAGTAGAGTGAATTGCTATAGATTAGAACTAGGTATTCATTAAGCCAGGACTGTGATATTAATCAGACTTTTTCGTAGAGAATGACCTAAACTATCTAAAAATAGGAATGTATTTTATTTTATAGTATTTTATAGTATTTTATCATGTTCCTGACAACGTAGTTTTCGATATGAAACAATTTTAAAAGAAATCAAAATGTCATTCAGTAGACGGAAAAAAGCTAAGTCTCAACTATCAAATGATATTAAGACTGTCATACCTAGTTGAAACATTAATAACCATCAGAGTACAGAAAAATAACAGATGAAAACATGCACAGTGTTAGCCTTAAGCTTCACATCTAAAAATTTAACCTCAATCTAAAAAATCTTCAAATCTAAAAAAATTTAAGCTTCAAATCTAAAAAAATTTAACATATTTCATCATGTTTTTCAATAAAACACGTCGTAGTAACGAACTGTAAGTAAGGAGCGACACGGTTCAATAGTAACCGATACTCTAAAATGCGCAATTTTGATATCATAGGCAGCGCAATAGCAGCGCAATTGCTTATAAGCAATATCATAGGCCGCACTATTCTATAATAGCTATATATATCATTGAAACTTTCAAAGGAGCTAATTCAATTCAGAATTAAAACTTCTGGGGTTCTTTTTAAGAGTAACAAGAGATTGGAGGGCAAGCAGCCCTTCTCTAAAACCCATTCATTTTCAAAGCGCATCCAGTCAAAACTTTGAGACAGCCAATTTGTTCAACATAGTAGAACGGTCCAGCAACTATGTCCTTAGGGGTATTAGGCATGTCAGCCCCCTCCCACAGTTGTGCAATTGGCCCATTATACTTTAAAACTAAATGTTGCTTTGAAATAAATCAAAAGACATAGTGTTTATGGTTGCCAATAAGACACCTCAACAACATATCGAGAATGGCTGGGGGTATTAAATTGAAACTTTTGGGGATACTACTATTGCTACTTTTGCTCTTACAAATTAGATATATAAATTAAATTAAAACTCAAATTAAATAGAAAATTAAATTAAAAAATACTGTTTTCACAATTAAAAATTGTTGAAAACGTTTCTCCAACATACAAATAGCAACCCGTACTATGGATTCTTATAGAAAAAAAACTGAAGAGATATGAAATATTATTTTTTCCTTGAAAAAAACTATGTTAATAAAAAACAAACAAAAGATAATTAAAACAAACCTTTTCCACAAATAAAGTTTTTCAAAGAAAATTAAAGGGCTCCATTAAGCCAAGAATGAGCAAAAATAAAGTCAAATAATTTTCAAAGCGTAAAACTACCATAAATCACTATCAATAAATAAGTAAAACTCAAAACGAACAGACATTACAATAAATAGCTGAGTCGAACTCAAAAGGAGCCAAAATTAAAATGAGTAGGGTTGATAACCCCCATGCCATCTCAAGCCCAGAACACAATTTGCGCTTTATTGAAAACAAAATACGTTTGAAATGTTTTCACTTTTTTACTTTCACAAATGTAAAATTAAGAAAACTTTAAGGAATAAATCTCAGTATATGTAAATTAAAGTGACAATCCACGATCATTTTTTTTCTTTTTTTTCAGTAAAGCGCAAGTTGTGATCTGGTCTTGAGAAGGCATGGGGGTGATCAACCCTAATCCTTTAAATTTTGCTCCTTTTGAGTTTGACTCCGCTATTTATTGTACTTTCGCTTCCTTTTGAGTTTAATTTATTTATTGATAGCAATTTGTGGCAGTTTAACGCTTGGAAGATTATTTGACTTTGTTTTGCTCATTCTTGGTTTAATGGAGCTCTTTACTTTTCGTTGAAAAACTTGTTTTGTGGAAAAAGGTTTTTAAATTAATCAATAGATATAGCTAAAGTATTGGTTTATTATACTGATTTCAAATACATAAGATTCATTAAGTTTTACTTGTCAAAGGCTACGAGCCTGAGAAAATTTGCTTGATTTTCAAAAAGGGGGAAATCCCCTAAAGGTCAATGAATTTTCAAGCTCCCATCTTCTCAAATGTGGAATTTTTTTTTGTCAAAAGAAAGATCACGGATGCATGCTTATTTGTTTTTTTCCCTAGGATGATCTTATCGAACCAGTGGTCCTAGGATGTCGGAAATTAAAGGTTCCAGAGGCCTTTTTAAGTGACCAAAAGGATTTCAGAGCAGCTATCCCCTCTCCCTGCCCCTGTGTTTGCCAAAGTAGTTCGATTAAAATTTTGAGATAGTCATTTTGTTCAGCGTAGTTGAAAGGTCCGGTAACGTTGCCTTTAGATATAAAATGACCACTACAGTTCCCGGGGAAAGGCCTTTAAGTTCCGAAATTTTCCCATTGTTTACGCATAGTTTGTGTTATTGGGTAGTATGCATATTGTTTAGGTGGGAGGAGGGTGAATTTTTGGGTTTGAGATATTCCACTGGGAGAATTTTGCATGGGGAGTGAAGTTTCCTTGGTGAACTTTTTTACACTGATAGAATTTGTCAGAATCCATACACGAAATTCTTTTTATTTGTCTTACTTTCTCTTTGCCGACTCAATTTTACTTGTGGATATGTTAATGGTAATTGCCCAGAGAAATTTTCACTGGGATTGAATTTTCTAGAGGATTTTTCCTTGGAAGGGAGCTGAATTTCCCAGCATCATTAAAAAAAGATCACTTATTAAATAACGGAACAAGTTTATTTTTCAAATGGAAATAAGGAACAACATTAAAACTTAAAATGAACAGAATTTATTACGTATATAAGGGAGGCTGCCCTCTCCTCAGTGCTTCACTTCTACGCTAGAATTTGACTTTTAGTTCCAGTTCTTCAGGAACAACTCCAGAAAAACAAGGGCTGGTTAATTAGAGTTGCAGGAAAAAATATAGAGGAAAATGAAAAAGTTTGTGATACCTTGGATGTGAAGGAAGATTTGTTTTGTGAGGAGGAATTAGCAACAGTACTGAAAGGATTAAAGAATAATAAGGCTCCAGGTGCTGATAGGGTAGTAAATGAGTTTCTTAAATATGGTGGCTCTGAGGTTAGAAATAAGCTATTGAAGATTATGAATATGATTTTTGAAAAAGGGGAAGTACCTAACGATTTTAGGAAAACCTTAATTAAGCCACTTTATAAGAAAGGTGATAAAAGTGAGTGTGGTAATTATCGAGGCATTAGTCTGGTCTCTGTAGGTAGCAAATTGCTTAGTAATATGATACTTTTTAGACTGAGAGATGCTGTAGACAAAGTTTTAAGAGAAGAGCAGTGCGGTTTTAGAAAAGGTAGAGGATGTGTTGACCAAATTTTCACTCTTAGGTTAATAATTGAGAAGTGCCTAAGTTTTCAAACACCTTTGGTCCTCAGTTTTATAGATTATGAGCAAGCGTTCGATTCTGTTGATAGACGATCCTTAGTAAAGGTTTTATTCTTGTATGGTATACCAGACAAATACATTAAAGTGATTAGTGCTATGTACGAGAATAACACTGCTGCGGTTAAGGTAGGAAATGAGGTTAGCAACTGGTTTTGTATTAAATCAGGAGTTAAGCAGGGTTGTGTTCTATCCCCCTTTATATGGATTATTTTGATGGACCTTGTTTTAAGGAGAACAGGAAAGGCAATGGGAGACCACGGAATCAAATGGGGAGGAAAAAGTCTCCTAGACTTGGATTATGCTGATGATTTAAGCATCCTAGATGAAAGTGTGAGCAAAATGAATGAAGTTTTAGAGGTTTTGCGAGTTCAGGGTGCTAGTATTGGTTTGAAAATTAATGTTAGGAAGACTAAGTCACTAAGGCTAGGAATAAGTGAAGATGAAAAGGTGACGTTGGGTAATGAAAAGATTGATCAGGTGGGCAGCTTCACTTACCTTGTTAGTATTATTAGTAAAGATGGTGGGAGCAGTGAAGATGTTAAAAATAGAATAGCCAAGGCTCAGGGTGTTTTTTCACAGTTAAAAAAAGTCTGGAAGAATAGGAAGATAAGTCTGCAAACCAAGATTAGAATCTTAGAAGCTACAGTGATGACGGTGGTCAAATATGGCTCTGAAGCATGGACGCTCCGAAAAGCGGATGAAGATTTGCTAGATGTTTTCCAGAGAAATTGCTTAAGGATTGTTCTGGGTACCCGGCTGACTGACCGTATTTCAAACAATAGGCTATACGAAAAATGTGGTTCAATACCGCTTTCTAGGTCTATAATGAAAGAAAGGTTGAGGTGATTAGGGCATGTTGTGCGGATGAAGGATGACAGATTGCCAAAGATTGTTCTTTTCGGCCAACCATCTAGGGCTAAACGGAAAGCAGGTCGTCCCCGTCTGGGGTGGGAGGACGTCATAAAGAAAGATTTAAAGGAAATGAGAACTTCGTGGGCGGGTGTAAAAAGGGAGGCTTTGAATAGATTGGGGTGGAGGAGGAGCGTGCGTAGCTGTGTTGGCCTCAGGCGGCTTGGTGCTGCGATGAGTTGTTAGTAGTAGTAGGTTAATTAGAACAATAAGAAGCTTTTTTAAGCGTATTAAAAATCTTTAGCGTGAAGAACAAAGTATTGAGGGGGAGGCAACCTTCCTAATATGTATAGTAAGTTCTGTTCGTTTTAAGTTTAAATGTTCCTCCATACTTTCAGTTGAAAAAAAGTTATTTTTTTATTTAATCAGAATCATAATCCAAGGTTATTTTGGAATATTAGCACCAAAGAAATAAAGCCAAACATTGTCTTGAAAACCTCTATATTGATGCCAACGTGGCTGTTTGAAATTGTTGAAATTTTGACATTTTTTCATCCGATTTGGGAAATTGGGATTTTGTTTTCATCAAATAGCTTTTCAAATAATGTAGACGTCATCATAGCTTTGGGAATTTTTTTTCAAAACACTAACTTTTGGGAAAATTAATTCCCTGCAAAACCAAAACTTTAAACAAGTGTTTTTCTCCCTCTCATTGTACTTTTTTCATAAATATTTTTAATATCTCAGATTTAGTTGTTCTTAAAGTCCAATAGATTACTCCAATTGACAATAGATCCTCTATGCATTAGAAATAAAATTATTTAAATGAGAAACCACTGATGAAGATTATTGTCATATTGAACTTGTAAAAACCAGCTAATTCAAGTTGAATTGAAAAGTTCCCTTTAGGAGGGTCTCGGAGGTCTAAGATCAAATAGATTTAAAAAGATGACAACGGTAATAAAAATTATTTATATTAGATTGGTAAAGCTATATCCATTGCTGCAAACAAATTAATATCGGAAAATATTGTATTTTTTAATATAAAAGCAATTGTGTCTTTGTAAACAGTGATTTGTTTACATGTTACAGTAAAAAAAAAAAAAAAAAAAATATTAGGGTTTCTGAATACTTGAAGTAAAACTCTGGTCTCCTAACTATGGCTTGAGATGGGTGGCAAACCCCTACTTCTTTGAAATAATTTCTGTTTGATTTAAAAGTCGGAAGCATCGTTTTATTCACCGAGCCAGCAGATCTGTACTAGCAAATAATTTAGCAATATAGCAAAAAATATTTTCCAAAATGGTAATTTTGGGATGCTTTAGGACGTGGAACTGTTATATTCTCCCATGCTATATTCTTCATTTCAGTAAAAATTTTTAACCATAACTGATTATCCGCAGAAAGCCGAAAATCCTTTTCTAGAAAATGTATTTTTTGGTCCCTTTCTTTTTGGCCAAAATTGCCATCAATCACAAGAAAATATTTAGCATGTTTCGTTTGAATGTCTGTTTACTCTAGGAGATTCTACTACTTTAAAATTTGACTCATAGTGCAAAAATCTAAGTAGAGGCTTGGTTTTATCGTAAAGTCTAGCTGACTCTGAGAGCTTAGTTGAATGCCTCCCTTAAAGTGGCAGGCTCAAATCAGAGAATCCAAAAATATTTCAAACAATATCTAAGATAGGTTGCATCCCTGAAGAGCACCGGGCTACACTAGAACAACTCTAAAAGACCACATTTCGTCTGAACTGCACACACCTGGACACAGGGCTTTCATGTTTGCTATATTCCTAGGGATTCCATAAGCTAGGAGAGTTTTTTACACTGCCTTTCTATGCATGGAATTGAATGCTTTGGAAAAGCTAATTGACACTAAAATACTCTGAACTGGCCAGTTTTTCTTTTTTTTATCACAATACCTTTTAGAACACACAAGCTAGATATCATATCAAATCAAGAACGGCTCCGGTGGGAACCATATCGTTCGTCCTTTAATAATAAGTTCACCTGAGTCTGGATTCTATTAATTAAATTCTGATACAAGACTCTGCCTCCGACTGAATGGAGTGTGAAACCTTTCCAGCTATCACCTAACTTTTTGTTTTCTATCTAAACAGTTTCACCTTAATGCCTTGATTCCAGTCGGAAGGGACGGGCTCATAATCCCATACTTTATGAATTAGTTTAAATATTGGTCCAGCAAGTGTGTTTCTTCTATGTTTCAGTTGCTCGAAAGAGATGCCATCATATCCAGCTGTTTTCCCATTTTTGAGTGACATTTTTTTCTTATTTTGCTTCTCTTAATTATCCCATCCTTGTGTTTTGGGACCCAGTTTTTGGGACTGCATAATCTGAAGTAAATAGTATACATATATATTTACAATATGAAAATTTTGGGGGAATTTTCAAAATTTTTCATCTTTGGGAACTAAGAGCTTCCTTCATTTCTTTGTAATTTTGCTCTGCCTTCTAACCACTGACGCACGCCAAACTAACACTATTCTTCATTCCACTGTAATTTTGCTTTGTGTTCCAACCGCAAATTATGCTGTGCAACAACGACATACTAATGTTACTATAATCTTAGGAATCTCATACCTCAAGATAGAGCTGCCTCCCGTGAAAGGGGTCAACCACTATGTATGCTTCAGTACAAGCTGATCTTTTCGTCATATCGAGAAAGTGGGCGTGGCAAAGATAATTTACTAGAGTATGAACCCGACAGTAACAGCCATTTCATAGTTGCTGTTAAAGGACAGGTACTAGAAATGCTCCTGAAATAGTTTATTAGACCATTCATTATATGCCAGTAATGTTAATTATTATTTAATTGTTAATTAATTAACTATTATAAATTATCTGCAAAAAGCGACAATTGCCGACAGTAACCGAAGCTCTAAAAACAGGAATCTTGATATATATATACATATATACATATATATATATATATATATATATATATATATATATATATATATATATATATATATATATATATATATATATATATATATATATATATATATATATATATATATATATATATATATATATATATATATACCGAAACAAACTGTTTTCGTAATCTGTTTTTTACATCAATTATGTAAAACTCATTAAGTTTGTTGTTTATTACTAAAGTACATAGATCTGTGCATTATTTCAGAAAAAGAGGGACCCCATCCCGTGAGCAGTGCGATAAAAGTTGCATCTTTACGTTCAGCAGGTATGAGGAAACCAGCACAAAAGGCTGAACTCTATACCTAAAACTAAATTTTTAGCAATAGGATCAGAATCGTAATTTTATAACAGCAGTTCATTATGAATATCAAAAAGAGCTTGAAATTTTTAGTAACAACGCTTGAAAGAAATAGATATCAAAGCTAAATCTCAAAATTAGGTAGTATTAAATCTTAAATCTTAAAATTAGTATTAAATCGTATAAAATTAGTGTTAATCTTAAAATTAGTATTAAAACTTAAAATTAGTATTAAAATTAGTATTAAATTAGTATTAAATTAGTATTAAATAAAATTAGTATTAAATTAGTATTAATAGTATTATTTAGTATTAAATCTTAAAATTAGATACCCAATTTAAAATTAGGATTTTATACAAAAAGGGAAAGAAACATTTCAAGTTTAAAAACAGCTAAAATTAACTTTCGTATGATATCAAATTTAAAACAACCAGAAATTACTGCCAGTGCAAAATACGAGCATTAAAGTTAAAAAAAAACACAATAGACAATGAAGAAAACTTAAAAGAACCGACATTTCCACAAAATAATGAAAACTGCCTCCTCCTAAAAGTTAGAGCATTATTTAAATTTTATTTGAAAGAGAAAACTAAAACTTTTTCTTCAACTGAGGATTTTGATTAACCAATGGATTTATTTTAATTTTTAAATGTAAGAAAACTTTAATGAAAATTAGTAGCGAAATAGACTAGTAAAAATTAATTAAAACTATTGACTAACTTCAATGATTACAGAATAATCCGCCAAATTCGTGTTAGGCCTTACGTTTATTTATTTTATTCAGCTTCAATACACTATGTTATATGTAAAAATATTTAAAGAGGTCAGAAACTTCCTAGCGGATTATTCCATAATGATGAAATAACAGTTGACTTTACTTTATTTTCACCTACTAGCAAGGGCGCCAGCAGAAAATTTTCCAGGGGGGGGGGGGGCAAACGCCAAAATAGCAGCGGTGGTTGGGTGACAGGGAATATGTTTCAGGATATTTTTGTAAGAATAAGTTTATTTTAAATACTTTTAGGAAAAAACTCTCAAATAAAGAAAAAATAAATTGCATCCAAGATAAAACAAAATGTAGTAAATTTTAAACGATACGGATTCCTGGCAAAGGGATCAATTTATTTAATTATAAATATATTTAATTATGATTCATTTAATCTTAAAAAGAAAATCAAACTCAAATCAAAGTTACAGAAAGATTTATTGCTTTGATAGATTATAAAAGATCTAGACGTGTCTTTATGCTATTTTCTCCGCCTTAGAATAGTTTACAGAAGGAATAGAGATGCTTAAAAATCGTCCTGCCTGCATAGATACCACATTTTGATTTTATAACGGCCATGTAAAATGCACCTCTTTCATAACAGGACAATTCTCTCCTTTGAATTTAAATCCTTTATATATTTAGACAAAAAAAAGAATAGCAAAAACACAAATTTTAAACTTGACTATCCAGCTGTCAAATTGACCCTGGCTTTATTTTTTATTGTCCTATTCAACTAAATAAAATGAACAGGTTCAAAAAAAAAAATTCGTCACAAGGGGAATCTTATCAAATAGTTTGTGATAAGTAACTGGAAGTAAAAAGTGACTTGGGCCAATATTCACCAAAACTAAAAATGGAATTTTCCCGCCAATTGCTACACCGACAGTAATGGCTTTTTATGCTGATTATAAATATATAAAATTCTTTCAGTTTATTGTTACCCACTCAAAACCAAAAATATGAGAAAATTTGCTTGATTTTTGAGAAAAAGGGAAACACCCCCCAAAAAGAAAGCTATCTTATTTAAATCCCTTTATTAGTTACATTATATCAGAAAAGCCGGCCGTAGAGGTTTCAAGCTTCAATCTTCAAAATGTGGAATTTCGCATTTTTTTAGAATAAAAATCGCCGATGCATGTTTATTTGTTTTGTTTTTTCCCAGGGGTGATTGTATCATACCGAAGGTCCAAGATAATTAGGAGGGAGCTCATTCAAACGTAAATTTAAAGCTCTTTTTTAAGTGACCATAAATATTGGGCCATGGAAAAGTCTTTTTTTCTGCCATTTTAGGGCAGCAGACTACAGCTTTGCCCCGCAGAGGACGAATTTACAATCAATTTAAATTCTGAAATTAATTTAAAAGTATCAATAACTAAATTTTAGGCTTCTCGGTTGCAAAAGAAGTAATGCCACACGGTGGCAGCACTAGATTCAACCAAGTTGATTCGCTTTATTTGTAATGAAATCAGGTGATCTGTAATTGCTTATCAGCTATAATAAGGGGGGAGATGAGTCATTTTTTAGGTGAGTGTAGGGTAGGTTCCTAAAAAAGTATATTTTCATGGACAAACTGCTTACTCTTCATAATGCTTCAGATAAACGTTGAAAGATGTAGGAGGGAGAAGGAATTAACTAAAATGTTTCTCTAAACAGCTAAAATGTTACATTCAACCCCCCAGGAAAGTTCTTTGGGGTGGCAAATACTGCTAGAAACTTAGTTTTCAGCAATTTGAAATGGTAACATTTTTCTTTTTCTATTTATATGAAGTACTTCAATGTATTTAAACAAATGTATGTTATTAATTTATGGGTAAGAAAATAATATTGCAGAGAATGTGATGGTTTCAGTAATGTAGAAGATCAAAAGTCTCACAGTAATTCCATCCATACGAACAATAATACTCCTTTTCATCAAACCGAATTCTTTAGTTGTAATATTAACAAGGACTTTTTACAAAATTGCTATTCATCGCCAATTTTTTAAGTATATTAAAATCTTATCCAAAATTGAAATTAAAAATTTAAACGTAGGACGGTACTAACCAACATACAATTATTGATTTACACAATTCAAAAGTAATTAACCAGGGATTTAAGGGACCGGTATCTCAAATTATAGCTTGGTTAGGCTGGGGTAGGATTTGGAAAACAATCAGAAACTAAATAAAAAAGGAGCTTTTCTACTGAAAGCAAGGAACAGGTTTGAAACCTATTTCAACAGATTATTCTTTATATGAAGGGGGCTGTCTCCTCTATAGCTCCTTACTCTTTACTGTGAAGTTTGGCTCTTGTCCAAATTCTTTAAGAAAGTTTGCAATTGGAAAAAAGATTTTTCAAACTACCTAAACACTTTTGTTTCATGAGCAAGGTGTTGAGAAGGGGGCAGTCCCCCTTATGTACTCAATTTGTTTTAAGTTTTAAACTTGCTCCTTAATTTAGCATAAAACCTCTTCTATTTGTTTAATTACATTTCATGAAACTGTAAAGTTTTATGAATACAATACTTTTCGTAACGCAGAAAAAACAATCAATATTTCAATGATCTCTGTTTAGATTTTGATGGATAATTAAACAGTTTGTGGTAACGAACTGCAAGTAAGGAGCGACCCGGCTTAACAGTAACCAAAACTCTAAAAATAGGAATTCTGATACCAATAGATATATCAGGAGAATTGTCTTATGCTAATTCCAAATATATAAATTTCATTAAGTTTAGGCTTACTCATCAAAAGCTACGAGCCTGTGAAAATTTGTCTGATTTTTGAAAAAAGGGAGGAAGACTCCCCCGAAGTCACAGAATTTTAATGAAAATTACAGCATCAGATCCAGCGTATCAAAGAACCCTACTGTTGAGGTTTTAAGCTCATATGTGCAAAAATATGGAATTTTATTTTTTTTTTTTGCCAGAAGAAAGATCACGGAGGCGTGTTAATTTGTTGTTTTTTTTCACCAGGGGGTGATCGTATTGACCCAGTGGGCCTAGAACGTCGAGAGAGGGCTCATTCTAACTGAAAATAAAAAGTTATAGTGCTCTTTTTAAGTGACCAAAAATAAAGCTATTGTATTCAGCATAGTTGGAAGGCCCAATAACTATGTATTTGGAGATAAAATGACCGCCTACATGCCCTGGCGAAAGGTTTTAAGTTATAAAATTTGCGCATTGTTTACGTATAGTATTAGTTATTCGGGAGTATGCATACATTTTTTTGGGTGAAGAGGGGAGGATGAAATTTCTACTGGAATGATATTGCAGGGAGATAATTTTCATTGGAGAGGGAAGTTTTTAGGGGTAGACTTTTCAGGAGAAATTTTATGCTGGGTGAACTTGCCAAAATTCCTCTACGACATTTCTTAATATGTCTTGTTTTCTCTTTACCGATTCTGTTTTACGCGTGGAGATGTTTAAGGTAATTATCCGGGGTAAATTTTTGCTAGGATCGAATTTTCCAGAGGATTTTTCTGTGGGGAAGGGGATTTTCCATGAAGGTGGAGCCAGATATGCAGGCGTTATTTACAAAATTATCAGAAATTAAATAAATAAACAAGTTTTTTAAACTGAAAGTAATTAGCAACATTATAACTTAAAACGAGCAGAAATTATTACATATATGAAGGGGCTTGCCCCCTTCTCAAAACCTCGCTCTTTACGCTAAAGTTTAAATTTCATCCCAATCCTTTAAAAACGACTCCTGAAACACAAGCGCCGTTTAATTAGAACAATAAGTAACTTATATAAAGTGCCAAAAAACTATAGCGTGAAGAGCGAGGTGCTGAGGAGGGGGTAGCCCCCCACATGTGCAACAATTACTGTTCATTTTAAGTTTTAATGTTGCTCCTTACTTTCAGTTGAAAAAAACTTGTTTTTTTTTTATTTAGTGAAGTTAAAGAGACAAACATTTTTCTAAAGGCAATGGAAAACGTATGTCAATTAAAGTAAAAGTACACAAAAATGAAAAAAGTGATTGATTACAGAAAACACGCAAAATAATATCCTACTTACAAAAACTAAGACATTAACTCCCAGCATTCAGCTCTGTTGAGCAATGCCTAAGCGTTGGACGGGTATTTTTTTTTAACAATATCGACAATTTTGAACTTGGCTATCAAACGCTAAAATTTTTACTGCTTTTAGTCTCAGCGTTTGTAAAAACTAACGCATTGTTAAAGTAGTTTGTTCAAAGTAAAATAATAAAATCAAGATATAAAAATCAAATAAAAATTTTCAATTCAATGTTTTTAATTTAATTTTCAATACAAAAAATATATTTGACACTTTTATACTTCATAACTGTAAAAAGTCATTTTTTTTTCAAATTGGCAACTAGATAAATACAGTCAGTAAATGATAATAAAAACACAATGATAACAAAAGCCTCATGTGATAATAATTCATCATGTGACATCATGTGTCATTTTTATTAATGATAATAAAACATCAAATGATAATAAAATACAAAAACGTATCTGTTCAGGGGGAAAATACAGAAATTCCCAGAATTCCGCCCAGGGGAAATATTTCTGATTATAGTGGCTTCGTATATCAGCTCTTGAGTACTCTTGCAGTGCAATAAAAAGTTGTGGGCATATTTTTCCAACATTGCCCCTTATTAAGTTGTTTTTCTTATGTTTTCTATAATTATACGAACTTTCTTGTGTACTAATAACTACACTGATTACTAATAAACAAATACATGAAAAGCTGGATCACCATAAAAAGCTGACTCTTTGATTTAATGTTATTAATAGTTAGGCTCTTATATTTTCGTAACTGACAAGGGTCATTATTTACTTACCATTCATCACGATGAAGAATTTGTTGTTGTTTTTTTTTGCTCCAACCGTCGTATACAAAAAAATGTACGTGGAAAACTGGAAAGGGGTCACTCAGTCACAACCTACGACTTATATTTCCCTTATTGAGAGTCAAAATATTTTGGCATGCAGTCTACAATGGGGCAACACATTTTTTTCCATGGTTTTCCCCTATTTTGCTCTTTTTCCTTTGTTTTCCATATAATTACTTCATAGTTCCAAATTTCCAGGGAGGGGCCATGGCCCCCTGCCCCCTCCCCTCCCCTGACGGCACCCATGCCTACTGGGATGACCGATATGGATGAAAAATAATGGTGAGTTTGATTCTAGTTTATATTTAATCAATTGTTATATTAAACCATCTCAATATTTCAAATTTGATATACTGCAGCAGAGCTATCATTATATTATCTTCTTTTATGCTAGACGGCAATACAATCTCCACTCTAGTTCAGTGAATCATTAGGGCCGTTTTTTCACTAATCAATGTGCTAAGATCTTACATCTTTTGTCAGAAAACGCTTAAAAGTAAAATCTTTGAACTAAGATCTTACATCTTTGGTCGTTTTTATGCAAACGTCTTTCATCATTCTGCTCTGATCAGCGGTCTGAGAACAATTAGGCCTGTTTTTTCACTCATCAATGTGCTAAGATCTTACATCTTTTGTCAGAAAACGCTTAAAAGTGAAATCTTTAGACAAAGATCTTACATCTTTGGTCGTTTTTGTGCAAACGTCTTTCATCATTCTGCTCTGATCAGCGGTCTGAGAACGATGATGAGTAGATCATCAAAGTTCTCTCATCATTAGGCCCGTTTTTTAGCACTAAGATCTTAATCTAAGATCTTACATCTTTCTGCAAAGATTATCGTTTTTTTTACTCATCTTTGTTCTAAGATCTTACAGCTCACAGATGTTAGCAAAAAGTGTGAAGACCGCCACTGTTTTACCATATAGAACACTGATGAGAGAACTTTGATGATCTACTCATCATTAGGCCCGTTTTTTAGCACTAAGATCTTACATCTTTCTGCAAAGATTGTCGTTTTTTAACTCATCTTTGTTATAAGATCTTACAGCTCACTGATGTTAGCAAAAAGTGTGAAGACCGCCACTGTTTTGCCATATAGAACAATGATGAGATAACTTTGATGATATACTCATCATTGTTCTCAGACCGCTGATCAGAGCAGAATGATGAAAGACGTTTGCACAAAAACGACCAAAGATGTAAGATTTTTGTTCAAAGATTTCACTTTTAAGCGTTTTCTGACAAAAGATGTAAGATCTTAGCACATTGATGAGTGAAAAAACAGGCCTATTGTTCTCAGACCGCTGATCAGAGCAGAATGATGAAAGACATTTGCACAAAAACGGCCAAAGATGTAAGATCTTTTTTCAAAGATTTCACTTTTAAGCGTTTTCTGACAAAAGATGTAAGAGCTTAGCACATTGATGAGTGAAAAAACAGGCCTATTGTTCTATATGGCAGAAAGATGGCGTCTTTCTCGCTGTTTGCTAACGTCAGTCAGCTTTGAGATCTTAGAACAAAGATGAGTTGAAAAAACGATAATCTTTGCAGAAAGACGAAAGATCTTAGATATAAGATCTTAGTGCTGAAAACGGCCCTATTATAGGTCAACAGAAAGGTATCCAAAATAGTAATTTACCTTCATTCTCTGATGCCTTTTCTATAATGGAGCCCTATGAGGTAATTCTGATAAAATCTTACTATTAAATTTAACTTTCAAACTCCGTATTTCGAATTTTTATATTTGAGCCTAGTAATATAGAATTGAGGTCTAACTCGAAATGTTAAGTGAAAATTTAGGTTGTTTTTCTTTTATCTATAATTCTACTTTATAGTAGAATTATAGGTAAAATTCTAATCTAGTTACTTTTACTTATATTGGAAAGGGGTGAGGTTAGGAAAATGAAACTTTCAGGGATGGGTCTACAGGCTAAAATATGTCCTGGGAAGGTATTTTGAAGTACTTATCTCCTCTCCTTCTCCCTCTAGAGGATCCTGAAATTTGTCTACATGACAGGTCTATACCTATTGAAATTTTGACAAAACAAAATTTTACCTTAATTATCTGTTGTAAGATTCTTTTTCTCTGGCTTTAGTTCTGAAAATGCAATTCCTGTTATTTGAGTAGTATTTTAAGCCATATCAATGTTAATTTTCAAAATTTAGGAAATGTATTTGCATATCTTTAAAACTCTATAAATCAGGATTGAGCAAAGTTGTGAAGCTGAAAACAATTTTGTTGGACTTCCTTTTAAGCAGAGGATCTATTTTACAAGGTTTCATTTTTATAACACACAGATTTTTAAAGGTCATCAAAGGTTAGGACCCTTTAGAGGGAGAAGGAGTGGAGGTAGGTACTTCAAAATACCTTCCCGGGACATACTTTAGCCTGTAGATCTATCCCTGAAAATTTCATTTTCCTAACCAAACTCCTTTCCAAGATAGCCAGAAGTAGCTAAAGTAGAATTTTACCTATTAAATTTCTAGCTTCTTAGGACTTCCATATTTAATCATAGATATTTGTATAATAAGTTTGGTTAGATAACTATGTATGCAGAGATAGTTTTAACTTATGATAGCTTGTTAGTGTGTCTGTAGCGTATTTTGTATTGAAGATAGTCATATATCTATGTAAATCTTACATAGATGTCAGGTCTCAACACTATTAGAGGAACTAGTTTTATTTATTTTTAATATCATGCATTTTTTAAACAACATTCGAGCAGAGCGAGACTTATCCCTTAAAAAAGATCAAATAGACCATATATGGCTATAGAAAAAAAAATCATTAGTTACATGGGTGCATATATTTATAGCATGGATTCAACTATGTGTCAAACACAACAGAATGTCAATGAATCAGCCAATGAGCCATTTAGTTTTCTTGTGCTTTATTCGAAAAACACTTAACTCGTGTTTTCATTGGTTGATTAGCTTTCTGTTACCCTTAGTTTGCGCAGACAGCCTTTTGCTGATAACTAGATTATTTTTGAAGATTTTGGACAATTTTTACTAACATTTTGCAGAAAAACTTTTATCCCAATGCGTTGAAATCGTCCAACGCATGCTAGAAAATGTGCTCAGAATTCAAGTTAATATCTAACTGTTAAGAATTGGAAAGCATTTTAAATTGATATCAGCATATATCAGTATATCAGTATATATGATATTTTCTAAAATATTTTATGAAGGAACACCAGGTTGATTCTATAGTGGTTCAATGCCAGGATGATTTTATAATATTTAATGAAGTCTTATACAACAAAAATTGAAATTACCCAAATAAAATTGAATTAACAAAAGCTTTGGAAGTGGTGTCGATGGAAATTGGATTACCAGTTAAGCATTTACTTGCTTTTTGCTTTGACGCGATTTTTCCACATAAGTGATTTTACAAGTATTTTTGTGAGTTTTTTTTTTTTTTTTTAAATCGCAGCATATGTGAACTAAGGATTATGACAAAAAAAAAAAAAATACCTAAAAAATTTATGGCTTATTTCTACTGTAATCAGATGTTTTAGTGCTGCTATCTATATATGAAGAACTAGCAAAAAATGATCTACATAGATAACTCGGCTAGTGATATAAGAATCTACTGTCGTTTTGATTGACAATGTTATATTCACATTAGTTTGTAAATATATATATGTATATATATATATATATATATATATATATATATATATATATATATATATATATATATATATATATATATATATATATATAGACAATATATTATGGTGAAACAGACAGTATATTATACATCCATCAAAGAATTTTTTCTTGAAAAATATTGGATTCTTTTTTTTTATTCTTTTTTTTTCGTATCTTTAAACATAATACTTATATAAATACGAGAACAAACCAGAACAGGGTGAACAGTTATTTTCTGGGCAAACTGCTTGTTGTATTATAAATATCATTAATTACGTTAAGTAAATGACACCTTCAGAGAATTTCATGACTTTTTATTTGAGTGGGGATTCCTGAAAGCTGTATTAATCTGAAACTTATACTTTGTTTAAAATATTTAAGAAAGTTTGTCCGGGGGATGATTGCCCAACCTAGCTGCGACTTTTCTATAGGTTGCTTTGAAATACTCCTTTGGTTTTGCCCTGATATTAACTGGGGTATCATTGCTTTTCTTTACTTTTAATCTAGTATTATTAGTTAAGACGGTGCATTTAGTGAAGATCTAAACGGTAGAATTGCTAAGGCACAGAGTGTTTTTTATTGTTGACCATAAAGTGGAAGAATAGAAAACAAGGATCCAATCAAAATTAGAATATTGGAGGCTACAGTCATAACAGTGGTAAAGCATGTCTCAGGCAAATGAGTTCTTCACCATTGCTACATTTTAACTAAGGAGTTTTCTACAGCTAGTCTTAAGAATTCTTTTGACTGACTTGACGGTATATCAACAAGTAAGCTGCAAGGAAAATATGTATTGTACCAACTTTCCAAGGCTGCAATAAAAGACTGGTTAAGACGGCTAGGCCATGTCTTAAAGATGAAAATGATATATTGAAAAAAATTGATTGTTTTGGCCATAAGTCTGGGTCCAAAGAAAAGCAGGTTGTCTCCAAATGGAATGGAAAGAGTTCGTAACAAAATATTTGAAGGAATTTAGAACTACACAATAGAGGGGGAGAAATTCAAATTTTTGATCATCCATCGGGGACTAAAAGAAAAGCAGGTTGTCTCCAAATAGGATAGAAAGAGGTCGTAACAAAATTTTTAAAGGCATTTAGAACTTTATAGGAGATGGGGAAAAATTAAGTTTTCTGGCCATCCATCTGGAGCCAAGAAAGAGGTCGTAACGAAACATTAAAGGAATTTAGAACTACAAGGGAGAGTAGGAAAAATTAAGCTTTTTGGTCATCCATTAGGGGCCAAACAAAAAGCAGGTTGTCTCCAAATGGGACGGAAAGAGGTCGTAACAAAACATTTAAAGGCATTTAGAATTACATAGGAGAGGGGGAAGATTTAGGCTTTTTGGACGTCCATCTGGGGCCAAACAAAAAGCAGGTTGTCTCAAAATGGGATCTAAAGAGGTCGTAATGAAATATTTAAAGGCACTTAGAACGACATGGAAGAGGGGGAAAATTTAAGCATTTTGACCTTCATCTGGGGAAAAAAAGCAGAATGTCTCCAAATAAAAATGGAAAGAGGCCGTAATTAAATATTTGAAGGAACTTAGAACGACATGGAAGAAGAGGAAAAAGTTTTTTGGCCATCCATCTGGGGCCATACGAAAGCAGGTTGTCTCCAAATGGGATTAAAAGAGTTCTTCAATAAATATTTGAAGGTATCTAGAAATACATGGGAGAGGGGGAAAATTTAAGCTATTTGGTCCTCCATCTAAGGCCAAACAAAAATCGGTTTGTCTCCAAATGAGATGGCTGATGTCGTAGCAAAATATTTAAAAGCACATAGAACGACATGGAAGAGGGGGAAAATTTAAGCTTTTTGGACTTCCATCTGGGGCCAAACAAAAAGCAGGTTGTTTCCAAATGGGATGGAAAGAGGTCGTAACAAAGTATTTAAAGGAATTTAGAACTACATGGGAGAGGGAGAAAAGTGGAACTTTTTGGCCATCCATCAGGGGCCAAACGAAAAGCAGGTTGTCTCGAAATGGATTGAAAAGAAATCGTAAGAAAATATTTAAAGGCATTTAGAAGTTTATGGGAGATGAGGAAAAATTAAGCTTTTTGACCATCCATCTGGGGCCAAACTCCAAATGGGATTGAAAAAGATCGTAACAAACCCTTTAAAGATATTTAGAAAAACATGGAAGAGGGGGAAAAATAAAGAGTTTTGGCCATCCATCAGGCGCCACATAAAAAACAGGTTGTCTCCAAATGGGATGGAATGAGGTCGTAACAAAAAGTTTAAAGGCATTTAGAACTACATGGGAGAGGGGAAAAATTGAACTTTTTGGCCATTCATCTGGGGCCAAACGAAAAGCAGGTTGTCTCGAAATGGGTTGGAAAGAAATCGTAAGAAAATATTTAAAGGCATTTAGAACTTTTTGGGAGACGGGGAAAAATCAATATTTTTCACCATTCATTTGGGGCTAAATTCCAACTGCGATTGAAAGAGGTCGTAACAAAATATTTAAGGGCATTTAGAATTACACGGGAGAGGGGGAAAAATTAAACTTTTTGGATATCCATCTGGAGCCAAACGAAAAGCAGTTGTCTCCAAATATGTTTGGAAGAGGTCGGAACAAAATATATTAAAGATATTTAGAACTACATGGGACAGGGAGAGAAATTTAACTTTTGGCCATCCATCTGGGGCCAAATTAAAAGCAAGATGTCTCTAAAAGGTTGAACAAAATATTTTAAGGCATTTAGAACTACAAGAGAGAGGGGAAAAATGAAAATTTTTGGACGTCTATCTGGGGCCAAACGAAAAGCATATTGTCTCGAAAGGGGTTGTAAAGAGGTCGTAAGAAAATATTTAAAGGCATTTAGAAGTTTATGGGAGATGAGGAAAAATTAAGCTTTTTGGCCCTCCATCTGGGGCCAAACTCCAAATGGGATTGAAAGAGGTCGTAACAAAATATTTAAAGATATTTAGAACTACATCGGAGAGCGGGAAAAATTAAACTTTTTGGCCATCCATCTGGGGCCAAATTAAAAGCAAGATGTTTCTAAATGGGTTGGAAAGAGGTCGGAACAAAATATTTAAAGGCATTTAGAATTACACGGGAGAGGGGGAAAATTAAACTTTTTGGATATCCATCTGGGGCCAAACGAAAAGCAGGTTGTCTCCAAATGGGATGGAAAGAGGTCGTAACAAAAATATAAAGGCATTTAGAACTAAATGGCAGAGGGTGGAAAATTAAACTTTTTGGTTATCCATCTGGGGCCAAACGAAAAGCAGGTTGTCTCCAAATGGGATGGAAAGAAGTCGTAACAAAATATTTAAAGGCATTTAGAATTACATGGCAGAGGGTGAAAAATTAAACTTTTTGGATATCCATCTGGGGCCAAATGAATAGCAGTTGTCTCCAAATGTCCTCTTTCCAAATGAATGAGGTCGTGACAAAATATTTAAAGATATTCAGACCTACATGGGAGAGGGAGAAAAATTAAACTTTTTGGCCATCCATCTGGGGCCAAACTAAAAGCAAGTTGTCTCTAAAACGTTGTAACAAAAGGTGTTTAGAACTACATAAGAGAGGGGAAAAAATTAAACTTTTTGCATATCCATCTGGGGCCAATCATCTGGGGCCAAATTAAAAGAAAGATGGTTCTCCAATGGGCTGGAGAGAGGTCGTAACAAAATATTTAAAGATGTTTAGAACTACTCGTGTGAGGGGGAAAAATTAAGCTTTTTGGCGATCCATTTGGGGCCAAATGAAACGCAGGTTGTCTCCAAACAGGACGGAAAGAGGTCGTAATAAAATGATGGGAAAAAGTTAAGATTTTTGGCCGTACATCTGGGGCAAAAGAAAAGCAGGTTGTCTTCATAAAGAATGGAAAGAGGTCGTAACAAAATAATTAAAGGCATTTAGAGCTATTTGGGAGAGGGGGAAAAATTAAGCTTTTTGGCCATCCATCTGGAGCCAAACGAAAAGCAGGATGTCTCCAAATAGGATAGAAAGAGGTCGCAACAAAATTTTTTAAGGCATTTAGAACTATGTGGAAGATGGGGATAAATTAAACTTTTTGGCCATCCATCTGGAGCCAAACGAAAGCAGGTTGTCTCCAAATAGGATGGAAAGAGGTCGTAACAAAATGTTTTAAGGCATTTAGAACTACATGGGAGATGGGGATAAATTAAACTTTTTGGCCATCCATCTGGGGGAGGGGAAAATTTAAACTTTTTGGACATCAGACAGGGGCCAAACGAAAAGTAGGTTGTCTCCAAATAGGATGGAAAATAGTCTTAACAAAACGATGGGAAAAAGTTAAGATTATTAACCATCCATCTGGGGCCAAATAAAAGCAGGTTGTCTCCTTATAGAATGGAAAGAGGTCGTACCAGAATTATTAAAGGCATTTAGAGCTATTTGGGAGAGGGGGAAAAATTAAGCTTTTTGGCCATCCATCTGGGGCCAAACGAAATGTAGATTGTCTGAAAGAGGTTGTCACGAAATATTTAAAGGCATTTAGACTTTTATGCGAGGTGGGTAAAAATTAAGCTTTTTGGAAATCCATCTTGGGCCAAACGAAAAGCGAGATGTCTCGAAATGGATTGGAATGTGGTCGGAAGAAAATATTTAAAGGGATTTAGAACTTTGTGAAAAGTAGGTTTTCTCCAAATAGGATGGAAAGAGGTCGTAACAAAATATTTAAAGGCGTTTAGAAATACACGGGAGAGGGGGAAAATTAAGCTTTTTGGAGATCCATCTGGGGCCAAACGAAAATCAGGTTGTCTCTAAATAGGATGAAGAGAGGTCGTAAAAAAAACGATGGGAAAAATTAAGCTTTTTGGCCATTCATCTGAGACCAAATTAAAAGCATATTGTCTTGAAATAGGTTGAAAAGAGGTCGTAAGAAAATTTTTAAAGGTGTTTAGATCTTTGTGGGAGATGGGGATAAATTAAACTTTTTGGCCATCCATCTGGGGCTAAACAAAAAGCAGGTTTTATTCAAATAGGGTGGAAAGAGTTCGTAACAAAATATTTAAAGGCATTTAGAACTACATGGGAGAGAGAGAAAAGTTAACCTTTTTGGACATCAGACAGGGGCCAAATGAAAAGCAGGTGGTCTCCAAATAGGATGGAAAGAGGCTGTAACAAAACGATGGGAAAAAGTTAAGATTTTTTGCCATCCATCTGGGGCCAAAGAAAAGCAGGTTGTCTGCATATAGAATGGAAAGAGGTTGTAACAAAATATTTTAAAGGCATTTAGAGCTACATGGGAGAGGGTAAAAATTAAGATTTTTGGTCATCGATCTGGGGCCAAACGAAATGTAGGTTGTCTCCAAATAGGATTGAAAGAGGTCGTAACGAAATACTTAAATGCATTTAGACTTTTATGGGAGATGGGTAAAAATTAAGCTTTTTCGCCATCCATCTTGGGCCAAACGAAAAGCAGGCTGTCTCCAAATAGGATGGAAAGAGGTCGTTACAAAATATTTAAAGGCATTTAGACTTTTATGGGAGATGGGTAAAATTTAAGCTTTTTGGACGTCCATCTGGGGCCAAACGAAATGTAGGTTGTCTCCAAATAGGATTGAAAGAGGTCGTAACGAAATACTTAAATGCATTTAGACTTTTATGGGAGATGGGTAAAAATTAAGCTTTTTCGCCATCCATCTGGGGCCAAACGAAAAGCAGGGTGTCTCCAAATAGGATGGAAAGAGGTCGTAACAAAATATTTAAAGGCATTGAGAACTACATGGGATATCTGAAAAAAGTAAGCTTTTTGGACATCTATCTGGGGCCAAACGAAAAGAAGGTTGTCTCCAAATGGGATTGAAACAGGTCCGAACTAATATTTAAAGGCATTTAGAACTTTATGGGAGATAGGGAAAAATTAAGCTTTTCGTCCATCCATCTGAGGCCAAACGAAAAGAAGGTTGTCTTCAAATGGGATGGAAAGAGGTCATAATAAATCATTTAAAGACATTTAGAACTACATTAGAGAGTCGGAAAATTGAGCTTTTTGGCCATCCATCTGTTGCCAAACGAAAAGCAGGTCTTCTCCAAATTGGATGAAAAGAGGTTGCAAGAAAAGATTTAAAGGAATTTGGAACTACATGGGAAAGGGGGAGAAATTAAGCTTTAAATATATTAGGATGGAAATTCAGCGTTCGCTGCTGCACCAGCCTCAGGAAGTTTTGTTACTTCAGTGAGTTGATAGTAGTAGTTGTAGCAGAAACAAAGTAACAAAGTCTAAAAATCTAAAAGTCTGAAGGTAGTAGTAGAAGACAGGGTCCCAGGTAGAAATATGATGTTTTTACTAGGAGATTTTAACGCCTAGGTCGGTAGAAATAGGGATAGATGGTATCCTAGCCTAGGTAAATTTGGCGTAGGAAAAGAAAACAGTAATAGATACAGACTTTTGCAATTTTGTAGGTATAACAATCTTGTTATAACCAATGCGGTGTTTGGTCATAAAATGGCTAAGTTAACATGGTATTCACTTGATGGTAAGACAGTAAACCTTATTGATTATGTTATGGTAAACCGAAGACTGGCAGGATCAATACAAGATACTAGGGTATATAGGAGTACTGTTATTGATTTTAAAATTAAAGATTACCATCTAATAGAGTCTAGGGTTAATTTAAAGCTGAAATTTCGGATAGGGGTAACTACCTCCCGGGTATTTATGATGCTGGTAGACTCCAGGATGAGAATTTGAGAGAAACTTTTCAGTCATTCCGGACTTGGCCCAGTTAAAGACAGGAACGGGGTCACAATTAGCGATGACCAAAGAATTAAAGGGAGATTGGCAGAACATTTTGAGAATTTGCTAAACCGAGATAGAGTTGCAGGAAAAGATATAGAGGAAAATGAAAAATTTTGTGATACCTTGGATGTGAAGGAAGATTTGTTTTGTGAGGACCAATTAGTGAAAGTACTAAAAGCATTAAAAATTAATAAGGCTCCAGGAGCTGATAGGCTGATAAATGAGTCTCTTAAATTTGGTGACTCTGAGGTTAGAAATAAGGTACTGAAGATTATGAATATGATTTTTGAAAAAGGGGAAGTGTCTAACGATATTTGGAAAACCTAAATTATGCCACTTTATAAGAAAGGTGGTAAAAGTGACTGTGTTAATTATCGAGGCATTAGTCTGGTTCTGTAGGTAGCCAATTACTTAATAATATGATACTTTTTAGACTGAGAGATACCGTAGACAAAGTTTTAAGAGAAGAACAGTGGGTTTTAGAAAAGGTAGAGGATGTATCGACCAGCTTTTCCCTCTTAGGTTAATAATGGAGAATTGCCTGAGTTGTCAAACACATTTGGTCCTCAGTTTTATAGATTATGAGCAAGCGTTCGATTCTGTTAATAGAAGATTTTTAGTAAAGGTTTTATCCTTGTATGATATACCAGAAATATGCATTAAAGTGATTAGTGCTGTGTACGAGAATAACAATGCTGCGGTTAAGGTAGGAAATGAGGTTAGCAGCTGGTTTTGTATTAAATCAGGAGTTAATCAGGGTTGTGTTCTATCCCCCTTTATATGGATCATTTTGAGGGAATTTGTCTTAAGGAGCACAGAAAAGGCATTGGGAGACCATGGAATCAAATGGGGAGGAAAAAGTCTCCTGGACGTAGACTATGTTGAGGATTAAGCATACTAGAGGAAAGTGTGAGCAAAATAAATAAACTTTTAGTGGTTTTGCGAGTTCAGGGTGTTAGAATAGGTTTAAAAATTAATGTTAAGAAGCCTAAGTCACTAAGGCTAGGAATAAGTGAAGATGAAAAGGTGACGTTAAGTAATAAAAAAGATTGATCAGGTGGGAAGCTTCACTTACTTTGGTAGTATTATTAGTAAAGATGGTGGGAGCAGTGAAGATGTTAAAAGTAGAATAGCCAAGGGTCAGGGTGTTTTTTCACAGTTAAAAAAAGTTTCGAAGAATAGGAAGATAAGTCTGCAAACCAAGATTAAAAAACTCGAAGCTACAGTGATGACAGTGGTCAAATATGGCTCTGAAGCATGTTCGCTTCAAAAAGCAGATGAAGATTTGCTAAATGTTTTCGAGAGAAATTGCTTAAGGATTGTTCTGGGTACCCGGCTGACTGACCGTATTTCACACAATAGGCTGTATGAAAATTGTGGTTCAATACCACTCTCTAGGGCTATAATGAAAGAAAGGTCGAGGGGGCTAGGGCAAGTTGTGTGGATGAAAGATGACAGATTGCTGAAGATTAATATTTTCGGCAAACCGTCTAGGGCTAAACGGAAAGCAGGTCGCCCTTGTCTGGGATGGGAGGATGTCATAAAGAAAGATTTAAAGGAAATGGGAACTTCGTGGGAGGGTGTAAAAAGAAAGGCTTTGAATAGACTTGGATGGAGGAGGAGTGTGCGTAGCTGTGTTGGCCTCAGGCAGCTTGGTACTGCGACGATTTGTTATTTGTAGTAGTAGTAGTAGTAGAAGTCCAATCTCCTATTTCCCGTAAATACAATCTCCTTAATGGCTAAAAATTACTCTTACTCAGGGTAGGAGAATATTCTCACTTAGATTTGTCAAGAAGACCCCTTCCCCCCATTCCTAAGGATAACTTATAGAAAAAAAAACCTAAAATAGATTCCTCTCCCCAGAACATATAGGTAGGTTCTTATAATATTATAGTGCACTTTAACGGAAAAATGCTTGCTTTAAAAACTAAACATAACTTCACTTTCAGTTTTTTGTTGTACAATACATGACTGAAGATTTTACCCTTTCATTTGAAGACTTATATAATGAGCTGGCCCAAATCTACAAAAGCTCTCAAAAAGAAGAAGAGAAGGTGGGTCTTCTTACAGCAACCGACCGACAACACTCAGCTACTCTTTTTGAAAACCTTTTGAAAGGTAAGATCTTTTGAATATTAAACAAACAATTAGCAAAGCCTTTTATTTCTTGATCTGAACAGAAATTGGCAATCAAAATTTCCTAATTTTCATAGAGCCATGCATTTGATAAAAAAAAGTCTTGATAATTTAAGTCGATAAAATCAAATGAGTTAAATATTGTTGATGAAATTTTTGAAAGTAATAGGTGGAATTTAATTCCTAGCATATCTGTAGATAATATGACTGTTTATTCCCGAAAATGGTACTTTTATTTTTAAGGTAATAAGATTAAAATGTGTAATAATACATTGTTTATTGTTGAATATTCACTTGAAAACTGTGCTAAATATCTAAGACTATTCCATTCTTTTCAAAAACGCCATCTAATATAAGAATTTATGGGATGAGCTATCGATCAAAAAGTGCCATATGTCTTGACGCAATATTTTTTCGCTGAGACTTCAAACAAATTTTGTCTTCTCTACATATTTCTGCTTTTTACCTTAGAAAAATAAATTGAATTATGAGAATAAGCTATCAAAATGAATAAGTAAAATGAGGAGTTGAAACTGGAGATCGAAAAGGTCAGTGGGTTCCAAAGAGTCTGTGGAGTTAGTACAGAGTAGACTTCAAAAGTTTCTGAACAATTCTGATCATGATTAAAGTTGTCAAAAAATAGTTAACGCGCTATTCAAATAAAGTCTACAAGCTGCATATACATAACCATTGAAAAAGAGTTAATGGAAAAATTCCATGATAAATGAAGATTGTTTCCTTCTAAGACAGTAACCGCTAAATCTTGTATCCAGATATTTTGGGCATGTAACCAACAGCCACCTTCAGCGAAAAAAAATCAATAAAGTTGTTGAAAACAATAAATAGTTAAAAGGAATGAAACAGAAAATCTTTCATTTAAGTTTAAAATCTTTCCTTTAACTTATTTGTTTATGTAGTGTAGATTTTAGGATTTTATGTAGCGTAGAGGATTTAGAGATTTTTGGACAAATGAAAATCCTCTACTGGTACTCACTTCAAATGTATTGTTTATACAAGAATCCTGTTTCTCCTTAAATTCTGTTCAAAATTCGGCCGAAACTGTATGAAAAATTCTGGTTGGGATCAGGGCTTCCACTATCCCCGAATTTTCGGAAATTTCCCCGAAAATCTATGTGTCTCTTCGAAAAAAAATTTGGTTCCCCAAATCCCCGAATATCGAACAACCACGGAGTCACCCTAAGTAATTATCTCTAGTAAACATTACTTTACATACTGTAAATCTTCACTACCCTCTTGTTCGTTAATTTTTGTCTCCTGTGCTGCTTTGCATAAAAACCAGACCGATACAAATTAAGTATAGACCGTTCTTCATATCTTTCACATAAGTATCATTTTCCCGCATTTAGATTAAACCATTTCGAATGCAGTATTCCAAATACTATCAGATTCTTACACGTATATCATTCGTGGTCAAGACAATCTTGACAAAATTAGCCAAGAACTATACTTGAAGTTGTTTAACGGAACGCTCAGATGGATTTTGCGTTTTGAAATTGAACTTCTAAAGAAAGAGAATTGTTTTGAAAGCCGAATCATAAGTTTCTATTTGGTTTTCTTTTGCTAATTTTGGTTTTGGACATACTGTATTAATGTTTAATACTTAATGATTGAACGCATAATGTATTGAAGGAAATGATCTTTTTTCCACGAATTCTTATCATTTAAATTTTTGGTTCATTCGGTGTGTAAAATTTAAGTTCTTTTCTTTTTTATTTAAGGATTGTATTTGTCATACCATCCTTTATCCTCAAACGTATTCATCCAGCACTCCCCTTATTTTGCTCACACTTTCCTCTAGGATGCTTAATCCTCAACATAGTCTACGTCCAGGAGACTTTTTCCTCCCCATTTGATTTCATGGTCTCCCAATGCCTTTTCTGTGCTCCTTAAGACAAATTCCCTCAAAATGATCCATATAAAGGGGGATAGACCACAACCCTGCTTAACTCCTGATTTAATACAAAACCAGCTGCTAACCTCATTTCCTACCTTAACCGCAGCAGTGTTATTCTCGTACACAGCACTAATCACTTTAATGCATTTTCCTGGTATATCATACAAGGATAAAACCTTTACTAAAAATCTTCTATCAACAGAATCGAACGCTTGCTCATAATCTATAAAACTGAGGACCAAAGGTGTTTGACAACTCAGGTACTTCTCAATTATTAACCTAAGAGGGAAAAGTTGGTCGATACAACCTCTACCTTTTCTAAAACCCACTGTTCTTCTCTTAAAACTTTGTCTACGGCATCTCTCAGTCTAAAAAGTATCATATTATTAAGTAATTGGCTACCTACAGAGACCAGACTAATGCCTCGATAATTAACACAGTCACTTTTACCACCTTTCTTATAAAGTGGCATAATTAAGGTTTTCCAAATATCGTTAGACACTTCCCCTTTTTCAAAAATCATATTCATAATCTTCAGTACCTTATTTCTAACCTCAGAGTCACCATATTTAAGAAACTCATTTATCAGCTTATCAGCTCCTGGAGCCTTATTAATTTTTAATGCTTTTAGTACTTTCACTAATTGGTCCTCACAAAAAAAAATCTTCCTTCACATCCAAGGTATCACAAAATTTTTCATTTTCCTCTATATCTTTTCCTGCAACTCTATCTCGGTTTAGAAAATTCTCAAAATGTTCGGCCAATCTCCCTTTAATTCTTTGGTCATCGCTAATTGTGGCCCCGTTCCTGTCTTTAACTGGGCCAAGTCCGGAATGACTGAAAAGTTTCTCTCAAATTCTCATCCTGGAGTCTACCAGCATCATAACTACCCGGGAGGTAGTTACCCCTATCCGAAATTTCAGCTTTAAATTAACCCTAGACTCTATTAGATGGTAACCTTTAATTTTAAAATCAATAACAGTACTCCCATATAACCTAGTATCTTGTATTGAACCTGCCAGTCTTCGGTTTAGTTAACATAATCAATAAGGTTTACTGTCTTACCATTAAGTGAATACCATGTTAACTTAGCCATTTTATGACCAAACACCGTATTGGTTATAACTAGATTGTTATACCTACAAAATTGCAAAAGTCTGTATCCATTACTGTTTTCTTTTCCTACGCCAAATTTACCTAGGCTAGGATACCATCTAACCCTATTTCTACCAACCTAGGCGTTAAAATCTCCTAGTAAAAACATCATATTTCTACCTGGGACCCTGTCTTCTACTACCTGTGTCTTCTACTACCTTCAGACTTTTAGATTTTTAGACTTTGTTACTTTGTTTCTGCTACAACTACTACTATCAACTCACTGAAGTAACAAAACTTCCTGAGGCTGGTGCAGCAACGAACGCTGAATTTCCATCCTAATATATTTAAAGCTTAATTTCTCCCCCTTTCCCATGTAGTTCCAAATTCCTTTAAATCTTTTCTTACAACCTCTTTTCATCCAATTTGGAGACGACCTGCTTTTCGTTTGGCAACAGATGGATGGCCAAAAAGATCAATTTTCCGACTCTCTAATGTAGTTCTAAATGTCTTTAAATGATTTATTATGACCTCTTTCCATCCCATTTGAAGACAACCTTCTTTTCGTTTGGCCTCAGATGGATGGACAAAAAGTGTAATTATTCCCTATCTCCCATAAAATTCTAAATGCCTTTAAATATTAGTTCGGACCTGTTTCAATCCCATTTGGAGACAACCTTCTTTTCGTTTGGCCCCAGATAGACTTCCAAAATGCTTACTTTTTTCCGATATCCCATGTAGTTCTCAATACCTTTAAGTATTTTGTAACGACCTCTTTCCATCCTATTTGGAGACAGCCTGCTTTTCGTTTGGTCCAAGATGGATGGCGAAAAAGCTTAATTTTTACCCATCTACCATAAAAGTCTAAATGTCTTTAAGTATTTCGTTACGACCTCTTTCAATCCCATTTGAAGACAACCTACATTTCGTTTGGCCCCTTATGGACGTCCAAAAAGCTTAAATTTTACCCATCTCCCATAAAAGTCTAAATGCCTTTAAATATTTTGTTACGACCTCTTTCCATCCCATTTGGAGACAGCCTGCTTTTCGTTTGGCCCCAGATGGATGGCAAAAAAGCTTAATTTTTACCCATCTCCCATAAAAGTCTAAATGCATTTAAGTATTTCGTTACGACCTCTTTCAATCCTATTTGGAGACAACCTACATTTCGTTTGGCCCCAGATGGATGACCAAAAAGCTTAATTTTTACCCTCTCCCATGTAGCTCTAAATGCTTTTAAAATATTTTGTTACAACCTCTTTCCATTCTATATGCAGACAACCTGGTTTTCTTTGGCCCCAGATGGATGTCAAAAAATCTTAAGTTTTTCCCATCGTTTTGTTACAACCTCTTTCCATCCTATTTGGAGACAACCTGCTTTTCATTTGAACCCTGTCTGATGTCCAAAAAGGTTAATTTTTCTCTCTCTCCCATGTAGTTCTAAATGCCTTTAAATATTTTGTAACGAACTCTTTTCACCCTATTTGAATAAAACCTGCTTTTCGTTTAGCCCCAGATGGACGGCCAAAAAGTTTAATTTATCCCCATCTCCCACAAAGATCTAAACACCTTTAAAAATTTTCTTACGACCTCTTTTCAACCTATTTCAAGACAACATGCTTTTAATTTGGTCTCAGATGAATGGCCAAAAAGCTTAATTTTTCCCATCGTTTTTTTACGACCTCTCTTCATCCTATTTAGAGACAACCTTATTTTCGTTTGGCCCCAGATGGATCTCCAAAAAGCTTAATTTTCCCCCTCTCCCCTGTAGTTCTAAACGCCTTTAAATATTTTGTTACGACCTCTTTCCATCCTATTTGGAGAAAACCTACTTTTCGCAAAGTTCTAAATGCCTTTAAATATTTTCTTCCGACCACATTCCAACCCGTTTCGAGACATCTTGCTTTTCGTTTGGCCCAAGATGGATTTCCAAAAAGCTTAATTTTTACCCACCTCCCATAAAAGTCTAAATGCATTTAGTCACCTGCTTTTCGTTTGGCCCCACATAAAGGTCTAAAAAGCTTAATTTCCCCCCTCTCCCATGTGGTTCTAAATGCCTTTAAATATTTTGTTACGACCTCTTTCCACCCTATTTGGAGAAAACCTGCTTTTTGTTTGGCCCCAGATGAATGGCCAAAAAGCTCAATTTTCCCCCTCTCTCATGTAGTTCTAAACGCCTTTAAATATTTTGTTACCACCTCTTTCCATCCTATTTGGAGAAATCCTACTTTTCATTTGACCACAGATGGATGACCAAAAAGCTTAATTTATCCCCATCTTACAAAAAGTTCTAGATACCTTTGAAATTGTCTTGCGACCTCTTTTCAACCATTTAGAGACAATCTGCTTTTCTTTGGCTCCAGATGGATGGCAAAAAATCTTAACTTTTTCCCATCGTTTTTTACGACCTCTTTCCATCCTATTTGGAGACAACCTGCGTTTCATTTGGCCCCAAATGGATCGCCAAAAAGCTTAATTTTTCCCCCTCACCCGTGTAGTTCTAAACATCTTTAAATATTTTGTTACGACCTCTATCCAGCCCATTGAGAACCATCTTGCTTTTAATTTGGCCCCACATGGATTGGCCCCAGATGGATATCCAAAAAGTTTATTTTTTCCCCCTCTCTCATGTAGTTCTAAACACCTTTTGTTACAACGTTTTAGAGACAACTTGCTTTTAGTTTGGCCCCAGATGGATGGCCAAAAAGTTTAATTTTTCCCCCTCTCCCATGTAGTTCTAAATATCTTTAAATATTTTGTTACGACCTCTTTCATTTGGAAAGAGGACATTTGGAGACAACTGCTATTCATTTGGCCCCAGATGGATATCCAAAAAGTTTAATTTTCCGCCCTCTGCCATGTAATTCTAAATGCCTTTAAATATTTTGTTACGACTTCTTTCCATCCTATTTGGAGACAACCTGCTTTTCGTTTGGCCCCGGATGGATGGCCAAAAAGTTTAATTTTCCCCCCTCTCCTATTTAGTTCTAAATGACTTTATATATTTTGTTACGACCTCTTTCCATCCCATTTGGAGACAACCTGCTTTTCGTTTCGCCCCAGATGGATGTCCGAAAAGCTTAATTTTCCCCCTCTCCCATGTAGTTCTAAACGCCTTTAAATATTTTGTTCCGACCTCTTTCCAACCCATTTAGAAACATCTTGCTTTTAATTTGGCCCCAGATAGATGGCCAAAAAGTTTAATTTTTCCTCATCTCCCATAAACTTCTAAATGCCTTTAAATATTTTCTTACGACCTCTTTACAACCCATTTGGAGTTTGGCCCCAGATGGACGGCCAAAAAGCTTAATTTTTCCTCTTCTCCCATAAACTTCCAAATGCCTTTAAATATTTTCTTACGACCTCTTTACAACCCATTTCGGGACAATATGCTTTTTGTTTGGCCCCAGATAGACGTCCAAGAATTTTCATTTTTTCCCCTCTCTCTTGTAGTTCTAAATGCCTTAAAATATTTTGTTCAACCTTTTAGAGACATCTTGCTTTTAATTTGGCCCCAGATGGATGGCCAAAAAGTTAAATTTTTCTCCCTGTCCCATGTAGTTCTAAATATCTTTAATATATTTTGTTACGACCTCTTCCAATCATATTTGGAGCAACGGCTCATGATGGATATCCAAAAAGTTTAATTTTTCCCCCTCTCCCATGTAATTCTAAATGCCCTTAAATATTTTGTTACGACCTTTTTCAATCGCAGTTGGAATTTAGCCCCAAATGAATGGCGAAAAATATTTATTTTTCCCCGTCTCCCGAAAAAGTTCTAAATGCCTTTAAATATTTTCTTACGACCTCTTTTCAACCCATTCCGAGACAGCCTGCTTTTCGTTTGGCCCCAGATGGATGGCCAAAAAGTTCAATTTTTCCCCTGTCCCATGTAGTTCTAAATGCCTTTAAACTTTTTGTTACGACCTCATTCCATCCCATTTGGAGACAACCTGTTTTTTATGTGGCGCCAGATGGATGGCCAAAAATCTTTATTTTTCCCCCTCTTCCATGTTTTTCTAAATATCTTTAAATGGTTTGTTACGATCTTTTTCAATCCCATTTGGAGTTTGGACCCAGATGGATGGTCAAAAAGCTTAATTTTTCCTCATCTCCCATAAACTTCTAAATGCCTTTAAATATTTTCTTACGATTTATTTCCAACCCATTCCGAGACAGCCTGCTTTTCGTTTGGCCCCAGATGGATGGCCAAAAAGTTCCACTTTTCTCCCTCTCCCATGTAGTTCTAAATTCCTTTAAATACTTTGTTACGACCTCTTTCCATCCCATTTGCAAACAACCTGCTTTTTGTTTGGCCCCAGATGGACGTCCAAAAAGCTTAAAATTTTCCCCTCTTCCATGTCGTTCTATGTGCTTTTAAATATTTTGCTACGACCTCAGCCATCTCATTTGGAGACAAACCGATTTTTGTTTGGCCTTAGATGGAGGACCAAATAGCTTAAATTTCCCCCTCTCCCATGTATTTCTAGATACCTTCAAATATTTATTGAAGAACTCTTTTAATCCCATTTGGAGACAACCTGCTTTCGTATGGCCCCAGATGGATGGCCAAAAACTTTTTCCCATTCTTTCATGTCGTTCTAAGTTCCCTCAAATATTTAATTACGGCCTCTTTCCATTTTTATTTGGAGACATTCTGCTTCTTTTCCCCAGATGAAAGTTCAAAAAGCTTAAATTTTCCCCCTCTTCCATGTCGTTCTAAGTGCCTTTAAATATTTCATTACGACCTCTTTCCATCCCATTTGCAAACAACCTGCTTTTTGTTTGGCCCCAGATGGACGTCCAAAAAGCTTAAATCTTCCCCCTCTCCCATGTAATTCTAAATGCCTTTAAATGTTTTGTTACGTCCTCTTTCTGTCCCATTTGGAGACAACCTGCTTTTTGTTTGGCCCCTAATGGATGACCAAAATCTTAATTTTTCCTACTCTCCCTTGTAGTTCTAAATTCCTTTAATGTTTCGTTACGACCTCTTTCTTGGCTCCAGATGGATGGCCAGAAAGCTTAATTTTTCCCCATCTCCTATAAAGTTCTTAATACCTTTAAAAATTTTGTTACGACCTCTTTCTATCCTATTTGGAGACAACCTGCTTTTCTTTTAGTCCCCGATGGATGGTCAAAAATTTTAATTTCTCCCCCTCTATTGTGTAGTTCTAAATTCCTTCAAATATTTTGTTACGAACTCTTTCCATTCCATTTGGAGACAACATGCTTTTCTTTTGGCCCCAGACTTATGGCCAAAACAATCAATTTTTTTCAATATGTCATTTTCATCTTTAAGACATGGCTTAGCCGTCTTAACCAGTCTTTTATTGCAGCCTTGGAAAGTTGGTACAATACATATTTTCCTTGCAGCTTACTTGTTGATATACCGTCAAGTCAGTCAAAAAAATTCTTAAGACTAGCTGTAGAAAACTCCTTAGTTAAAATGTAGCAATGGTGAAGAACTCATTTGCCTGAGACATGCTTTACCGCTGTTATGACTGCAGCCTCCAATATTCTAATTTTGATTGGATCCTTGTTTTCTATTCTTCCACTTTATGGTCAACAATAAAAAACACTCTGTGCCTTAGCAATTCTACCGTTTAGATCTTCACTAAATGTACCGTCTTAACTAATAATACTAGATTAAAAGTAAAGAAAAGCAATGATATCCCAGTTAATATCAGGGCAAAACCAAAGGAGTATTTCAAAGCAACCTATAGAAAAGTCTCAGCTAGGTTGGGCAATCATCCCCCGGACAAACTTTCTTAAATATTTTAAACAAAGTATAAGTTTCAGATTAATACAGCTTTCAGGAATCCCCACTCAAATAAAAAGTCATGAAATTCTCTGAAGGTGTCATTTACTTAACGTAATTAATGATATTTATAATACAACAAACAGTTTGCCCAGAAAATAACTGTTCACCCTGTTCTGGTTTGTTCTCGTATTTATATAAGTATCATGTTTAAAGATACGAAAAAAAAGAATAAAAAAAAGAATCCAATATTTTTCAAGAAAAAATTCTTTGATGGATGTATAATATACTGTCTGTTTCACCATAATATATTGTCTATATTTATATATATATATATATATATATATATATATATATATATATATATATATATATATATATATATATATATATATATATATATATATATATATACATATATATATATATATATATATATATATATATATATATATATATATATAATATATATATATATATATATATATATATATATATATATATATATATATATATATATATATATATATATATATATATATATATATATATATATATATATATATATATATACATATATATATATATATATATATATATATATATATATATATATATATATATATATATATATATATATATATATACATAATATGTATATATATATATATATATATATATATATATATATATATATATATATATATATATATATATATATATATATATATATATGTATATATATATATATATATATATATATATATATATATATATATATATATATATATATATATATATATATATATATGTATATACATATATATTTACAAACTAATGTAAATATAACATTGTCAATCAAAACGACAGTAGATTCTTATATCACTAGCCGAGTTATCTATGTAGATCATTTTTTGCTTGTTCTTCATATATAGATAGCAGCACTAAAACGTCTGATTACAGTAGAAATAAGCCATAAATTCTTTAGGTATTTTTTTTTTGTGATAATCCTTAGTTCACATATGCTGCGATTAAAAAAAAAAAAAAAACTCACAAAAATACTTGTAAAATCACTTATGCGGAAAAATCGCGTCAAAGCAAAAAGCAAGTAAATGCTTAACTGGTAATCCAATTTCCATCGACACCACTTCCAAAGCTTTTGTTAATTCAATTTTATTTGGGTAATTTCAATTTTTGTTGTATAAGACTTCATTAATATTATAAAAATCATCCTGGCATTGAATCACTATAGAATCAACCTGGTGTTCCTTCAGAAAATATTTTAGAAAATATCATATATACTGATATACTGATATATGCTGATATCAATTTAAAATGCTTTCCAATTCTTAACAGTTAGATATTAACTTGAATTCTGAGTACATTTTCTAGCATGCGTTGGACGATTTCAACGCATTGGGATAAAAGTTTTTTTGCAAAATGTTAGTAAAAATTGTCCAAAATCTTCAAAAATAATCTAGTTATCAGCAAAAGGCTGTCTGCGCAAACTAAGGGTAACAGAAAGCTAATCAACCAATGAAAACACGAGTTAAGTGTTTTTCGAATAAAGCACAAGAAAACTAATTGGCTCATTGGCTGATTCATTGACATTCTGTTGTGTTTGACACATAGTTGAATCGGTGCTATAAATATATGCACCCAAAATCGTATGACCATGTAACTAATGAATTATTTACTATAGCCATTATATGGTCTATTTGATCTTTTTTCAGGGATAAGTCTTGCTCTACTCGAATGTTGTTTAAAAAATGCATGATATTATAAAAATAAATAAAACTAGTCCCTCTAATAGTGTTGAGACCTGACATCTATGTAAGATTTACATAGATATATGACTATCTTCAATACAAAATACGCTACAGACACACTAGCAAGCTATCATAAGTTAAATATATCTTTGCATACATAGTTATTTAACTAAACTAATTATACAAATATCTATGATTAAATAGGGAAGTCCTAAGAAGCTAGAAATTTACTCAAACATTCTCAAGTACTGCAGGCATGAAGTTGAACTGAATTAAATGATTAGTGATACTTAAGGATATGTGAATTAACGATAGGATTTCTTAAACTGGTTAAAACTCAACCAAGCCTGAGCATTAAATATATTATTAAATAAAAATAATTAACAGAATACATTGCATTTCAAGAAAAACAACCTAAATTTTCTCTTAAAATTTCGAGTTAGACCTAAATTCCTTATTACTAGGCTCAAATATAAAAATTCGAAATACGGAGTTTGAAAGTTAAATTTAATAGTAAGATTTTATCAGAATTACCTCATAGGGCTCCATTATAGAAAAGGCATCAGAGAATGAAGGTAGTTCTTATATCTAAGATCTTTCGTCTTTCTGCAAAAATTATCGTTTTTTCAACTCATCTTTGTTCTAAGATCTTAAAGCTCACTGATGTTAGCAAACGGCGTGAAAGACGCCATCTTTCTGCCATATAGAACAATGATGAGAGAACTTTGATGATATACTCATGATTGTTCTCAGACTGCTGATCAGAGCAGAATGATGAAAGACGTTTGCATAAAAACGACCAAAGATGTAAGATCTTAGTTCAAAGATTTTACTTTTAAGCGTTTTCTGACAAAAGATGTAAGATCTTAGCACATTGATTAGTGAAAAAACGGCCTTAATGATTCAATGAACTAGAGTGGAGATTTATTGCCATCTAGCATAAAAGAAGATAATATAATGATAGCTCTGCTGCAGTATAACAAATTTGAAATATTGAGATGGTTTAATATAACAATTGATTAAATATAAACTAGAATCAAACTCACCATTATTTTTCATCCTTAACGGTCATCCCAGTAGGCATGGGTGCCGTCAGGGGAGAGGGGGGGGGCATTGACCCCTCCTTGGAAATTTGGAACTATGAAGTAATTATATGGAAAACAAAGGAAAAAGAGCAAAATAGGGGAAAACCATGGAAAAAAATGTGTTGCCCCATTGTAGACTCCAATCCAAAATATTTTGACTCTCAATAAGGGAAATATAAGTCCTAGATTGTGACTGAGTGACCCCTTTCCAATTACTCACGTAGTCTTAGCGATTGGTCCTTAGATTTAAAAGCATCAGCTACAGCAGTAGCTTCATTTTTATCACTTACGACGAGGCACCAAGTATTTTTTTCCCCAGTCTAAGCTTAAGCTCATTTATCGCCGACTTCGAGTCGCCACACAAGTTATCGATAAAGGTTTTGCGGTCCTTGGGGTCGTTCATCTCTTTAGGTGGATTCTTTAATATAATGGCAAAAGAGGGTTTGGATGATTGTGCGGGGGCTTGAGAAAAAAAAGGCATTGGGTTGCGCTTCGACAGGACGTAATTATCGAAGTTGACACATAGTTCTTTAACTTTACGAGTAAACGTAGTACTTGATTCCCCTTCGATAACTGGTACTTCGTCAGGCACTTGCAGCACGAAACGTGGTAGCGGTATTTGCTTTTCATCACACTTTTCAAAAATTTCAAGCATGTCCAGACAGTTATCTGCAGCTTTCTGTCGATCACTTGGGTGATTCGTGCAATTTGCGAAATTCCACAATATTTTCTTTGCTTCCATTAACGAATCAGGGCTAAAAAAGTCCGCACCAGTTTTCGCAATATCGGCGTGAACATTATTCTGGCCTTCACCCGTGTAATAATTTCAGTGGGCGTAATATTTTAAACTACAGTTTTAGGATCTTTTACAGTCTTGCAAAGCAGTTAGTTAGGCGTAAGAAATTTTATGGAAAATATATTCTGCTCAAATTAATTAAAAAAAAATAAAACTGAAATTAAACACCAAGTAAATTTGTTTGAATATCTAGGCCTATCTTTACAACTCCTGACGCTTGAACAATTAGTAACTAGAAGTTCCAGTGTATTATGGAATTGCCCGTTTCGTTCCTTACAGCGTTGCTGATGGTTAGTTGCAGAAGTTGATAACTAACTGTACTGAAAATTCCCGTTTCCGGCTAAACTAGGTCCTAGAAGCTTCAGTTTTCTCGTCGAGAAGACTTATTAGCAACCATTTCCTCTTTAGTGATAATCGAGTATGAGCGAATCCGCATTTAGAAGTTTCTCTCTCTCCCTCCTCGCTGCTACAACTGCCAAGCTTACGGACATATTGCCCAGCACTGTAAAGCTCGTACTCACTGTTCGCGCTATGCGCAGACAGGACATTCGAACAAGCTGGAAACCCCCCGTCAAAATAAAATGCAATGTGCGTTGTGCAACCAGGCTGACCATCCTCGTTACAGCTACAAATGTCCTGTCTCCCAGAAACATATGTATCCCCTAAAATGAGCACTAATCTACGTGCTACATCATAGTTAATTAATGGAGGAGTCTCAGTGAAATTGTCCATAATCTAAACTCTATGTGACACGAAAGGCGTTCTCTGCCTGCAAAAGCACCTTCTAACTGCCGACAGTCTCTGTTTGTTGAGCAAAATTGCTTCAACTGCCGTAATAAGTCGTTCCGTTAGACACTCCGGGATTGGTGAGCTGAGTGGAGATACTGCTATTCTTGCTAGAAGTGTCCTCATGCCCAAACACTTTCAAGACAGTGACTATTTTACGGCAGTCAAAATTCAGAATTATTTGGCGGTCTCAGTGTATTTACCCACTGATTACCGTAATGCTAGAAAGACAATTTGTTCAAGCTTGCCGCCTAGTCAGTTCCCTCGTGTCTGGTTGTGAAGTGCAAAACCTAGCAGTAGTCCTTGCTGGTGTTATTAACTGTAACATTTTTGACGACAGTAGCAGTTGTGCAAATATTCTCAATAGTATGTGCCATCAGCTCTTGGCGTTTGAGAATACCCAAAGTTTCACATATTTCCACAACTCTGGCAGAACCTCTTCTCTGGATTTTTTCATGTGTACTCCGAATGTAAAACCAGACTCAGGATCCTCACTTATCTCCACTTTCCACACCTCAGACCATATACTTATCAGTAATGTATTCCATGATCGACTTATTGCACAGAGTGATCCCAGTCCAGACAATGGTAGTATATGGCATGAAACCACTGACTGGGCTTGTGTACATATGTTTACGTTCCGGGCTGTTAGTGATTCTATCATAGGCAGCGCAATAGCGCTGCCTAAGTAAAGAACGATGTGGGCACAATGTATTATTTATTTCTGGTTCTTGGTCTTAGACCAGGGCACTTCGTATCGAAGGAGTTGTCTTAGAAACTTCGAAAAGGGCTCATTCGATTGGAAATTGGAGTGGCTTGTGCCCTTTTTAATAGTTCAAAGTGATTGGAAGGCAACTAATACCCCTTCCACGCCCACCATTTCCCCAAACACACTCCCCTGCAGCCCTCAGGGCAAGGAATTTAAGTGATGCCCTGGGGGCAAATAAGGTTTTTATAGAAGGCTTTGTTGTGGAAACTTCAAAAAGGGCTCATTTGATTGGAAATTCAAAGGGCTAGTGCCCTTTTTAATAATCGAATGTGATTGGAGGTAAACCAACCCCCCTTTCACGTCCACCTATCACATACAAACACATAAATACATACATTCCCACCTAATACATACATTCCTCAAACACATAGAATTAAAATTTTGACATTGCCATTTTCTTCAACGCAGTTGAAAGTTCTTGAAATTAGGTCTTTGAGGATGACAACCCTCCCACAGCCCTCAGGGTAAGGGTTGTAAGTTATGCCCTGGGGGCATATAATGTTTTTTATAGAAAGTGTTGTCGTAGAAACTTCAAAAAAGGCTCATTTCATTGGAAATCGAAATGGCCAGTGCCCTTTTTAATAGTCAAAAGTGATTGGAGAGCAGCTAACCCCCCTCTCATGCCCATATTTTCCCCAAACACTCCAATCAAAATTTTGAGATAGCCATTTTGTTCAAAGTAGTTGAAAGGTCCGGAAATTATATCTAAGAGGATGACACTCCCTCCACAGCCCTCAGGGTAAAGGTTGTAAGTTATGCCTTGGGGGCATATAAGGTGTTTATTGAAAGTTTTGTCGCAGAAACTTGAAAAAGGGTTCATTCGATCGGAAATTCAAAGGGCTAGTGCCCTTTTTAGTAGTCCAAAGGGATTTGAGGGCAACTAACCCCCCTCTCATGCCAATCTTTTCCCCAAACACGTCCAATAAAAATTTTTAGGTATCCATTTTGTTCAACTTAGTTAGTTTGTTCAACGTAGTTTTAGAAATTAGGTCTTTGAGGATAACCCCCTCCGATCCCTCGGGGAAAGGGTTGTAAGTTATGCCCTGGGGGCATATAGGTTTTTAATAGATATTGATGTTGTAGAAACTTCAAAAAGGGCTCATTCGATTGGAAATTATAAGGGCTTGTGCCCTTTTTAATAGTCGAAAGTGATTGGAGGATAACTAACACTCCTCTCACACTCACCATTTCCCCAAACACATCAAATCAAAATTTTGAGATAGCCATTTTATTCGACGTAGTTAAAAAGTCTGGAAATTATGTTTTTGAGAATGATACTCCCCCACAGCTCTCAGGGCAAGGGTTGTAAGTTATGCCCTGGGGGCATATAAGGTTTTTTTTTATAGAAAGCGTTGTCGTAGAAACTTCAAAAAGGAATCATTCGATTGGAAATTGAAACGACTAGTGCCCTTTTTAATAGTCAAAAGTGATTGGATGGTAAGTAACCCCCTCTCACGCCAACCATTTCCCCAAACACATCTGATCAAAATTTTGAGATAACCATTTTGTTCAAAGTAATTGAAAGGTCCGGAAATTATGTCTTTGAGGATGACACCCCCCTCACAGCCCTCAGGTCAAGGGGTGTTAGTTATGCCATGGGGCATATAAGGTTTTTATAGAAAGCGTTGTTGTAGAAACTTCAAAAGGGCTCATTCGATTGGAAATTGAAAGGGCTACTACCCTTTTTAATAGTCGGAAGTGATTGGAGGGCAAGTAATCCCATTCTGACGCCCGCCATTTAAAACACATCCAATCAAAATTTTGAGATAGCAATTTTCTTCAACGCAGTTGAAAGTTCTGGAAATTTTGTCTTTGAGGATGACCCCCCCCCCCAGCGCTCAGGGCAAGGGTTGTAAATTATGCCCTGGGGGCGTATAAGGTTTTTATTGAAAGCTTTGTTGTAGAAACTTCAAAAGGGCTCATTCGATTGGAAATTGAAAGGGCTACTACCTTTTTTAATAGTTGAAAGTTATTGGAGAGCAACTAACACCCCTCTCACGCCCACCATTTCCACAAATACCTCGAATCAAAATTTTGAGATAGCCATTTTGTTTAACTTAGTTGAAAGATCTGGAAATTAGGTCGTTAAGGATGACAACACCCTCAAAGCCCTCAGGGCAATGGTTGTTATTTATGCCCTGGGGGCATGTAAGGTGTTTATAGAAAGCGTTGTCGTAGAAACTCAAAAAGGGCTCATTCGATTGGAAATTGAAGGGGCTAGTGCCCTTTTCAATAGTCGAAAGTGATTGGAAGGCTTGACATTTTTATAGTAAAGATCGATATGGGTACAATGTATTATTATTATTTTTTTATTTTTTTTTGCTTAGACCAGGGCACTTCGTATCGAAGTAGTTGTCGTAGAAACTTTGAAAAGGGCCCATTCGATTGAAAATAGAAAGGGCTAATGCCCTTGTTAATAGTCGAAAGTGATTGGAAAGCATCTAGTCCCCCTCCCATGCCCACCCTTCTATTTGCCCATTATTTTTAAAACTAAATGTTGCCTTAAGATTAAATCAAAATGCAGCAGTATCCCAAGAACGACTGAACGAAACTACCACAAATCAGCAACGATAAATAAATGAAACCCAAAACGAATAGAAATTACAATAAGTAACCGAGTCAAACTCAAAACAAGCAGAGATTAAAATGGGTAGGGCTCAAAACCCCTATGCCTTCCCAAGGCCAGAACATAATTTGCACTTTACTGAAAAAAACACAAATGAATGTGTATTGTCAGTTTAATATACATATAATGATATTTAGTAATCAAAATGTTAATATTATTTGATTTATTAAAGTTATAAAAGTAAAAACATTTATATTTTTTAGTAAAGTACAAATTTTGTTCTGTCCTTGGGAAGGCATAGGGGTTTTTTGACCAACTCATGTTAATCTCTGCTCGTTTTAAGTTTGACTCGGTTACTTATTGTAATTTCTGTTCGTTTTGGGTTTCATTTATTTATCGATGCTGATTTGTGGTAATTGTACGCTTGGTAGATTACTTGATTTCAGTTTTGCTCATTTTTGGTTTAATGGAGTTCTTTACTTTTCTTTAAAAAACTTATCTTGTGGAAAAAGTTTTTTTAATTAATTTTGAAAAAGATTAAAGTGCCGTTTCATCTACTTTCCCAAAAAAATATTAACCTTTGCAGAGAAGCAAATATTACTGAATATTTCTTGTGCAGAGATCGTTCACGCTCTACGCGCTGCCGAGCGTGCTAGTTTTCCCATACGAAGAGTACGTCTTGGAACTTCGAAGCATGGTTGGTCAGGTAACCCTGACCTCGTTGATTCTTGTGCTAAATCATAATTCTGGTTTCGTGTCTGGAAGGAGTGTGGTATGCCACGGTGATGTATGGTAAATGAAATTCGTCTGAAAACAAAGCGACATTTTGCGAAAGTGCTTAGGCAACACCAGGCTAAATCAGTAGCTGAACTATGAAGTAAGGCCCTAATTTCGTATGGAAAGTGCTAAAAAGAGATAATTCAAAAGCCTATAATGCTTTCAAAATTACCTGTGACCAGTGGTATGGTTACTTTAAAACTGAATTTTCCGAGCCTGATCTATCATTGTCAAATCAATATGAAAGGGAGCTTGATGGTTGCTTAGGCCAATCCATTGATGAGATCAATTATATTGTTTACTCGATCTGTGGGTACTGAGTGCATTTCTAAGCTACAAAAGAAAATTTCTCGTGGTGTTGATGGCCTCTGTGCAAAGCATTTAAGATGTGGGTCCCATCTCCTGATTCAGCATCTGACCTTACTCTTTCAGATGATATTCTGCTGTGGTATAGTTCCTGATTTTTTCGGTACTGGAGTGATAACCCTGGTATTAAGAAGGGGAAAGCCCTCTGACCAATATTCGTCTTTTAGGCCAACTATGGTGTCACCGGTTTTGTGCAAAGTTATGACGATTATTGACGAGATATCTGATAAGTTTTATACACCGGATAACCAATTCGGCTTCAAGAAAGGAGTAGGCCCCGACCACACTCACTATTTTATTGCTAATTTACTTCTACATGCTCATTAAAATAATGAAGCATTATATTTTGCTGGGTTAGACGTATCTAGAGCTTTCGACGTGGATATACATCCGCGTATCTTATTGACTGCTCATAAGCGTGGAGTTAATATTTCTGTCATCAAATCGATGTGTGATATGTATAAAAAGTTAAACGCCAGAGTTAAGGTCACCATCCCATCTGGCACGGTGGAACTCACTCCTTCAATTCCATTAAAAAAGGGGATTAGACAGGGCACTGTTACTTCTCCCCCCTGTTTAATAATACTATCATTGTGCCACAGCAGAACGTTTTAACTAAATGTATATTTAATGGTATTGATGTTTCGCTAGCTAACAATGCTGATGACATCCTTGATATTAGTAGAACAGCCTTTTAAATTGAGGAAAATTTTGGAATTCTCGATAGGGAGTATAAACGTATTGGTCTTCGATTTAATTTGAGTAAGACTGAGTTCCTGGTGTTCAATCACCATTCAGATTACCCGACAAATGTTTAGTTAGGTGAACATGTTATTAAAGCACAAGATACACTGACGTATCTTGGTGGTGTACCGACTGGGTCAAATCTTTGCGCCACGTGTAAATTTTTTAAAGATTTTTTGCCAGAAAAGCTAGGAATGCGTATGATTTACTAGTTGCGTTAAAGTTTAAATTTAGCCACCATATCTTAGCTAGCGTTTATAATGCGTTCCGCATCTACTTGCCCTTGCACCATTTTAGTCTCTTCTTACTGCTTCAGACATTAAGGATATACGGAAGTGTTTCTACAAGTATGTCAAATATATGCTACGGCTGCCTCTCTGGACTAACAACAGCTCCCTATCCTCGCGGTATGGAGTTGCAAGTCCAGTGTCCGCGGTACAGAAAAGAAATGATAGATATCCGTGGCAGATTATTGGAAAGTACCTCTGAAATTGTCCGTCGTTGATAATGTGTTTGTTCTTACATATAATTGCCCTTATTTGTATTTTTTTTCTTTTTTTCCTGTCAGATTTTCTTTGTTTTGGTTTTGTTTGTATTTATCAGAATTTATTTATTTCTTTCCATTTTCTTTCTTTATACGCCATCAGTGTTGTATTTTACATTTATGATGAGAAATAAAATTATGCATACATACATACAATTACGAGGTAACCAAAAGAAAGGAAAGCATAGTAGAAAAAAACAATGAAAAAATGTATGTTACGAGGGGGCATTTTCCGCAGGGGGGTGGACATTTTTCGAGGGTATTTTTTGCGGGGGTAATTTCCGCGCAGGTACTTTCCACGGGTGGTATTTTCCGCGGGGGTACTTTCAGCGGGGGACTATTTTCTGCCAGGGGGTATTTTTTTTGGGGGTATTTTTCGGTTTTTTCAACGAAGGTATTTTCTTGGGGGGACACTTAGGATCTTATAATCAGCATGAAAAATCAAAGATCTGTCAATTGTCGTCAAAATTTCCTTTTTAATTTAAGTTTAAATTTACTTGTTTAATTTAGTTCTTATTTGTTTTAAGTTTTAATGTTGAGTTGTTGACCCATACTTATAGGTTGAATTTTGTCTGTTTAATTTACCTATCAGAAAACCACAAACAATAATTGTTTTTGTTTTAAATATTATTAATGAATTACTGAGATTAATGACTTAATGAAAAATTGCCACTGGTATTTACAGTTCACATGTGTTCACCATTTTTTTTTTTAATTTGAAAACAATTTTGAAGTTTTTGCTGCAATGTCAGCAATAAGCCTTTTCAGCTATAGGTTCCAATCTCGTGTTCTGCCTCTAAAACCTACAATGTAAAAGGCTTGATTCACTACGCGGATTCCATCCCTGTTTGAGCCTGAAAACGAAGCTAAGACCAATTTTGGCTCCCAAATTTTCGCAACAAAATTTCCCTGAAAAATCCCCGAATCTTGAAGACTTGTCCCCGAAAACTCCCCAAATTTTTAAGACTTGTCCCCGAATTTTGATATTCGAGAGTGGAAGCCCTGGTTTGGATGCACATAATGTCCTTTGGTTTAGCTCAGCATTTCTTGAAATTTCACCTCAATACCCTTAGCCTTTACGGACACACAGGATCAAAATCCCCCCCCCCTTTACCAATGATAAATCCTGCACGTAAGAAATTGACAAATAATATAATTTGCATTCCTTGCCCCAGGGGTCGTGGGGGGCATTATATCCTTGGAGACATAATTGTTAGACCTTTTGAGTATTTACAATGAAATGGACTTTCAAAATTTTAATCAGTGTTAAGGGGATATCTGTAAAGGCAACAGGGGGGCTGGCTGCTCTCTGATCTCTCTCCGACCTCCCCGTCAACACACCTTGAAAGCATCAACTAAATGGTCGTTTCTTAGATATTACTTGTCGCCCTTTTGACCACCATCCTGTCTATAGTCTGCTTTGATTTTGTTTGACACCCCTCTCAACATTTTCTAAAATATTTACTTTAATACCCTTAGCCTTTTTGGAGACTCGTGATCAAACAAGCCCCCTTTTCCAAATGACCAACCTAATAGATAACAATGGGCAACCTATATAAGATTTCAACACTTGTCTCCATGGGCTCCAATAGGGGGGGGGGGAGGGCAGGGGGGCACCCACCCCCTGGCTGAATTATGCTGCCTTATTTTTATATTTTTGTTCTGAGATTTCTTTTATATAGCATTAAAGTTTCAATTAGACGAGGTTTGCCCCCCTGGAATTCAGCTTATGGGCGCCCAAGCTTGTCTCAGGGTCTGTGTGGTGTTATGTCATCCCTGTAGACATAGTTATTTGACCTTTGGACTATTTTTATTAAGGTAATTGTTTCAAAATTCTGGTCAAATGTCTTTGGGGGAAGGGTAGCTCGAAAAGGCATGGAAGGGGAACTATTTGCTCTCCAACCGCTTTTCAACATTCCCCTCAACATGCCCTAAAAGTTTTAATTTAACAGCCTCAGCTGTTTTTAGGAAATTGCAAGTGCGCCTTTTGACAAATTGGTTGCAAAAAGTGTACTTTGATTTAGTTTAACATACCCCTCAATAGCCCCCGAAGCTGTTAACCTTAACACCTTTAGCCTTTTAGAACATATCCAGAATCCAACATTTCCCGTTTTTCTAATGATAAATCTTGCTTGTAAAAAAGGACGCGATAAGTCCTACCCTATTACTGCTGCAATTTCTATTGCTACTACCATGACACCTGCTTCAGCTATTGTTATACATCTACTTCAAAGATTGAATTTATTTCATGTTAAATGTTTTGTTATTCAGAATTCGTTTAAAATTTACAAATGTTGCGGAGCTTTCATATACCCTTTTTATAGGCTTTAGGTATTATGTTACTTAGCCTTTGTGTAAAGCAGAAATACAAGAATCTAAATGAATGAGAGATGTGAACACATTTACAAATAATGAACTAAAACAAGAATAACATTGAATTAGCCTTTATTTATCGTGTGCATAGCATTATGCTGCATTATGCTTTCACAACCCTTTTATGATGCTGCCCCTATTCTTTTGTGTAAGACTCAAACCGAGATTTAAAATGTGGAATTCAAGTCGTATTAGCCTATCTTATAGATATGCATGATATTTGATTTTAAACATTAAAATCAAATATCAAATGATATCATGATATCATTTGATATCAAATTTCATGATATCAAATATCAAATATATCAAATGATATCATTTAAATCAAACGATATTTGATTTAAAACATTAAATTTAATACCGGGAAAAGTCATGTAACTGGACTTGAGGGTGTAGAAGAAGTTTTACGAAAATCTAAAAAAAGGAAAAAAAAAAAATAGTCACTATAAAATAATATTGTGAATTAAAACTTACCTATCAGATTTTTTGATACCCTGGAATACCCTAGCACCGGTAAAATACTCAGTATGTTGTTTTAGAGAAGGACACAAAATTTCAGAGGAAATGGTTGATGTTTGTAAAACAGTACTAGAAACAGGTGACTTAAATACAAAATACAAGAAATTAGTGAAAAATTTGTAAAAAATACAGAGATTTTGGGGAGTGGTTCACAGACTGAACACCCTACCATCTCTCTTGATTATATATCAAGCCACTTCGTACTTTCCTTTGTCGCTTTTATCTTAAATTTGACTTGTACACAGATACCCTTACCAATATTGAAGTATTAAAAGTGAATACAGGTAAAAATGACGGAAAAAGCTTAGATATGTAGGGAGGCTTATTAGATCATGTCCATAATACGAATTCCTACAAAACAAATTAAGTCCCGACGTAACTGAGATTACGACCCAAGGGCACCAAAACATATAAATGTAAGGTGAAGGAAACATTTATATAAAAAGAGAAAAATTTTCCATTGATTAAAAAGAATTTACGAAAAAATGTTGTTTTTCTTTAATCTAGGGGAGGGGGAATTACCTCTTCATCCTAACTGACACGCCCTGTTCAGCCAAGCAATAGAATTGGAAAATTAAAACTTATTTTCAAAATAAAGGTAGATGGCGTACTGGCCACTCGAAGAGATATCCTAATTCCGATAATTTTCTGAAAACCTCCCTATTTGATTTTATGAAAATAAATATATATTTGACTATTTTTAAAGAATAAGAGATTTAAAATAAAAACAAACAAAATTTGGTTATTTGGTTCGTTTTAATCCCAAATCGTCAATTTATTTGTTAAATAGATTACCTTTCGTAGGTTCTATGCATATTATTAGTTTTACTACAGTCTTAGGTTTGATGAATCGAAAAAAATATTTCTTGAATTGAAATTGTCGAGGCCTTCAAATTAATAAATAAATAAAAATGAAATATACGAGTTTTATTGTAAAAACCTTCGAATTAAAAAAAGCGTCGACATCCATCGCAATTTAAACCAATATAAAAAACTAACTTTTTGCCATCCTAACAACGATTGTTAGCAACATCTCTTACCAAAAATATGTCTTTGCCTGAAACTAAAAGTTATTAATAGCTATTGTTGACAAACCTTTCTAGTAGAAAGAAATACTTTAAGATCGTTGGCACATTTTTTGTGAAATTCTCAGAAAAAATTACTGTAGGCTGCTTTTGTTTTAAAATTTTACATTTTCTGTGTAAAAAAAAAACTAAGAGACCTGCTAATTATTTAAAATAGATACGTTTTGCTATTAAAATAATTTATCATTAAAATGAACTGTAATTTGTTTCAAATTGACAGTTTTAGTGCTTTATAGTTTTGTTTGAGATTAACAATCTGTAAAATGGTTGTGTGTTTTACAATTTCGTTTTACATTTTACTTTGTTCCTCTATTGAACTTTTAATACTCTTCCACATAGTTTTTTATGTTTAAGGTTCAGTTTTTAAACTTCTAAGCAAGCGAAAAGTTTTTACGAACTGTTGACAACAATTTTTTTTGGTACAAATTTATTTTTGTATAGCTAACAGTTAGTACCAATAACTGAGATATCGAAAATAAGCCTTTACTACGTCTCTAGGTGTTTAACTGATTTGCTTTGGTCAACATTTATTTCTCTAATCCGTCATAATAAGTAGTTGTTGCCAGTTCTTTTTTAGCAGTAATTGAGACGCTGAAAATCCGCATTTACTAAATTGTGGTTTAACTGCTAGCACATCGTGACTGGTTAAAGAAAGCCCCGAGGAACCAAAAAAATTTGAATTTTGGCTTGTTAGCTTTACGATAATTATTTGGACCTGGCTTTATTTTAAACTAGATCCAGGCTGGTAAGTTAATAATATGATCTTGATTTCGCCTTGTTTTGCCTGAAGCATAATGCTTGCTTTACTAAAACTAGAATAAAAAGAAATGGTTAGCAGATAAACTTAAGAACAGACAAAGGCGAAGTCTTAAAAAGTAGTACAGAATATTTTGGGGTAACTAAACTAAAATGTTTCATCATATCTATTTAATTGTTAACAAGCAAGTAATTAGCCAAATATAATACTAAGTGGTTAGACTAATTAGCTAGCTGAATTAATTTAGTGGGTGATTTTCAATCGATTTTCCGGAGCAGTAATTTGTGATGTTCTCACATAGCCTGATCGTATAGACGAAGAGAGCTAAATAGGCTCTTTCAGTCGTTAGTGTCGCCTTAACAACTTAGTAACATAATTAACGTAATTAGTTGTAACAACATGATTGCGTAATTACTAATGTAATTAGTTATAGTAACGTAATGAATAACATGATTAGTAGCGTACTAAGGTGTTAACGTAATTAGCACCTTAATAACGTAATTAGTTTTAGCCTTAATAGCTCTAGTTAATATACTTGATTTAACCTGGTATCATTACTTATGTTATTACCTATAACTGTATTTTCAACACATTTAAGGGAAAATTTATTTGTAAATGCAAGTATGAAACTTATTCAAAACCTTATCATGGGCAACAGCAACCTTACTGCCTTTCATGGCTATTGTTTTCCATGTCTTTTGTCGTTTAAGTAAATTCATCATTTCATATATATATATATATATATATATATATATATATATATATATATATATATATATATATATATATATATATATATATATATATATATATATATATATATATATATATATATATATATATATATATATATACATATATATATATATATATATATATATATATATATATATATATATATGAGGCATCATGATAAAACTATAAAACGGACTAGCACAAATCAGTTAAAAAGGATAATGTTAGGAAATTATCCATACTATAATGATTTTCATTTAATTTATTATTTTAATAAGTTTTTTTGTTTCTTTTTTTTGTTCACCTAATTTAAGAAGTACTTATCATAACAAGGTGCGTAACCTTTTCAAAATCCTGAGGGTGAAGGAGAGGGGGAGTTGGAGTCGATTTTCCCGAGTTCAAGTGAAAATGACCAAGTAAAAAATGAATAATGAGTCATATAGTACCCTAAAGCGTATGCTGATGATATCCTGAATCTGAGTTGCACTTTTTCTGGTTGTGAGAACACTTTCTCGAAGTTAAAAGTAGATTATCAGAAGATTGGTTTAAGTTTATTGTGGATAAAACTGTAGCTGTCGATTTCAACTTCAAAGGATACTCTGATAAATCCCTCCAACTTACTGAAACTTGTATCCCCTCTCTAAAAGCCTTATTTGCCTGGGAATGCCCATTGGAAATTCAATTAAGAAAACTATTAAGCTTGCCATCCAAAATCTTGAAAAAAGACAAGGATAGCTTATGCGTCACTTGTCTCTAACGTTACACACCTTAGTCGTTTCCATCTTTCTAAACTTTATAATAGTCTAACTGTGCCTTATCTTCTTGCCCTGTCTCCTATTTGGCAACTTTTTCCTGCTTCAAAAAAAAACTTGGTCACGGATTTATTTTAAATTTGCTAAATTCCTTTTACATATTCCCCTTAGACCAGTAACTCTTTTTAGTCACAGAAATTTAAGCTAATTTTTCCTTCCATAATTATTGATAAAAGGGTGAAAGATTTTAAACCTTCCGCCAGTAAACTAAATCAGAATTGATCCTCTTTATTTTATGATTGGGTTATGATTTTTTTTATGTCTTTTGATTTATGTTTGATTATTTTGTGATTATGATATATGATTTGTGATTATTCTATGATTATTATGATTGTAAAAATTACTTATTTTTTTCAGTGTACAAGTTTTCTTCTCCTTGTTCTTTCTTTTCCCTTATGTACTCTGTCATTTAGGGGATCTGCGTCCTTTTTTGTTTTGACAGGTTATAAATAAATTGAATTGAATAAAAACAAAGATATACTAAATAAAACTGATCTGTTTTTGTGGACGCTTGAATTTCTTTGGATGTAGGAAATTAGTGCTACATTAATTTGTAGCATTAATGCTACATGGGTGCCTAGGAAAGGCGCCCATGAGCACCTTTATGATTTTCTTCTGTTATACACAATCTACGTGTTTTGAGTGTATACACTGTATATAATCTTATCATTTATTAATGAAGTGCTGTTTTCGAGCTTCTTTCTTTACTCCGCCATTTTGTTGTTTTGACGGTGGCCCAAAATGAACTATCTATCTGTCTACCTATTGTGTAGGCCTTTCTTAGTTTTGACAAGATTTTTGAAGACGCCGAAATTCAGCTGGGATGTGGGGGTAATTGTACCCCTACCCCATAGCAAATTATGCCCCAGATCATAACACAACCGTGACAACAAGTAAAAATTAGTTCAAGATATTTTTACTGTAACTACATGTTTTACCATGTTAGGGTCCAGATTTCAACAAATTATTTTTTTTAACCTGAGAAATTAATGAAAGTATATATATTTCTAGATAAGCAGAATAATGAGAATGTTCGCACCATAAGAAGTGCAGCATTTATTGTCTGTTTTGATGATAATCCTGGAACAGATTCTGAAAGTGGAAGGATGGCGCAGATGATTCATGGTGGAGGAGCATTAATGAACTCGACAAACAGATGGTTCAATAAGACAATGCAGGTACTCGCCAATATACTTCTGTTCATTTTTTGTTACTGTTTATATTGCCATTACTGTTTATTCTGAGCATAATTAATGTGTTTATATGGCACCAGTTTCAGCAGCTATCAATGCCAGTATTGTAATCGATAATAGCTTTTTTTATGTGCTTTCTCATTTTTCTTATTGTTTATGTTGCCGTTACTGTTTCTTTGTAGCATGATTAATTTGTTGATACGACACCAGTTTTGGTAGTTACCAATGCTGGTATTGTAATTGATTATAGCTTTTCTTTTTTGTTTGCTTTCTCACTTTTGTTATTGTTTATGGTGCCGTTACTGTTTATTTTGAGCATAATTAATGTTTTGATATGGCACCAGTTTTAGCAGTTATTAATGCCAATATTATAATTGATCATAGCTTTCTGTTTTTTTATGTGCTTTCTCATTTTGTTATGGTTGATATAGCCGTTAGCTTTTATTTGTAACATGATTAATGTGCTGATTCGACACCAGTTCTGGCAGTTATCAATCCCGGTATTCTAATTGATTATATCCTTCTCGTTTTTCAATGTGTTTTCTCATTTTTGTTATTGTTTATGAGTAGTAAGGCATATAAAGCTTTAAAACTAGATAGTATAAAGCGACCAACCCCTCTATATTATTGGCATATAAAGCGAGCAAACACGTTATATTTGGAACCAGGGACGATATTGTGTAATGCAACCAGACGGGTTTCTGGGCCAACACCCATTTTTTGGGGGGCCAATGAGAGAGAGTGGAGGTTACTCCATACACGATAACTTGATTAGTAATTGGATTCAAATATAAGGAGTGATTTTCATTGTAGTTCATATTAGTAAGAGAATTGGATTCAAAGAGAGAATAGTTTATTTGAGACGATATTAACAAAGAAAATGAGTGGTACACTTACACTATTGGAGCTTGATGGTGGAGCAGGTAGCAATAATGATACAAGGGCAAGAGTACCAAACGTGGCTGTGGAAATAATACGAGGATGTAAACTAAGCCTTGAATGGGACGATATGTATGCAAGATATGTGATATCTTTGAGCAATTTAAATTGGAGGAGCAATTATGCTTTGCAGTGAAACTGAATATTGTGCATATAAATAGACTTCACGCTGCATTAGATGCACTAGTGAAATATATTGATGAAAAACAAATTGAATCAGTGATTATTATTCTTGTAATTATGCTCAATAAAATTGTTCCTAAATCGAAGATATTTGTCTTTCTATAGTATGTTAGCGTATATTTTTTAGAGTAGAAAAAAAATCCTGGTTAGTCTTAAGTTGGTTGTGAGGGTGTTAGGACTCTAAAAAATGGATAGATTTGAGAAGGAGCGCAACATGGGGAATCTTGCGTTTATGGAAAAACGTTTGATTCTAGATGATGATTTTCTGGAGTTATCCATTCAAAGGACGATATTTTCTCAGGGAATGCTTATCGATATAATAAAAATGATTCTCCACCATTAGACTATTGCATGAAGCTTTTACATCATGGTCCAAAGGCATTTAAACAATTTATTGACATATTAATCACAACAGGACAAAATGATATTGTGGATATGCTTTTAAAAACGCACAGTAGCTTAGAAACTTAAGACTTTTTCATGAGAAAGATGTTGTTCAAGGATGATCTACTCCTCTCTCTCTCTATCTCACTCAATTTCTTGATCGTAGCTCAGTTTCATTTTGGCGGTGAGAGTTTCAACACATGAACAAATGTTTCATACATGTCCACTATTCATGTATACACTGGACAGCTGGTCATCATGTGAGAATTGCACAATGCTTGATGAGTATGATGAAAAGCGCAGATTATGCAACCCGTGTAAATTGCATAGAGGATATGCTGTACAAAATAAAGGTTGCAATTCCTGTCTTGCAGGGGTGTGTGACTCTCATCCTAGAGGACACCTATGGGTAATTGCCACTATGATAAATGTAATCAATGGGAGAATACATATCCTGGTATGATTGGAAAGAATCCTAAGCGTGATCTTAGTTTATTGCTAAGTGATTGGTATTGTCGTGGCTTTAGATTGTTTTGGGAGGAGGAGCCAGGTCAGCGATTCAACTGTTGGAACAACAAAAGAATTTGGTTTCTACGTCATCGTCGTGAAGACAATGGCTACTATGATTATAAGCCAACTGATTTTGATTTGGCTGTGACGGAATGTGATTCGCCACTTGAGGACACTGTATGTGACATTGCTTCAAATAAGCAAATTGAAACATGTGGATTCTACAAAATGAATGAGAATAGTATCATTGACTATATAAAGAGATATGATAAGAGTGAAGTTACATTGTACTGTAGAAAATGTGACCCTGACATATCAGCACATCAGGATCAGTATACTTTGAATTCAGATAATTTACCTGCATTAGTCGTTCTCGACGAATACCTATACGTAGTAGAAGATGAAATCTAAAGAGTAGAAAAGTTGTTTTTGTCATGTATATAAATTATTTTCATTAATAAACAATTTCACATACGTTTTTAGAACATTTTACTCGTATGGCATTAAAATCAACATTAAACACACACTTGAAAGTATATTTTCCACTAGCTAGTCAATCAATCGAGTAAAGTCAACGTAAATGTTGAGAAAATGCTTGTAGGTATAGCCACGTCATCTGAACATGAACAAGAGTAATGCATGAAAGCCGCATGTCTTAGTCGTTAAATCCTGTACTCTCCTTTGATTTTGAATAATAGTTTTCCCACTGCTCTCAATAAAGTTGCTGATGTGGGGGATGTAGAATTTATATGATAGGCAAAGAGGATCAAAAAATTTAATATTCTTCGCTGTTTGAAAGATGCATAGCCAATGGCCTGTCTTCAATTCGATGGACTTCTATTAACAATAATTAGGGAATTGTTAACACTTGGAATTTTTTCAATGAAGTCCGATGGTATGCAATAGGACTTGTACTGGGACATTAATGGATCCATATTAAATACGCTGATTATTTGCTTTGTGTTCATGGTGCTAGGTCTAGTAGAACACTGCCGTCGGGTTTGATTTCCCAATAGGTTTCAAAATGACTCAATAATATTAGCGTGACACACTCAGCGAAAGCATCGGCAAATGTGCACTCTAAACGTGCATCCCCCGTTCGTACTATACTCATATCCTGGGTGCCAGACAGGTCCAAAACAATTACACCATGATTTTTAAAAACATTGAATCGGTTAATCCATTTTCAAATATTTGTGAATCATGATCTAGGGATTGCATTGTCAACTCAAATAGATTTCTATAGGATTTTTGTCAAATGATAGAGTGTACAGTGGAATACCATTCACTTTGCATACAAGGCTAGATAGACCAAAAAATAAAATCATGAAGGATGTAGTCCAGGATCCAACAGCACTGACACTCTTCACAAAGGCCAAAGCGAGTTTTGATGGTTTTAATGTTTAAAGTTTAATGTTTTTACCATTGGCTCTTAGCTTTTCCATTGCCAATGCAACAGAGCTCGTAACCTGTGGTTTTCGAACATGAAGAATTGCCAAACTGATAATGACATTTGTATCGGGTGCTGCAGCAAATGTTTTTCTCAAAATGAAATTCGATGCAGCAAGTTGTAACTTTATATCAATCTTGACAGTGGGGGGGGGGTAACCATTGGGATATATTAAATATCTCATGATTTAATTTTCTAACTAAATGATACTTCTGGGTCACTGCAGTAGTTAACTCACCTTCAGTATCAACACCTGATCGATATTCATAGCCCAATGACTGACCTCTTAATTCTTTATATGCCCTTGGTGTCATCATCATAAATTGTATGTAGCTTGCATAGTTGGATAAATTGTTGCTAGTGCTCAGCAATGTTCCATTAATAAATACATTATTTTGTTTGAACAGGTTGTGTAGAATACAGTTTTCATAGGACATACCATCGGCAGCAGTTTGAGTTGTATTGTCTGACTTTTTCTTCACCGCAACATTTAAATCAATAAATGTTGATGACAAATCAATGAAATAGTCCTCATTGGAAAATATCTGAAAGTGCATATTTTCCGAGAGGGGTTGCTGAGGATGAAATTGTTTATAGTAGCCATACTTGACACTGACATCAACATTTTTCAGCATTGAACAGATTGAAAGGGAACTGATTGGTGGATGTGATTCCTTGTGGGGGAGATAAGTAATCTTAAGAGAAGAAATCCTTCTTTGATCTAACAATCTTTTTCTTTTCTTCTTCTTATTGGTCTTCTTCGTTTTATTCCTCAAAGTCGTTGTTGATGTCCTTCGCTTCCGGCCTGGGTAGAGACTGATGAGTGAATGACGCCCACGCATCCATTTTAATCCCTTCACATTTTGCTGAGATTTTAATTGCTCACCAACGGCTCTTGCTGAAGATCTAATATTTTCCTTAACACTCTCGTTGAAAGTTTTACCCGACCCCCAGTCCTGTAGTGTTGAGGCAGCAAAATTTGATGCAGCAGGTACAAGATATTTTCTGGCAAGGGGTAGTGCAGAACGAATTAGCCTAGCAAACCAGCTACCAAGACCATAGCCAGACATTGTAGTACGCCCATTGTAATAGTCCAATGCATGACCTACTTGATGAGGACTCAGAGCACCAACATGACCGTCAATATCAGGACAGACAAATGGAATTCTTCTATTGTTCATCTTAGGCAGCGACGATGGGCCGAAAATGACATGTAATCACAGCTAAACCTTTTGTTATTGCTAGAGGATCACCCAATTCACTTCTTAGTGTTAACTGACAGAGTTCCAGATACGAAGTGTTTACAGGAACATACTGAAGATGCTTTATATTATAGTGATGAACATGTTCATGGGTTGTTTTTCGTTCAAGAACACGCAGGAGGGGGACATTTGAATTACCAACTCTCGATGTTTCCACAAAGGATACATATAGAAATAAGCAAGAGTCCAAGGCGAGACCAGGTGGATAATCAGCAAAAATAACTTAATCCATCCCGCTAACAGTGCCTGCGTTTTTCCCATTGATTATATTCTGTTTAAAGCCAAGAAAATCTCTCAGATTATCATTGAGATGAATCATTTCAGTGTCAACAGGTGAGGTAATGTAAATCCTATCGTGTTCCATTGAATAATTAAAATGGAATGTACCTTTCCTATGATATGAGATTTTTCAATTGGTTGCACGACACAAATTCGTCATAGTACCATATTCTTTATATCTCAATGTAACATTTGAATAGTCACTAGACTTAAATGCTTCAACCCATTCATACTCGACTAAGAGTGACCAATCGAATGGTATAACTTTTATCTCATACACACGATCTTTTCTCAGGATATCATAGTTATTTTGAGAATACAATCGACAAGAGCCACTTCCTACTTTCCATCGTCGAATTTGATGGCTGGGGAGTGTTTCGTCCAAAAATCACTAGTTTTATTCAATTCATTGCAGAGGGATCGGAGACGTTGGATATACATGATACATAAAAATCATTGGGCATTATCAATATCTTCAATACTGATCCAAGAATCAAAGTCAGAGTTGTATTCTAGCCACCGAACAAGTAACTGTTTCCTACCCCTGCGAATGCGAATCTTTAATATCTTTTCAATTTGAAAGATTTCACTATTATTTTTAACTTTTTGTAGTTCATAGTCATAAAAGCCGCCAAGAATCTCTTTATCTTAGGTATCCCGCAAACGATAAGTTATGGGTTTGGTGTCTAGGATTTTTGCCACTTTAAATAGTTCAGTGGACCACAAGTAATTACCCTTTATAAAAACATTAATCGTTCTATTAATTCGAACGGTATCACCAACATTGAATTTTTTCTTCTTCACGATCGTTTCATTGGAATATTGTTTAAGAAAAGTATCAATTGTATCATGATCAGAATGATGAAGTTCCGTTGGGGTTGAGTTGGACAATGATCGATGAGGTCATTGATTATAAATCAAAATGATTTTATCTAAATCATGAAAAAAAGCAGGTGTATTTTTCAATGTACAATATCTTGAAATTAAAAGTCGAATAGTTCTTATCAATCGTTCGGCCAATGCAGCCTTTATAGGACCATGACTATGATAGAGCAGTGTATTATATTTCATTAGTACTTTTCAACATGGGGATTAACAAATTCAATAACGCGATCCGTTAGAATTTTTTTATACCAATCCTGTTCGAGAATACTTTCTATACCCTGAGCAACTTCAACAACACCTCCCTTTGACCGCAATGGAATGGCATATGCATAGCGACTATAAACATTGATTGCAAGTAGAATGAGCTTGTTAGGTGTATTGTGACGCTTTTGAATCTTCTCTAGAGTCAAGAGATCTGCTTGCATTATATGTAGGGGGAAAAGGCTTTAGTTTTTTGATAATGATTAGCACGATGCCTATGATTTCTATGCAGAGTGTAACTTATTTCATTTTGTAGGTAGTCTTGAACACTTTTAGTGTGAACACCAGTGACTTTGGAAAGAGTGGTGGGGGAATTTAAACTTCCCACTTCACCAATATTTTCATAAACACGTTTCAGAACTTCAACCATTTTGAACGTAAATGCGTAGTGTAACGTCCAATACCCTTTTGTATACTAGTGCGTGGTGGTGGTTGTGACATTGACTTGATACGTCTTTGCTTTTGTCTAGCTATCAGTGGTTTGCTCCCCATCCTCCGCTTCATTGTCAAATCAATTTTTCCACTAGGTGTGCTAGTATTTTCAAAGATTGATTTAAAATCTTCTTCTTGTTCATGTTTTAATGCTGTTGACGATGAGGGTGCATGTTCATTTAATGTTTTAGAATTTGCCTATTGCTTATAAGGCTTTTGGGGAAGTTTAAAGTGTTTAGAAAGTCGTATAGATGACTGTCAAAAGATAATAGTCCTTTACGATTTGTAACCATATCGTATATTAAATCAAGTAGATTATAGCTCTTGCCCTGAATTATAATCCCTTTCCCATTGCTATCAACTTGAATATGATCTTGACCACTTTCTATGAGATAGGTCATGAGTCGTTTACTTTGTTCACGATTTGAGTGCGGCATTAGATTTCCAGTGCTCGACACTATTGAATCCATTTCCACCTTCTTTAAATGTGTTCCAGCAGTGATAGCAAAAGAATCCTGAGGAGATGGTTCTTTTTTGTGATCAATGCCACTGGCTATCGCACGATAGGGCTTGTGTTTGTCCACTTCGGCGAAGTGCATCTTGATGTAAAAGCAGTTTTATATCATCTTCAATATTCTCGTTGTCAATGAATTTACTCAAATTGTCCTCAAAGTTATCCACGGGTGAGAGAGCGAGTTCTATTGGAGTCAATTTATAGAGTTTAGCCATCTAGAGAAAATTGTTTACAAGTCCTGCAATTATTAGCAGTAAAAGTTAGGAAAAGCTACCACCTGCTTGAAGAAGACGTTTCCTTTTAAAATTCTTTCCTTTCTTTTTACAGGCCAATGTACGTACAATGGAACGATGTTGCTTTGCCTGTTGCTTAACTACTTCTGGCAGTTGAACATTGCCCTCGGTTAAATTTAAACAAAGTTCAGATATTAGATCAATGAAATCATTGTCAATACCATGTTTGGGTATGGCTTTCCTAAGTGGGGGTTTTGAAGTGCTTAGAACGGAAAATAAATGTCTATTTTCATGTAGTTTCTTCAGTGTCATGATGGAAACTAATAGCCTTTTTTACTGTTCATTTCATTATTAAAAATATCTGTGACTACACGCAGATCCTCGGCTGTATTTTGATTAAGATCCAATAGGATGTAGCCGTAGGGTTTATTAGTTGCCTGATTGTACTGATAGGCTGAAACTCTTGGCTGAGAACATAAATTTGGGGGCGCCGTGGTATATTTGTTTATTGAGAGTTATTGGCGAGCTAGAATCACGAACAACTCTGTAGATGATATAGTGGGTGCAGTTCAAAGCAAGTATTCGCATACATTTGCTCTGATGAAAGAGGTTGTGTAGAACCAGAGTAACGGAAATCTGTTCATGATGAGAGCGAACAGTGAACAATTGTAGCATTTCCTGGGGCCATTGTTCAATGAATTCAGCTAAATCGTCAATAATCAGCCAAGAGTTTGGTTCAAAATGCTGAAAACATCAAGTCCCTGTAAGAATTCTATCTGATCGCCCGATATAGCAATAGCTTTTATTTTATCGTATAACTCCTGCCACTTATTGTAGCAATAGTAGATTTTTTCGGGTTTTTTATAAATATTTTATCGCAATTTTTAATTATTTTAGTCAAGAGTCTCGTTTTGCTGGACATTGATGGACCACACAGAAACGATCTGTCTTTTATGTTAATAATAAAAAAAATATGATTCTTTATTGATTTAGTTCTTCTCATTATTCTTGAACGGAGTAGCCTCCTGAGACCTGACCATAAAAATACTTTTCTGATTATGTTCATTTCTTTGTGTTTGACTTTAAAAAAATCATTTTGACCATTGATCAACTAAAAAACAAATTGACCCCCCCCCTCCCTCCCTCTGCAGGATGTCCACAGGTGTGGACATTGGGTCCTATCGAGCTAAGAGTATAGTAAAAAATCAGTTTCCTCTATTAAAAGAGATTTGTCAAAACGTTGAAAACAAAACATTACTCTTCATGAAATTTCTTGAAGCAGTTGTTGTCTCGTGTTCAAGCAGAGAATGATTTTACACTGCGAGGACATCCATCTTGACCTTTTGCAGCATCCAGGCCTTCTGCACCGGGCTGCATTTGCCAAGTCACAAAATTCTGGTAGATGCAGTGCAGCTCTGGCATATGGTGGAGGGATTGGCCTCTTTTTCACACTCAAAACACGGTGTTGAGTTTCACCCAAGAGTTCTTCGTTGCTATTTTCTTGACCTCGTGACTCCAAGCTTCCAGAATTGAGCAAAAACTCGGCCACGTTGAAAAGAAAATCAATGAGCTGTTTGAGGTCACCAGAAACTTCTGGGCCATGGCCCTTCAGCTCATGAAATGCATTGGCTAGTGCAGCATCCACAAAATGATGAAACACATGCACAGTCCATTTTTAGTACGCGTCTCAAACCGGTAATAGCTGACCATGCGGTCCACAAGGTCGACCCCACCATGTAGGTGTTGTAGTCGGAGACTACTCGTGGACATTTGACCTGCACGTAAGACCCCTGGCGCTTGTCATACCGTTTGACCTCTGTCTCCTCTTCTATACCTTTGCAGTTGAAGACAGGAGAACCACTTTGTTATCATACCACTAGGTCACGGCTACTTTTCTATCTGAGCGCACAGACATGACAGAGGTTCCTCAGCCCTTCCTTTTCATTTCTGTTCGGTAAAAAGCGTTGGGCTGTTGGCACCCAAACGGTTTTTCATGATGGTTCCGGTCGCATTTATTTTTCTTTCAGCCAGCATGTCGAGGAGCTTAACAGACGAGAAGAATCGGTCAAAAAAGAGGTATGTGCCTTCTTGTAGGGTTTCAGACAAGCGCAGTACGATCCAAGCTGACAGCCATGTGCTACCAGCTGTTCTCCCAGGGTGGTGGCTCCCTGGTAGATTTGGAAGTCAAGTATCAGCCCTGAGGAGCCGGCAAGGACAAAATCTTTAATCCAACCGGATTGGGCTTGTTAGGGACATATTGCTTGAGAGTCGACATACCCTGGAAGGGTATCATCTGTTCGTCAATTGAACAGTTCCTGTCACGTGGCAACTGGAGACAGATATTCTGAAGTTGTCGAGGATCGGCTGCACCTTCCAAAGTCTATTTTTTTTTGTCTGAGATTTCTGAATCAACAATGAACTTCAGGTTCGACCGGATTGTGAAGCATCTGTCTCGAGTCGTCTTTTGCGATATGACTTCCACCCTAGACTTCCCAGACCAGCACATGCGGATCTGAGGAAACTTGAGTTCCCATCAGGATGACAATGCCAAAAAAAATTTTCAGCTCGTCTGGAGTTACATTCAAGCTTTTATGGTGGGCCAACTGATAGTTGTAGTTCATGCAATAACCTGTACCTTGAAGAAGCTCTCCGGGTAATATTGCAAAAAGAATTGTTCTGTACTCCAATCGTCGTGTCCTGGAAACGAGCGGGGCCTACGTCCGGGCCACGATGATTATCGAACCGCCGAGACTTCCTCCAGGACAAGGTTGCTGCTACTTTGTCAGCCTTCAAGCGTTTGGCACGGGTTGCTAAGGGTACGTTATCATCAGATTCTTCACTTTCAACATCTGGAAGAACAGCATAACTGCTTGATGACGGAATGGCTGCAACAGCTGGTTCACCGTCAGAGTCTGAAGACGACAAAGAGTGTTTTTTTTTAATCCATTCCTCATCATCATCTAAATCAGACAGGTCCAGGTCACTCTCATCGAGCATTCCAAGGGCGTCATCAAGGGAAACTACAATAAAGGAACATGTTCAGTAAGCTTGAAACTAATAGGTAGATAGATAGATAGATAGATAGATAGTGATTGGCAAAAGAACTATCACAAACCCTAGTGGACCGAATTGTATATCTTAGTAACAAAAAATACAATAACAAAATAATACAATAACAACACATAGTTACCACTGTAACGAAAACACGACAGGTAAACAGTCAGAAAATACAAAATACAAAAGTCATAAATATAGGTCATAACTATAAAATATTTTAAAGGTCATAACATAAAAAGATAAAAAGGGTAACAAATAAAATAACCGAATATTCAACAATGAAAAATAATATATAGCCTACAAAATTTTAGCAGACTTGCGGGTTGTGATTTGGTTGATTTTATTTGTAAAAAAGGGAATAAAAGTTTTTTATAAACGTAAGGAAGAAAAGGGTATGGGAGACAGGATGGGGTGTGGGTGGGGACACTATATGGGGCTGGCGATTTCTTAGTAAATAAAACAATCATTGGCCTCTGCTATCCCCGTTAGAATCAAGATTTGAACTACGAAAAATCAACCCTAGCTTTTTACTCGATTGGAACCGCCTGTCCACAGACGTGGACATGCGGGTTTTCCAAGTTCCAAAAGATGGCACTTATCAAACTAACTGCTTTTAAAACTATCTAAGCACTGTCTACAATCAAGAGAGTACACCTGATTTTTCTCAGAACTCGTTCTCACCATTTTCTTTTTTTTCTTTTTTCTTACCTTTGCTTTTTTTTCATCTCCTTATTTTAGCCTTTTCTAGTTGTAAAAACACCACTAAAAGTCGTAAAAACTTTCTGAAAAAAATCATAGATGGCTTTTCAGGTCCAAAAAGCACGTTGAAACAACGAAATCTTTGCTAGATGGCGAGGCCTTGCACAAAAAATATTTTATGGGGGTGTCCACAGACGGGACACCAGGGTCCCAGGAGGGTAGTAGTACTAATAGGGAAATTATTTTGTCATTAGACATCTATAGTCTACAGTTAGTTGTAGGTGAACTGTTGAGGGGAATATTATCAATTTAAAACACTATTCAGATCGTTTCTGTGTGGTCCATCAATGTCAGGCAAAACGATACTCTTAACTAAAATAATCAAAAATTGCGATAAAATGTTTGTGAAAAAGCCGAAAAAAATCTACTATTGTTACAGTATTTGGCAGGAGTCATACGATAAAATAAAAGCTATTGCTATATCGGCGTGCAGATACAATTCATACAGGGACTTGATGTTTTTAACATTATTGAACCAAACTCTTGGCTTACTATTGACGATTTTGCTGAATCCATTGAAAAATGGTCCCAGGAAATGCTACAATTGTTCACTGTTCGCTTTTATCATGAACAGATTTCCGTTACTCTGATTCTACACAACCTCTTTCATCAGAGCAAATGTATTCGAATACTTGCTTTGAACTGCACCTACTATATCATCTACAGAGTTGTTCGTGATTCTAGCTCGCTAATAACTCTCAATAAACAAATATACCCCTGCGCCCCAAAATGTCTGCTCTCAGCGTACAATCAGGCAACTAATAAACCCTACGGCTACATCCTATTGGATCTTAATCAAAATACACCCAATGATCTGCGTGTGGTCACAGATATTTTTGATAATGAAATTACAGTATATCTCCCCATGAACAGTAAAAAAGGTTATTAGTTGCCATCATGACACTGAAGAAACTACGTGAAAATAGACATTTGTTTTCCGTTCTAAGCACTTCAAGACCCCCACTTAGGAAAGCCATGCTCAAGCATGGTATTGACAATGATTTTATTAATCTAATATCTGAACTTTGTTTAAATTTAACCGAGGGCAATGTTCAACTGCCAGAAGTAGTTAAGCAACAGGCAAAGAAACATCATTCCATTGTACGTACATTGGCATGTAAAAAGAAAGGAAATAATTTTAAAAGGAAACGTCTTCTTCAAGCAGGTGATAGCTTTTCCTCACTTTTACTGCTAATAATTGCAGGACTTGTAAACAATTTTCTCTAGATGGCTAAACTCTATAAATTGACTCCAATAGAACTCGCTCTCTCACCCGTGAAACACTTTAAGGACAATCTGTATAAATTCATTGACAACGAGAACATTGAGGATGATAAAAAACTGTTTTTACTTCAAGATGCACTTCGCCGATTGGACAAACATAAGCCCTATCGTGTGAGAGCCAGTGGCATTGATCACAAAAAAGAATCATCTCCTCAGGATTCTGCTGCTGCTGGAACACAATTAAAGAAGGAGGAATTGGATTCAATTGTATTGAAAATTAGAAATCTAATCCTCAGGGTTCTTCTGCTATCACTGCTGGAACACATTTAAAGAAGGTGGAAATGGATTCAATAGTGTCGAGCACTGGAAATCTAATGCCGCACTCAAATCGTGAACAAAGTAAACGACTCATAACATATCTCTTGGAAAGTGGTCAAGATCATATTCAAGTTGATAGCAATGGGAGAGGGATTATAATTCAGGGCAAGAGCTATAATCGACTTGATTTAATATACGATATGGTTACAAATCGTAAAGCAGTATTATCATTTGTCAGTCATCTATACAACTTTCTAAATAAATTCAACTTCCCCAAAAGCTTTATTTGCAATAGGAAAATGCACCCTCATCGTCAACACCATTAAAACATGAACAAGAAGAAGATTTTAAATCAATCTTGGAGAATACTAGCACACCTAGTTGAAACATTGATTTGAAAATGAGGAGGAGGATGAGGAGCAAACCACTGATAGCTAGACAAAAGCTAAGACATATCAAGTCAATGTCACCACCACCACTACCCACTAGTATACAAAAGGGTATTGGACGTTACACTGCGTGTTTACGTTCCAAATGGTTGAAGTTCTGAAACGTGTTTATGAAAATATTGGTGAAGTGGAAAGTTTTAGTTCTGTCACCACTTTTTCCAAAGTAACTGGTGTTCACACTAAAGTGTTCAAGACTATCTACAAAATGAAACAAGTTACACTCTGTATAGAAATCATAGGCTTCGTGCTAATCATTATCGAAAAACTAAAGCCTTTCCCCCCTACATATAATGCAAGCAGATCTCTTAACTCTAGAGGAGATTCAAAGGCTTCACAATACACTGTATAAGTGCATTCTACTTGCAATCAGTGTTTATAGTCGCTATGTATATGCCATTCTATTGCGGTCAAAGACAGGTGTTGAAGTTGCTCAGGGTATGGAAAGTATTCTCGAACAGGATTTGTATAAAAAAAATTCAAACGGATCGCGGTAGCGAATTTGTTAATCCTCATGTTGAAAAAGTCTAATGAAATATCATACACTGCTCTATCATAGTCATAGTCCTATAAAGGCTGTATTGGCCGAACGATTGATAAGAACTATTTGACTTTTAATTTCAAGATATTGTATATTGAAAAATACACCTGCTTTTATTCATGATTTAGATAAAATCATGTTGATTTATAATCAACGACCTCATCGATCATTGTCCAACTCAACCCCAACTGAACTTCATCATTCTGATCATGATACAATTTATACTTTTCTTTAACAATATTCCAATGAAACGATCGTGAAGAAGAAAAAATTCAATGTTGATAATACTGTTCTAATTATTAGAACGACTAATGTTTTTGAAAAAGGTTATTACTTGTGGTCCACTGAACTTTTTAAAGTGGCAAAAATCCTAGACACCAAACCCATAACTTATCGTTTGCGAGATACCAAAGATGAAGAGATTCTTGGCGGCTTTTTTGACTATGGTCAAAAAAGTTAAAAATAATAGTGAAATCTATCAAATTAAAAAGATATTAAAGACTCGTACTCTCAGGGGTAGGAAACAGTTACTTGTTCGGTGGCTAGGATACAACTCGGATTTTGATTCTTGGATCAGTATTGAAGATATTGATAATGCCCAATGATTTTTATGTAAAATTTATGTCCCTGGTCTCCAATCCCTTCTAAAATGACTTGAATAAAACAAGGGTTTGTGGACGAAACTCTCCCCAGCCATCAAATTTGACGATGGAAAGTATGAAGTGGCTCTTGTCGATTGTAATCTCAAAAATACCTATGATATCCTGAAAAAAGATCGTGTGTATGAGATAAAAGTTATACCATTCGATTGGTCACTCTATGTCGAGTATGAATGGGTTGAAGCATTTAAGTCTAGTGACTATCCAGATGCTACATTGAGATATAAAGAATATGGTATTTTGACGGATTTGTGTCGTTCAATCAATAGAAAAATCTTACATCGTAGGAAAGGTATATTCAATTTTAATTACTCAATGGAACACGATAGGATTTACATTACCTCACCTGTTGACACTGAAATGATTCATCTCAATGATAATCTGAGAGATGTTCTTGGCATTAAACAGAATATGATCAATGGGAAAAACGCAGGCACTGTTAGCGGAATTGATCAAGATATTTTTGCTGATTATCCACCTGGTCTCGCCTCAGACTCTTGTATATATCTTTATGCATCCTTTGCGGAAACATCGAGAGTTGGTAATTCAAATGTCCCCCTCCTACGTGTTCTCGAACGAAAAACAACCCATGAACATGTTCATCACTATATTATATAGCATCTTTAGTATGTTCCTGTAAACACTTCGTATCTGGAACTCTGTCAGTTAACACTAAGAAGTGAATTGGGTGATCCTCTAGCAATAACAAAAGGTTTAGCTGTGATTACATGTCATTTTCGACCCATCGTCGCTGCCTAAGGTGAACAATAGAAGAATTCTATTTTTCTGTCCTGATATCGACTGTTATGTTGGTGCTCTGAGTCCTCGTCAAATAGGTCATGGATTGGACTATTACAAGGGGCGTACTACAATGTCTGGCTATGGTCTTAGTAGCTGGTTTGCTAGGCTATTTCGTTCTGCGCTACCCCTTGCCAGAAAATATCTTGTACCTGCTGCTTCAAATTTTGCTGCCTCATTACTACAGGACTGGGGGCCAGGTAAAAATATCAACGAAAGTGTTAAGAAAAATATTAGATCTTCAGCAAGAGCCGTTGGTGAGCAATTAAAATCTCAGCAAAATGGGAAGGGATTAAAAAGGATGCGTGGGCGTCATTCACTCATCAGTGTCTACCCAGACGGGAAGCGAAAGACATCAACAACGACTTTGAGGAATAAAACGGAGAAGACCAATAAGAAGAAGAAGAAGAAAAAGATTGTTAGATCAAAGAAGGATTTCTTCTCTTAAGATGACTTATCTCCCCCACAAGGAATCACATCCATCAATCAGTTCCTCATTGAATCTGTTCAATGCTGAAAATGTTGATGTCAGTGTCAAGTCTGGCTACTATGAACAATTTCATCCTCAACAACCCCTCTCGGAAAATATACACTTTCAGATATTTTCCAATGACGACTATTTCATTGATTTGTCATCAACATTTATTGATTTAAATGTTGCGGTGAAGAAAAAGTCAGACAATACAACTCCAACTGCTGTCGATGGTCTGTCCTATGAAAAGTGTATTCTACAAAACCTGTTCAAACAAATTAATGTATTTATTAATGGAACATTGGTGAGCACTAGCAATAATTTATTCAACTATGCAAGCTACATACAATTTATGATGATGACACCAAAGGCATATAAGGAATTGATAGGTCAGTCATTGGGCTATGAATATCGATCAGGTATTTATACTGACGGTGAGGTAACCACTGCAGTGACCCAGGAGTATCATTTGGTTGGAAAATTAAATCATGAGATATTCCATATATCCCAATGGTTACCCCCCTATGTCAAGATTGATATAAAGTTACAACTTGCTCCATCGAATTTCATTTTGAGAAAAACACTTGCTGCAGCACCCGATGCAAATGTCATTATCACTTTGGCAATTCTTCATGTTCGAAAACAACAGGCTATGAGCTCTGGTTGCATTGGCAGTGGAAAAGCTAAGATCCAATGGTAACAACATTAAACTCCTTATCCCCCACACGATCACCAATCAACGTCACATTGCCACCGGCTCTCGTAGCTATACCGATTCATCATTTATCAATGGAGAAATCCCATCAAAACTCGCTTTGACCTTTGTGAAGAGTGCCAGTGCCCTTGGATCTTGGACTGCATCCCCCATGATTAGCCTTGTGTGTAAAGTGAATGGTATTCCACTGTACACTCTATCATTCGACAAAAAATCCTATAGAACTCTGTATGAGTTGACCATGTAATCCCTAGATCTTTACTCCCAACTATTTGAAAATGGAATAACCGATTCAATTTTTTCAAAAAATCATGGTGTAATTGTTTTGGACCTGTCGGGGACCCAGGATATGAGTATAGTACGAACGGGGAATGTACGTTTAGAGTGTACATTTGGCGATGCTTTGACTGAGAGTATCACGCTAATATAATTGAGTCAATTTGAAACCTATTGGGAAATCACACCCAACGGCATTGTTCTACTAGACCTAGCACCATGAACACAAAGCAAATAATCAGCGTATTTAATATGGATCCATACATGTCCCAGTACAAGTCTTATTGCATACCATCGGACTTCATTGAAAAAATTCCAAGTTTTAACAATACCCTAATCATTGTTAGTAGCAGTCCATCGACTTTGAAGACAGGCCATTGGCTATGCATCTTTCAAACAGCGAAGAATATTGAATTTTTTGATCCTCTTGGCCTATCATATAAATTCTACACCCCCACATCAGCAGCTTTATTGAGAGCAGGGGGAAAACCATTATTCAAAATCAAAGGAGAGTACAAGATTTAACGACTAAGACATGCGGCTTTCATGCATTGCTCTTTTTCATGTTCAGATGTCGTGGTTGTACCTACAAGCCGTTTTTCGACATTTATGTTGATTTTCCTTGATTGAACGACTTTCTAGTGGAAAATATACTTTCAAGTGTGTGTTTAATATTGATTTTAGTGCCCTACAAAAAAAATGTTCTAAAAATGTTTGTGAAATTGTTTATTAATAAAAATAATGTATATATTTGACAAAAAAAACTTTTCCACTCTTTAGATTTCATCTTCTACTACGTATAGGTATTTGTCAAGACCGACTAATGCAGGTAGATTATCTGAATTCACATTATACTGATCCTGATGTGCTGCAATGTCAGGGTCACATTTTCTACAGTACAGTGTAACTTCACTCTTATCATATGTCTTTGTATAGTCAATGATACTATCCTCATTCATTTTGTAGAATCCACATGTTTCAATTTGCTTATTTGAAGCAATGTCACATACAGTGTCCTCAAGTGACGAATCACATTCCGTCACAGTCAAATAAAAATCAGTTGGCTTATAATCATAGTAACCATTGTCTTCACAACGATGACGTAGAAACCAAATTCTTTTGTTGTTCCAACAGTTGAATCGCTGACCTGACTCCTCCACCCAAAACAATCTAAAGCCAAGACGATACCAATCTTTTAGCAACAAACTAAAATCCCGCTTAGGATTCTTTCCAATCATACCAGGATATTTATTCTCCCACTGATTACATTTATCATAGTGGCAATTAGCGAATAGGTGTCCTCTAGGATGAGAGTGACACACCCCTTCAAGACAGGAATTACAACCTTTAATTTGCACAGCATATCCTCTATGTAATTTACACGGATTGCATAATCTGCACTTTTCATCATACTCATCAGTCATTGTACAATTCTAACATGATGACCAGCTGCCCAGTGTATGCATGCATAGTGGACATGTATGGAACATTTTTTCATTTGTTGACATTCTCACCGCCAAAATGAAACTGAGCTACTATCAAGAAATTGAGTGGGATAGAGAGAGAGAGGAGTAAATCATCCTTGAACAACATCTTTCTCGTGAAAAAAGTCTTAAATTTCTAACCTACTGTGCGTGTTTAAAAGCATATCCACAATATCATTTTGTCCTGCTGTGATTAATATGTCAATAAATTGTGTAAATGCCTTTGGACCACGACGTAAAACCTTCATGCAATAGTCTAATGACAGAGAATCAGTTTTCATTATACCGATAAGCATTTCCTGAGAAAACATCGTCCTTTGAATGGATAACTCCAGAAAATCATCATCTAGAATCGAACGTTTTTCCATAAACACAAGATTCCCCATGATTCGCTCCTTCTCAAATCTATCCATTTTTTAGAGTCCTAACACTCTCACAACTAACTTCAGATTAACCAGGATTTTTTTCTACTCTAAAAAATATACGCTACCATACTATAGAAAGAGAAATATCTTCGATTTAAAAACAATTTTATTGAGCATAATTACAAGAATAATAATCACTGATTCAATTTGTTTTCATCAATATATTTCACTAGTGCATCTAATGCAGCTTGAAGTCTATTTATATACACAATATTCAGTTTCACTGCAAAGCATAATTGCTCCTCCTATTTAAATTTGCTCAAAGATATCACATATCTTGCATGCACATCGTCCCATTCAAGGCTTAGTCTACATCCATGTGTTATTTCCACAGCCACGTTTGGTACTCTCGCCCTTGTATCATTGCTGCTACCTGCTCCACCATCAAGCTCCAATAGTGTAAATGTACCACTCATTTTCTTTGCTAATTTCGTCTCAAATAAACTATTCTCTCTCTGAATCCAATTCTCTTACTAATATGAACTAAAATGAAAATCACTGCTTATATTTAAATCCAATTACGAATGAAGTTATCGTGTATGGAGTAACCTCCACCCTCTCTCATTGGCCCCCCCAAAAAATGGGTGTTGGCCCAGAAACCCGTCTGGTTGCATTACACAATCTCGTCTCTGGTTCCAAATATAACATGTTTGATGGCTTTATAGGCCAATAATATAGAGGGGTTGGTCACTTCATACCATCTAGATTTAAAGCTTTATATGCCTTACTACTTTTATGTTGTCTTTACTGTGCTTTTAGAGCATAATTAATGTGTTGATTTAACACCAGTTTTAGCAGTTATCGATGCAAGTACTGTAACTGATCATAGCTTTCTCTCTGCTTTATATGTTTCGTAGCAACTGAGACTTTTGAAATTCAAAATAAACAGCAAATAATTAAAAATTCGGTGCTTTTTGTTACGAATTGTGAAATACATTTGCCAAAAAGAAAAAACATATATTTTAGGATTCAGAGATATCTTACCAATGTTGTTACGTAAAGATATTTCGTTAGTTTTAACAAATATGTTAATAAAAATGTACAAAAATAAAGTTTCAAAATTGATATGACAAGTCTTAATGAAAAATTGAAAAGCAAGCGATTGGGCTTCATATGCTACAAGCATTATGTCCAGTTGAGATCAGATGAAAATTTGATCTGAGACAGCTCAAATTTCAATGGACTACCGTACAAATAAACACAAAAAAGACACTAGTTTGAAAATTTGATCTGAGACTGCTCAAATTTCAATGGACTACCGTAAAAAAAATACAAAAAAGACACTAGTTTTGGTAATTACCAATACCATGAATACAATCGTGTGCAGTTCCTCCCTTTATTCTGTGCATCACATCATCACTTAGTTTTCAAAATTAATTGAACCATCACTTTAGCTGCACTTACAAGTTGGCCCATCAAGAAACAAATATTTCTGGCCATGAACGTATTACAACATGAAATTCCAACCAGATCTACTAGTATAGGAAAATGAGCTCCAAAAAGAGGTCGACCCAAAACAAATTGCAACAGAAATGATTTTTACACCATCTTGTAGAGAAAAAAAACTGAACAACATATCCATTTTCGCATATTCTGAGTCGACGCAAAATAACCGTTTTTTGGCTTTTAATGCTATTTTTTCCCGTTATTCAAATAAAAATCGCAATTTTCGTGGACATTGGTTTTTCTTGAACTGAAGTATGATTCTAACCCGAAATAACATGGCGAGACCGAAAACGAAGTCGGATTTAGCGTAAGAAGCACCATACAAAAAGTAAATGTATTTTTCAACTTTTTTCGCCTAAAAAATAAAATTTTCGTTGTAGCCCGATTTTCTTGAATGAAAGTGTAGTTCTGACGTAGAATCACGAGCTGAGACCGAAAATAGAATCAAATAGGTTGTTCACTGAACCAGAAAAAAAAAATCGAAACTTGCAAAGGCTATGGCCTTCGCAAGTTCTGGTTTGTTCGCAGTCCAGAGGATGCAGGAGCTGTCAAAAGTGACGCTGGGTAGGAACACAGTTCGTGTTGAAAGTACTCAGTTTCCGTAAGATTGATCCTTTTCGCGATCATGATAAACCCCTGAAAAAGAAGAGTCGGGTCTAGTCGTTTGCAGTCTCTGCTTGGACTTTGCTTGGTGGTCATCTGGATTGCCTGTTGTTTTCTTCGAAACACAAAGTCAGAGACCAGCTGTCCAGACATGGTGTCAATGACTTTTAGGCCAACATCTTTGGCAGAATCAACGTTGGCAGACGGATAGGCAGTTGTACCATTTGCTATGCTTCTTAACTGAACATCTACCTCAGATGGTGAACCCCTTTCCAGAAACTCGATAATCGTCTGCGTATCTTTGCAGTCTCTCAGTTGCATCGGCTCTGACATCTCCTTGTGCTGATCGCTTGTAACGTACAGAATTTGTGAGATACGTTCCATCAGAAGGTTTACTGTAGAGCAGACTGGTCGTGACAAAACCCATAAGGACCTCTGAGCCTCTGTCATGCCGCTGCCGTTGATAAGGCCACCAGAGGTTTTAAGAGAGCGCATAAGCTCCTGTTCAATGACAAGATCTGTGGAGAGTCCAGCCCAGAATCTATCAGAACGTCTTTCTACATGCATGCCACTCTGGAAAGCCAGGTAGACCGTAGGATGGGTATATTGGAGCTTGTCCATTTGCTGGAGGTAAAGATGGCATGATTTCGTATAGTGGTCGTGTCCTGCAGCCGCCAGGTAAGGTAACATGTCTGAGGTAGACTTCAAATGGAGCTCCCATGACCCAGTTCGTTCTCCTTTTACAAAGTTTCTTAGAATCGCAACCATGTCCAAATACTGGAACCAAAGCTTTGATGTTCGACACTGGAGCAGTTCTTTTCTCTTGCTGCTGATGAATTCCTGTATTTTTTGTAAGGAAGGATTGCCTTCTGAAACCTCAGCAACTACTTCCTTATTCATCAGTTTCTCGTATAGGTTTCTGAGTTCCACAATTTCTTCGGATTGTAGTCTTGGCTCATCAACACTAGCTTGGTTGTCGGCAAAAAACTCAGAAAGCAGAATGGCGTGTAGCACAGCGTCAATAAGTAAATGTCCACATACTGCTCTAGCGATCGCTTTTCCGCTGAGAAGGTGGGGAAATGGACCCCAAAACTCAGTTTTCAGAAAGCTTTTGAAAGAAAAAGCAGTGACACAACAGCAAATGACACTTGACAAAGGAAAAAAAATGGAAATGATCATTTGCAGACATCTCTCCATGATCAGAGGCCAAGTGATATTTAAGAAACAGACCACCTGAGAATCATCATGTCATGGGAGGAGTTTTTATTTTCTTTTTTTCTGAACGCTTTACTTTCGAATACAAAAAAATCAGATACAAAAATATGATGAAAGAGATAAGGGTACGGTAACTAGAACACACAACCTATTTGTTTCCATTTTTTTGCACTACCTTCTGCTGGAACAGAGATTCAGTTTTCAGATGTCTTTCTACCACTTGTTTCATCTTTTCGGACCAGAATCGGATCCTCATTTGAAGCTCTTTCTTACTTTCTGAGTTTGTGGTTTCGTCAAGCTCGACAACATAATAACTGTTGCCAACTTCATCAAGGTTCATCTTCCGGAAATGGGGTCCAAGAGCTTCGGTTAAAAAATTAGTGAACTTAGTTCGCCCGAAGGAGAAGTTTTTGACCACTGTATCTCTGAACATTTTTCCAAATACATCTGCTATTCTGTCTGCGGATTTCCCAGAATAGTCAGACTCAATCAAATATTTTACTCAATCAATAATAATTGAGCCGAGGAGTGAACGAAAAAAGAAAAATATAGGGAAGGGGGAAGAGGTTCCCAACAGGAAGGATATGGAGCTTTAAACCAAAGCCAGAAAAGGGACTTTAGGGACCTTTATCAATTTAAGGGACCAATAGGGACCTTCACTTGATTTTAGGGACTTTAGGGACTTTGTGGTAGCTGTGTGTACCTAATCCGTCAATCGTTTGGTCCTTCACAGCTCTGAAGAATACCACAGGCTCATAATACAAGTTAACCTGTCGTGATGATGAGGTCACCTGTCGGTACAAGGTGTATTTCAGGGGACGATTGTCTTCTCAATAGATGTCGCTGTAAAAAAAAAAAAAAAAAAAAAAAAAAACTTAAACTGACATGAAACATCAAAGAATTTGACGCAAAGCAGTAAAGTACAATAATTTATCCTTTAAACTTTTAAAGTATTCAGTTCTGAACCACCATTATAAAAACAGACTTCTTACCTGTGCTAATCATTCATCAGAACACTAGCAGATTCACCGGAAAGTATTACTCGACTGTTAGATGGCGGAATTTCGAATAAAATTTTTCCTTGGGGTAGATGGCGAATTTAAATAAAGGTTATGACTGTCACTGACCAGAACTAGTTTTCTGCTCGACTTTCTGGCATTACTAGAGGTCTTCGTCTAATTGATTTCTCAGTCAAATCTTGGGAATAAACTTTGAAATCTTTAAAACACTGAGTGATGAATGTGACGATTTTCATTTTTATTGCATTACGTAGCCTTCGGAGTGTCTTATACTAGTGCCTAGTTCAGGTATTTTTACGAACAACCGACCATTTGTTGAATAGCATGTGCCGATTGTCTTTACAAAAATTACCGCAACGCATATTGATGATAGTGAAACTTTTTTGTTTTGCACCAGACACCCAATCTGACTTCATTTTCTGTCTCAGCTTGTCATTGTGCATCAGAATCATACTTCATTTCAAGAAAAATGGTCTGATACTAAAATTATATTTTTTTTTTCGGAAACCGTAAAAAAATCGCATTAAAAGCCAAAAAACGGTTATTTTGCGTCGACTCAGAATATGCGAAAATGGATATGTTGTTCAGTTTTTTTTTTCTCTACAAGATGGTGTAAGAATCATTTCTGTTGCAATTTGTTTCGGGTCAAACCTCCATTTGCCTGTACTATACATGTGAAAGATGCTCTTAAGAGCAGAAATTAAATTTAGTTACAAAAGAAGAATCCTGATTGGTATATTTCTAGACACCGTTCCTTAGAATCTAGAACTAGATGTTTAGCTCTTACTAATAACCCAATAAAATGGACCTGTCCATTTTTCGTCGATTGTGCTTAATGCCTAGTACACTTTCATCAAGTAAATAAAAAAAAAAAAAAAAATCAAAATATGTTTTCAAAGAAAAGAGATGAGCGATTATAAAACTATAATTGGCAAGTCAGCGATATGGGTCTGTAATTGTCTAAATTACTTTTAGATCGTCTCTTGTACAAGGAGACTATCACAGATGTCAATCAAGACTCGGGTAGTATTTTGTTCCCATACATATGTTACTATTCGATGGTATAGACCAATGACGACTATAGATTTTGCTTCGAGCAATTCTGCATGCATACCATCTATCCCAGATACTCTGTTGGATTGGAGGGATTTCAGAGTGGCTTTTTTCTCTGACCTAAGTGGTAGTGGGGGTATTTTCTCATTTCTTTTTACTGTGAACTTATGTGAAGAACTTCAGGTTCTGGGTTCAATTTTGCATTTAGCTTTTCATGAAAGTACTCTTTCCATCAATCTCGGATTCTAGTACGAGTGGTACTTTTGCGCCCATTTTTAGCCAAGAGATCGAAATGCTTCGTATCCTTGCGATTTGCTACCTTGCGTTTTGACACTTTTTGATTATTACGTCTTTTATTGCCTGTCGAATTGTCTCCCTCTATCGTTGCCTCTTTTCGATTTATCGTTCGAGTTGTCTGAATCTATCCTTGCTTTCTCGATCTTGTTATTTGGAAAGTTTGTATATCGTTTCGCATGTCAATGATCTCCTGGGTATTACATGACTTGTCTCCTGCAGATTTATGGCCAAGGACGAGATCAGCTGCATCACATAAAATTCTGCTACTTTGGAACACGAGCTGATTAATGTCGCTTGGGATAAATGGGTCAGGTCAGGTTTCATTATATTCGATAGTCGTTTGTTTAGATTCGCTCTATACTCCTGTTTCTTCCTCTGGTTTTACAGGCCCTCCACATGGAATCTTGGGACATTTTTCTTCTATTTAACAACAGCCTTTAATCTCAGACAGTCATCACAATGAGGAGGCCGTGATCACTGTCAAAATCTCCACCTAGAGTCCCTGTTTCTGTAAAGGAAGATTTCCACCTGTTAGATACAGATATTTAATCTATGATATTGGTAGTTTTTCCATCAGAGGACCACCAAGTAACTTTCATCTTTGTCAGTGGTTGAACATTGTTTTTGTTACAAAAAGGTTGTCGCCTCTGTGAAATTTATTCAGTCAATCTTCTGTGCTGTTGATCTGACTGATTTCAAGTTTTCCCATGATATCTTCGTTCCCGCCATTCTCATTTCCAAAAATGGCAATGAAGTTTCTAAGGACTGTAATGATGTAGTTCTTTGAAACATCTGAAGCTGAGGGTAAAACTCTTCAGACTCTTCGTCCGACCTAGACGAAACAGGAGCTTAAATCTGTACCACGGAGAGATTGCCGAACTTACTTTTGAGTTGGATCATCATCAATATATCTTAGACAGACACCACTGACAGTAAAGATTTTCTTGTTGTTTTCGTCAGCATAAAGCCAAGTCCTTGTCTGTATATTCTATCTCGTCTACTAGAGACTAGAAGGGTTGCATGTCCTATCTATTATTCGCTGTAACCTGGTAGATGCATCTCCGAAAGGCCAATGATATCCCAAATTTATTTGTTTGCATCGTGGAAGAGCATGTCTTTCTTTCCTGATTTGAAAGTATCCGAAAGTTTAATGTTCCAACTCACCCCCCACTAGAAAAAAATTCCTCCTGAAAACGCCTGTATACTTCCCAATTACCAATACTATATGTAAACAATGGGCAAAGTTTATAACTTGCAGCCCTTCCCCCGGGAACAGTGGGGGATTAAGTCATCCTCAAAGACATATTAATTAGATTTTGGACTATGCTGAACAAAATGGCTATCTTGAAATTTTGATTGGGTAATTTCGGGAAAAAAAGTAGCGTGGGAGGGGGCCAAGTTGCCCTCCAATTTTTTTGGTCACTTAAAAAGGGCACTATAACGTTTAATTTCCGTTCGAATTAGCCCTCTCACGATATTCTCGGACTACTGGATCGATACAATCATCCCTGGCAAAATAAAAAAAAAACAAAAACAAAAACAAAACAAAAAAAAAACAAACAAATAAACACGCATCCGTGATCTTTCTTCTTGCAAAAAATACAAAATACCACATTTTTGCAGATAGGAGCTTGAAACCTCTATATTAGGGTTCTCTGATACGCTAAATCTGATGTTGTGATTTTCATTAAGGTTCTGTGACTTTTAGGTGTTGTTTCCCCCTTTTTTCGAAAGTAAGGCAAATTTTCTCAGGCGCGTAACTTTTGATGGGCAAGACTAAACTTGATGAAACTTATATATTTCAAATCAGCATAAACATATGATTCTTCTGATGCATCTATTGGTATCAAAATTCCGTTTTTTAGATTCGGTTACTATTGAGCCGGGTCGCTCCTTACTTACAGTTCGTTATCACGAACTGTTTGATAGGGATTGACGATCATAGACAAATGGTAAAAGTCAAATATAAGATTATTTTGTTTTCTTACGGCATTTTTAATTTCTGTTGTCCTTTATATATTTTAAGTAAAAACAACACGTAACTTTTATTAGTTTTGCATAGGTAGTTTGTTTTTGTTCGGATATTAAGATTTAACACGAAAAGTAAAAATAACTTCTTAAATTATCAAAGATGTCGTCTGTATGTAATTATTATTTTGAACTTCTTTACTATTTTTTAGTTTATATTTTCGGAAAGTGGCTCGTGTGGCCTGTGCTATGAACATTCTCCAGCGGAAGGTATTGTGGTTGTTCAGATGGTAGAAGACATTTTAAAAACCTGCACCAAAAGAGAATTAGAAGAAATACACTTGGTAGAAAAGAGAACAGGAAAAATTCCAAAGAAACTCATATGGAAGCTTGAAAAATGTCTGCAGCAAGAAATTGATAATGCAGGAACTGAACTAGATCGGTAAGCTTAGAATAAATATACCTAGATTGTATTTAAGAAGTAACTACTGAATAAATCCTATCTGCAGCAAGAAATTGATTTGTCTGCAGCAAGAAATTGATAATACAGAAACTGAGCTAGATTTGTAAGCTTAGAATAAATATATCTAGATTGCATTTAAGAAGTAACTGCTGAATAAATCCTGTATATTCTAATTTAGGTACAGTGAAATACATTATGATAAATTCTAAGTCCCCCTTATTATACCTCACCCAAAAAGCCCTCCCCCCGCTTACCCCGTTTTAGGCCTTCTCCTATAAAAAGACGTAATATATAGTAAGATAAGATAAGATTTATTCTTCATTAAATACACATATAATGATACATGTTATTATTCCCACAAAGGCTCATTGGCCTGTAAAGAAGGGGGAAGACAAATAAGTTACTTACTCAGAGATGAAAAGCAAAACAAAATTTAAAATGATCACTTACTCACAGACATAAGAGCAAAAGGAGAAGGAAAGAAAATATACATAAAATAAAACTATAGGAAAAAATAGAATAAATAAACTAAATTAATTAAGTAGATTAAATAGACAACAAAAAAAAATTATAATATCCCATTTCTACCCTCCCCTTCTTAGTGCACTTCTTGAACTTCTCCTGACCGAGAGGGTTCACTTACCGTACTTCTATTGATCTTTTTCTCCCGGGAGTGTCACATGGGTCAACTTTCAGCCCGATTAGTCTACACACTTAGGAATGCTTAACAAACAAATACAAATACAGTCAATAGAGGTGCTTCATAGGAATAATATAAATAGTAGAAAATGAATACCTAATCAACTGACACCTAGCCATCTAACAAACTTTCTCATCCCATTCTTGACCTTCTCCTGCCAGAAAGAGTCACATATGCTATAAGCCCAATAAACTAACATGATACATTAAAACCCGGCAAAATCTACTTCATACTCTTGTGTTTCCTCTGTTAAAGATGGTAAACAAAAATTCAAATAGGGATAAAATCCTTTTAATATCCTTAAAATCCTTTAAAGAGATAAAATCCTTTTAACTGTTTAAAAACAGTGATAGAAATTCACAAAAATACCAGATATTTCGGTGACATATGCAGTGACCGTCATCAGTAGTAAAACTCAGTAGTAAAAATCAGTAGTAAAACATCAGTAGTAATGCAAATGTCATCAACCAGCAGAATGTTCTTCTTAAATGTAAGATGAGAATTCTGCCACCTTCACTAAAATTCATTTACATTTGGGCACTTTCAAGGAAGACAAGTTTGAACGAAGCTTATATTTCAAGACTTTAAATCACATTGTTAAGGATAAGAGTCGAAAAAGAAGTTTAATCTCATATCAAAAAAGGCTATTGTAAGTGACTTCTGTTTTATTCAACAAACAGGAAAAAATTACTTCAATCATGACTTTCGCCTTTCCAGAGAAAGATTGCTAAAAAAGTTTTTGAAATTATCAACAAATAATGCAGTAGTATCTTCGTCAATTCTTGGACCAGGTGTGGTTAATTTTTCATGAGAAAAAATTTGAATTTTTAATTATAGTCATGGAAAGGCAGTGTGGTCTCCGAAATTTTCTACGTTAAGATGGTTACATGTAACCCTAAGTGGTTCTCTAGCATCATTTTGCATTACAAGCAAATAGGCAGACAGACAAAAACGCACTTTATAGTAAAGACATATATTAGTGACTCTGTATGTATACATAAATGTATAATTTGTTATAATTCAATTATTTTTGTCAGTTCATATAATAAAACCTGAGGAACTAAGTATTTTTAGAAGGTCAACTGACCTGCTCATAGTTCAACTAATTAATCGAACTAATTAAATGGCAGTAATCAAATAAGAAAAACTAATCATTAAAGAGAAAAAAGTCAGAAGAAGAAGAAAAGCCGAAAAACAGGAAACAAACTTATTTATGATACTCACTAGTGACCTGCTTTTATCACCACTAAGGAGTAATATCTTATGTATTGATTTAAATGAGGAACTCCTTATACCATTTAGAAGGCTATTCTAGAGGGTGACACCCATATGATGAAAAATATGATCAAAATTAACTTTATTGTTTTCCTCGCACACCAGCTTATCCGTAGTCCTACCGGTATTAAATAAAAAAATTCTGACAGAGGTAAAGAGTAAAGCTCCTGAAACACTTATTTCCCAAACGTTTGGAGATTGTCAAGCTATGATGCGATCCTATACCAAATTCTCCATATAGTAAGATGTCACTCATAAGAATTTTATGTCTCCCAGATCTATAAATACTTTCTTTGTTTTTCCTCTGAAACTCGTCTTGTTGCGGCACCGGACCAGAGGGATATTTCTTCCACCAATTGCTTCCAAATATTGTGCTGGAAGTTGCTAGATACAAATATTAAGTTGAGGGTGGTAGTATCCAGTAGCATGATTGAGCGGCTCACTTGTAGAATACAGCTTTTTTTCGGAAACACATTCCCCAAAGGTTTGAATAGGGTTATGAAGTTGTTTAACTGTCATGTCTAGGTTTACGCGGCCAATAAATTATCTGACGGCTCCGTCTTTTTTCTTGAAAATTTCATTGATACTTACCTAATCTGCTGGTTCCCCAATTTTTTCCATGATGCCAAGGGACTTGAGCCTGTCTAGTTCACCTTTCAGCTTGTTTTTCATTGTAAGCAGTATGCTGTAGCTGGGTTTACATTTGGTATTGCATTGTCCTTCAAATACACTTTGTATTTTATTTCAATCTTCCCTATGCCCTTAAATTCATCATCATATTTGGTTTTTGAAGACAGTTCGATTTTTAGAATAGACTTGAATTAGTTCAAATCTTTGCTGGCCTTCAGGCCAATTAACGGTGTGGCATTCCATGCAAAGATGTAAAATACTTGCGGTAGCATATGTCCATATTTGTACCTAAATGACACGCTGCATATGCTAGAAAAGGTGGGGCTGGGCCATAGCAAATGGTGAGACATTGAGTGGCTTGAAATAGCCTTGGCTTTTCTGACAGTTTACTAAGATATTAAGAAAATAGTTTGTTGAACTCAGTGCCGGGATCACCAGTAAATTTGATGTTCAGTACACAAAAAACATACAGCTAAGTAAGTTCGTCACTGCTAAACTCTCTTCCAGTCACACATAGGATTATATTAGTTTATTCCTGGTTTTGACTTCACTACCGAAGATGAGAGTTCTCTTGAGTACACTGCCATGTTTCTGCAGATTTTGGCGAAGTGCTTTGTGTTTTGCACATTGACCCTATTTTTTCCTTTAGACTCCTGAGACTTGACCATAGAAACACTTTTCCGATTATGTTCATTTCTTTGTCGTTGACTTAAAAAAATCTTTTTGACCATTGATCAAATAAAAAAAGGTTGACCCCCGTCTCTCCCTCTCGAGGAGGTCCACAAGTGTGGAGATTGGGTCCCTGTTGAGCTAAAAGTATAGTAAAAAACTGTTTCGTCTATTAAAAAATATTTGTCGAAACGTTGAAAACGAAACATTACCCTTCATGAAATTTCTTGAAGCAGTTTTTGTCTCGTGTCAAGCAGAGAATGATTTTACACTACGAGCACATCCATTTTAACCTTTGCAGCATCCAGGCCTTCTGCATCGGGCTGCGTTCGGCAAGTCACAAAATTCTTGTAGATACAGTGCAGCTCTGGCATATGGTGGAGGATTGGCCTCTTTCTCACGCTCAAAACACGGTGCTGAGTTTCACCCAAGAGTTCTTCGTTGCTATTTTCTTGACCTTGTGACTCAAAGCTTCCTGAATTGAGCAAACACTAGGCTACGTTGAAACGAAGGTAAATGAGCTGTTTGAAGTCACCAGAAACTTCTGGGCCATGGCCCTTCCACTCATGAAATGCATTGGCTCGTGGAGCATCCACAAAATGATGAAACAGACACACAGTCCATTTTTTAATATGCGTCTCAAACCGGTAATAGCTAACCATGCGGTCCACAAGGTCCATCCCGCCCATGTAGGTGTTGTAGTCGGAGACTACTCGTGGACATTTGACCTGCACGTAAGACCCCTGGTGCCTGCCATACCCTTTGACCTCTGTCTCCTCTTCTTTGCCTTTGCAGTTTGAAGACAGGAGAACCATTTTGTTATCATACCACTGGGACACGGCTACTTTTCTATCTGAGCGAATAGACACGACAGAGGTTCCTCTGCCCTTTCTTTTCATTTCTGTTTCGGTAAAATGCGTTGGGCTGTTGGTGCTCAAACGGTTCTTCATAATAGTTCCGGTCGTTTTTATTTTTCTATCAACCAGCATGTCGAGGAGCTTAACAAACGAGAAGAATCGGTCAAAATAGAGGTATTTACCTTCTGGTAGGGTCTCAGAAAAGCGCAGCACGATCCCAGCTGATAAGTCATATGCTGTCAGCTCTTTTCTTAAGGTGGTGGCTCCCTAGTGGATTTGGAAGTCAAGTATCAGCCCCAAGGAGCTGGTGAGGATAAAATTCTTTAATCCAACCGGATTGGGCTTTTTGGGGACATATTGCTTGAGATTCGACATACCCAGGAATGTTATCATCTGTTCGTCAATTGAAAAGTGCCTGTCACGCGGCAACTGGAGACAGATATTCCTAAAGTTGTCAAGGATCAGCTGCACCTTCCAAAGTATATTTTTAACTCTTGAACTTAGTCTTTTCTTAAGTAAGATTTTTAGCATTTCAGGTAATTTGAGGTTAACTCATATCTATAACTTCTGATACTATATGGCAGTTTTCGATTTAATGGTCTTATTTGGACCCAAGCACCCATAAAAAAAGAATAAATAGGTATAATCAAGCAGCATAAACCCCAACACAGCAATCATGACAAGCAGAGAGAAATCAGGTAAGCAGTTGTACACATGCTTTTCCTTTGTGAAAAAATTCCTATCAAGATTAAATGTGTTGCTTGAAATGTAGTGAACTTGAAATATTTGGAATAGTGCTACAAATTAGACATTTTGGACATTATTTTCAAACTTCAATGTCCTAGAGCTTTGATTTCTATTTAAAAGGGATGTTCTTCCCTCACCGTTCACTGCCGTAAAAAGTTTGAATATGTTTCCTTTGTACAGTGATGGTTTCTAATTTATTTTGATTCTTGTAATTATTTTTACCCATAATCAGGTAAAGGTAAGTAATACGGCATCGGACTTTTACAGTCGCTACCGGCCGTGCTGATGCTGTGCTTTCGCACACCCTTCCTGTTTATCTTCCCCAGATTTCTCCAGGTACCCATTTAAAGCTGGGTTGACTCTGGCTGAGCTTACAGAGTCACGCCACTTACCCCCGTCCTAAACCGAATAATTGAGTACACTAGGATTCGAACCCTCGTCCTCTTGGATCAAGGATCCTAAATCCAGTGCACCAATCCACATGGCTAGGACATTAATCAGAATTACAAAAAAGGTAGGGAATCCATATCCTAATCCTGGGAATTTCAAAATTTTAAATATTGTTTATTTAATAGAGCTGGTGAGTGTCTCTAGCCCTAGAAAAAACAGTTTATATGAAACCGATTTATTTGTATTTAGCAATACACCAGAGGTGTAAAACTAAAAAAACAAGCCTAGTTAGCCCAGATGGTAGAGTACCAGACTCACAATCTCGATACTACGCCCAATATTATATGTTTTGTGTAAAAAAAATGAAACATTAAGACTATATTTGCGTTTAAAAAGTTGAATAATTGGCAAAAAACACTATTAGGCTATTTTGTGCGTGTAGATGAATAAACAATCAAATTGAACGTAATCGGGGAGCACCATGTCTTCATCTATATCCTTTGGGGAAAAACTTATGATAAAAACACTTCGGGTGTGTAGATGGATTAACAATCTGATTTAGGATGAGTGGGAGGTATTTCCTCTTCGTAAATGAGTGTTTCCAAAGGAGAAAAGCCAATTTTTCACCGATCCTAAAAAGAACAGTATTTACTACGTTTTTTTAACCCGTCATGGCTTTCCTCGTAGTTTCTTATACTTTCCTTATATTTGGCTTTATTTTTGTGGTTCCAAATCCATTCCTTTTCAAATTTTTGTTCCGAACAAATATTTGTGTACATGTTAACTATTAATAATGCAGTTTATTTGTGGGAAGTGTTAACTTACTCTCTTTAAAACGTACTCAGTGGAAAATGATATGCTTTCTCCAATTATGTATTCAGTCAATTTTTGCTCTCTATTATTCTAGGCAGATGGAAAACCTGGATGTGCTAATACACACATATGAAGGATATGGGAAAGAACTGGTGAAAAAGTATTCCATTAGCCCGGATGTATTTATCCAAGTCGTTTTGCAACTTACCTATTATAGGTTAGTTTTATATCGCTCTCAGCTTTCGAAAGATTTTGGCCCCACTAAAGTCTGAAGCATCTGAATTTCGAATAATATACTGCCTCTAAGCCCCAGTGGTAATGGTGATGGCGTTAATAATGATGGTTTTGATTTAAAATATGTTTTAAATTGAGATAAAGATGGTTTGTTTGGGTGGGAAGAGGGCTTGTGGCACAATTACATTTACAACCGAAGCTGCAGATACGGTTTGCAATAATCGGATCAATAAGAAGGTGATGGTAGTGAGTGCGGGGAACGTGAAAATTTGTTCCAAGTCGTGTAAAAGGCATTGGAGTTGATAGTGCTGTAGATGAGAAAATGATGAGAATGGTAATGGGGATGATAAAGGTCGTAGGAGAGAAGTTGTAATGGAGGTGATGATGACCTTAGTAGTTAAGAAGGTGGTTGAGATTTTGAGTTTTAATACTGCTAATTGCGGGGGGGGGAAAGCCTGAAAGTACTGGATGTATGCGTGAAGATGGAAATAAAGTTTAAAGAGCTTTAGTGCGGGGAACGTGAAAATTTGTTCCAAGTCGTGTAAAAGGTATTGGAGTTGATAGGGGTGTAGACGAGAAAATGATGAGAATGGTAATGGGGATGATAAAGGTCGTAGGAGAGAAGTTGTAATGGAGGTGATGATGACCTTAGTAGTTAAGAAGGTGGTTGAGATTTTGAGTTTTAATACTGCTAATTGTGGGGGAAATAAACCTGAAAGTACCGGAAGTGAGCGTGAAGATGGTAATAAAGATTAAAGAACTGAGGGAAGCATAGAGATTGTTTTTCTTGTGAAAACAGTGATCAGGGGCTATATAACATGATCAATTCACCTTAGATTCCCCTTAGTAACCAGCTTACTACGAAAATCTTACTCGATCATTGGTTATAAAATCATTGCTTGGTTCAGTTCAACTCTTTTTTAACAAAATTTCAGTTATTTAATATTTGTATCATTATTTTCATAATTTTTTTTTTTTACGTCAAATGTAATTTTGTGACCTTTATGATTGTAAGCATACTGCTAACTAGGCTCAAACTTTCAACGAGACCAAGTATAGGTTAAATATAAGTTAATCCTGACCATAATGGTATTTCTCTTCCTTTCTTATCCTCAAAATAACTGCATACATTTTGGTTATCACTAAGTAAAGGATATGCATCTCTTACAAGCTAGAGAACCTATTTTCAAAGCAGACCTCATAATTAAGCAGTATTAATCTCTTTTCATTTTCTGTGTCTGGTAATGACATCTTCCGAAAATAATTTACGGGAAGAATAGTACAGGAAGTACATAATACGATATACGACTAAAAAAAAATATTGAAAGTCCTTTTGTGTCTAAGGGTTCGACGTTAAAGTTAAAGACATACGATTGGTTATAGGGGGGGGGGAGGGTAAAATTTCGAAATGCGTGTATTCTGGATTAAAAAAAAATTCAATCCATTTTTTTTTAATAAAACAGTCAAAGATCATGAGCATTGGAAAGATGTAACTTAAGGAATGTGGACCAATAGAATGTTTGGAATTTTTGTAAAGAAAATCAAAGGGCGACATTTTAAAATTTAAAACGGGAAATGAAAAAGTCAAGTTATAAGTCAAACCATAAAATATACCGAAATTACTATGAATGAATAAATGAAACCTAAAACGAACAGAAATAATAAGAAATAATCACATCAACTTTAAAAAGGATAAAATTACCGCTTATAAAATTACGGTAAAATTACCGCTAGAGCGTCATTTATGGTTTGTTGAACATTATTTGTGCTTACAATAATGTCTTCTTATTTGTCATTAAATAAAAAAAAACAAGTTTTTTTAACTGGAAGTAAGGAACGATGTTAAAACTTAAAAAGAACAGAAATTATTCCGTATATGAAAGGGGCTGTCCCCTCCTCAACGCCTCGCTCTTTACGCTAAAATTTTTTTTATTGTTTAACAAAAATAGAGTTGTGAGAAAGTCAAACTTTAGCTTAAAGAGCAAGGCGTTAAGGAGGGGACAGCCTTCTTCATATACGGAATAATTTCTGTTCGTTTTAAGTTTTAACATCGTTCCTTACTTTCAGTTAAAAAAAACTTGTTTTTTTATTTAATTTTCGAACGTTTTTGAATTAACACAGGTTTTGATTTTGGCTCACCGTACACGAATAATTAAAACAAAATTTGCATATAAATTTTACTTTTATTTGGTTAAATGGTTTTCTCGAAACTTGTTTAATTTTATTTACGAACGTTTTTATTAGTAATAAATATACGTAACTTACGAATTAACTTACGTAACGAAATTCTATATTCATAGATTTTTAATACGTATATTAGGGGGTTCGCCCCTAGTCAATACCTTGCTCTTTAAGCTAAAGTTCGAATTTTGTCCATATTCTTTAAAAATGACCCCTTAATCACAAAAGCCGTTAATTAGAATAAATAGCTCTTATGAAAGTACTAAAAAATCTTTGGCTTAAAGAGCGAGTTGTTGACTAGGGGGTGAACCCAATCATATACGTAATGATTTTTTGTTCGTTGTAAGTTTTGATGTTGCTCCTTACTTTCAGTTGAAAAACTTTTTTTATTTATTTAATTTCTGATCTTTTTCTTTAATAATGATGGGAAATCCGGCGCCCCCTTCATAGCAATATCCCTTCCCTCATGAAAACTTCCTTCATGGAAAGATCCTCCCATATAGCCAATCCACCTACCAGAAAAGATCCCCCCTGAAAACGTCTGTATACTTCCCAATAACCAATACTATACGTTAACATTGGGTAAAGTTCATAACTTTCAGCCCTCCCCCCGGGGACTTCAGGGAACTAAGTCATCCTAAAAGACATATTTATCATATTTTCGACCATGCTGAACAAAATGGCTATCTCAAAATTTTTATCGGGTGACTTTGGGAAAAAATGAGCGTGGGAGGGGGCCTAGTTGTCCTTAATTTTTTGTCACTTAAAAAGGGCACTAGAACTTTTAATTTCCATTCCAATGAGTTCTCTTACGATATTCTAGGACCACTGGGTCAATACGATCACCCCTGGGGAAAAGAAAAAAACAAATGAACACGCATCTGTGATCTTTCTTCTGGCAAAAAATGCGAAATTCCACATTTTTGTAGATAGGTGCTTGAAACTTCTACAGTAGGGTTCTCTTATACGCTGAATATGATGATGTGATTTTCATTAAGGTTCTATAACTTTTAGGGGGTTTTTCCTCCTTTATTCGAAAATCAATCAAATTTTCTCAGGCGCGTAACTTTTGATGGGTAAGACTAAACTTGATGAAACTTATATATTTGAAATCAGCATTAAAATATAATTCTTTTGATGTATCTACTGGTATCACAATTCCGTTTTTTAGGGTTTCGGTTACCACTGGGCCGGGTCGCTCCTTACTTACGTTACCACGAACCCTTTGATTAAGTAAAAAAAAAGTTTTTCCACTGAAAGTAAGGAGCATCATTAAAAATTGAAATGAACAGGAATTATTACGTATATAAAGGGGGTTTCTCCTCTTCAACACCTCGCTCTTTACGCTAAAGCTTTTTAGTACTTAAAAAAAGCTTCTTATTGTTCTAATTAAACAAACCTTGTTTTTCAGGAGTCGTTCTTAATGAATTGGGACAAAATTCAGACTTTGGTGTAAAAAGCGAGGTGTTGAAGAGGAGTAACCCCCCTCATATACTTAATAATTTTTGTTCGTTTTAAGTTTTAATGTTGCTCCTTACTTTAAGTTGAAAAAAATTATTTTTTATATTTAATTTCTGATTGTTTCTTTAAATAAATACCAGGAAATCTGACCCCACCTCCACAGAAATATCGCTCCACCTCACGCATATATTCTCTAGAAAATCCAATCCCAGTAGAAATTTACCCGGGACAATTACCCTTAACATCTTCGAGCAAAAATCGAGTCTGCAAAGAGAAAGCAAGACATAAGAAAAATGGCGTTGAGGATTTCTGGCAATTATCGAAACATTTACCTTGGAAATTCACCCCCTGGAAGCTTCCCTCCAAATGGAAGTTCTCCCCGTGGAAAGCCGCCCCAGCAGAAAATTCGTGCACCCCCCGAAAAATGTCTGCATACTGCCCAATAACAAATACTATACGTAAATGATGGGCAGCTTTTATAACTTGGAGACCTTTCCCCGGGGCTGTGAGGGTCATGATATCTCCAAAGACATAGGTATTTGGCTTTTCAATTATGCTGAACTAATGGCTATCTCAAAAGTTTGAACGGAGGATATGAGAAAAAATGGGTGGCGGAGGGAGCCTTGTACCCCCCCCCCCCCCAATCATTTTTAACTTTATAAGGGCACTAAAAATTTAAATTTCCGTTTGAATAAGCCCTCTACCGATATTCAAGGACCACTGGGTCGAAACAATCACCCCTGGGAATAATAACAATAATAAGAAAATACAGAATACGCATCCGTGATCTTTCTTCTGGCCAAAAAATTGCAAAATTCTATGTTAGGGAAGATAGGATTTTGAAACCTCTACAGTAGGGTTCTTTGATACACTGAATCTGATGGTTAGATTTCCATAAAATACTATGATTTGTAGGGGATGTTTTCTCCTTTTTTGGAAAATCAGGCAAATTTTCTCAATCTCGTTGCCTTTGATGGGTAAAACTAGACTAAATGAAATTGATAAATTTTTTATTTAATTTCTTTTTTTTTAATTTAATTTCTGATCGTTTTTTAAATAATGCTGGGAAATCCGGTGCCCTCTTCATAGCAATGTCTCTTCTCCCATGGAAAGATCCTCCCACGTAACCCCCGACCCATCCCCTCCCACACTACCAGAAAAATTCCCCCTAAAAACGTCTGTATACCTCCCAATAAACAACACTATATGTAAACATTGGGCAAACTTCATAAATTGCAGCCCTTCCCCCGGGGACTGTGGGGGATTAAGTCATCCTCAAAGACGTAGTTATTATATTTTTTGACCATGCTGAACAAAATGGCAATCTCAAAATTTTGACCGGGTGACTTTGGGAAAAAACGAGCGTGGAGGTGGCCTAGTTGCCCTCCATTTTTTGTTCACTTAAAAACGACACTAGAACTTTTAATTTCCGTTTGAGTGAGCCCTCATGCGATATTCTAGGACCACTGAGTCGATACGATCACCCCTGGGAAAAAAAAAACACAAAAAAAACAAATAAAGACGCAGCCGTGATCTTTCTTCTGGCAAAAAATACAAAATGCCAAATTTTTTTCAGATAGGAGCTTGAAACCTCTACAGTAGGATTCTCTGATATGCTGAATCTGATAGTTTTATTTTCCATTAAGGTTCTATGACTTTTAAGGGGTGTTTCCTTCTTTTTTCGAAAATCAGGCAAATTTTTTTCAGGCACCTAACTTTTGATGGGTATGACTAAACTTGATGAAACTTATATATTTGAAATCAACATAAAAATATGATTTTTTTGATGTATCTATTGGTATCAAAATGTGCCAATTTCCATTTTTTAGAGTTTCAGTTACTTTTGAGCCGGGTCGCTACTCACTTACAGTTCGTTACCACGAACTGTTTGAAAATGCCGAACATTTCTTACCCTTGAGGATCAAACCATATCCTCGAGGATCAAAACTATATAAGGTTAGTGCACAGCAGATTCTCTGACTTCCCAACAAGGTGGTCCTTCGCTCCTCAGTTTTGCTTGACTCTTGAACTTAGTCTTTTCTTAAGTAAGATTTTTACGTAGATAATTTCGGAGACCACACTGCCTTTCCATGACGATAAAATAAAAGTTCAAAATAGGGATAAAATCCTTTTTAATAGACAGTGTATAGAAATAAACAAAAATACCAGATATTTCAGTCATATATACTGTTTGATGTCTATTGATATCAAAATTCTGTTTTTAAGAGTTTTGGTTACTATTGAGCCGGGTCGCTCCTTATTTACAGTTCACTACCACGAACTGTTTGATAACATCATCAACAATGAAAACAAAAAATAGAGAATCATAAAATTCATCAAGGCACTTTTTATATAAAATTTGTAAGCTTCTACAAAAAAGAGTGGGCGTGTTTTTATTTGCCAAAACATCTGCAGAACAAAAGAGGCAAATCACAATGACAAGCAAGGTTACAAGAAAAGAAAATTCTCCAAATTTAAGTCTAATTTTACTATTACATAAGAACTTTTTTTTGAAAATTTTTCTTCCCAATTCGATTTTATTCTAAAACATATAAAAATTAATACCTAAATGAAGATTTTAAACTGAAAACTAGGAATTTTTAAAGCATTTTAATCAGTTTCTCGATGCCATATCTTGAACTGGAAAATTATTAAATGATCACCGATTGGTCTTTTCCTACAAATTTAATAGGCATCAAAAATCCAATTTGCCAAATCAATTTGCCAAAAAATGCTTTTGAATTGGCAAATTATTAAATGATCACCGATTGTTTTTTTTTCCTACAAATTTAATAGGCATCAAAAAATTCAATTTCCCAAATCAATTTACCAAAATATTCTTTTGAATTGTCAAATTATCAAATGATCAGCGATTGTTTTTTTTCCTACAGATTGAATAGGCATAAAAAATTCAATTCGCCAATTCAATTTGCCGAAAAATTCTTTTGAATTGGCAAATTATTAAATGATCACCGATTGTTTTTTTTTTCCTACAAATTTAATAGGCACCAAAAAATTCAATTTGCCAAAAATTCTTTTGAATTGGCAAATATTAAATGATCATCGATTTTTTTTCCTACAAATTTAATAGGAGTGTATTTAACAGACAGAATATGTTAATTGAAACTTACTGCATATCAAACTAATTAATCCAGATTGAATGTTTAACATATAATATATATAAAAAACATAACTTTCAAGTCTAGACAATATTAGTTCTATTAATGATGCAATTTAAAGAATACGGTTTATATTCACTTTTTCTTCCGTAAGTGAAGCCCAAATGACATCCTGACCTTATGAGGATTAAGCTGGTGATCACCCAACTCTTGTTTGCGGTATTTTCTGTTCGTATTAAGTTTCATTTAAATATTCATTTTAAACTTCGTTCGTTTTTGGGTTAATCTGTACAGCCATAGCTATATCTATCATTTTTAGGTGTGATACTTTTTGTCAACTCTGTAATTCTTCATACCATATACAGAGTCACTTACACCTACCTTTCTACTGGAAAATCCATTTGAGAGAGACAAAATTTGCGAAAAATCCCTATTTAGGGTGTTTGATGGAAATTGGTCAATGACTTTGTGACCGTTGAACCTTGCAATAGAAAGTTAATGAGGGACCCTATGAGCATCAACAATAACTTTCCACAAGATACCTCGAGCTTGGACTTCAGAGTAAACCCTTGTCAATCCTTGAAATGCCAATTTGTTTCCTTTAAACTCCACCCAGATTTCTTAATTCCTCCTGAAATTGCCATGTTCTCCTTTAAATTACTTAGCATTACAATTTATTCTAATTAAAATTAGAGTGTCCATGTTAAAAACTATTATCCATAATGCTAATGCATCTATCTCCTTCCTTAAGCTTCTGAACGAATTTGGCATTCTCTGTTCCCATTCTTTAAGGATTTATGCTTCGTTTGTCCACCTTCATCTCGAATCTGCTTGTCTACGACACCAGGACATTTCCATGGCAGAGTTAGATAAAGTTGAATCTGTCCAAAAAGAGCCCTGCCAATGATCGTCGAAGAAAGTGAAGTCAAATACTCTTTCCTTAAAAAGAAAAGTTAGGTTAATAACGCTTGAGTACAGGAGAGGTTTGTTGTGCCTCTGTTTCTTTTTTCTTTTTTTTTTTAACGCAACAACCAACCCTCGTATGCCATACATTCTTCCTAAAAGACACTCACCTTCCAGATTCCACCCTAAACCGGTCCGTTTCCTCGCCTGTTCCTACCTTGTCTTCCGTTTGCTGTTGTACCTCCAAGTACAAAAAAAGTGCCCCTACATTACGAAAAAATAAACAAAACATGTCGATACTTTCCTTCTTCTTATCAATTGATGCTGGCACTGCCCAAGCTTTGTATTCGTTAGTCCTTCCCTTCCCTTCCTTTTCTTTTAAATATCCCCTTGATTTTTTTATATCTTTAGTTGTTTTATTAAGTTTTACCTGTTTTTTTTTCTTTAGCAATTCGTAATCAATCTCAGTTTTTAAACAATAACTAAGGAATAGATTTTCAGTTCAACATTTTTTTTTTTGCATTCTTTGCCAATCTTTAAGTTTTTGGTGCTTTTTTGTTGCTACTGTTTTTATTTATTGACCCCAAAACTCGAAATTGGCCGTTCAGGGCTTGTGCTAGAATTTTTTTGAAATAAACATCTAATCTTGTGATGATCAACTCAAGGAAAGGATTACCAAGTGAATACGAAATAAGGACTAAATTGTGATACGGGCAAGGACAGATTTCGCTAACAAAATTGAGAAAATTTCACAAAGAGCCCAAAAGTGTATCATTATATTGGAAATTCTGTGAATGTCTGTGCTAGTATTGTTAATTATAAAGGAACATTTTCGGATTCTAACATATTTTTAAATTTTATCTCGTTTATAAACTTACTTTGTATAATTTTTGAAGTTATTTATGGAAATCTATTTGACAACCCGAATTTATATGACAATTTTTTGGAGTTCCTATTTTGCACTTTAAACGCTTTTTGGAAGGGCTCTGCTATTTTTTATTTGCATTGGAACCTTTTCATCTATTTTTCTTGCAAGGCTTTTTCTGGCTGGCCTTCTTGTTTGTATTCCTTCGTTTTCTAACGTTAATTTCTCTGTAAAAAGATGTTAAATATTATAATGTTTTAGGATATATAGCTGTCTAGGGGCAACTTATGAAAGTGCCTCCACAAGACGCTTCCGGAAAGGCCGTGTAGATTGTATTCGGGCGGCCACTCCAGAGGCTTTAGAATGGGTGAAAGCAATGACCAGCGAGGGAGCGTTGGTAAGGCTTAATGTCACTGCATGGCATGAACATAGAAAATCAATGTTGCTGCACTATTCATTCTCCACTTTAAAATGTCTTTAGCTTTTGTTCGTTTATCTGGGCTGAAACAACACTACAGAGCTTGCGTTGCTGTATAGCCCACTGCAAAGTCTCAAACATTATTTTTCTTACAATAACTGATAGCATATTAATTAGACACTGAACGATGTTTGATTATTTAAGGTGAATTTTATTTTTTTTCCATGTAAGTTTTAGTGCAAGGGTAATATTTTTTCAAGCCTTGCATGAATAAAGCTAGTTACATGAAGCATAAAAATAAATTTTCATATTAACCGTCAATTGTGTAGCAGTAGGTGCAACCTTAGGAAATCAAATGTGGTGCAACTGTCTCTGAAAGTGGAATCTTAATTTGTGCAGTAATCGTACAAAAAATGAACACCCAAATCGTCAAAATAATTCCTTAATAACATATACAAAATCGGTTGAAATCACCGGGCAGATACACTCCTTTTTTCAGGGAAAAGAAGCGGAAAACGTCGAATCTTAATTCCTGCAACATTTTCCTGATAGAAAATATCGGCCACTGATGGATTTATTCAGTTTCTCACCGAAAATATTAGCCAAAGCCTCTGTACTCTCAATGGATAGGGAACCTTTCATGGAATGGGCATTATAATGGCCAAAGCACCCGGCCCAGCAACGAGCTCTACTGAGCATGCGCAGAATAAAGGTTAGTGGGTAAATGCTCAAGTCCATCAGGTTGGTACCATTTCACTCCTTTAAGAAGAAAACAGTAGCTGCAGATGACCTAAAGTATGAAGCCCTACCATCATTACAAGTATGTGCCCCAGCAACCGCAGAGCTACTATGGTACAGCTCCTCGTGTTTCGTCAAGACTCACTGCGGTTGGAATGGCATTATGCAGAAGACTTGTTCCCACGCTGGTAAGGCAGATATACAGTTCTGAACTATGCTCGACAGAGGTTCAGCAAATGCTTGACTGAAGTTCAGGCAAATTTTTAGCATTGAACGCTATACACAAAGAGATGAGAAGGGGGAGGGTAAAAATTATTCTCGTATCTCTCTCGAGAGATCACCGATTTCAGTCTCGACTGAGGGCGCGTTTCAATTAGGGCTAAAGTTTACAATGCCAGGTGGAACTCTGCAGCACGTTTGGCGCATCAATATGCACACAAGGTGGGGGGAAAGTGGGTGACCTCTCGATCTCCCTTGATTTGGACTTCATTCGTGTGCTTACTGGCGCAAAAGCTGGAGAGGTGAAAGGAGGGTAACTGATCATCACCGTCAGGTAAAATACTAGGATGGTGAGGCAGGTATCATAAAGAGCTTTGTTTTTATTTACATTTAAATGAACACATTGGGATTTTTGTTTGTGTGTTTTTTTTATATAACACAATTTGGGTAACGAACAGTAAGTAAGAAGCCATTCCTGCTAAAAGTAACAAAAACTTTAAAAAAATATATATACAAGATAACAGTGATAACAGTATATACGTAAAAATACTGGCTTTGTATTGTCACTTCAAACATCTAAAACTCATAAAGTTTAAGTTTATCTAACGAAAGTTACAAGCTCAAGAAAATGTGTCCTATTTTCAAAAAAAGGAAAACAGTTCAAAAAGGGTGAAAAATTTGGATGAAATTTACGCCATTGAATTCAGAATATCATAAAACTGCATTGCAATGGTTTCAAGCCCTTAGCAACAAAAATGTGATTTTTTTTCTGATAAAGATTGTCATGGATGCATGTATATGTTTTTTTCCCCCGGAGATGATCGTACCGAACCAGTGGTTCTAGAATATTGGAATAAGGCTAATTAGAAAGACAATTGAGCGTTCTACTGACCTTTGTAATTACCAGAAAAGATTGTATAAAATAGAGAAGTTTTTTCTGCGATTTGGTGGCGTAAAATGACAATTATAGCCTACCCAGTGCACGTCTATTATACTTCCCTCGATTGGCAACAATCTTAGAATAGACCATTTGAATTTACTTGTGAACCTCACGAATAGTGCACTGCTGCGGGCAAGAAATTGAACTAGTAACAGTAATATCCAACTACCGAAAGGCAGAAACAGAGGGTATAGAAACACCAAAAAGGAAACAGATGGTATAGGAAACAGAGGGTATTGGGTACCAAAAAGCCATCAAGTAAAAAATCTTAGTGAGCCAATTGATTTAAACTTGTCAAAAAGGTATATATTGAGCTTTCTAATTTCAGAGACAGTTGCACCACACTTACTTTCCTAAATTTTCACCTACTCCTCACAATTGACAGTTAATATGAAAGTTTCTTTTAAAGCTTCATTTAACCAGCTTTATTCATGCGCTGCTAGGCTTGATAAAATTATGTACAGTGATGTATAATTGCGCATCACCATTATGAAGAAGGAATGAGGAGGAATCTCTGTGCAGGAAGAGTGAGTGTTCCAAAAACCTAAAAATAAGCTTTTTTGACGAAATTTTCTAACTCTCAGTGTGCCTTCTTATAGATGTAGAAGAGCTTTTGGGAAGGTAGGGATAAATTTCATTCTCGGGGCATTGTTCTATGAATATTATTAACTAAAAAAAAACAAGTTTTTTTAACTGAAAGTAAGGAGCGACATTAAAACTTAAAACGAACAGAAATTATTCCGTATATGAAGGGGGCTTTCCCCTCCTCAACACCTTGCTCTTCACGCTAAAGTTTGACTCTGTCTCACAACTTTATTTTTAAAACAATAAAAACTTTAGCGTAAAGAGCGAGGTGTTGAGGAGGGGAAAGCCCATTTCATATACGGAATAATTTCTGTTCGTTTTAAGTTTTAATGTCGCTCCTTACTTTCAGTTAAAAAAAACTTCTTTTTTTTAGTTAATTTCTGAACGTTTTTGAATTAATGCAGCTTTGATTTTGGCTCACCAAGTTGCCCTCCAATTTTCTTGGTCACTAGAACTTTTAATTTCCGTTCGAGTGAGTCCTCTTACGATATTCTAGGACCACTGGGTCAATACGATTACCCCTGGGGAAAAGAAAAAAAAAATAAATAAACACGCATCTGTGATCTTTCTTCTGGCAAAAATGAAAAATTCCACATTTTTGTAGATAGGAGCTTGAAACCTCTACAGTAGGGTTCTCTGATACGCTGAATATGATGGTGTGATTTTCATTAAGGTTCTATAATTTTTAGGGGGTCTTCTTCCCCTTTTTTCGAAAATAAGCCAAATTTTCTCAGGCGCGTAACTTTTGATGGGTAACACTAAACTTGATGAAACTTATATATTTGAAATCAAAATTAAAATCTGATTCTTTTGATGTATCTATTGGTATCAAAATTCCGTTTTTTAGACTTTCGGTTACCATTGAGCCGGGTCGCTCCTTACTTACAGTTCGTTACCACGAACTGTTTGAAATTTGAGCATAAGAGATGGTAGTTGAAGGAGGGATAAGTAGGCTTTCTTCACATTGAATAAAGTCTTGAATCAAACAACTCGTAGTAAAAACTGTAGGTAAAGGGCAACCCTTGTCAATGGAAACCGAAACTCTAAGAAGAACTTCGATTTCAACACGTGCAACAACAGAACATATTATTCATACATTTTCTGACTATGCAAAATGTGTCAATTTTAAAGTTGCTTATTAAAAGCTATCAGCGCATAAAAACTTCCGTAATTTTAAAGACAGGAACGAAACTCCCCCAAAAAATTGGACATCAAAACCTTGACTTAAAGATTCGGGTTTGGGAGGTGGTAGCCATCCTAACATTTAGAAAGAGCGATGTTAAAACTTAAATGAAACAAAAATTATTCAGCAACTAATTAGAACTCTTTTTAATATATTAGTTCAACATGCATTTAGTTAAACAAACAAACACTTAAAACAAAATATAATGAATTATCATTCTTGTAATAAATTTGATGCTCAATGCTCGTCGATATTCAAGGGTATCATTGGATGGGGGTCAGGATGACTTGAGCTCTACAGATGATCCAAAAGTATGCATACTTTTAATCCATTTATTTGAATAATCGTCCTCCTCACCATCCATAAAAAATTCTATTAAAACTATCATTAAAATTTGGTGCAATATCTTAACAAAATATAAATAGCATGCCAAAATCTAAATTCTTATGTAGAAAAACTGACAAAATGTTCAAATATTTCTTTTATTAAAGAAAATAATTAAAATAGTGCTATTAAAAACAAATTGAAGCTAATTAAAAAACAAATCCAAAAACTGAAATGCTCAAAGAAAAGTACAGGGCTTTATTGAACCAAAGAGAGGAGAAAGAATGTTAAATATTGATCAAGTTCGTGGTAAAAAAAACTGCAAGTAGGGAGCGACTTGAGCTAATAGTAACCAAAACGTTAAAAAAAAGTATTTCAATAACGATTAATATATCAAAAGAATAACATTTTTATGCACATGACAAATTAACATATTAACGCATGAGTGTGCATCAGGTATTATGAAGGAGTGATGGCGGAGGATTTTCATTTGAGAGGCGGGGGGGGGGGGGGGTCAGATGCCTCAAAAACTGCATATTATGTCCCAAAAGGTTAGCTATCGTTGAACCTTCAGGTTTTTCCAAAACCCATAGAATGGGTTTTGGAAAAGGGGAGGTAGAATTTAACATCTGAACCTTCTTAACTTCGGGAAATATTTTTTGTGACGCTTTTTATTATTTTTGCGGGGGGGGGGGGAGGGGGGTGATTATGCCTCTGCCACTGACACATTATTCTTTTTCTTTTCACAAAATATTAAATTCACATGCCTGCCGGTGCAGAGGTGGAGAATACGAGAGATAATGAGACACGCTAGGAAATATTCTAGGGTACTACCAAGAGCTGTGTTGTCAGCGATTTTAAATGGTAATATTTCTCTTTTTCCATTCAAATACAATGTTTTGATATATTTAAACCTAATTATACAATATATTCAAACATCAGAGATACCCAATTGTAGAGCTTCCGAACTCCAATCTACGTAAGTGTGGAGTTCTGAATTATTTTTTTCGAGAAGTAAGATCCCAAATTCTTCTTTAATGTTGTTTTTTTTTTTTCTAAGGGGTGATCGTATCAAATCAATAGTCCTTGAACAATCAATAGTCAATAGTCCACACTCAAGTTCTGTCGAAAAGTGAATTTTGGTTAATGCTAATGAAATAAAACAAAATGTGATGAAAATATAATACTTTATCGACAAAATTATTGATCCTTCTCCCATCCAAAATGTTTACCCGACTCTTAAAAACGTAACAAAAAACGTAAAGTAATTTTGATGCATTTTTTACAGTTTTTATTGTATCATTATATTCGAATAAAACAATATTCAAATGAGTTTCCATTTTAAACGTAAATTCCCTGCAACCGATGGAAGATAAGAACTTTTTTAAGTAATCATCATGCTTAAAATAATGTCATCTTATAATGACATCTAAATAATGTCATCTAAAATAATGATCTTTTTTAATTAATCATCATGCTTAAAATAGTGTCATCTTGGGGAAATTTCACAAGCTAGTTCCAATAGAGATTAAAATACTAGCTCTCTTTTCAAGAAACCCAAAGGATGGTGACACGGCAAAGGCGGGTTCTCTCATTTTATTGAACTGAACTATAATTTTGAAACCAAAGATGGTCAGGCTGTTATCGACTAATTATTCTGAGATAGCCGATCGATTTAAAATTACTGAAGAACCATAGACTACGCTTCCCATAAAAATTACCACATACAGGATCAGGTCTATTAACCCCTAAACCTTCCAAGGGCCAGAGCGTCATTTGTGCTTTACTAAAAACAAAGTATATTGTAAACATTTTCCCTTTTATAAATTTAGTAAATCAAAAATTACCGACACATTCCACTTAAGAACATCATTATAAATTAAACAGTCAGTCTACTTTCATTGGTTCTTTTCATTAATCTTGGTTATTATTTGATTTCTTTCTTTTGTTGTTGTTATTACTGATGCTTTAGCAAGTAAAAACCACACAGTCAGAAACATATCATTTTACAAAAGAATGCATATGACAATCAAACCGTTTACAGGTTTTGATAGGGAGGGAACGGGACAGGTAGCAGTACTTTTGTTTTTCAAAAATTAGTTAGCCTTAATATATAATTTTAGTTCTTGTGGATGTTATACGAAAATTAAAGTACGGTATTCGATTTCAATTTTTTTAGAGTGCAAATGTCGCTCTTGTATTTACATGGCTTTAGTATTTACATGGCTCTTGTATTTACATGGCTTAGCGGGCTTTAGTTCTGCTCCTGGCTGTTACTAAATAAAAAAATAAATCAAGTTTTTTTCAAATGAAAGTAAGGAGCAACATTAAAAGTTAAAACGAATTGAATTTATTATGTATATGAAAGAGATTGCCCCCACCACAACACCTCGCTCTTGACGCTGAAGTATTTTAGCACTTAAAAAAAAACTTCTTATTGTTCTAATTAAACGACTCTTGTGCTTCAGGAGTCGTTCTTAAACAATTGGGATAGAATTCAAACTTTAGAGTAAACAGCAAGGTGCTGAGGAGAGGGCAGCCCCCTTCATATACATCATAATTACTGTTCGTCTTATGTTTTAATGTTGCTCCTTACTTTCAGTAAAAAAAAAATTGTTTTTTAACCCACCTCCACGGAGAAATTTCCCTCCCAACAGAAATATCCTCTAGACAATTCAGTCCCGGTGAAAATTTAACCCGGACAATTACCCTTAACAACTCCACGCGTAAAATTGAGACGAAAAAGAGAAAGCAAGACAAAAAAAAATATTTTTTTATAGGAATTCTGGCAATTCCCCTAGTGTGTAATTTCTCCTGACAAGTTCAACCCCTGAAAACTTCCCTTCACATGGAAAATTTCCCCTGTAAAAAAACCTCCAGGAGAAAATTCGCCCCCCCTCAAACCCAGGAATATATGCATACTTCCCAATAACAAATAGTATGCGTAAACAATGGGCAAATTTTATAACTTAAAGACCTTTCCCCTGGAGCAGTGGGGGGGGGGGTCACATGTTATATCTATGATGAAAAACTATGATCAACAAAATGGCTATCTCAAAATTTTGACCGGGCGATTTTGGGAAAAGGGCTGTGGGAGGAGGCCTAGTTGCCCTCCAATCTTTTTGGTCACTTAAAAAGCGCACTAGAACCTTTAATTTGGTTTGAATGAGCCCTCTTACGATGTTCTAGGACCAATGTGTTGATACGATCACCCCTAGAAAAGAAAAAACAAATGAACATGCATCCGTGATCTTTCTACTGGCAAAAAATACAAAATTTCACATTTTTGCAGATAGGAGCTTGTAACCTGTACAGTAGGGTTTTTATAATACACTGAATCTGATGGTGTGATTTACAATAGATTCCATGACTTTAAGGGTTTTACCTTTTTTTTAGAAAATTAGGCAAATTTTCATTAATGGGTAAGATTAAAGTCAATGAAACTTATATATTTGAAACCAGCATAATAATTCGATTCTTTTGATAAATCTATTGGCATCAAAATTCCGTTTTTTAGAGTTTTGGTTACTATTGAGCCGGGTCGCTTCCTACTTACAGTTCGTTGCCACGAACTGTTTGATACTTTCTGTGCGTTAGAAATTTACTCTGTAAGTTATTGAATTTTGTGTGTGTTTTTGATCCCCTTTATTCATTGATAATATTTCGGTTCTTTTTAAATTTGAATTGTTAGTTGGTTTCATTCTGCTCTTCGATTGTTTAATAGGTCATTGAGAAATATTTTTCTTTGAAAATTTTCTGGTTTTGAATTTTTTTTTTTATTTCTAAGTAATATAAAGTATTTCTAAGTACCCTATTTACTTAGGTACTGATTTTTTTTTCATATAAACTAGAAAGAAATTTCCAAAGCTCGCTATTATTTGCTTAGCGGGATAAAACCATTTCTGATGTCTTCAGCCGTCGCAGTTAAAGTAAGCACATTTTTTTTCAGCTTCAAAAATAGCTTTGCAATTATTTTTTTTAAGCTTTGAGTTTTTAAATTCAGATCATGTACTTACGTTTTCAATATCCAACTTTTTTTAGTTTCTAAGTATTTAACCTTTTACAGAGGAGTTTTGAAAGAGGATATGTGGCCATCAAGAGTCATTTTATTATATGTTTGGCTTATCCAAATAAATATTAGAGAAATAAATATTGCTATATAGTTTACTTAATTCACTTGTTAATATCCAAAATTCCAAACGAACATATAAGGTACATCGTGAATACGTAAGATTCGTAAAATTATTAACGCTTTGTATTACTCTGTATATGATGCATTTATTTTTGCATTGCTCAAATAAAATCGATTTTCTTCTTTCCTGTCAAATTTGAATGTCTGACTTTATATTCTAAAGAAATATATTTTTGTGCCCAAAATGTTTTTAGATGTTAAATACAAGGACACAAGAAAACTAGAAAGTTAATTTTTGAGTAATGCCCTTTTTTTTAATGAGCCTTTGAACATTGCCAAAAGTGATTATACAATATAATAAATAGCATAGAGCATCTAAAGCATTATTAACGCTCAGAACTTTAAATCTGGGTTATATAATGTATTAAAGAGGATTACTTGGTAAAAAAAAAAAAAAAAAAAAAAAAAAAAATGTCTTCCTAATTTAGTAACTGAGATAAATGAGCACTTGAACAAGGTCTAGACCTTACTCATCCGCCCAATCACCTAGGATAAAACAGTATATCAAACCCGATAATCCGAATATCAAGTCCAACATAGAGCAAAATCAACATTAATAAGCATAAGGAATTGTCCCCAAAACCAAGCCATAGTACCTTAAATCTACAAAATTTTAATATTCCCCAGGTAATCACCACATATCAGGGCTCCTCAGATGAAAACTCATTGCCTATATAGGTTTCGGCGCCTAAATTTCATTACCCAGGCAAAATGAGCGTGCCATGCCATAAAACCACATTACATACCCCTATGTAGTGACACCTGTGGAATATCTATAAGCAAAACAATACCCAAAAATATAAAAATATACCCAAAAATTTTCCAAGCTTCCTTAACCATCACCAAAGTATAATCACCTACGAAACAAGTACTGACAAAACCTGTCCTCTCCACACAAAAAAGTGACCCTTTGTCCGCGTCTCCGGAGACGATTCCATACCTATGCGAACCTGGCAACTAAATACCGTAGTTACATAATTCAATACAACTTAGCAGAATAGATTGGCTGATTGGTTCGGAGCGATTAAGTAGTACAGCATTTTGCGTCTAGAGGCACTGAGGTACGCGGATTCACTTTTGGAGAGTTTTGTCAGTACTTGTTCCGTAGGTGATTATACTTTGACCATCACTCACCTAGCACTAAATCAAGATAACAACATCCAAACTCTGAAAGAATATCCTTCAGTCAGTTTACCTCCCCTAGTTGCATAATCTTAACTGTCAGCCAAAAACTTTTCACTTTCGCTCGATTTCTATGAACTGGTTTTAAAACAACTTGCCTTTTTCATTACCTGCATTTGTCGAAACAAACCCTAAAATATAAAGGGAAGAGAAAAAATAATCATCCCACAAGCTACCTCAAAATATCATTCAAAGTATCTTGATAATTTTTATTATACTTATTTAAAAGTTGATTAGATAGATAGATAGATAGATAGATATTTATTGCAACAAAAGCCTTTTCGGGCCATGGCAAAATAACAAAAACAAAAATTAATACAAAAAAAAAAACACAATAAATTACTCACAATTCATCAAAAAAGTTTCTCTATGAGCCATACCCACTCTTGCAAATTTACCCAACCTTCTAAAATCATCAAAATTTCTACTTTTAAAAATTTTTCAAGCCAATCCACCCCTCCAAAATCAGTTGAAAACACTTCCCTCCTCAAAATTCTTAACTCCTGGCATGTACCCATAAAATGGATGATATCTTCCTCCTCTCCACACATAGGACACTGGTAAGGACCATTTTTAATCCTAAAATTCCCAATATATTTCCTCCTTTCTCCAATTCCAAAAAATTACCACGAACCGAAATTACCCATCTTAAATCCTCCCTATCATCCCCGCTTTAAAGTAAACTTCCTCCCCCCAAACCTCCTTTGCCAGCCCATACAGCCCCAGAGACGCCGAGGATGATTTCTGATTCTGCCACCTTTGAATTTCCTGCTCTATTAGTCTATCCTTTACCTTTTTTTGCAACTAGCCCCACTTCCACACCTAGCCCCTTCCCCTCATTCCAATACTCACTAAAACCACATCTATCAATAGTCTCTTTAACCCTGTTTGGCCAAGAACTTTTCCTGCCATCTACTAGCATCTCCTCATATGCATTCTTTACTAGCCTCTTACTAGGCAGATGTATAATCCTTTCCCAATAATTTACTATCCGCACTAACCTTCCCACCCTTAATGATAACAAACCTAAATCACCTTTTAATACTACATGATTAAACTTATCACTAACCCCCATTAACCGCTTAAAATACATCAACTGTAACCGGTCTACCTTATCCGCCTTCTCCATACCCCACACCTCTGCTGCAAAAGACATTACGGAAGCTAGCTTAGTCTGGAATATTCTTTTCTGAAGCCTAAGGTCTGTCAGGCCTACTTTAAAAACACTACTCTTTAAAACTAGCCATATAGCCCTAAGACCTTTACTAGCTACATAATCAATTTGCCCTTTCCACCTACCATTTGAAGTAAACTTGCATCCTAAATAAACAAAATCTTCAACTACTTTAAGCACTTCTTCTCCTACACTAAACCTTTCCTCTATATTTCCATGTCGTCGAAATACCATAACTACTGACTTTGAGACATTTAGGACCAAACGCTTCTCATCTAGGTATGAGGACACCATTCCTAGCAGTTTTTGAAGGTCAGGCCCATCTTTAGCCACCAATACTATATCATCCGCAAATAACAGAGCGAACACCTGCATTGCAGACAGATTTAGAGTTGGGGCTCCCTGCCCTACCATATAATCTTCTATATCATTAAGATACAGGGAAAACAACCTAGGTGAAATTGTACAGCCTTGTTTAACCCCTAACCTACTGACAATTGCCCTAGAGTAAGACTTTCCTACCTTAAATACCATTCTAACAACCAAATACATTTTAACAACCAATCCTACAAAACGTCTCGGCAGCCCTAACTTTATAAGTCCTTCTACTAACAAATCTCGTGAAACTTCATCGAACGCACCTCGCAGGTCCAAAAAAGCTGCGTATAGCCTACCATCCCTTTTCCTCATATACTTCCTAATAAGCCCATACAAATATAAATATCTGATCTACCCCACTATAATCCTCTCGAAACCCTGCCTGAATTTCTATTAACTTATTTGAATCTTTAAGCCAACTATCTAATCTAGCCACTAACACTTTACAGAATAATTTACTAAGGCTATTTCCTAAATGAATCCCTCTATAATTCTTATGCAATGCTCGGTCACCCTTTTTTAAAAAGTGGTAAAACTATTGAAATATTCCACTGTTGAGGCCAGACCAACTTGCTAAGGACACTTGAAAATAACGTTGATAACAAAGGCAACAAATATACCCTAGACCACTTCCAGAGCCTTGTTGGGATGCCATCAACTCCTGGTGCTGAGGTCCCTCTCATCTTCTTTAGCGAATTCCATATTTCCTCACCTGTGAAAGGCTGCAGTAGTTTGTAATCTTCTTCCTTTAGAGGGAATTCCGCAAGGTTTTCGCCGACCACCCACCGACTCAGGCTATCCGTTTTCCTCTCTTTCTGACATCTTGCTTTCGATGAATTCTGGCCAACTTTCCGCCGGCGGGATACTCGTCTTGTCAGAAGCGTTTGTAACTGATTTTTTTATAATTTTCCAAAACTCATTCTTGTTACTATTTCTAAATTCCCTTTTCATTCTCTCTGCTTCCTCCTCTTGAAATTTATACTTCTTCACTTTTAACAGTTTCTTATACTCTTTTCTTCGGCTTTTATACATATTATAAAGATATTCCCTCTCCTCATAGGAACATTGTCTCAGTAGCTCCAATGTTTGCACCAACTCTGATTTTTTCTCTACGCATTCACCATCAAAAAAACCATTTAACTTCCGTGGTTGTTTTCTGAGCTGTAGTAACACCTACTTCATACAAACTATCAGTTAATACCTTTAATGACTCTTCTATTTTTCCATCATTTGCCAATATTTCTCCCTTCTCTAGTCCTGCCTGAAATTCATCTCCTAACAGTTTAACCATAACCTTCTCTTCTTCCTGTGATTCTAGCCTCAATGGATCTCTAACTTCTAATCCTTCTTCTAATACCTTGCTCCTAAAACCCACCAATGACCTTTTTAATGCCCTCTTATTTAAAATATTCAAAGACAACCTAATCGGCAGGTGATCAGAACCAAAACCGGGACCACCCCCAAACAAGCACAATCCGGCCAAAGAGACTTATTTACAACTATATAATCTACTACACTTGGATACTTCCCAAAAAAGCAAGTAAACTCTCCCCGCTCTTTATCCTCCCCGATCCTCCCGTTTACAATAATTAAATTTTCCTTACCACAAATTTCCAAAAGTTTACTTCCCCACCTATTTTTGCGGCGATGGTCCTTACTAGTCCTTGGAGGGATCTCATCCATTCTTCATCACCCATTCCATCACAACGAGATTCCGAGTGGTTATGGTCTTCAAATTGGCAAGACCATGGCTCTTGCAACTCCCCAGTGTATGCATTGAAATCTCCTAAAAGAGAATAAAGCCATCGGCAGGAAACTTTGTCAAAAAAATATGCAACTCTTTTTGAAATATCTCCCATGTATCCTCATCTGAAAAAGAAAACTACTTTCTGGAGGGATATACACAGAACAAAACACATGACTTCTTTTCCCACGTGAAATTCTTACCCAAACTAAGTTACAAGACTCACTTTTTAGCCGGATCACATTATTAGATGACAAAAAAACATCTGAAACAAAACAACGATACACCTCCATAATAACGACCATTTCTCGACATTTTACGATTTGCACTAAAACAACTATAATGCTTAACTATAATATTTTCACCAGACCATGTTTCTACAAGAGAAATAACTTGAGGACTACAAGCTTCAACCAGGTCATTAAACTTATTTTGCGTGAACCCTTGTATAGGTTCCAATGTGACACATTTAATAGAGAATTTTCACCATGGCCCAAATTTCCCTATACCGCCTCATTTCCCATCGTCGGTTCTTGCTGTCTTGGGCGGAAAAGTTTTTTTGGTACTATCGCCCTCTTAGCGTCATCATCACCCGAGTTTACTCTGACACTATACTCTGCGGGTCTTGGGCGGTTTACCCTTATTGGTTCGTTGTTATCAGGACTAATAATTTCCGCATTCGAGCGTTTTGCGGGATTACGCTGCTTTAGTGCTGGGATAGCTTGCGATCCCTCTGCAGCTGGGGTTTCTGTTAAAGACATCACCAAATTACGATCTTCATCCCCTATTTCAGAGGTCGCAGAACTAAAAGATACAACCGTTGCCGAAGATTCAGATCTAGTCCTAGCATTAGACGGATATGCCAAGCTACCGTCGTCAGGAGGCATGTTGCTGTATATTTCCCGACCGACCATGCCCGTAACTGGCGGTGGCGCCGAGTGTGCACTATTCTGGGAGGGAGGGGGTTCAGCTTGGTTTCTACTAGGAGGTTTTACACTTTCATGAGCGGTGTTACGTTTTTGTTCTTCAACAAGGCCGCTTGTGTAATTATACATGAAAACCTGGTTACCGATGAACAACTTAAGTCCTCGTAATTTCACATCAACAAAACCCTCAGTCTTTGCATCTTCTAAAGTCTCTTTCAGTTTTTTTCTGGCAATCAACTCACGTTCCGTGTAATCAGGACTAATTGATAATCCCAACCTTCGCAAAAGAAAACCTGATTTTAATACATAGTCCCGCCCTGCAACACTTGCAAATTTGATCACTACAGGACGGACACTCATTGAACTTTTAAGTCTGAAAGCGTCACGCACATCAAAAATACGGAGATTTAAATTCGGAATTCCCGCATTCAAAGCACTGACAACATCTTCCAGAAGTGAGCGCCCCCTATGCTGCGGCGAAAAGTTATAAAGCACTACGTTTCCTCGCTTCATGTCAGTTTCTAAATACTGAATTTTTCTCAGTGCTAATTCAACTTTTTCCTGTACATTTGACACATCTCTGCGAACCGACTGCGATTCCCTTTGAATATTCTGGACTAACGACGCAACATTTTCAAATTTATTTCCCAACTCAGCCACATACGACGTCATTGAATTGACCTGCCTTGACATCGGGTCAATAATATCCAACTTCAAATTAATTGCTTGAATTTGCGTTAATAATGCATTAATATTATCTTCCATTTTAAATCAGAAATGAAGATCAAAAAAAAAAAAAGACTTATCTTTACGTGAGGGCTTGCCCCACGGGTGCTTCCGTAACCGGCCAAACTTGCAAGGCACAACCCAGCCTAAATTTCGCTCGGCTATAAAAACAGCATTTAACGAACGAATCCTAAGATCGTAATTCCACTTTCAGTCCAAAATTCAATAATCACTGGCAAAAGCTTTTGCAAGCAATACAAGAATTTCACTTTAGATGCTATTTGTTCGAATGAAATTTAATCCGATTAGTTAGATGTTGACACCTTGAAAACTAGTTCAGTACTGATGAATATATTGATTATATTGAAAACTAAGCTTTTTAAATTGCGAAGCAAATCTATTGGCGGAAAAACCTCTTACGATTAGCTTATTGCTAATTATTTGACTCCTATCTTTTAAAATCGATGTAATTAGTACAAATTCTCGCATATCTAAATAGTTGGGAAAAATACGATGAATATATTATATTCGAATGTATATTACTTTTAGGAAATGGGAAATTAACTATTTCAAAATTAAAATCATCTGTTTTATTATATATTTTAAAAACTAATGTATTATTAGGTGTAACATTCATGTTTAAAAAAAGAAAATGGTCATAATTGCCATTCCCATAACTAGATTCCAGCTTTAACTCTGGTGGATATATCTTATTTGAAATCTCTAAAAAATCTGCACAATGTATCACCAGAAAATCATCTAAATATCTTTTATTAGCTGAAAGCAAACGTTTTATATTACTTGGGTTCTTTTTATCAATCATAAATTCATATTCTAAATAGCTTAAAAACAGGTCTGCTATAAATGGACTAGTATTACCCCCCATAGGAATTCCAATGCTTTGATTATATAGATTACCATTAAATTTTATAAAATTATTAAATAGAATAAATTCTAGTAGATCATAAGTGAAATCTAAGCTATAACATCTTGAACTAGTGGTACTGTTAAAGTAATTAGTCCATCTCGCCTTCTTATTATATGCATCAATTTTTAAAAAAGCCATTAGACAAAAGAAAAGCTTTCTTAATAATTTTTTTTAAATTTACAAATACTAAATTAATTGGTAGATTTGTATACAAGGGGTTTTTCCGCCGTCCAACAGAAAACTGTTAGCTAACATTTTTTCCAACAATTGTTTTTCCACCGTCCAGCTAAAAATTGTTAGCTAACATTGTTAGAAGATTTCTCTAACAAATCGAATGCTTGTTGAAGGAAATTGTTGGGGAATTTAAAGCAAAATAATCAAAAATAAGCAAGATGGGTGCTTTTTATGCTCACAATATTGATAGAGAATCGAGGACTGCTGCTATTTCTTTTTTTCCTTTCCCCTTTTAGTTTATTAGAAATATCTTTTCTGGTAATCTCAGCCATTGAAAAAAAAAAATCAATTCTTCCGTTGAAACAATAGGAAAACAACGAGATTGTCACGTAGTCATAGCAATTTGATATGATCAAAAATCTAACGATTTCACTTATGCAATCAAATTATATTTTTTACTAGGTTGATCCACTTCCTCCATTCATGGGATAATTTATGTAAATGCACTAAACAGTTACTTTAGGAAAGCTTAAGCACTGGTATTTTAATTTTCGCCTAAATTCAATGTACTTTGCCAAATAATAAAATGTTTTGTGTCTTTGTTTCACTTGCTGGCATTAATAGTTATATTTTTTTTTCTGTAAGATATGAACGCTTTGAAATATTCTATTAATTGAATTTCAAAGCTTTGGTATCAGTTGGGTATTATCAAGCTGAGATAAACTCACAGCAGCACTATCTTGGTCAGAATTTTTCTTTGAATTTCCTGCCCAATATCATGTTTTTGCGAATTGTGAGCTAACTATTTCTGTTAGCTAACAATTCTGTTTCCACCGTCCAAACAAATTTTTGTTAGCTAACAATTGGACGGCGGAAAAACCCATATAATGTAGTGAAATCAAATGAGTCCACTCTTTTGGCTGAAACTAAAGCCAGAGAATCTATTACATGCAATGAATTATTAACACTCCAATATGGATTAAGCTTAGAAAAATTTTTAAATCCCGAGCAATATGACTTAAATTTATTTTTAATTTCTCCTAAAATACATGACAGGTCAGTTGCCGCAACTTTGGTAGGGCATCTTGCTGCACCCGCAATAAAGCGTGGTTTCGGGGGATTTTTATGAAATTTTGCCGTTCAATATAAAAGAGGAAATTTTTTTTCATTCTTATTGACATTAATATTAATTTTTTTTTAAGTATATCCTCTATTCCATTTAATAGACTATTATTCACATCTTGAACTATTTTATATGTATTCGTTGTACTAAGCTCCTTTGTTAAAACATCACAATATAGCTTCTGACAAATTATTGCAAAATTATTATTCGCTTTATCAATAGGTACAATTACAAAATCCTTCTTTATATTAGCAATCGCTTGTTTTATCTTAGCATTATAAAAAATTACCTCATTATTACGACTATTTTTCATATTATATATCTTATTTCTAACCCTATTAATAATTAGATTTTTCCAATTCTGAAAACTATTTTTATTAATTTTCTTTTTTTGTACCAATTAAATAAAAAAAAAACAAGTTTTTTTAACTGAAAGTAAGGAACGACGTTAAAACTTAAAACGAACAGAAATTATTCCGTATATGAAGGGGGCTGTCCCCTCCTCAACACCTCGCTCTTTACGCTAAAGTTTTTTTTATTGTTTAAAAAAATAGAGTTGTGAGAAAGTCAAACTTTAGCGTAAAGAGCAAGGAGTTGAGGAGGGGACAGCCCCCTTCATATACGGAATAATTTCTGTTCGTTTAAGTTTTAACGTCGTTCCTTACTTTCAGTTAAAAAAACTTGTTTTTTTTTTATTTAATTTTTGAACGTTTTTGAATTAATGCAGGTTTTGATTTTGGCTCACCGTACATGAATAATTAAAACAAAATTTGCATATTATATTTGGTTAAATGGCTTTCTCGAAACTTGTTTAATTTTATTTACGAACGTTTTTATTAGTAATAAATATACGTAACTTAGAATTAACTTACGTAACGAACTTCTATATTCATAAATTTTTAACACGCATATTAGGGGGTTCGCCCCCTAGTCAATACCCTGCTCTTTAAACTATAGTTCGAATTTTTTTTCCAGTTCTTTAAAAATGACCTCTTAATCACAATCAGTTGATCAGTTGAAAAACTTGTTTTTTTTTTATTTAATTCCTGATCTTTTTCTTTAATAATGCTGGGAAATCCGGCGCCCCCTTCATAGCAATGTCCCTTCCCCCATGAAAAATTCCTTCATGGAAAGATCCTTCCATATAGCCCCGACCCTCTCCTTCCCCACCTACCAGAAAAAATCTCCTCTGAAAAAGTCTGTATACTTCGCAATAACCAATACTATATGTTAACATTGAGTAAAGTTCATAACTTTCAGCCCTCTCCCTGGGGACTTTGGGGGATCAAGTCATCCTAAAAGACATTTTTATCATATTTTCGACCATGCTGAACAAAATGGCTATCTCAAAATTTTGATCGGGTGACTTTGGGAAAAAAATGAGCGTGGGAGGGGGCCTAGTTGCCCTCCATTTTTTTTGGTCACTTAAAAAGGGCACTAGAACTTTTAATTTCCGTTCCAATGAGCCCTCCCACGATATTCTAGGACCACTGGGTCGATACGATCACCCCTGGGGAAAAAAAAAACAAACAAACAAACAAACAAATAAACACGCATCCGTGATCTTTCTTCTGGCAAAAAATGCAAAAATCCACATTTTTGTAGATAGGAGCTTGAAACCTCTACAGTAGGGTTCTCTGATACGCTGAATATGATGGTGTGATTTTCATTAAGGTTCTATAACTGTTAGGGGGTCTTTTTTTTTGAAAATCAGCCAAATTTTCTCAGGCGCGTAACTTGTGATGGGTAGCTCTAAACTTGATGAAAGTTATATATTTGAAATCAGCATTGAAATCTGATTCTTTTTGATATATCTATTGGTATCAAAAACCCGTTTTCTAGAGTTTCGGTTACCATTGAGCCGGGTCGCTCCTTACTTACTTCCTTAGTTACTTACTGATGAAAAACTCGTTGTCACTTAAATGAAGTGTGTTTTCAAAATTAAGGCTCTTAGCGAATTTTCACAAACTCCTGACCTATCTAGATCGTTTCTTTAAGCCAAAAAGTTCTCAGGGTGTTAATTTCCAACAAAAAATATGGAGATTTTTCAAGAACAAATGTATATTTTTGTACTGTATACGTGTGTGAGTGTGTGTAACATATCAAATGCAAAACGAATTTCCGTCAGTAACGTTTTCCTATCTGTTTCATCTTCCTCTCAGTTTCTGTCTTTTTCTCTTATTGTGACGAACTGTTATGTGTCTTACCACGAACTGTTTGATTACCAATAAAGAAATCTAGATAATTATTTAACCCACTAAGCAAATTCGATAGTTTTAGCTGGTTTGAAAGACGGAACTTAGCTCCCATTTTCATTATACTCAGCAGATCCATTTGTTTTATTATTGCTAAATCACCTGTTATAATATGTTCGTAACTTGGGTTTACAAATGATAAAAATTGCTCACACTTACAAACCGGTTTCCAATTATTATTCGAAGAGTTTTATTTGAAATAGCTCAAAACTCAGAAGTGTCAGGGGGAAATACGTTTTTTTATGCTAGGCATGAATACCATACCTAAAGTATTAAATGGGTATTAAAAGGTAAATTTTTCATGAAATGTGAAATTTTTCACATTTCATGAAAATGTGATTTTCCATATTTCTTGAAATGTGTTTCAAAATATGTTATTTATGGTGTGTTTCAAATGTATCATCAAGGTTTAATCAATAACCTATTTATTCATTTTTGTACATTTTTATTTTTAGAATGAAGAAAGGCTTTCCAAGTTAAAAGGGCGGTCGATGCTCAACTGAAATAATGACTGACAATATATCTTGGTAGGGGTATTGACATACACCTGATGGGAATAAAAGAAGCAGCAAAAGTGCTGGGAATCAAATTATCACTTTTTGATTCTCCTGCTTATAAGAAAGCAAACCACTTCTGTCTTTCTACATCCCAGGTAGGCTTCCATTTTATAAGAAATTGAGTGAAAAGTAATTTGTGATAGTATTTGAAAGAAGTGGTAACTAATTATCGTTAAAAAAAACCTGATCTACCAGCATATCGCTTGTTAACTATTTGTTACCTTGCTAACATGTATTTTTGAGTAATTTTCCCACGGCTTCTTAGCTGGCTTCAGGATAGCGGTAAGCCACTTCTCTCTGTACCTTACAGGGGCAAATTGTACCTACTACTGACAATGCTCCCATATGGCATCCTGCAACACCAGTAATTTCACCAATTACTGGGAGATGCTTTCTGACTGGTCATTTATTTCCATACGCCGATAGGCCTGTCCAGTACACAGCAGGGGGGCCTTCCAGCTCCTTCATCTGTATTTATTACCCCCAGATGATGGTACCCTAGCTGTGTTTAAAGACCCTCAGAGATATCAATAGACTGGTGAAAGAACAGATCCCAAAGTGATCATCAAGGACAGACAGCATTTAAGTCAAGCAACAATATATGATCTGCATTAGTGTTTAAACTGCATTTGGTATTTGGCATGCCAAATTTGGCATTTGGCATTAATAAATAAATACATACAGTTAGAAAATTCGAAAACCCTAGAAAAAAGACACGCATCTCCTGTAAACGCTAAGATCATCCTTGAATGGAGAACAAAATATGTCGTCACTGCTTCGCGCTTCTAATAGTTAGTGATGTAGAATTTCAGTTTTAAGATTTTATTTTATGAAAGTTAATTTTTTGGAAATTTGAATCTAGTGAATTTTACTTTATTTAAATGTACCTAAATAAAATCGTAAGAAACAGCATGTTATTATTTGATATGTGGGGATGTCTACTTTCAAATACAGTTCACCCCATGGGGGCATTTCATACTGTTACAGGTGGCAAAAATATGCTATTCTTTCCGCGAGAAGGTTTGGTGTCTCAAAAGTCTGCTACACGTGGCGCTTGGTGTGATATTATGTAAAACGGAAGAATTGACGCTTGGAGGTGTAAATTAGGCGCTGGGGAGCCTGTCAATCTAATGCTCGTGACCCTTTAACGCTCAATATTAGAAACCGTGCTGGTAAAACTGAAACGCGTTTTTTTTTTTCAGATAACGACAAGATTGGACACTGTAATGGGATATGGCCCGGTTGTTCCTGAAGGACACGGTGTTTCATATAACATCCAAAAGGAGAGTTTTAAATTTTGTATATCGTCTTTCAAATCTTTTGAAAGTGCTAGCTCTAAAACATTCGCAGAAAGCTTAGACGAAAGTCTGAATCGTGTTAAACAGCTTCTTTTGTCCCCAAACTCTAGAAATAGAATTAGTTTAGTGTGATCACAAAGTCAATCACATCCTAGAGTCTAGTACATATTTGGATAGGATTACTAACTATGCAGGAATTTAATTCTGGGGAGAATCTATAGGAGGCACAACTTTGAAGAAAAAACTAAGCAAACTACGGGGAACTATAAAACAGTCTCTTTAAAAAAAAATGAAATTTTTCGGCAGTTCAAAAGGTTTAGCTCTGATACCCCCCACCTATTCAAATACGTGCTTTAGGTGTGAGTCCATACAAAAAAGCCTTTTTATTTATACGAACGAGTCCATAGGCGAGTCCATACGAAAAAGCAGTCATTAATTCCCAAATTTAAGTGAATAGAACTTAATTATTTAGTTTCAGATGTAATTTTGAAGAACAATGAATAAGTTTGACTAGTTTGTTGCAGAAGTACGGTAGCTCTCGGGTAAATGTTAGAAATAATAAACAACAAAAATTGAATAGATATCTTTAACTATATCTCTTAGCAAGGCCGTATCCATGTGGGGGGGGTTATCTGGTTGACCCCCCCCCCCGAAATTTTTGACCGACTCGAAAATAAGTCGAAAATTAGTAAAACCTAGGTAAAAATCAGTAAAATTAGTCGAAAACTGAGTCAAAAATTAGTAACCCCCCCCCCCAAAAAAAAAGTCCAAAATTATTAAACCCCCCCTGAACAAAAATCCTGGATACGGCCCTGTCTCTTAGAGTACATCAATACTTTCTAGCATTAGAATAGCTAATCCAATGTCTTGCCTATTCATAAACTACTAGAACTTAAATCATTAATATTATGAAATCTCTTAAGCTCAGGCCAGTATGGAGCGTAGTTGCTTGGAAAAGTATATCAAACAGTTCGTGGCGACAAACTGTAAGTTAGGGGTTACCCGGCTAAATAGTAACCAAAACTGTAAAAAATGGAATTTTGATACCAATAAATACGTCAAAAGAATCGAACTTTTATGTTGATCTCACCAATCAAAATTCTTACCAATCAAAAGTTACGAGCCTCAGAAAATTTGCCTTATTTTCGAAAAAAGGGAGAAACACCCTCTAATAGTTATAGGGTCTTAATGGTAATCGCATCATCAGATTCAGCGTATCGGAGAACCCTATTGTAGAGGTTTCAAGCTTCTGTCTGCAAAAATGTGGAATCTTGTATTTTTTTGCCAGAAGAAAGATCACGGGTGCTTGTCTGTTTTTTTTTTTTTTTTTTTTTTTTCTCCGGGGGTGACCTTATAGACCCAGTGGTCCTAGAATATCGAGAGAGGGCTCATTCAAATGAAAAACTAAAAGTTCTAGTGCCCTTTTTAATTGATTAAAAAATTGGAGGGCAACTAGGCCCCCTCCCACGCTCATTTTTTCCCAAATTCAGTGGATCAAAGTTTTGAGATAGCTATTTTGTGCAGCGTACTCAAAAAATCTAACAACTATGTCTTTGAGGATCAATTAATCCCCCACAGTCCCCTGGGGAAGGGCTGCGAGTTATGAACTTTGCCCATTGTTTACATATAGTAGTGTTTACTGGTAAGTATACAGATGTTTTCAGGGGGGATATTTTCCGGTGGCGGAGCGCTACGGGGGCTACGAAAGGATCTTTCCATTGAGGAATTTTTCATGGGGGAAGGGAATTTTCTATGCTGGATTTCCCAGTATTATTTTGAAAAATGATAAGAAATTAAATAAAATAACAGTTTTTTCAACTGAAAGTAAGGAGCAACTTAAAACGAACAGAAATTAGTACGGATATGAGGGGTTCTCCCCCTAATCAATACCTCACTCTTTACACTAAAATGCTTTTGGAATTGACTATGGGGTGAACTCCCTCATATATGCAATAATTTCTGTTCGTTCTAAGTTTTAATGTTGCTCATTACTCTTAGTTGAGTTTTTTTTTATTTAAATTTGAAACAGGGCACAGAAACCTTGTCGCACTTTTATGATAGACCATCCTACTATTAAGTGGGTTAGAGAACTGATACCATATATAGATCTATATTGGTAGTTGCAACATTCTGTCTTTATCAATATCAATATTTTGACTGTCTTACGGTCTCTTTTAATTAAAACAATAAAATGTACACGTGCAACAATCCGTACTGACAGTTTATTAAATAAAAAAAAAACAAGTTTTTTCAACTGAAAGTAAGGAGCAACAATAAAACTTAGGACGAAGAGAAATTATCAAGTGCTTGAGGGGGGTCGCCCCCTCATCAATACCTCGCTTTTTACGCTAAAGTTCAAATTTTGTCCCAATTCTTTAAGAATGACTCCTGAATCAGAAAGGTCATTTAATTAGAATAAATAACTCTTTTAAAAATACTAAAAAAGCTTTAGCGTAAAGAGCGAGGTATTGAAAAAGACCCCCCTCATATACGTAATAATTACTGTTCGTTTTAAGTTTTAATATTGCTCCTTGCTTTCAGTTGAATTTTTTTTTTTAATTTCTGATGGTTTTTTAAATAAAGCTGGAAAATCCGGCCCCCCCTTCATGGAAAATTCCCTTCCCCCCAGAAAAATTTATCTATGGAAAGATCCTTTCACTTAACCACCCCTCACCCTTACTAGAAAAATCCCCTCTGAAAACGTCTGTGTACTTCCTAATAACCAGTACTTTATGTAAATAATGGGCAAAGTTCATAACCTGCAGCTCTTCCTCCGGTGACTATGGGGGGTTAAGTCATCTTCAAAGACATAGTTATTAAATTTTTCGATTATTCTGAAGAAAATGGCTATCGCAAAATTTTGATCGGGTGATTTTGGGGGGAAATAAGCGTGGGGGGGGTAGATGCCATCCAGTATTTTTGGTCCCCTGAAAAGGGCAATAGAACTTTTGAGTTCTGACCAAATGAGCCTCTCTCTCGATCTTCTAGGATCACAGGTTTGATATGATCACCCCCGGGAAGAAAGAAAACAAAACAAAAAATGAATTTTGATTTTTCTTCTAGGGAAATATGCAAAATTCCATATTCTGTACATAGGAGCTTCAAACCTCTACAGTAGGGTTTTCTGATGTGTTGAATCTGATGGAGTGATGTCCATTAAGATTGCTTGATGTTTTTGGGGTGTTTTCCCCTTTTTTAAATTGGGCATTTTTTCTCAGGTTTGTAGCTTATGATAGGTACCATGAAATTTGATGAACTTTACATATTTTGCATAAGGAGCAAAATTCAATGCTTTTGATATATCTATTGTTATGCAGACTCTGTTTGTTAGAGTTTCGGTTACTATTGAGCTACATCGTCCCCAAGCCAACTTGCAGTTCGTTACCATGGACTATTTGGTAAACTCAGTTGTTTATGTTTCACTGCATTAAAATTTACTTTTACTTCTGTTTTGAGCTTTATATAAAAAAAATAAGATGCAGTTAAGCTTATTTTTCTTAGTATACATTTTATTTCTAGTGTATATTCTGCCGGAGGCATTTTTAAAATCTCAATGACACCTCATGAAATTAGGATTTTGATTACTCGAATATCTTTCTGCAGTAAAATCTGTGATACCATAAATTCTGTAATTTGTGTCGCCTGAGCCAGTAGTTTTAGAATGACTCTGAAATGAAAGTTAACTAAAAATCTGACGCTGTTAACTAGGAGCGCTCCTCCTAAACAGAGAAGTTAGCTTCTAAATACTTACGATTTATTACGATTACGATTTGGTTTCTACATGCTAAATACGATTTACTGCAATTTAACGTTTGGATCGTTCTTAAAAGGCCTCGGAAAGTATTCTTCTGGAAGTTTTATTTGAGTGCCTTTCATGCTTTACTCTTTGCTATTAGTTGATCCTTGCTGCAGCACTTTCATGGGAACGTTTCATCTTGGGAAAACAAAAAATCCCAAAATTAATTTTCCCTGGAAGCAGGGTCTCCCAGGGAATGTAAAAGAGCCTTCTTCCTGCAACACAATCATGGGAACGTTTCATCTTAGGAGGCAAAAAATACCAAAATTAAATCACCCTGGAAGCAGTGTCCACCAGGGAATAAATTAACCTATTAATTGGCGGAAGAGAGTCTCGTTGCAATGCATGCTACAGAGATGACTCATTGGACCACTCACCTGAAAATTTGCTTGTACGCATTGTTTTTTATCTTGTTTTGTGTTTAGAAAAACATAAGAAACACCAGTAATGAAGCTGAGGATAATTCCTAGTTTCCCATCATCATGTTGTTTTTGGACAATCCTTCTGTCACCAAAACTTATAACAAAGAAATTCACAAGATATTTGAACGTTCGTAAAAGCTTTAGATGACGTACGATCGATGATCTGATCATCTTCTCACATGGTCTTTCCACGAGAACGAAGATCTGATTTCCTTGATCACTACAAAGTCCATTCAGAATAGCCTTTGTTTTATGCTTTTGAGAACATCTATAGACAAGGTCTTTTATTGACAAAATAAATGATAAATAAATTTCTAAACTGGTCGACGGAGGGCAGGCCTTGATGTGTCGGCCATAAACAAATATAAGAAAAATGCCGAAATAACAAATACAGGATATACGAAAAAACAAAAAAAAACATACAAGGTAGGAGATAACAGAGGAGGCCACCCCAGGGCGAGAACACCAAAACACAATTCATGCTAATATCAATTGTTCACCAATCCCTACATCCAGACAAAGAACAATTTTTAAAATATGAGTTTCCAAAGAAAATAGGCTCTTGAAACTTTGGAACATTTCTACTAAATTAAGTTTATTTACAATATGAGGTATCTAGTATCTAATTGAGAATCTAGCTCTTTCTGATTTATTTGGAGCAAGGCTATACTTCTTGGAGTGGACGTGGTGGGCAGGAGAAATGGGAGTCTCAATTATTCCCATATCGTGGAAATAATAAAACGTGGACGAGGAATAAAAGTACCCAGAATTCAAATTCTCTTTTACGAATTATCTGAAGAGGTTGCAGATGGACCATAAATGTGTTGAGATGGATTGCAGGGCAATAATTTAGATATGATTCAATTAGAGAATGGTATGAAATTTTAAGGATGGAAAAAGGAAATACATGTTTCATTCTATGAAAACAACCTAAGTTATGGGCAAGTTTCAATCTCAAATAATCAGAATGCTTACAGAAAGATAAAAGCTCATCGAAAATAATTCCAAGGTAACGAAATGAATTTACTCTTTTTATCCTACTTTGATGTACAATTAACTCTTCTATGGTAATTTTATTTACTTTCCGCTGTGCCAGCCCAAAAATTATGAATTCAGTTTTAGAAAAATTCGGAACTAGGTAGTTACATGCAAACAATTTATTCAAAGACTTCATTGCTATCACCATTTTCTCAACCAACAAAGACGGGGTTTTAGCTTTTACTGTTACCGCCGTATCATCTGCAAAAATTACTGCTGAGCTACTTTCTTGGGGTAAACACCTCGGAAGGTCATTTATATAAATCAAAAATAGTAATGGTCCTAATATTGATCCCTGGGGGACTCTAATATCATCAATAACAATATGGCTTGACAGGTGCCCATTAATTTCAACCTGAATTTTTAGACCATGCAGGTAAGATCTTATTAGATCTAGGCCTTTATCTCTAATAGCTGTGTTATTAATTTTCTCCAGCAAAATTTCTTGGTTTAGCGTTTCAAATGCCTTTTTTATATCATAGAAAAGAGTAGCCACATGATTATCATCATTTAGTGAATCATTAATCTCTAAAATTAGCGCAGCAATAGCTTGTTCAGTAGAATGACCCGACCTGAATCCAAACTGATTTTTAGTAAATAAATTAGTTTTATCAAAATACGAGACAATTCGTTTTTGAATAATTTTTTCTAGAACACAAGATATTGGGGAAAGAATAACTATTGGGTTATAGTTTCCTATATCTGTCTTATTACCTTTCTTATGAATTGGAATAACTCGTGCAGATTCCCATACTTCTGGAAAGATCCCTGATGATGTAGGTGCATTTAAAATGGAAGCAACGGAACATGGATTACGCAAGCAAGTTCTTTCAGAATATTTGTTGAGAGTCCATCTAGACCTTGGGAATTGCCACTTTTTTAAATTCGCAATTACTCTCTGGAACTCATCGACAGTAACATGGGCCAGGAACATACTAGAATTTTCAGATGGCGGGAGATAAACTTTATATGAATAAAACGGAGATTCAGGGGAATTCAGTTCAAAAGTAATTACAAAAATGAGAACAATAATTAAAAAAATAACCTGCAACAACATCCTTCCCCTTCAATACGACACCATTTTAATTTATGATCACTTCAGGGTGTGGTGTCTTAGTATTATTTCCGATTTTCCCTTCATTAAACTCCATCTAGTCCGAGGTGAATCAAACTTTTTAAATGAATTTTCATAATAAATTTGTTCACTTTTTCTAAGAATTTTGACCAGCAAATTTTATAATTTTTGAATCGCTGTACATTATGAGCCGAGGAGTATTTCATTTTTATCTTATACAGTCTATTTTTTTTCCTAGATTGATTTTAAAAGGGATAAACTTATCCAATGTTGTTTGGGCGAGGTTCTTTTCCAGTATGTAGTTTTAAATGGGTAGTGAAGGTCCAGCTTTTCATTCAAAATTCGATGGAGTATATCTAAGGATGTATTTGGGTCATTTTCATTAGTAACTTCACTCCAATCTACATCGCTGAGATTAGATTTCAGTCCATTCATATTTACTTGTAAGAAATTTCTTCTCTTCATAGTATTTTCTTTATTGACTATCTTTTGCGCTCTGAAATCAGACATTAAAATACAATGAGCAGATGTATCTTCCATAACCAGGAATTTAGCCTCACATGGATAAGGTACAAAAGTGTTACAAATCTGAGAAAAAGAAAAATTTATTATTCGTGTCGGAATAAAACATGCTGGGTTCATACCATGAGAAAGGTTACATTCTAAAAATTGAAGGACATGACGGTCAATTCCGTGCTGGCTTGGTGGGAGACACCCCATTAAGTCAATATTTTTAGTTATCTTTAGTTATGGGCTATGTTTAGTTATTGTTATATATGTTATTATCATATTTTTTGACTATATATGCAAGTGTTTGTTTTTGCCATGGCCCAAAGAGGTTTTTGTTTTGCGATAAATATCTATCTATCTATTGAAGTCCCCAAGGATTAAAAATGGCATTCGAAGATTTGACATCACACTTAACATATTTTTGAATTTGTCAATAAAGTATGCCATGCTAGATGGGGGAGGGTGATAAATTAAAGCAATTAAAAATTTTTCATTCTTTGGTAAAAAAAAAAACATTCAAATATACAGGTTTCTATAATCATCTCAGTATTCAGATCACAGTATATAAATAATAGATAGTATGATCGTTCCCTATCTCACCCATTATAAGCACCCGGACCGAGGTGCGAGTGCTCCTGAGAACGTAAAAACATAAGCGACATTAGATCTTTTCACGGGTAGACAAGTCCGATTTCTCTTGAACGTGAAACTTGGCTTCAACGTTGTAACACTAAATTGTAAAGAATCTAATTTAAAATTAATTTATTTCAATACATATATGAAAATCGGTAATTAGAAGCACAATGTTATTATTAGATGTTTTTTAGGAATTACAAGTAGGTTTCGAAGTCTCGAGTTGGTTTCAAAGATATTTTGAGGAAGTTTCTGCCAAAATATGTGTTCCAGAGTAATTGGACCGCTGATGGCAGATCAAATGAGAGGAGCTGTTTGTACGCACCGATATATATATGTATTATATATATATATATATATATATATATATATATATATATATATATATATATATATATATATATATATATATATATATATATATATATATATATATATATATATATATATATATATATATATATATATATATATATATATATATATATATATATATATATATATATATATATATATATATATATATATATTTTACCACAGCAACCAATAATTAGAACCCAAGTCCTAAAATTGGTCTCAATCAGGAACCCTTATCGCTATCTAAATTCACAAAGTGCAAGGATTTTCAAAAAGAGGTTTATTCTTTAAAGTTCAGGAAAGGTCTAAGAATTTCATAAAGAAACTATCATACACACCGAAACTAGCTCTTATCTCGCCTTCCCGCCAAAACAGCTAATTAGCCTTTTTCAAGTCAAGCACGAACTACAATCTGAGAGAATATATATCAGGACGTGAAAATAAAAAAAAAGGAAAAAAAAAATGATAAACCACCACAGCTATTACACCAATTATTAGAAGAAAACACAAAGATCCTCTATCAAATTTTGAATGACATGTCTATGGGCCAAAAAAAGAGTTTAAACGAGGAAAAATTAAATGAAAATAAAGGAATTAAAAGGAAAATAAAATTAAATGGAAATTAAAGGGAACATTTTTCCTTACCAATAAAAAAAAACAATAAGAAAAAGTTTTGACGCTCCATGGCGCAATATTACTATCTAAAACCACAGACTATTGTGAAACCTAATAGATAATCTGTGCCAAAACTGTTAGGTTGCCCCTTTTTGGTAAAACATTTTGTGACAAATTTCAAATACTCCGCCACTTCGTGGATTCCTCTCCACTATGAAATTTCGGCTATTTCCCTTTTGAAGTATTGATTAGAAGTTATCACTAGAAATTTCCTTATTTTAACAAATTAGGAATCCTACATTTAGAAATCCAATCCCTTTTTTAGAAATCCTACATAGGCCAATCAGTTAAGTCCACTGTATATAAATAATAGATTAAGTCATAATTTGTATATAAATTAAGTTATATCTTTGAGATGGGACAGTTGCAAACCAAGTTTCTTTCTGCTTTCGCAATTAAGAAATACAATTTTGAACCATTTTCAGTGACTTACAAATACACACTAACCCGCTAATAAAAGAGTAAGTGGGAGGAGCTGTTTGTACGCACCGACAATGAAGCGCCAAAAATCATCACGCTTGAACTTACTGAATTATTATCTTTATACAGTGATTCAGATATAGAAATTCTTCTTTCATCCGTGCCGGAATATAATTTTTAACTAGTATTGCTAAATCACCTTGCTTTTTTCGAGTTCTGCTTACATGAAAAAATTGAAAATCGCTAATATTAATCTTATTTGCCAAATTTTCATCTAAGAATGTTTCACAAACTCCAAGAATCTCCGTACCCGATTAAAATAAAAAAAAATTCAATTGAACCTTGCCTGCTCCACCATCCACGACAGTTCCAAAAATATATTCTCCTCATATTTGGGTTCTTATGAACTATTTCATGATAAAACAAATATTTATTTTGGGGGACTAAAAAAGAGTTTAAAATTCCATTATTACCACGGGCTAGGGGCGTTTGGAATATATTACTAAAAAGGACTGAATTTCTTTCAAATTCTTTCGGCCTAGATGTAGGGATCACATGAACTTGACTAACCATTATCGTATATTGACCTCACGCCAAGGAGTACCCCCCCCCCCATACCTCTCCCACAAAAACTAGTAGCACTAAAACTCACACTAAATGGGTTTATTCTAGCAGCAGATATCATGTCATTCAGCTATGAGCCCCTGTAATGTTAAATCACACCATATCGGAAAAAAAGGAGAAAAAAAAGAAAAAAAAAACAATATTTCACAAATAAAATATAATTATCAGCTAAGTGATGTTAATTGACCACACAAAGAAAAAGTCAATTTGTTTTGACTCGGAACCAATCCATCTTTTTCTTCTCCCCCAAATCGTTGATATGGCATAGGATTGGTGGGACTACTGGAGGAATCCAAGCCTGAAATCTCTTCTGTTTAATTTCACTTTTCTTTTTCAGGAGGGATGAGCGAATTTCTCGGACAGACTTGCTCACATCGGCGGATAAATACACTTCAGAGAATATCGGACAATTATCCATGCAATATTTTCCCTTAAAAGCTCGATCGCGAAGTAGTTTGTTTTCTTGCAATATCGGAAACTTATCCTTAGAATTGTGGATTTGGATTTTATTGAATTTTTCATTTAATTCAATGACCAGGAATTCACATTGAATATGTAATTTCCGCAATAGTTCACCAATTTTTTCCACGGCCTCTCTTTCGTCGAACACTTTAGGTTCCAGGGTATGATGTCACTTCGTCGGTCAGCATTTTCTAAGGTCAGTACATTATTTTGTAAGGATCCAAGGCCGAGGTTATCATAAGACTGGTTCGTTGATAGCTGGAGGTCCTTAATCTCCTTCTGTAGCTTAATGATTGCACCATCATGAACTTTCTTGGAACTTTCAAAATTTTGGGCCCTTGATGATAGACTACTTATCTCACCTCTGATTTCTGACATTTCACTTTTCAGTCCCTGTATTTCTGCTTGAATTTTTATCACAGTTGATAATACTTGTTGAATATTTGTAGCGAGGCTATGAATTGATTCATGTATTGTATCACTATTAGTGGATTCATGAGTGGGTTCTAGATCCATCTGTCTTTTTCTTAGTTTTCCCCATTTAAATTGTTAGAACAAATTAGCAAACACCAGCCGAGAAGACAATCAAATTAATAGCAATTAGTTTATTTCGTCACAATAGGTGTATAATTCAATTATATTTAAGTTGTTATATCCATTATCAATTAGTTGTTAATCTATTATCAATATATCAATTATATCCATTTAAGTTGTGAGACCAAATTAGCAAACACCAGCTGAGGAGACAATCACATTAGGCCCATTCTTTTGCACTAAGATCTTACATCTAAGATCTCAAATCTTTCTGCAAAGATTTCCGTTGTTTTAACTCATCTTTGTTCTAAGATCTTACAGCTCAATGATGTTAGCAAAAAGTGTGAAGGACGCTATCTTACTGCCATATAGAACAGTGATAAGAGAACTTTGATGATATGCTCATTGTTCTTAGACCGATGATCAGAGCAGAATGATGAAAGACGTTTGCAAAAGAACGCTTTAAGATGTAAGATCTTTGTGCCAAGATTTCACTTTTAAGCGTTCTTTATCAAAAGATATAAGATCTTAGAACACAAGGATGAGTGAAAGAACAGCCTCTAGTTTATTGAACAGCCTAGTTTATTAGAACAGCCTAAACAGCCTATTATTAGAACAGCCTAGTTTATTAGAACAGCCTATCTAGTTTATTAGAACAGCCTAACATCTAGTTTATTGTGTCACAACAGGTGTATAATTCACTTTTATTTCAACGGGCTCGTATGAAAACGATGTTATTCAGTTGAGAGCATTGAATGAACTCTAGCCCTTCTAATAAATATAAAGTGAACTTTAAAGTTTGGTTTTGAATAATGAGGTTCATTAACAAATAACTATTCCGATTCAATAGTCATGACATTGAATAGCAGGCTTCGTTAAGATTTCATAGCCTCACTTCATAATTCTTAGGGTTTCGTATCTCAATGATTGCTTGACATTTCCTTTTAATGTATTCTAGTACATTTTTCAAACATCCAGGAAAATGAAAACATCATAGCACAATAAGAAATTATCCAACAAAAAAAAAACATAGCCCCATATTTTGTCAAATAATGTTGCTCGATTCGTTTACTGAATTTTCTACATGCAAAATTCCCGTTAACCCTTGGGAAAGCTTGGAACTTGAAGAGGACCCTTAAAGTGCAACCTTTCTTCTCCAAAAAATTTGGAATTTTGTTATTTTAGAAATAATTTCCCATAATTTGTAGTTTGATCACATAATTCTTGAAATATAATTAAAATAATCATGATGATATGTTCCTTTTTTGCCAATTAAATTCCTGTATATGTACCTAGTATAAGCTACCCTTTTGCTATTCTTCGCTCTTATTTTTTTTGTGATTTTCACAGTTTTTTTTTTCCAAAATCTGACTTGTATTATCTCATTGTCTTGTACTTTCTTTCTAATTTGATGTTGTTTTTTATCCTAGGCTTGTCAAGAAATTTTGTTGTTGTTATTGCATTGCATTTTATTGTAAGTAACGAGGGGCTGTCCATCCTTAAAAAAATGTACACCATGCATAGGGGCCATCCCCTGACATGTATAGGGGCAATTTGTCGCATGTAGTTCGAAGAGGTGCAGCACGGGCGGAAATTTGACTACGCGACGGGGGAAGAAGTATTTCATGCATGGAGAGCAAAACGTGCTTTGAAACGGACAGCAAGTGACGAAAATTGGGCATCCGCTCGGTACGCACTGTATAACTTAGTATAGAATCATTGCAACTTAAATATCTAATTAACCTGTTCTACACATTCCATTTTAATTCTATTTATCTCGTTAAGTTTTGGTGCTGTATTGAGTTTAATATTTTTGTTGTTGACGTTGTAGTTATGTTACATGTTGTTATGTTGTTATGTTGTTGTGTCACCTGAATATTAACAAATTATCTTGTCAGTAAGGGACAAGAGTAGCCGCTCCAAAGCAAAATCTGCTAGTTTAATTCTAAATATTTTTAGGTTTTATTTCCAGAGTACTTGATGAAATGTTACCTTTTGCACCCTCATTGGTGATCTATTTAACTAGGGATTTATAACCCAAAAAGGACAAAACCGTTTTGGCTGTTACGATGATACTTCAGTCTAATTTGATCTGTATTTTTCGGTAGCACATTATGACCAAATTTATGACAATTCGTGACTTGGGCTACGGAAAAGACATTTTTGTTGCTTGTTAAAAGAGTTTGTAGAGTTTGGACATTTGGGCGTTTCCTGATGGCAAACTCGTTGAAGCCAAATAGTATCAGATGTCACCCCTGTGCACGACCTTACTGCCAATTAATAGTTACTGTTGTGGGGTTAGACTTGTAATATTTTTTTTTAATTGTTGTCAATACTTTACAGGATTTATGTTTGGGCATAAGCACAATGTTTGTTTTGCTTTCTATTTGCTAATACAAACACTATTATACCTATATTTAAATCCCACCGACGAACTTTAGATTTAGGTTACAAAGCTGGTATCAGATTTTTTTTTTTTTAACTAACTGGATTTTTGTGTTATTCTTTATTTTCATTTGAGAAAACACTGATCTTCCAAAAAAAAGCATGCTTGTTTAAAAGTTATATTCAAGGTACAAATACTTAAGCTAAGAAGGGGAGCTACTCCTCTCTATGCTAAAGTTTGACTTTTATATTGCAATAGTTTGAGAATAAGGGTTCGTTAAAGGTTCCTTAACGCAAAACTTCGATTTTTCCTAAATTTGAGGTAAGAAGTATGATTATGCTTAAGGTCAACATTTTTTTTTATTAAATAAAAAAAAAGTTTTTTTAACTGAAAGTAAATAGTGACATTAAAACGAACAGAAATTATGCCGTATATGATAGGGGCTGTCCCATCTTCAACGCCTCGCTCTTTACGCTTACAAAAGTTCTAGTGCCCTTTTTAGGTAACTGAAAGGATTGGAGGGCAAATAGCACCCCTCCCAACCGCCTTTTCCCCTCAAAAATCCACGATCAAAATTTCTAGATTTTGAGATAGCCATTTTGCTCAGCATAGTTGAAAAGTCCAGCAAAATGTCTTTAGGAATAAGATGATCCCCCCCACAGCCCGAAGAAAGGTCTGTAAGTCATGAAATTTGCCCATTGTTAACTTATAGCATTTGTTATTTGTAAGTATACCAACACTTTTTCTCCGGTGGGGGGGGGGGGGAATATCTGCCGCTTGGATTTTCCACGGGGATAAGTTTCTTGGGGAGGGAATTTTCTGAGGTGTAAGCTCTCCAGGGGAATTTTACGCTCGAGAAATTTGCCTGAAGTCTGTACAAAATTACTTTTATTTGTCTTACTTCGTCATTGCCGACTAAATTTTACATATGAAGTTGTAAATGGGATTCGTCCGGAGGAAATATATACCGGGCTGGAATTGTCTAGAGTATCTTTCAGTAGGGTAGGAGATTTTCCATGAGAGAAATCCTTCATATGGGAGTTTTTCACGGGATAAATTTTCAGAGGGAACTTTCTGCAGGAGCAAATTTCTAAAAGGGGTCGGGATAGGGAATATTCATGGGAAAAATTTTCCGCAGAGGAGGGGATTTCCGGCATGATTTAAAAAGCAATCGGAAATTAAATTATTTTTTTCAAATGAAAGGGAGCTAAGAAAAATTTTCCAGCCGACATTGTACGCAAGAAACATTATTGGTGGAATATTCAGCTAGAATGGAATTGTCTGGGGGAAATTCGCCTGGTGAAGGGGGGGGGGGTATCTTAAGTGGAAAGAACTTTCCATGGAGGATTGTTTTTTGGGGGAAGGAATTTTCCATGGTGGAGAAGTAGAAAGGCCTCATGAGCTACAAGGGGGAGTCCATATATGGGCATAGAGTCCCTAGGGAGAACACGTGGTTAATGGGGTCAATGACCTCTTTTTCCAAGGTCGATTTATTTGTTGTTTTGGCTAAGTGCACGCTCGAGGCGAATGTTAAGACCTAACAGAATAGGAAACAGTTAGATCACAGTGTCTCCTTCTCTGCCAATCAGCGAGTCGGATACATATCCTTTCTCAGCCAATCAGAGGCTTGCTTACATATGATTTTCCCCGTTACATAACAATTCACCCTTGAGATTTGATTTGTTGTTGTTGTTGTTTGGCTGTGAATAGAATTCAAAGGAATTTTTAGTTAGCGCTATGATAACATGAGTGAACAAGTTGAGTTAGATATATCCTTTTTTGTGACTGTTCTATTTGTAAAGGTCATTTTCATGATTTTGAGTATTCAAAATTTTTAGTTAGTGCTATGATAACATGAGTGAACAAGTTGAGTTAGAAATATCCTTTTTTTGTGACTGTTCTATTTGTAAAGGTCACTTTTCATGATTTTGAGTATTCACATGAACCTACTGAATGTTTAGACAGCATAGAGACAGTGATAAAAGTGAATAATCTGGAGGAAATGAGAAGAAAAATTATATGTGATACGGAGAGAAATTTATACCGATTGCAAGTAAGCTCACATAAAAGAAGGGTTCATATGACAGAAAAAGGAAGATCGAAAGAAGAGACTGGGAAAAAGGGCTTTCTCTATAGCGTAAAAGACAGCAGCGAAAACCCAAAGAAAAATGTGTATAGTGCAAGATATAACACTGAATATTATGATGAATATGTTCTATGAGAAGAGAAAAAGTGGCCCTTTAAGAGACAACATAAGAGGCCATTCTACGAAATGGATTTAAACAACGAAAACCGTGGTGGAGAGTTCTCATATATGATTTAATGATAAATCTAATTATTGATATGCATAAAGAGTTTTATATTATAATCATACAATAAATTTGATTGTACTATATTTATTTTCTCATACTAGACATGTCTGGAATAAGGATACCAGCAGAGACTTCTGTACATTAATAGTTAAGTTTTATTAGATCACTCCATAGAGTATTATCAGTCCACAACCAAGTTTTCTATCATTGATAAAAAAATAAATGATTCTTCTAAGTATTTTTTATTCATTTATCAAATCGATGTTTATAACGCTTTTTAAATATAAAACATCATTATCATCATCAACCTCCTCCTCCTCAATGATAATTTCATCAATTTGAGGATGAGGTAATCTATTTTATTTGATTGTTGCAATCTTCATCTACAATCACTACATCATTATCATCATCAACCTCCTCCTCGTCAATGATAATTTCCTCAATTTGAGGATGAGGTAATCTATTTATTTGATTGTTGTCATCTTCATCTACAATCACTACATCATTATCATCATCAACATCCTCCTCCTCAATGATAATTTCCTCAATTTGAGGATGAGGTAATCTATTTATTTGATTGTTGTCATCTTCATCTACAATCACTATATTCACCAGAGGGGGAAGAATATCCAGCAAACGATCATCGTCTTCAATATACCTTCTTCCAGAAGGCCCCCTCCTCACTAGATCATCTGATGTGTATGATAATCCTTCAGACGTATAGTAGACTTCCGTTACTTCATCAGTATCATCAAAGCATGTGTTGCAAAAAAGAATTTCCTCCTCATGAGTGAGGTCCCACTCGCTCCATACATCCTCAAAGATTGAGAACACTATGATCAAAAACTAGAGTTTACGGTCAAAAACCTGTATTAGTTCAGATTTTACGGAAATAGTTTATTTTTCAAACAAAAAAAACTTACACACACACAAAAACTTACACACACAAAAACAAAAACTTACACACACACAAAAACTTACACACACACACACACACACAAAAACTTACACACACACACACACACAAAATCTTACACACACACAAAAACTTACACACACACACACACAAAAACTTACACACACACAAAAACTTACACACACACAAAATCTTACACACACACAAAAACTTACACACACACACACAAAAAAACTTATACACACATACAAAAACTTAAACACACACACAAAAAACTTACACACACAAAACAACTTACACACACACACACACACACAAAAACTTACACACACACAAAAACTTACACACACAAAAACTTACACACACAAAAAAACTTACACACACATAAAAAACTTACACACACACACAAAAACTTACACACACATAAAAACTTCACCACACACACACAAAAACTTACACACACACAAAAAACTTACACACACAAAAAAACTTATACAGACACAAAAACTTACACACACACAAAAACTTACACACACACACAAAAACTTACACACACACACACACACACAAACTTACACACACACAAAAATTTACACACACACACAAAAACTTACACACACACAAAAATTTACACACACACAAAAACTTACACACACTCAAAAACTTACCCACACACAAAAAAACTTACAAACACACACAAAAATTTACACACACACAAAAACTTACACACACACAAAAACTTACACACACACACACAAAAAACTTACACACACAGCGGCTAAGTATGTTAAAGGCGAGCTATTTTCTTGCGAAAACACAAAAAATCAGAAAAAAATGCTCATTGTTCCTTTAGTAGCCACACAATAGACTAAAAATTATGATATTTATGCCCAGTTTCAACTAACTACGGCTAAGTATGTTAAAGGCGAGCTATTTTCTTGCGAGAACACAAAAAATCAGAACACACACACACACAAAAACTTACACACACAAAAAAACTTAAACAAACACAAAAACTTACACACACACAAAAATTTACACACACAAAAACTTACACACACACAAAAACTTACCCACACACACAAAAAACTTACACACACACACACACACACAAAAACTTACACACACACACAAAAATTTACACACACACAAAAACTTACACTCACGGCGGCTAAGTATGTTAAAGGCTAGCTATTTTCTTGCGAAAACACAAAAAATCAGAAAAAATGCTCATTGTTCCTTTAGTAGCCACACAATTAGACTAAAAATTACGATATTTATGCACAGTTTCAACTAACTACGGCTAAGTATCTTAAAAGGCGAGGTATTTTTCTTGCGAGAACACAAAAAATCATTAAGTGGTATAAATGAAAATGACGATACATCAACCGAAAACCGTCAACGTGAACTCCGATTAACCATCACCAAAGTGTCACAATGCCGTCAGTGTGTCAACACCCCTCGGAAAATAGGGGTAAAGGTCAACTGCGAAGATATTTAGCCTACAGAAAAAAATGCTCATTGTTCCTTAGTAGCCACGCAATTAGACTAAAAATTATGATATTTATGCCCAGTTTCAACTAAGTACGGCTAAGTATGTTAAAGGCGAGCTATTTTCTTGCGAGAACACAAAAAATCAGAACACACACACACACAAAAACTTACACACACACAAAAACTTACACACACACAAAAACTTACCCCACACACACAAAAAACTTACACACACACACACACAAAAACTTACACACACACACAAAATTTACACACACACAGAAAAACTTACACACACACACAAGAATTTACACACACACAAAAACTTACACACACAAAAACTTACCCACACACAAAAAACTTACACACACACAAAAATTTACACACACACAAAAACTTACACACACACAAAAAACTTACACACACACACAAAAACTTACACACACAGCGGCTAAGTATCTTAAAGGCGAGCTATTTTCTTGCGAAAACACAAAAAATCAGAAAAAAAAAATGCTCATTGTTCCTTTAGTAGCCACGCAATTAGACTAAAAATTATGATATTTATGCCCAGTTTCAACTAACTACGGCTAAGTATGTTAAAGGCGAGCTATTTTCTAGCGAGAACACAAAAAATCAGAAACACACACACAAAAACTTACACACACAAAAAAACTTACACACACACAAAAACTTACACACACACAAAAATTTACACACACACAAAAACTTACAAACACACAAAAACTTACCCACACACACAAAAAACTTACACAGACACACACACACAAAAACTTACACACACACACAAAAATTTACACACACACAAAAACTTACACACACACACAAAAACTTACACACACGGCGGCTAAGTATGTTAAAGGCTAGCTATTTTTTTTGCGAAAACACAAAAAATCAGAAAAAATGCTCATTGTTCCTTTAGTAGCCACACAATTAGACTAAAAATTACGATATTAATGCACAGTTTCAACTAACTACGGCTAAGTATCTTAAAAGGCGAGGTATTTTTCTTGCGAGAACAAAAAAAATCATTAAGTGGTATTAATGAAAATGACGATACATCAACCGAAAACCGTCAACGTGAACTCCGATTAACCATCACCAAAGTGTCACAATGCCGTCAGTGTGTCAACACCCCTCGGAAAATAGGGGGTAAAGGTCAACTGCGAAGATATTTAGCCTACAGGAAAAAAATGCTCATTGTTCCTTTAGTAGCCACGCAATTAGACTTAAAATTATGATATTTATGCCCAGTTTCAACTAACTACGGCTAAGTATGTTAAAGGCGAGCTATTTTCTTGCGAGAACACAAAAAATCAGAACACACACACACAAAACTTACACACACACAAAAAACTTACACACACACACACAAATTTACACACACACACAAAACTTACACACACACAAAAACTTACCCACACACACAAAAAACTTACACACACACACACACAAAAACTTACACACACACACAAAAAATTTACACACACACAAAAACTTACACACACACACACAAAAACTTACACACACGGCGGCTAAGTATGTTAAAGGCTAGCTATTTTCTTGCGAAAACACAAAAAATCAGAAAAAATGCTCATTGTTCCTTTAGTAGCCACACAATTAGACTAAAAATTACGATATTTATGCACAGTTTCAACTAACTACGGCTAAGTATCTTAAAAGGCGAGGTATTTTTCTTGCGAGAACACAAAAAATCATTAAGTGGTATTAATAAAAATGACGATACATCAACCGAAAACCGTCAATGTGAACTCCGATTAACCATCACCAAAGTGTCACAATGCCGTCAGTGTGTCAACACCCCTCGGAAAATAGGGGGTAAAGGTCAACTGTGAAGATATTTAGCCTAAGAAACTAGAATATGACATTACAACCCTTCGCTAATAACTAGTGAAAACCAAGAACTCAAACACAGATGAACTACTGTTCGCTATTTACTACATTGCAACTACTGCTGCAACCATGATAACTTGCTGATCATTTCTAATTTTAACAATTCCTTGCATACATCCTTCAAACATAATAAACTCAGCCTTGGAGAGATTTGAGATTGAACACTAAATTAAACAAATGAGAGACAAACAAGGTTAAAATCATTGATCCCGAGTGACCTTAGAAGATATAGCCTCCTTTGAAGTTGCAATCCTCTTTAAGAATCGACTGATTGTTAATGTTTAAACTTTTACGTTTCTTATAAATGTAATAAACATGATTACTTAATATTTTTCAATATAACAATAATTTTCAAGTCTAAGACTCATCAATTAGCCGGATATGGTTTTTTTTACATACGGGGGAGATTTAATGTCCTTGGTAGAAGGCTATACAAGATTTAATGTCCTTGGTAAAAGCATATATGAGGTATACCACACTCTTTATGCTAAATTTTAAATTTTGTTTAAATCACAAACCTCTGAATCATTTTTAAATAATGCTGGGAAATCCAGCGCCCCCTTCATAGAATTGTCCCTTAACCCAAGGAAACATCCTCTACAGAAAGATTCCCCGAGTAACCCCTCCTCAAGAAAAAAATCCTTCCTGAGAATGTCTGTATACTTCCCAATAACCAATCCATGGGACACTCCCCCACAACCCTCGGGGCGCGGGACCCCCTCCACCCCTATTCCACAGGGCTACAGGCCGAAGACCGGCCACGGACCAGGATCCCCCCCCCCCAGGGGCCACAGGCCGAAGGCCGGCCGCAGGCGGCACAGTCGGGGCCTCCATCCCCAGGTTAGGTTAGGTTACCTAACATTTCTAGGGTTAGCAGCTTAGGTTAGGTTACATTAGGTTAAGTGGCCGGCCACTTGGGGCCTCCATCCCCAGGTTAGGTTACCTAACATTTCTAGGGTTAGCAGGTTAGGTTAGGTTAAGTGGCCGGCCACTTAACCTAACCTAACCTAACCTGCTTACCCTAGAAATATTAGGTAACCTAACCTAACCTGGGGATGGAGGCCCCGAGTGGCCGGCCACTTAACCTAATGTAACCTAACCTAAGCTGCTAACCATAGAAATGTTAGGTAACCTAATCTAACCTGGGGATGGAGGCCCTGACTGTGCCGCCTGCGGGCAGGTTAGGTTAGGTTAAGTGCTAACCTGCCCGCTGCCGGCACAGTCGGGACCTCCATCCCCAGGTTAGGTTAGGTTACCTAGCATTTCTATGGTTAGCAGCTTAGGTTAGGTTACATTAGGTTAAGTGGCCGGCCACTCGGGGCCTCCATCCCCAGGTTAGGTTACCTAACATTTCTAGGGTTAGCAGATTAGGTTAGGTTAAGTGGCCGGCCACTTAACCTAACCTAACCTAACCTGCTAACCCTAGAAATATTAGGTAACCTAACCTAACCTGGGGATGGAGGCCCCGAGTGGCCGGCCACTTAACCTAATGTAACCTAACCTAAGCTGCTAACCATAGAAATGTTAGGTAACCTAATCTAACCTGGGGATGGAGGCCCTGACTGTGCCGCCTGCGGGCAGGTTAGGTTAGGTTAGGTTAAGTGGCGGCCACTTAACCTAACCTAACCTGCTAACCCTAGAAATGTTAGGTAACCTAACCTAACCTGGGGATGGAAGCCCCGAGTGGCCGGCCACTTAACCTAATGTAACCTAACCTAAGCTGCTAACCCTAGAAATGTTAGGTAACCTAACCTAACCTGGGATGGAGGCCCGACTGTGCCGCCTGCGGCCGGCCTTCGGCTTGTGGCCCCTGGGGTGGGGGATCCTGGTCCGTGGCCGGTCTTCGGCCTGTAGCTCTGTGGAATAGGGGTGGGGGGGAGTCCCGCGCCCCGAGGGTTGTGGGGGAGTGTCCCGTGGATTGGTTATTGGGAAGTATACAGACATTCTCAGGAAGGATTTTTTCTTGAGGAGGGGTTACTCGGGAGAATCTTTCTGTGGAGGATGTTTCCTTGGGTTAAGGGACAATTCTATGAAGGGGGCGATGGATTTCCCAGCAGTATTTAAAAATGATTCAGGGGTTTGTGATTTAAACAAAATTTAAAATTTAGCATAAAGAGTGTGGTATTGACTAAGGGGAGAATCCCCTCATATACGTAATAAAAAAACAGTAAAAAACCAAGTGATACGGCTCAATAGTAATCGAAACTTTTAAAAAACGGAATTTTGATGTCAATAAATGTATCAAAAGAATTGGCTTATAATGTTGATTCTAAATATATAAATTTTTATTAAGTTCAGTATTACTCGTCAAAGGCTACGACCCTGAGAAATTTACCTGATTTTTGAAAGAGGGGGGGGAAAGATCCCCTACAATTGAAAGAATTTTAATGAAAAGTCACACTGTTAGATTCAGCGTATCAGAAAAACCACATTACATAGGTTTTCAAGCACATATCTGCAAAAATTTGCAACTTAGTATTTTTGCCAGAAGAAAGATCACGGATGCGTGTTAATTTTAAAGTTTTAAAATTTCCAATTGTATACGCACATTGGAAAAAAAAAGTGCCGTTAGAATTTAGAATAGAAACATTAAATGATGTAAGATGTTTTGTTTCTGTACGAAAACTTTTCCCATGAGTGTTATGTGATAAATGCTAGGTAATTATTGTTCTATAATCATCACCTTGTATGATTTTCGTAAATAATTAACCGTTATTTTAGTATATTTCATGGGTTTGAAGGTTTAAAAATCAGTAAAACTGAAATATAGAACGAGAGATATAAAAACAATGAATAGTTCAAATGTATGCGATGTTTCTCCAATGTTTGATGTAAGTTTAAATAACTTTTTTAAAACTGAACTATAATTTTTTATGTCTTGGTGAACTTAAAACTGAAGTGGAAGCTTTCTATTTTCTCTGGAGAAATTAGAATTGAATTGTGTTCTTTAGTAAAATTCAGAAGAGAACTTGAACTTTTCTATCTTCTATAAAAATTTGGAACAGTATTTAAAAATTTTTCATCTCTTTGAGAAAAATCTGAACTGAAGTGGAAACTTTTTATATTATTTGGGAAAATAGAATTGATCAATAGCTTATTTCATTTTCATTGAGAAAATTCAGAATCGAAGTTGAACTTTCTTCTTCCGGGAAAATATTTGGAACAGAACTTTAAATTTTTTCATCTCTTTGAGAAAAGTTGGAATTGAATTTAAGAAAATTTAGAATTAAAGTGAAACTTTTTATCTTCATAGAAAATAATCACAAACATAGTATAACTTTTCCTATCTTCTACGGAAAATTTAGAAGTGAACTTAAATTTTTTATGTCTTGGTGAACTTAAAACTGAAGTGGAAGCTTTTTATTTTCTCTGGTGAAATTAGAATGTATGCGATGTTTCTCCAATGGTTGATGTGAGTTTAAATAACTTTTTTAAGACACGATTTTCCGTGGTGGATTTTTCCTTGGGTTAAGGGACATTTCTATGAAGGGGGGGGCGCTGGATTTCCCAGCATTATTTAAAAAACGATCAGAAATTACATTAAAATAAAACAAGTTTTTTCAACTGAAAGTAAGAAGCAACATTAGAACTTAAAACGAACAGAAATTATTACGTATATGAGTGGGGTTCACCCTCAAGTCAATGCATCGCTCTTTACGCTACAGTTTTTTTAGTGCTTTCAAAAGAGCTATGTATTCTAATTAAACGGTCTTTGTGATTCAGTGGTTTTGTGATTTAAACAAAATTTAAAATTTAGCATATAGAGCGTGGTATTTATTGGACCTTTCATCTATGTCGAACATAAAAATAACTAGTTGAAGTTGTGCTTAAATTCTTCATCAATATAAAAATCAAAAACATGAAAATTAAAAATGCATATGCGTATTTAAAAATATGACCTTCTAGATTCCGAGTAACTCATTCCCTCCCCCTATTTTCCGAGGGGTGTTGGCACACTGACGGTATTTTGACACTTTGGTGATGGTTAATCGGAGTTCTCGTTGACGGTTTTCGGTTGATGTGCCGTCATTTTCATTAATATCACTTAATTTCCCCCTCCCCCCCTTTATAAAAAACTAATGTTTTATACCCTCCCCCTCATGATTTTAATAATAATAATTCTTTGGGATTTGTTGTTGAAAAATATCAATTTTGTTATTTTCAGTGAAAAATATGACCTTCTAGATTCCGAGTAACTTATTCCCTCCCCCTATTTTCCGAGGGTGTTGGCGCACTGACGGCATTGTGACACTTTGGTGATGGTTAATCGGAGTTCTCGTTGACGGTTTTCGGTTGATGTGTCGTCATTTTCATTAATACCACTTAATTCCCCCCCCCTCCCCTTTATAAAAACTGGAATTTAAATTACGTACAGGCTTTTACCAAGAACATTAAATCTCATATATGCTTTTACCAAGGACATTAAATCTTGTATAGACTTCTACCAAGGACATTAAATCTCGCCCCGTGTGTAAAAAACCATATCCGGCTAATTGATGAGTTTTAGACATGAAAATTATTGTTATATTGAAGAATATTAAGTAATCCTGTTTATTACATTTATAAGAAACGTAAAAGTTTAAACATTAACAATCTGTCGATTCTTAAAGACGATTGCAAGTTCAAAGGAGGCTACATCTTCTAAGGTCACTCGGGATCAATTATTTTAACCTTGTTTGTCTTTCATTTGTTTAATTTAGTGTTCAATCCCAAATCTCTCCAGGCTGAGTTTATTATGTTTGAAGGATGTATGCAAGGAATTGTTAAAATTAGAATGATCATCAAGTTATCATGTTGCAGCAGTAGTTGCAATGTAGTAAATAGCGAACAGTAGTTTATCTGCGTCTGATTTCTTGGTTTTCACTAGTTATTAGCGAAGGGGTTGTAACGTCATATTCTAGTTTCTTAGGCTAAATATCTTCGCAGTTGACCTTTACCCCCCTATTTTCCGAGGGGTGTTGGCGCACTGACGGCATTGTGACACTTTGGTGATGGTTAATCGGTGTTCTCGTTGAAAGTTTTCGGTTGATGTGTCGTCATTTTCATTAATACCACTTAATTCCCCCCCCCCCTCCCCTTTATAAAAACTGGACATTAAATTACGTACAGGCTTTTACCAAGAATATTAAATCTCATATATGCTTTTACCAAGGACATTAAATCTGTGTGTGTAAGTTTTTGTGTCTGTGTAAGTTTTTGTGTGTGTGTAAGTTTTTTTTTGTGTGTGTAAGTTTTTGTGTGTGTGTGTAAGTTTTTATGTGTGTGTGTAAGTTTTTTTGTGTGTGTAAGTTTTTATGTGTGTGTAAGTTTTTTGTGTGTGTGTAAGTTTTTGTGTGTAAGTTTTTGTGTGTGTGTAAGTTTGTGTGTGTGTGCGTGTGTGTAAGTTTTTTTTTTTGTGCGTAAGTTTTTGTGTGTGTAAGTTTTTGTGTGTGTGTGTAAGTTTTTGTGTGTGTGTAAGTTTTTGTGTGTGTGTGTGTGTGTAAGTTTTTGTGTGTGTGTAAGATTTTGTGTGTGTGTAAGTTTTTGTGTGTGTGTAAGTTTTTTTGTGTGTGTGTGTAAGTTTTTGTGTGTGTGTAAGATTTTGTGTGTGTGTGTGTGTGTAAGTTTTTTGTGTGTGTGTAAGTTTTTGTTTTTGTGTGTGTAAGTTTTTGTGTGTGTGTAAGTTTTTTGTTTGAAAAATAAACAATTTTCCGTAAAATCTGAACTAATACAGGTTTTTTGACCGTAAACTCTAGTTTTTGATCATAGTGTTCTCAATCTTTTAGGATGTATTGAGCGAGTGGGATCTCACTCATGAGGAGGAAATTCTTTTTTGCAACACATGCTTTGATGATACTGATGAAGTAATGGAAGTCTACTATACGTCTGAAGGATTATCATACACATCAGATGATCTAGTGAGGAGGGGGCCTTCTGGAAGAAGGTATATTGAAGACGATGATCGTTTTGCTGGATATTCTTCCCCCTCTGGTGAATATAGTGATTGTAGATGAAGATGACAACAATCAAATAAATAGATTACCTCATCCTCAAATTGAGGATATTATCATTGAGGAGGAGGAGGTTGATGATGATAATGATGTAGTGATTGTAGATGAAGATGACAACAATCAATAAATAGATTACCTCATCCTCAATTGATAAAATTACCATTGAGGAGGAGGAGGTTGATGATGATAATGATGTTTTATATTTAAAAAGCGTTATAAACATCGATTTGATAAATGAATAAAAATATTTAGAAGAATCATTTATTTTTTTATCATGATAGAAAACTTGGTTGTGGACTGATAATACTCTATGGAGTGATCTAATAAAACTTAACTATTCATGTACAGAAGTCTCTGCTGGTATCCTTATTCCATACATGTCTAGTATGAGAAAATAAATATAGTACAATCAAATTTATTGTATGATTATAATATAAAACTCTTTATGCATATCAATAATTAGATTTATCGTTAAATCATATATGAGAACTCTTCCACCACGGTTTTCGTTGTTTAAAATCCATTTCGTAGAATGGCCTCTTATGTTGTCTCTTAAAGGGCCACTTTTTCTCTTCTCATAGAACATATTCATCACAATACTCAGTGTTATATCTTGCACTATACACATTTTTCTTTGGGTTTTCACTGCTGTCTTTTACACTATAGAGAAAGCCCTCTTTTCCCAGTCTCTTCTTTCGATCTTCCTTTTCTGTCATATGAAACCTTCTTTTATGTGAGCTTACTTGCAATCGGTATAAATTTCTCTCCGTATCACATATAATTTTTCTTCTCATTTCCTCCAGATTCTTCACTTTATCACTGTCTCTATGCTGTCTAAACATTCAGTAGGTTCATGTGAATACTCAAAATCATGAAAATGACCTTTACAAATAGAACAGTCACAAAAAAAGGATATTTCTAACTCAACTTGTTCACTCATGTTATCATAGCGCTAACTAAAAATTCCTTTGAATTCTATTCACAGCCAAACAAACGACAACAACAAATCAAATCTCAAGGGTGAATTGTTATGTAACGGGGAAATCATATGTAAGCAAGCCTCTGATTGGCTGAGAAAGGATATGTATCCGACTCGCTGATTGGCTGAGAAGGAAACACGTGATCTAACTGTTTCCTATTCCGTTAGGTCTTAACATTCGCCTCGAGCGTGCACTTACAACAACAACAACAAATACTGTTTCCTATTTCTGGACACCTTGACATTCGCCTCGAGCGTGCACATGGCTAAAACAACAAATAAATCGACCTTGGAAAAAGAGGTCATTGACCCCATTAACCACGTGTTCTCCCTAGGGACTCTATGCCCATATATGGACTCCCCCTTGTAGCTCATGAGGCCTTTCTACTGGGAGAGCCATATTTTCCGTCATTGTTAAAAAACAATCAGAAATTAAATAAAAAAACAAAATCCTCCTCATCCTCATCCACAATTTTGGTGCGAAGGGGAGGGGTCAGCGTCCCCCTTAGAACTGCAACATTTTTCTGCGTAACATAAAAGACTGCTTTTACCTTGCTACCAGCACAACGGTGAAGATGTGAGGGGGGGGGGAGGATCTTGAGTACCAACAGAAAATCTAATTGGGCCGGGGAGGAGGTCAAGTGCAACCAGGAGTTTTCTTTTCAGCGGGATTTAAATATCAATATTTCAATTTTTCTTGTTTATATACCTTGCTTGATTTGTTCTCGTTTACGGGTAGACATTGCCCACCTAATGATGTTCATGGGGACAACACACATCAAGAATCAGATACGCATGCTCACCAATGGTCCAAGTACCGCAGGTACCGATTGTCTGATTTTCTGCCATGATCCTGGAGTGCAATGCTCGATGCTTCTTGTGTTTTTCCTTAGATTTCTCCTGATTCCCACTTAGAGCTGGATCCACTCTGGCTGAGCTTACCGAGTCACAATTCTGACCCCTGTTTCAAACCAAATAATCATTGACAGAAAGAGTCAAACCCCCTGGTAATGTTAAAGGCCGAGAGAAGGTTTTTTTCTTTCTATATTGATATATTAATTTTAATTATATTCTTTTTTGTTTTTTTTTAATCAGTCGATTTGTATTTGCTTTGTTCAAAATATTGTTTAGTGTTTTCCCCTTTTTTAATAATACTACTAATACTTACATCTCACAGCAGCGAAAAGCCACTTGAGGCCAACACCACAGTGCACGCCCCTCCTCCATCCCAATCTATTTAAAACTCTCCTCTTTATAACCTCTCAAGTAATTCTAATTTCTTTCCAATTTTTCCTTACGAATTGTTCCCCTTTCAGGGACAACATGCTTTCATTTAGTGCCCACAAGGACTTTCTTTGGCAATCTGTCATCCGTCATCCGCAAAGCGAGTCCTAGCCATTTTCAATTTTCTCTCATTATAGCTCTAGAAAGCGGGATTCAATTACATTTATCGTACACCTTACTATTTGAAATGCAATCAGCTATTCAGGTACCCAAAACAAACTTACGTTTCCGAACCATACTTCACCAATATCAAAAATGAATCTTTCAATATTCTAATCTTGGTTCGCAGACTTATCCTTCCTATTCTTCCAAACTTTTTTCAACTATGAAAAATTACCCTAAGGCTTAGATATTCTACTTTTAACATCTTCAATGCATCCTCTGTCCTTTACTAGCGGGGTATTGAAGAAGGGGCAAGCATTCTCATATACGCATTAATTTTTGTTCGTTTTAAGCTTTAATATTGCTCCTTACTTTCAGTTGAAAAAATTAATTTTTATTTAATTTCTGATTGTTTTTTTAAGTAACACCGGTAACTCCAGTTCCCCCTTATTTTGGCTTGTAACAATATTTCTTACAGATGGGTCAGCGGCTGCCGCAACAGATGAGTTATTTTGAGAATTTTTAGATGAATCACACCGCCCTTTCTTTTCTGGGGGGGGGGGGGGGTTGATTAAGGCATACCTCCTCAAAGTCAATTTACTCAAAAATATTATCAGAATCATTAAAAATGCTTCAATAGCCTTGTCCATCTTAACACAATAACGGTTTTCAAACTGTGCTCGTCAATAGTCACAGGCGGCGCGATAGCGCTGCCTAAGTGAAGAACGATGTGGGCACAATGTATTATTTATTTGTTTTTTCTCATATATCTTTTTGAGGAGAACACTCCACCACAACAATCGGGGCAAGGGTTTTAAGTTATGCCCTTGGGGCATATAAGGTTTTTATAGAAGGCGTTGTCGTAGAAACCTCAAAAAAGGCTCATTCGATTGGAAATTCAAAAAGGCTAGTGCCCTTTTTTAAAAGTCGAAAATGATTGGAGGGCAACTAGCCCCCCCCCCCCCACGCCCATCATTCCCCAAAACACATCCAATCAAAATTTTGAGATAGAAATTATGTTCAGCGTAGTTGATTTCCAAATAGAAAATATGCTTTTGAGGAGGACACTCCCCCACAACCCTCGGGGCAAGGGTTGTAAGTTATGCCCTGGGGGCATATAAGGTTTTTATAGTAGGCGTTGTCGTAGAAAATTCAAAAAAGGCTCATTCGATTGGAAATTCAAAGGACTAGTGCCCTTTTTAATAGTCCAAAGTGATTGGAGGGCAACTAACCCCCCTCTCACGCCCACCTTTTCCCCAAACACATACAATCAAAATTTTGGGATAGCCATTTTATTCAACGTAGTTTTAAGTTCTGTCAATTAGGTCTTTGAGGATGGCAACCCCCTCACAGCCCTTAGGAATAGGGTTGTAAGTTATACCCTGCGGGCATATAAAGTTTTTATAGAACGCGTTGTCGTAGAAACTTCAAAAAGGGCTCATTTGATTAGAAATTGAAATGGCTAGTGGCCCCTTTTAATAGTTGAAAGTAATTGGAAGGCAACTAACACCCGTTCCATGCCCACTATTTCCCCAAACACATCCAATCAAAATTTTGAGATAGCCATGTTTTTTTTCCACGCAGTTTAAAATTCAGGAAATTATACCTTTGAGTAGGACACTCCCCCCACAGTCTTCAGGCAAGGGTTATAAGTTATGCCCTGGGGGCACATAGGTTTTTTATTGAAATCTTTGTCGTAGAAACGTGAAAAAGAGGTCATTCGATTGGAAATTTAAAGGTCTAGTGCCCTTTTTAGTAGTCGAAAGTGCTTTGAGGGCAACTAGCCCCCCTCTCAGTCGTCCACCTTTTCCCCAAACACATCCAATCAAAATTTTTAGATAGCCATTTTGTTCAGTGTTGTGGATTTCCAGATAGAAATTGAGCAGGACATTCCCCCCACAGTCTTCAGGGCAAGGGTTTATAAGTTATGTCCTGGGGGCATATAGGTTTTTATTGAAATCTTTGTCGTAGAAACTTGAAAAAGGGCTCATTAGATTGGAAATTCAAAGGTCTAGTGCCCTTTTTAATAGTCGAAAGTGATTTGAGGGCAACTACCCCCTCTCAGGCCCACCTTTTCCCCAAACACATCCAATCAAAATTTTAGATAGCCATTTTATTCAACGCAGTTGAAAGTTTTGGAAATTAGGTCTTTAAGGATGATAACCCTCCCCCCCCCCCACAACCCTAGGGGCAAGGGTTTTAAGTTACTCCCTGGGAACATGTAAGGTTTTCATAGAAAGCGATGTTGTAAATACATAAAAAGGGCTTATTCAATTGAAAATTGAAGGGCTAGTGCCTTTTTAATAGTCGAAAGTGAATGAAGGGCAACTAACCCCCTTTAACGCCAACATTCCCCCAATCACATCCAATCAAAATTTTGAGATATCTAATTTGTTCAAAGTAGTCGAAAGTTCTGGAAATTAGGTCTTTTAGGATGATAACCCCGTCAGAGCCCTCAGTGCAAGGGTTGTAAGTTATGCCTGGGGGCATATAAGGTTTATATAGAAAGTTGTTGTAGAAATTTCGAAAGGGGCTCATTTCATTGGAAATTGAAATTGCCCTTTTTAATAGTCGAAAGAGAGTGGAGAGTAACTAACCCCCCTCTCACGCCCACCATTTCCCTAAACACATTCAATCAAAGTTTAGAGATAGCCATTTTATTCTACGTATTTGAAAATTCTGGAAATTATGTATTTAAGGATAACAAACCCTCCAGAGTCCCCAGGGGCAAAGGTTGTAAATTATGCCCTGGGGCATATAAGGTTTTTTAATGATAGAGTGATCGTAAAAACTTCAAAGGGGGCTCATTCAATTGGAAATTGAGAGGGCTAGTGCCCTTTTTAATAGTTTAATGTGTTTGGACGGTAACTAACCCCCCTCTCATGCCCACCATTCCCCAAACACATCCAATCAAAATTTTCAGATATCCATTTTGTTCAAAGTAGTCGAAAGTTCTGGAAATTAGGTCTTTTAGGATGATTAGGTCTTTTAGGTCAGAGCCCTCAGTGCAAGGTTGTAAGTTATGCCTTGGGGGCATATAAGGTTTAATTATAGAAAGTTGTTGTAGAAATTTCGAAAGGGGCTCATTTCTTTGGAAATTGAAATTGCCCTCTTTAATAGTCGAAAGAGAGTGGAGAGTAACTAACCCCCCTCTCACGCCCACCATTTCCCTAAACACATTCAATCAAAGTTTAGAGATAGCCATTTTATTCTACGTATTTTGAAAATTCTGGAAATTATGTATTTAAGGATGACAAACCCTCCAGATTCCCCAGGGCAAAGGTTGTAAGTTATGCCCTGGGGGCATATAAGGTTTTTTAACGATAGAGTTGTCCGTTAAAAACCTCAAAGGGGGCTCATTCAATTGGAATTGAGAGGGCTAGTGCCCTTTTTTAATAGTTTTATGTGTTTGGACGGTAACTAACAGCCCCCTCTCATGCCCACCATTCCCCAAACACATCCAATCAAAATTTTCAGATATCCATTTTGTTCAACGTAGTAGAAAGTTCTGGAAAATAGGTCTGTGAGGATGACAACCCTCCACCCAGCCCTCAGGGCGAGGATTGTAAGTTATCCCCCGGGGCATATAAGGTTTTTTATTAAAGTGTTGTCGTAGGAACTTCAAAAGGGCTTATTTGATTGGAAATTGAAGGGGCTAGTGCCTTTTTTTTAATAGTTGAAAGTGATTGGAGGAAGACTAACGCCCCTCTCACGCCCACCGTTTTCCCAGACACATCCAATCCAAATTTTGAGATAGCCATTTTGTTTAAAGTAGTTGAAAGTTCTGGTAATTAGGTCTTAGAGGATGACAACCCCCCTCACAGTCCTTAGGGTAACAGTTTGTATTTATGCCCTGGGGGCATATAAGGTGTTTATAGGAAGTGTTGTCGTAGAAACTCAAAAGGGCTCATTCGATTGGAAATTGAAAGGCCTAGTGCCCTTTTTAATAGTCAAAAGTGATTGGAAGGCTTGACATTTCAAACAGTTCGTGGTAACGAACTGTAAGTAAGGAGCGACCCGGCTCAATGGTAACCGAAACTCTAGAAAACGGGTTTTTGATACCAATAGATATATCAAAAGAATCAGATTTCAATGCTGATTTCAAATATATAACTTTCATCAAGTTTAGTGCTACCCATCAAAAGTTACGCGCCTGAGAAAATTTGGCTGATTTTCGAAAAAAGGGGGAAAGACCCCCTAAAAGTTATAGAACCTTAATGAAAATCACACCATTATATTCAGCGTATCAGAGAACCCTACTGTAGAGGTTTCAAGCTCCTATCTACAAAAAATGTGGAATTTTCCATTTTTTTTGCCAGAAGAAAGATCATGGATGCGTGTTTATTTGTTTGTTTTTTTTTTTTTTTTTTTTTTTCCCAGGGTGATCGTATCGACCCAGTGGTCCTAGAATATCGTGGGAGGGCTCATTGGAACGGAAGTTAAAAGTTCTAGTGCCCTTTTTAAGTGACCAAAAAAATGGAGGGCAACTAGGCCCCCTCCCACGCAAGTCACCCGATCAAAATTTTGAGATAGCCATTTTGTTTCAGCATGGTCGAAAATATGATAAATATGTCTTTTAGGATGACTTAATCCCTCGAAGCCCCCAGGGGAGGGCTGAAAGTTATGAACTTTACTCAGTGTAACATATAGTATTGGTTATTGGGAAGTATACAGACTTTTTCAGAGGAGATTTTTTCTGGTAGGTGGGGGAAGGAGAGGGTCGGGGGCTATATGGAAGGATTCTTTCCATGAAGGAAGTTTTCATGGGGAAGGGAAATTGCCATGAAGGGGGCGCCGGACTTGCCAGCATATATTTATTGGTTATTGGGAAGTATACAACCATTTTCAGGAAGGATTTTTTCTGGAGGGGGGGGGGGGGGCTAGAGGAGGGGTTACTCTGGAGAATATTTCCGTGGAGGATGTTTCTTTGGGGTAAGGGACATTTCTATGAAGGGGCGCCGGATTTCCAAGCATTATTTAAGAAACGATCAGAAGTTAAATAAAAAAAACAAGTTTTTTTCAACTGAAATGTAAGAAGGAATATTAGAACTTAAAACGAACAGAAATTATAACGTATGTGAGGGGGTTCTCCCCAAGTCAATACCTCGCTCTTTACGCTACAGTTTTTTTTTAGTGCTTTCAAAAGAGCTATCTATTCTAATTAAACGGCCTTTGTGATTCAGGGGTTTGTGAATCAAAATTTTTTTTTTAACTTTTAAACGTAAAGAGCGTGGTATTGACTAAGGGGAGAACCCCTTTATATAAGTAATAACATATACGTAATAAAAAAAAAACAATAAAAAACAAGCGATACGGCTCAATAGTAATCGAAACTTTTAAAAACGAAATTTTGATGTCAATAAATGTATCAAAAGAATGTGTTTATAATGCTGATCTAAATATATAAATTTTATTAAGTTTAGTATTACTCATCAAAGGCTACGAGCCTGAGAAAATTTACTCGATTTTTTAAAGAGGGGGGAAACATCCCCTACAAGTGAAAGAATTTTAATGAAAATCACACCGTCAGATTCAGCGTATCAGAAAACCCTATTACATAGGTTTCAAGCTCATATCTGCAAAAATCTGCAACTTTGTATTTTTTGGCAGAAGAAAAATATACGAATATAGAAGTTAGTTACGTAAGTTAATTTGTAAAGACATCCATTTAGCAAAGAAAAGTAAAATTTTTATGCAAATAAAAGCTGCATTAACTAAAAAACGATCAGAAATTAATAAAAAAAACAAGTTTTTTAAAACTGAAAGTAAGGAGCGACATTAAAACTTAAACGAACAGAAATTATTCCGTATATGAAAGGGGCTGTCCCCTCCTCAACGCCTCGCTCTTTACGCTAAAGTTTTTTATTGTTTTAAAAAATAAAGTTGTGAGACAGAGTCAAACTTTAGCGTAAAGAGCGAGGCGTTGAGGAGGGGACAGCCCCTTTCATATACAGAATAATTTCTGTTCGTTTTAAGTTTTAATGTCGCTCCTTACTTTCAGTTTAAAAACTTGTTTTTTTATTTAATTTATAGTAAAGATCGATGTGGGTATAATGTATTACTTTTTTTTTGTTGTTCTTGTTGTTTAGACCAGGGCACTTTGTATCGAAGGAGTTGTTCTAGGAACTTCGAAAAGGGATCAGTTTCGATTGAAAAATAGAAAGGGCTGATGCCCTTTTTAATAGTCGAAAGTGATTGGAGGGAAAATACCCCCCACCCACGCCCACCCTCCCAGTTGACTTTATGTTTTAAAACTAAATGTTGCCATAAGATCAAATCAAAACGCGCTGTGTTAATGCTAATTCCCAATAAGTCATCTCAGCAGTATCCCAAGAACGACTGAGGGTATTATGTTCAAACTTTCGGGGCTGCTTCTGCTCTTAAAATTGAACCAAATCAAAATAGCGTAAGTTTATCCAAGCTATCAAAGAAAGTAAGCAGATTTTTTTGCAAATGGTATCAAGTTTTCCATTTCAGGTCAACTAAAGGAGGTAAGGGGTTATTGGTAATCTAAAGGTTTGTAAGAGATTTAAGGAATTTATAAGAGAATTTAACCCTTTAGATTACCAATAACCCCTTTAGATCGCTAATAAACGCCTTAAATGCATCACTTATAAGCAATTGAAATAGCTTATAAAGGCTTTAGATTAAGGCTTCTCGTCCCTCAAATACGCTTAGATCACTTAATTTACTTTAGATCGTTTTAAGCGCGCTTTTACCACTGATTAAATAAAAAAAAACAAGTTTTTTTTAACTGAAAGTAAGGAGCGACATTAAAACTTAAAACGAACAGAAATTATTTCGTATATGAAAGGGGCTGTCCCCTCCCCAACGCCTTGCTCTTTACGCTAAAGTTTGACTTTCTCACAACTCTATTTTTTTTTTAACAATAAAAAACTTTAGCGTAAAGAGAGCGAGGTGTTGAGGAGGGGACAGCCCCTTTCATATTCGAAATAATTTCTGTTCGTTTTAAGTTTTAATGTCGCTCCTTACTTTCAGTTAAAAAAACTTGTTTTTTTTTATTTAATTTTTGAACATTTTTGAATAAATGCAGGTTTTGATCTTGGCTCACCCTACATGAATAATTAAAACAAAATTTTCATATAATTTACTTTTTATTTAGTTAAATGGCTTTCTCGAAACTTGTTTAATTATATTTCCGAACGTTTTTTATTAGTAAAAATATACGTAACTTACGAATTAACTTACGTAACGAACTTCTATATTCATATATTTTTAATTTGTTTATTAGGGGGTTCGCCCCCTAGTCAATACCTTGCTCCTTAAGCGAAAGTTCGAATTTTGTTCCAATTCTTTAAAATGACCGCTTAATCACAAAGGCCGTTAATTAGAATAAATAGCTCTTATGAAAGTACTAAAAAATCTTTGGCTTAAAGAGCGAGGTATTGACTACGGGTGAACCCAATCATATATGTAATATTTCTGTTCGTTTGAAGTTTCGATGTTGCTGCTATTGCAGTTGAAATACTTGTTTTTTTATATTAAAATTTCTGATCTTTTTTTAAATAATGCTGGGAAGTCCGGCGTCCCCTTCATAGCAATGTCCCTTCCCCCATGAAAACTTCCTTCATGGAAAGATCCTCCTACATAACCCCCGACCCAACCCCCCCCCCCCCCCACTACCAGGAAAAATCTCCCCTGAAAACGTCTGTATACTTCCAAATAACCAATACTATATGTTAACATTGGGTAAAGTTCATAACTTTCAGCCCTCCCCCCGGGAATTTCGGGGGATTAAGTCATCCTAAAAGACATACTTATTATATTTTCGAACATGCTGAACAAAAACGGCTATCTCAAAATTTTGATCAGGTGACTTTGGAAAAAAATGAGCGTGGGAGGGGGCCTAGTTGCCCTCCATTTTTTGGTCACTTAAAAAGGGCACTAGAACTTTTAATTTCCATTCCAATGAGCCCTCCCACGATATTCTAGGACAACTGGGTCGATACGATCCACCCTGGGAAAAAAAAAAAAACAATAAACACGCACCCGTGATCTTTCTTCTGGCAAAAAATGCAAAATTCCACATTTTTGTAGATGGGAGCTTGAAACCTCTACAGTAGGGTTCTCTGATACGCTGAATATGATGGTGTGATTTTCATTAAGGTTCTATAACTTTTAGGGGGTCTTTCCTCCTTTTTTCGAAAATCAGCCAAATTTTCTCAGGCGCCTAACTTTTGATGGGTACAATTAAACTTAATGAAACTTATATATTTGACATCAGCATTAAAATTTGATTCTTTTGATGTATCTATTTGTATCAAAATACCGTTTTCTAGAGTTTCGGTTACCATTGAGCCGGGTCGCTCCTTACTTACAGTTCGTTACCACGAACTGTTTGATAAACGGTTTAGACCCCTTATAAAAGGTTTAGATCTCTTAAATGTCAGAAAATGGACCAAAACTTGGGGAACCTTATATGAAAGTTTTCTTTTTTAAAGCACTTGTAAACGCTAAACATCACTTAAAAGCACTTTAGTTAGTATTGATGACTTACAAACACTTTAGATCCCTTATAAAATCTTTACATCACTTATAACTTAGTTAGATCAGCTATTAACACTTCAAATCACTTATTAACACTTTAAATCGCTTATTTGCTTTAGATGATTTATAATCGCTTTAAATAACTCATAAATTCTTTACTTAACATGTAAACGAATTTGATCACGTATAAATGCTTTAGATTAGTTGTAATTGCTTTAGACCACTTATTAACTCATTAGCTCACTTAAAAACCTTTTTGGTCACTTATAAATGCTTTTGCTTTTGATGACTTACACACGCTTTATATCCCTTATAACCAGCCTGAACTGAACATAGAGCGATGGCCAGGGCGATGGGCTATAACTTCAGGCTTGCTAACCACCCTGAAGTAATACTCCTTAGAATCTCCTCTGCTCTGAAGTAATATAAACGAGGCTGACAGCTGATCCCTTAGAATCTATTCTGCTCTGAAGTTTTTATTTTGAAGTATTTTTAATAGTTTCTTTAGGTTATAGGCGCCAAAATTTGGCAATACTGTAATCAATCTGAGAGATTGGGTTATCGGCGAAGGGTTATATCTTCAAAATTTGACGACACTGAATGTAGGGTGATGGCCTGGGCGATGGGCTATTGCTTCAGGCTGGTCATGGCTTGTAGATTTATATAAAAAAGAATAAATGTGTTAGTGTCCCTTAGAAACAAGGTATAGGTTCACCATCTGCAAGGAACTCCCTGAAAATGAGATAGGAAATTCAATATAGATACACCATGTGACTTCCAGCTGATACCATAAATGGTGACCAACTGCTTATTTATAGACTATAGAGGAGTTCTCAGAAAAAATTATCATACCTAAAATACACAGAACTTATAATTTCTTTGTCAGTGCACGTTAAAAGGTTCCCAAAAAGGGAAAGAGTAATGGCATATGGGAGACCGAATGAGTTGACTGTTGTTATTGTATGCCAGTTACGTCCAGATTTGTGGAAAAAATAAGAATTCCTAACGCTTTTCATAACTTTTCATCAAGAACGTGAACAGATGGGAGCGTGTTGATTTGACACTGGTACCGATTGGAAGGCTAACATAATTAATACATGTAGATGGGGAAGTAGTTTGACTTCCTAGCTCCGGCCAAAAAAAGAATTTCACTCTTAGATACCTTGAAGGATTGACATATATTTCTAAATTCACGACTAAGAACGGAAAATTTTTTTCTCAATTGATAACAGTGTCCAGCTAAGATTAATATCATCTGCATAGTTAAAAGAGAAAGGTCCAGAGCTTAAATATGCAACTCATCCCAACATTTTCCTGAAATTTTAGCCTTCACACCTTTAGCTTTATATGTAGCAGCAGTCACAAAAGTAGTAATAGAAGTGTTATTAGTAGTAATAGTAATAAGATTAGTGGTAGTACTAACAGTAGTAGCAGTAGTAACATGCATATACTGCCTTTTGATCAGTTGAACATCCCCCTTATCAAGTCATAGAAGTTTCAAATTGATGGTATTAGTCGTTTATATGATATTATCGATAAGTTGGTAACCTGTATGCTCATGATGTGTTTTAAATTAGTTCAAATTCCCCCTTTACACTTGATACAATTTTTACCTTAATACTCTTAGCCTTAGAATTACTTGCAGCAGTAGTAGTAATAGTAGCAGTGGATATTTAACCGATTATTAGTGCAGTAAGCTCAACTGATCAGTAGCATAGTAGCGTAGCAGGAGCAGTAGCCTGCACCTATTGTATTTCGGTCAATTGATCTTTCCCCCAAGTATTTCCTGCCAGTTCTAACTTAATACCCTGAGTCATTCCTGAAAAAACGACCTTTTGAAACAAAATGCAGATAGTATGTTTTCCCAAGTATAACCTGCCAGTTCTAACTTAATACCCTGAGTCATTCCTGAAAAAGGACCTTTTGAAAACAAAATACAGATAGTATGTTTTGATTTAGTTCAACTTTCCCCTCTATATTTTCTTAAGTATTAACTTTATACCTTTGACCTGAATAGCAATAGTATCATTTGGGCAGTAGCAGGGATAGTGGTAGAAGTAGTAGTTTTGTATTAGTAGTAGCATTAACAGTAAAAGCAGTAGCATTAGTAGCAGTATGCAAATATTGTCTTTTGGTCAGTTGAACGTACCCCCTCATCATACTCTGGAAGTTTCAACTTGATATGCTAAGCCTTTCTTAAGATATCGCTGATACGTCATTTTGACAATTTGCATGCAAATAGTATGTTTATAATCTAGTTCAACTTTCCTTTCTCCTTTAGCTCAAATTTTCTCCTCGATAACCTCAACCTTAGTACTAGTAACTACAGAAGCAATTGTTGTACTAGCAGCAATAGTTGCGGTGGTACTGCTAGTAGTAGGAGTAATAGTAATATTATTATTATTATTTTTATTATTAGTATTATTATTATTGTTTTTATTATTGTTAGTAGTTGTAATATTAGCAGTAGTAGTAATATTAGTAGTAGTAGTAGTAGTAGTAGTAGTAGTAGTAGTAGTAGTAGTAGTAGTAGTAGCAGTAGTATAGTAGTAGTAGCGTGCAAATATTTCCTTTTTGGTCAATTGATTATCCCCTTCCTCATTCAATGAAAGACCGACTTAATACCCACAGTCGTCCCTGATTTAAGCTCTTATGACAACCTGCATGCATATAACGTGTTTACCGTGTTTCAAAGTTTCCTCAAATTTTCTCCTCGTCTTCAGCCTTGGTAGTAATCGCTACAGATTCTGTTGTTGTAGTAACAGCAATAGCTACGATGGTACTACTAGTAGTAGAAGTAGCAGTGAGAGTAGTGGTACTAGTAGTAGTAGTAGTCGCAGTAGTAGTAATATTAATAGTAGTAGTATAAGCACTAGCAGTAGTTGTGGCAGCGTCCAAATTCTTCCTTTTGGTCAATTGATTACCCCCCTCCTCATTCCCTAAAAGTACCAACTTAATACCCTCAGTCGTTCCTGAGTTAAGCTCTTATGACAACCTGTGTTTATATAACGTGTTTACCGTGTTTCAAAGTTTCCTCAAATTTTCTCCTCGTCTTCAGCCTTGGTAGTAATCGCTACAGATTCTGTTGTTGTAGTAACAGCAATAGCTACGATGGTACTACTAGTAGTAGAAGTAGCAGTGAGAGTAGTGGTACTAGTAGTAGTAGTAGTCGCAGTAGTAGTAATATTAATAGTAGTAGTATAAGCACTAGCAGTAGTTGTGGCAGCGTCCAAATTCTTCCTTTTTGGTCAATTGATTACCCCCCTCCTCATTCCCTAAAAGTACCAACTTAATACCCTCAGTCGTTCCTGAGTTAAGCTCTTGATGTAACATTATAAAAAAAAACATAAACCTGTGTTTATATAACGTGTTTACCGTGTTTCAAAGTTTCCTCAATTTTCTCCTCGTCTTCAGCCTTGGTAGTAATCGCTACAGATTCTGTTGTTGTAGTAACAGCAATAGCTACGATGGTACTACTAGTAGTAGAAGTAGCAGTGAGAGTAGTGGTACTAGTAGTAGTAGTAGTCGCAGTAGTAGTAATATTAATAGTAGTAGTATAAGCACTAGCAGTAGTTGTGGCAGCGTCCAAATTCTTCCTTTTTGGTCAATTGATTACCCCCCTCCTCATTCCCTAAAAGTACCAACTTAATACCCTCAGTCGTTCCTGAGTTAAGCTCTTATGACAACCTGTGTTTATATAACGTGTTTACCGTGTTTCAAAGTTTCCTCAAATTTCTCCTCGTCTTCAGCCTTGGTAGTAATCGCTACAGATTCTGTTGTTGTAGTAACAGCAATAGCTACGATGGTACTACTAGTAGTAGAGGTAGCAGTGAGAGTAGTCGTACTAGTAGTAGTAGTAGTAGTCGCAGTAGTAGTAATATTAATAGTAGTAGTATAAGCACTAGCAGTAGTTGTAGCAGCGTCCAAATTCTTCCTTTTTGGTCAATTGATTACCCCCCTCCTCATTCCCTAAAAGTACCAACTTAATACCCTCAGTCGTTCCTGAGTTAAGCTCTTATGACAAACCTGTGTTTATATAACGTGTTTACCGTGTTTCAAAGTTTCCTCAAATTTTCTCCTCGTCTTCAGCCTTGGTAGTAATCGCTACAGATTCTGTTGTTGTAGTAACAGCAATAGCTACGATGGTACTACTAGTAGTAGAAGTAGCAGTGAGAGTAGTGGTACTAGTAGTAGTAGTAGTCGCAGTAGTAGTAATATTAATAGTAGTAGTATAAGCACTAGCAGTAGTTGTGGCAGCGTCCAAATTCTTCCTTTTTGGTCAATTGATTACCCCCCTCCTCATTCCCTAAAAGTACCAACTTAATACCCTCAGTCGTTCCTGAGTTAAGCTCTTATGACAACCTGTGTTTATATAACGTGTTTACCGTGTTTCAAAGTTCCTCCTCAAATTTTCTCCTCGTCTTCAGCCTTGGTAGTAATCGCTACAGATTCTGTTGTTGTAGTAACAGCAATAGCTACGATGGTACTACTAGTAGTAGAAGTAGCAGTGAGAGTAGTGGTACTAGTAGTAGTAGTAGTCGCAGTAGTAGTAATATTAATAGTAGTAGTATAAGCACTAGCAGTAGTTGTAGCAGCGTCCAAATTCTTCCTTTTTGGTCAATTGATTACCCCCCTCCTCATTCCCTAAAAGTACCAACTTAATACCCTCAGTCGTTCCTGAGTTAAGCTCTTATGACAACCTGTGTTTATACAACGTGTTTACCGTGTTTCAAAGTTTCCTCAAATTTTTTCTTCGATATATTCAGCTTAATAGTAGTCGCTACAGAAGCAGTTGTTGTGGTAACATCAGAAGTGATACTACTAGTAGTAGCAGTAGCAGTAATAGTAGTAGTAGTAGTATTAGTAGTATTGGTAGTAGTAGTAGCAGTTGTAGTAGTTGTAGTAGTAATATTTATAGTAATTGTAGTAGTAGCATTAGTAGCAGTTTGAGCAGCGTGCAAATTTTTCCTTTTTGGTTAATTGATTATCCCCTCCTCATTCCCTGAAAGTACCGACTTAATACCCTCAGTCGTTCGTGAGTTAAGCTTGTATAACAATCTATATGCAATAACGTGCGTTGATTTAATTCAACACCCTTCAAACATTTTCTTACAGATTTTCGTAAATGCGTTTGGCCTTTTTGAACACTAGAGGTATTTTTCTTTACACACCATGAGCTATCAAATATGTTAAACAAAATGGCAATCTTAGAATTTCGTTGGATGTGTGTGCGGAATCAATTGGCGTTGGAAGGGGACTGACTGCCCTCCAATCACCTTTGACTCTTACAAAAAAGACTAGAACTTTCCATTTCCAGTCAAACGGGCTCCTTCCGAAATTTCTATGCGAATAGTCGAATAGTCGAATAGTCGAAGTCCTTTTCGAAGTGCCTTGGTGAAAAGAATTATGAAAATTTTTTCTCCACATCGCTCTTTACTTAGGCAGCATTATGGTACTGTCTATGACTTAGAATTTAAAGTATTAGCCATAGATGTTTTTTAAAATCAACGAAAATTATTTTGTCCAATGTGAGGGAATCAAGAGGTCCTAAATTGTTGAGGAAATCAATAAGGATTACAAGAATCCTCCAACAAACTACCGATGTCATAATAAACCTTATTAAATGCGACTTTTTAAAATTCCTCAGTAATATGGTAAGTTTTTTGACGAACTTATTTCTCACAAAAATCGGAGTTCCACTAAAACTATCCAATCCAAACAAGCCACTTAAGTGACGTTATGAGGTAATCTTGCCATCCGGAGCAAAAAGTTTCATTTGCAACTTCAAGGATACTGTTAAATTTTCAGTCTTGGAATATCTACTGATTCTGTTCAAATCTTGCCGAGTATAAGCCAAAAAGCACTAAGCTCTCGAAGCACCGTGATCAAAGGCAACATGGCTAGTGGGCTGAAACAGTTAAACTATAAAGCAATAAAGCTCTTGCACACATGTTCTATCATTCTAAGCGAGGATTCACATATTCGACTGCTGGAAGCAATGGCAATCACCTATAAAAATACAAACTCATACAAACAAGAGTTGAAGATTAGATTTTCCACCTGTTTTTAACCTGAGAACTGGAGTAAATACACTGAATTGTATCCACCCTATTTTATATTTTAGGCATGAGAGGGGGAAATGGGAGGGTCAATTTCACCTAAACTGTTAAATTTATACACTCTGTTGGCCAGTATGTCATCAAAGTTCTATTAAACAAACATGTTTTTGGTTTTTCAAAGTGATGTTTTTCTCTTTTTTCTTGCATACAGCTGTAGTCATGCTTCCAGAAGTCAGTAACACGGATATCTTTCTGTGACTGCAGACTTTAAAACTGTATTTCTAGTAAAAATAATCCTTTGTTATGTTTTTTTTTACAAAATTAATCATGTCAGTTTTTTCACTCTTCTCTTAACAACCTCTTGGATTGATACAGCCGAATTCCATACTTTTTGCTAGTCGCTGATGATGTCAGGACCCTTCGTAAAGTTGATCAACTCCCTACGAAAATTCTCAAAAGCACGTGCAAGCTTAAACCCATCAGTAGATAGGAATTCCACAACCTGGCCCCTAGATGGCTGGTTTTTCCACTTGATAAAATCCATTGCAATAGCTATGCCACACTCAAAGTCATTTTACATTTTACAAATAAAGTTTCAAAGATCCAGGTTTCAAAGTTTCAAAAAAAAAGCAGTCGTAGTCGGGTTTCTGTTTGGCAGTGTTATATTATTAGGAAATTGTTTGCTTTCTAAAAAGCATGACAATCAAAGAGTGTTGATTCCCAATCAAAATGTTTTCCAAGAAATTTTCAAGGAAGTTAGAGAACCTATTAAAAATACCAGGTAAACAATAAATTAGTTCAAACATTGGCTAGACTCAATAAGAAACCATAAAATAATCTGAAAAAAAAAAAAAAACAAGAAAACAATTTTGCTCACTCAGATACACAAGCACAAAAAGAATTTAAAAGCTTCGATACATTGTCAGATGTTAAATGAAATACCTTGGGATGTGTATTGTAAGACATATATATATATATATATATATATATATATATATATATATATATAATATATATATATATATATATATATGATATATATATATATATATATATATATATATATATATATATATATATATATATATATATATATATATATATATAAGAAAAAAAATTAAGGCAGCAGCTTATTGAGTTAGAAAAATGATGATACCCATTCAAGCATGTAAAAAGATGAACCTTATGCCCCCCTCAAAAAATAATGAACTTTAAATAGACAATAAGCCATATATGAATATACAGCATTCAAGAAATTTATCCTTCCCTTCTGATATGATAAAAGGCCAATATTTTTCGACAATTTTTTTTAGACTTATCTCAGCATGGTAGCCAAAATTTGTAGTACCAAATAGCACAATGAGAAAAAAAGCTATACGTTTGGCGTTCCTCCAGAAGGTTGTGGGCTTAGCTTGGACTCAAATTTAAGACCTCTAGTTCTAGTTGATTGCTAGAACTAGAGGTATTTAACTCCCCCCCCCCCTTATCTGCAAATATATAGCCCAAATTATATATTTCCCATCTATTCTGTCACTTATCTTTGTCTTGTCAAACAGTTCGTGGTAACGAACTGTAAGTAAGGAGCGACCCGGCTCAATGGTAACCGAAACTCTAGAAGCGGGTTTTTGACACCAATAGATACATCAAAAGAATCAGATTTCAATGCTGATTTCAAATATGTAATTTTCATCAAGTTTAGTGCTACCCATCAAAAGTTACGCGCCTGAGAAAATTTGGCTGATTTTCAAAAAAAGGGGGAAAGACCCCTTAAAAGTTATAGAACCTTAATGAAAATCACACCATCATATTCAGCGTATCAGAGAACCCTACTGTAGAGGTTTCAAGCTCCTATCTACAAAAATGTGGAATTTTGCATTTTTTGCCAGTAAAGAAAGATCACGGATGCGTGTTTATTTTTTTTTTTTTTCCCCAGGGGTGATCGTATCAACCCAGTGGTCCTAGAATATCGTGGGAGGGCTCATTGGAACGGACATTAAAAGTTCTAGTGCCCTTTTTAAGTGACCAAAAAAAACGGAGGGCAACTAGGCGCCCCCTCCCACGCTTATTTTTTCCCAAAGTCACCCGATCAAAATTTTGAGATAGCTATTTTGTTCAGCATGGTCGAAAATATGATAAATATGTCTTTTATGATGACTTAATCCCCCGAAGTCCCCAGGGGGAGGGCTAAAAGTTATGAACTTTACCAATGTTGACATGTAGTATTGGTTATTGGGAAGTATACAGAAGTTTTCAGGAGGGTTTTTTTTTCTGGTAGTGAATTTTCAGGGGAGAGAAGGGTGGGTCGGGGGTTATTTTGGAGGATCTGTCCATGAAGGAATTTTTCATGGGGGAAGGAAATTGCCATGAAGGGGGCGCCGGACTTGCCAGCATTATTTATTGGTTATTGGGAAGTATACAGACATTTTCAGGAAGGATTTTTTCTGGAGGGGGGAGGGGGCTAGAGGAGGGGGTTACTCTGGAGAATCTTTCCGTGGAGGATGTTTCTTTGGGGTAAAGGACATTTCTATGAATGTGGTGCCGGATTTCCAAGCATTATTTAAAAAAACGATCAGAAATTAAATAAAAAAAAAAACAAGTTTTTTCAACTGAAAGTAAGAAGCAACATTAGAACTTAAAACGAACAGAAATTATAACGTATGTGAGGGGGTTCTCCCCCAAGTCAATACCTCCCTCTTTACGCTACAGTTTTATTTTAGTGGTTTCAAAAGAGCTATCTATTCTAATTAAACGGCCTTTGTGATTCAGGGGTTTGTGAATCAAAATTTTTTTTAACTCTTAACGTAAAGAGCGTGGTATTGACTAAGGGGAGAACCCCCTCATATGCGTAATAACATATACGTAATAAAAAAACAATAAAAAAACAAGCGATACGGCTCAATAGTAATCGAAACTTTTAAAAAACTTCTAAAAATTTTGATGTCAATAAATGTATCAAAAGAATGTGTTTATAATGCTGATTCTAAATATATAAATTTTATTAAGTTTAGTATTACTCATCAAAGGCTACGAACCTGAGAAAATTTACCCGATTTTTTAAAGAGGGGGGGGAAACATCCCCTACAAGTGAAAGAATTTTAATGAAAATCACACCGTCAGATTCAGCGTATCAGAAAACCCTATTACATAGGTTTCAAGCTCATATCTGCAAAAATCTGCAACTTTGTATTTTTTGCCAGAAGAAAAATATACGAATATAGAAGTTAGTTATGTAAGTTAATTTGTAAAGATATCCATTTAGCAAAAGAAAAGTAAAATTTTTATGCAAATTTTGTTTACTTATTCAATGACGGTTAGCCAAAATAAAAGCTGCATTAACTAAAAAAACGATCAGAAATTAAATAAAAAAAACAAGTTTTTTAAACTGAAAGTAAGGAGCGACATTAAAACTTAAAACGAACAGAAATTATTCCGTATATGAAAGGGGCTGTCCCCTCCTCAACGCCTCGCTCTTTACGCTAAAGTTTGACTCTGTCTCACAACTTTATTTTTTAAAACAATAAAAAAACTTTAGCGTAAAGAGCGAGGCGTTGAGGATGGGGGACAGCCCCTTTCACATACGGAATAATTTTCTGTTCGTTTTAAGTTTTAATGTCGCTCCTTACTTTCAGTTTAAAAAACTTGTTTTTTTTATTTAATCCCATGCTAAGATGGAAGAAACCAACGAAGAAACGGTTTGTTCTCGAGTTTTACACAGCGTAAACTTGAGTGAGTGGCGCATAATAGACAAGTACCAAAATTCCTTCCCCCTACGGAAAAAAATAAAACTCAAATAAAATTCTCAAATTTAGAAACCCTTTTTTTTCTACGGGGGTGGTATTTTACGGGGGTGGTATTTACCGAGGGGTATTTTCAAGGGGGTATTTTAAGGGGAATAACCGGAGGGTAGACGCCGGCCACCCAGTAAATCATACATACATAATACACTAAATATACAAATATCTCGCCGAAAGGAAAGCTTATATTGAGCAGCAGATGTAAACAAGTAAAGAAATAATTACATGAAAATGAAAGACTTATATAAATAAGAAGAAGAAGAAAAGAATCAGTAGACTAAAGTATAATTACTTACCCAATCTCAGCAGACACCCATTCCGACAATGCATAACAACAACACAATCATTCTCAATCAGCAATGGGACAAGAAAAGAGAAATCAAGACACAATAGAAACCCGAAATAAAATTGAAAACGGTAAATAACAAACAACTACCCTGCAGAAAAGATTTTCTTTCTCTTATTTTTAAAAGTCTTATCTGACACATCAAAATCCAATGCAGACTCATATTGGTTCCCTGCAGCAACCGCACTGCTACCCTCAATACTAAGATCAAACAGTTCGTGGTAACGAACTGTAAGTAAGGAGTGACCCGGCTCAATGGTAAACCGAAACTCTAGAAAAACGGTATTTTGATACAAATAGATACATCAAAAGAATCACATTTTAATGCTGATTTCAAATATATAAGTTTCATCAAGTTTAATCCTACCCATCAAAAGTTGGGCGCCTGAGAAAATTTGGCTGATTTTCGAAAAAAAGGGGGAAAGACCCCCCTAAAAGTTATAGAACCTTAATGAAAATCACACCATCATATTCCGCGTATCAGAGAACCCTACTGTAGAGGTTTCAAGCTCCCATCTGCAAAAATGTGGAATTTTGCATTTTTTGCCAGAAGAAAGATCACGGATGCGTGTTTATTTTTTTTTTTTTTTTCCCCCAGGGGTGATCGTATCGAACCAGTTGTCCTAGGATATCGTGGAAGGGCTCATTGGAATGGAAATTGAAAGTTCTAGTGCCCTTTTTAAGTGACCAGAAAAAATGGAGGGCAACTAGGCCCCCTCCCACGCTCATTTTTTTTCCCAAAGTCACCTGATTCAAAATTTTGAGATAGCCATTTTGTTCAGCATGTTCGAAAATATTATAAGTATGTCTTTTAGGATGACTTAATCCCCCGAAGTTTCCCCGGGGGGAGGGCTGAAAGTTATGAACTTTACCCAATGTTAACATATAGTATTGGTTATTTGGAAGTACACAGACGTTTTCAGGGGAGATTTTTCCTGGTAGTGGGGGGGGTGGGTTGGTCAGGGGTTACTTTGGAGGATCTTTCCATGAAGAAAGTTTCATGGGGGAAGGGACATTGCTATGAAGGGACGCCGGACTTCCCAGCATTATCTAAAAAAAGATCATAAATTTAATATAAAAAAAAACAAGTATTTCAACTGCAACAGCAGCAACATCGAAACTTTAAACGAACAGAAAATATTACATATATAATTGGGTTCACCCCGTAGTCACTGCCTCGCTCTCTAAGCCAAAGATTTTTTAGTACTTTCATAAGAGCTATTTATTCTAATTAACGGCCTTTGTGATTAAGCGGTCATTTCTAAAGAATTGGAACAAAATTTGAACTTTCGCTTAAAGAGCAAGGTATTGTCTAGGGGGCGAACCCCCCTAATAAACGTATTAAAAATATATGAATATAGAAGTTCGTTACGTAAGTTAATTCGTAAGTTACGTATATTTATTACTAATAAAAACGTTCGTAAATAAAATTAAACAAGTTTCGAGAAAGCCTTTAACTAAATAAAAGTAAATTAATATGAAAATTTTGTTTTAATTATTCATGTACGGTGAGCCAAGATCAAAACCTGCATTTATTCAAAACGTTTCAAAAATTAAATAAAAAAAAACAAGTTTTTTAAACTGAAAGTAAGGAGCGACATTAAAACTTAAAACGAACAGAAATTATTCTGTATATGAAAGAGACTGTCCCCCCTCCTCAACGCCTCGCTCTTTACGCTAAAGTTTGACTCTGTCTCACAACTTTATTTTTTAAAACAATAAAAAACTTTAGCGTAAAGAGCGAGGCGTTTAGGAGGGGACAGTCTCTTTCATATACAGAATAATTTCTGTTCGTTTTAAGTTTTAATGTCGCTCCTTACTTTCAGTTTAAAAAACTTGTTTTTTTATTTAATTTACCATAAAAGCCGATTTCTTTGATGCATCTATTGCTATCAGAACTCCCATTTTAGGATTTTGGTCACTATTACCACAGGCCACTTTCTACTCACAGTTCATTACATGAACTGTTTTGACTTATGTAAATTTTTCTATTTGATTTCAACTTTAGTTATAAAAAAAGTGATTTAGCACCGTTCATTTTTGGTATAAAGTCTTACTGGCTACTGTATGGCACAGTTTCTATACTAAAGGAATATTCTGTACAATTTTTACTAATAACAAAAAAAGATATATGAAAAATAATTGTCTGTATCATTATAATTTTTATTTATTTGTAACCTGTGCATTGAGAAGTAGAAAAAAGTGGATTTAAAATTTAAGATTTGCTTTGCTTATACACTCGACTCGCTCATGCAACCCACAAAAGCACCATTACTTCCTAAGATAGGGGAAAAATAAAATAACATTTTTCCTTCGGCAACGTGAAAAATTGGGTTTACTGACAAAAGTGTATAAGATTTGTTTTTTATAAAACAACATATCCCTTAAAGGCGGTCTCAAAATATGCTACTTCTTCTTAAAATACTCTTGTCTCGCCCTAAAAAATTATTGGCTCCTCAAGAGAGAGTATGAAGCGCCATATATTTTGAGTGAATTCATCAATTCCGGAATAGTGAATTCAAGGCAACCCATGCTATCTGCAAACCATTATGTTTTTGTAACAATGCAGACATTCTACAGTCTTCACAGTGTATGACAACTCGGCCTAAGCAGAGGACATAATTACCATCTTTGCTTAGAAACTTGTTGCTTTGTATCCAAAGTATGACGACGATATTTCTTTATGTTTCTTTATCCGACAGGTGACGACAATGCTAACATTTTTCCTTTGTAATGTTATGTTTTCTTATTGTAGGTCTATATCATGTTTTCCAAAATCATTACGTATTTTGTTTGTTTTTCTTCATACCCTTGGCAACAAACAGAGCTTAAGCTTAATTAAGAGAACTCATAATTGATAGTAGTTTATTTTACCAATAATTAAAATATGATAGACATTTTTAGAAGAATGAATATATTTGTAGATGTTTAAGAAGTTACTTAAAAGCTAGTAGCAGCTTGAATTAAACCGTAACGAACAGTAAGCAATGAGCTAATAGTAACCAAAGCCCTAGAAACTGAGCTATACATCAAAACAACTGGCTTTCAATGTGATTCTATGTATATTAAATTTATTAAATTTAGATTTAACGATCAAAGTTACCAGCCTGAGGAAAATCGGCTGATTTTATGAATTGGGGTAAAACGCCCTTAATAGGGCACCTTGAGGAAAATCACATCATCAAATTCAGCATCATAATCAGAAAACTGAATCGCGTAGTTTTGAGCCCTATTTAAAGTACAATATTTTACATTATTTTCCCGAGAACGACCACAGATGCGTGTTTATTGTTCGTTTTTTTTTCTCAGGTGCTACTGTACCGAACCCTTGGTCGTGAAAAATCGGGAGAGAGGGCTCATTGAAATGGAAGTTGAAATTCTGGTATTATTTATAGTAGAAAAAAACTAGTGCCGCAGCCACACACCATTTAATGTTGCTTTGTTACACAAAACCACAAGAAACACAAGAGAGAAGCACAGCCTTTAAGCACAAAAAGCACAAAACCATAAGAAACACAACCTTTAAGATAGCCAATCGATTTATAATATTGGGAAAATTATACATTGAGTTTCCTAGTTTCAGACGCAGTTAAGCCTTGATATGACGCATTATTTCCTAAAGATGCACGTAGTCCATCCCACAGGGAAATCACATAGGTTGAACAAGGTTATAAAATAAAAAATTAAAAACTTCTACTTTGTATGCTTGTGCATTTGATAAATTGCGAAGCTTTTCGAATATCCTTGTATGCACGAAAATGGTGACGTGTTGAATCTAAACAACGTTGTCATCTCATGAAATTGTCAAATGGCACTTTTTCCTATTTCCACCAATTTCCCGCGGCTACACTAACCATCCGATTTCTACGTTACCTTCTTTTTTTTCGATTCGATCTGCTCCTTCTGAAGAGCCTTATCAACGCCAGGAACAGTAATACGGGGATTGTAAATTACCCAATGCAAACTTTTCACAGCAGTTATAATCCTCTTCCTGCCTCTGTACAACATTCAGAGCTAAAAAAAATTTTTTCTATAAAAGATGCTTGATAAAAACTCTTTTCTTGAAATCTATACCGACATTTAGAATCAGGGCCTAAACAGAAAGTTCTTATCCCAAGTGTTATTGGACTGTCTCTTGCTCATATCAATTGGAATTAAGGCTCCGTGTTTTTTAAATAGTAATAGAGCTAGTGGAGAAAAAGTACATCTTACTCAACGGTCTAGAAAACGGTAAGAACACTCATAAAACAATTTCAATTGGAATTAAAGGCTCCGTGTTTTCTGAAATAGCAATACAGCTAGTGGAGAAAAAGTACATCTTACTAATATCTTACGAAATAGCAATACAGTCTTTCTTAAAACATTGCAGATGCGCCTTTTTGATAAACTTGAGTTACATAGGGCCTTAATTTATGATAAGTTAAATTTCGATCAGTTTAAATAATGGGCTATGTGCATAATTCATAATCCTCGTCTTAGAGCTGTGAGGGGTATGGCACCCCTAGAGGCAAAGTTATTAGAACTTAGAGCTTAGACTATTTAGAATCTGACTATTTTGAACAAAAATGGCATTTTCAAAATCCAGTTGGCGTATGAGGAAGGGGGGCATTTAAAAAGGACAAGGGTCACTGTTCAAAATTCCCCTCAACACATCCTCAAATATTTCAACATAATACCTTCAGCTGCTCCTTAGATATTGCTGATACATCCTTTCGACAACTAGCATGCACATAGTATGTTTTGAACGTGTTCAACATCCCTGTAAACATCTCCTTAAATTTTCACCTTAGTACCCAGGATCAAAATGCCCCATAATTCCAATAAAAACCTTATACGGTAACAATACACACCATGCATAAATTACAACCCTTGATTCAGGGGCTATGGGGGTGCCATCCTCGGAGGCATATCTATTTGACCTCTAGCCTATTTGTGACAAGATGGATCTTTGAAAATTTGGATCAAATTTCTTTGAGGGAGGGGCAGCCAAAAAGGACATATGAGGGAGCTGGTAACCCTCCAACCACTTTTCCACACCCCCCTCAGCATGCCCTAAAAATTTTAAAATTAATACCCTCAGCCTTTCTTAAGAGACTGTAGATTATTCTTTGTGATAAACAGGATACACTTGGTGCCTTTTGATTTAGTTAACGCAGTCTACCCCTCAACATCCCCCGAACCTTCACCTTAATAATCTTTATCATTTCGGACACACACAAAGAATAACAAAATCCCCACTTTCCAAATGACAAATTCTGCAGGTAATAAATGGCATTGTGCATAATTTATAATCCTTGCTCCGGGTTTTTTGGGAGGGGAAAGGCATCCCTGGAGCTATAGTTTTTAAAATTTTCGACTATTTTGAATAGAATGACTTTTTCAAAATTTTGATCAGTGTTAAAAAGAAGGGGCAATAATACGGGCAGAGAGAGGTGACTGCCTTCCTCCCACTCTTCAACATCCCCCTCAAAATAACTGAAAATTTCAACTTAAAACCCTCGGCTTTTCCTTAGATATTGCTGTCCTTTTGACAACCAGCATACACATAACGTGTTTTGATTGCTTTTGAAATCCGCCTCAACGTTTCCTTAAAGTTCCACCATAATACTCTACCCTTTTTTGAGACCAAGGGTCGAACATGCCCCCTTGTTCCCAATAAAAAAAGTTTATAGCTTAACAACAGACAACTTAAAACACTTACAGCCCTACAGCCCTTGCACGGGTGATTGTTAGTGGTTATGTTAAGCAAAGAAGCATAATTATTTGATTTTTGGACTATCATGAACAAAATGGTTATTTCAGAATTATAACTGGATGCCTCTACAGCAAAAAGAGCATGGGAGGGGGGCTGATTTTCCTCCAATCCCTTTTGACTCTTAAGAATGGCACCAGAACTTTCAATTTACGATCAAATAAGCCGCAACCGAGGTTTTTACGACCATTCACTTCCATATGAAGATGCTTAAAAAAACAAACAAAAAAAAAACAATAAAAATACATTGAGACCTTATGGCTTTTTACGATAAGTAGCACCGGAGCGTTGTCACTGATTGATATGGGTAAGAGACCGTCCAGTAGTCTCCTGGGTCAGAACTGTGAGTTTAGACGACAGATTCTAAATGTCGGTATAGTCAGATGGGCATCGGATGGGCTGCTAATCAGCTCGGATTGGTGGTAAACTCAGAATTTGCTCGTTAACTTTGCGACTGTGAAATATCGAGTTTGTGGGTTTTCTTCCTCTTTTTTCTGTTGTTGTCAGCCTTTGTTTGAGCTAGCGAATAACGGAAAAATGATCGGTACTGTTAATTGAGCCTGTGTTTGTATCTCTATAGACACTTGTGTTTGGACATGAGCTTCTCCAGCATCTAACAGTCAGGAAGTGGTCGGTTTAGTCTTTCGGAATCCCGTGATTGGGCTTCCACGTCACAAGATGGTGATTATTATGCTCAGTTTTTTGTGTTTATGAGGTAAGGTGTTACTAATTACCAAACAGAAATATTACTAACGCTTAAATTTGACTAATTGCCAAAGCGTATAGAAGAAAAATTAAGCTAATTTCTTATAGGGCTGAACGTATAGATATTGCTGAAACACTCTTTTGACAACCTGCATGCACATAGTACGTTCTGATTTAGTTGAATATCCTCTTGATATCCCATATAATTTTCACCTTAATATGCTGTTGATACGCCCTTTTGACAGTCTGCATGCACATAGTGTGTTTTTGATTTACATCAGCACTCCTCCGAAAAATTTTTACCTCAATGCTCGTACTATGTTTGTACATAAACGATCAAACTGGGTACCTCTTTCCCAATAGCAAATACTACTTATAAACAAGGGACTAATTGCATAGCTTATGGCCCTTGCCCCAAGAGATTAGGGGGGGGGCGTCTTGTAATAGTCAGAGAGATAGCTATTGGACCTTTCAGCTATACTAAACGAAATGGGAATGCTACCATTTCATCTAACCGTCACAAGCACTAAACGTCATTTCGTCGACATGGAAAATCCGTCAGAACATCCACACGTCAAGGCCATCGACAGTAATAACATCGACATGTCAGGACATTAACAGTCACAATCGCTACCCGTCGGGACGTCGACAGTCATAACATCGACACGTCATAACACCTAACATTTTTTTAGATGTTATGACGCATCGATGTGATGACTGTTGATGTTCTGACGGTTAGTGGTTCTGATGGATTTTCGTTATGAAATTCTTTTAGATGTTATGATGTTTCGATGTTATGACTGTCGAGGTTCTGACGTTTAGGGGTTCTGACGTATTTTTGTTATGCAAAAATTTATAAGTTTATTTAATAGTAATAAGTATAATAATAGTTGAGAAAATTTCGGCTATATATTTACACATCAAGGGGGGGGGGTTAATCATAGCATATATTGAGTGCGTAACCTAACCTCACCTAGGTACCTTTTCCTTCCTAAACCCCAAAAAACTAAAGTTTTAAAATTTTAGATGTTATGACGTGTCGATGTTATGACTGTCGACGTTCTGAAGGTTAGTGGTTCTGACGGATTTTCGTTAGGAAAAATTTTTTTGATGTTATGACGTGTCGATGTTATGAGTGTCAACGTTCTGACGGGTAGCGATTGTGACTGTCGATGAACTGACGTGTCGATGTCGATGAACTGACGGGTAGCAATTGTGACTTTCGATGCACTGATGTGTCGATGTTCTGACGGGTAGCGATTGTGACTGTCGATGTCCTGACGTGCCGATGTTATAACTGTCGATGTTCTGACGTTTTTTTTGTCGATATTATGACGGATATCGTCGATGTCCTGACGGTAGTGATCCTGACGTGTCGATGTTCTGGCGCTTTCTCGGCTATCTAAAACATTTTAATCGGGTGCTTTTTGTGAAATACCCATGGTGGGAAGGGGGCCGATTGTCCTTGATTTTTTTTTTTATTCTTAAAAACAGCATTTGAATTTTCTATTTCCAATCGAATGGACTACCTCCGAAGTTTCCATGACAATTCATTCCATACAAAGAACCTTCGAGAAAAAACAATAATAATAAAGTAATGCACATAGCCCACTTCGCTCTGTATTTAGGCAGAGCCATTGCGCTACCTATAATAAAATGATAAATTAATTATTTCCTTGTGTAATAATCTATAATGTTCAAATTAGTTCTGTTTGTTGTCACCCCATTATGACCCTAATTTGTAAACATTGTAGAGGCTGTAAAAAATTAGACACGTGTTCCAACGGTCTTCAGTGACTTGGAGAAAGAGAACAAAAAACAAAATCCAGGAATGACAATTTAGTTTGCAAAGTAGAACTTATATATGGAAGCTGAGAGTTCAAAGTGACGGTTGAACTATTTGTCCTGACGTTCTGACGCAGGAACGTTAGCCGATGCGTTTTTTTGGGGATGGGGGTTTGGTATTATCTCTTATAGGCAGCGTAATAAGGCTGCCTAAGTAAAGAGCAATGGGGACAAAATGTATTATATTTTTTTTTCTGACCAGGGCACTTCCTATCTAAGGAGTTGTCATAGAAACTTCAAAAGGGGCTCATTCGATTGGAAATTGAAAGTTCTAGTGCTGCTTTTAGAGCTGGAAGCGATCGGAGGGTAACAAGTTCCCCCCCCCCCCCACATACGCCCATCATTTCCCCAAACACATCCAATCAATATTTTAAGGAGACCATTGTGTTCCGCATAGTTCAAAGGTCCAATAAATATGTTTTTGGGGATGACAACCCCCTCAAACAGCCCTCAGGGTAAGGGCTTTAAGTTATACTAGTCATCGATTATCAACGTATAAGTCTATTATGGAAGAGGTGGTACTATAAGCCTTGGAGTGGGCTCATTCAATTGAAAATCAAAAGTTTCTAGTGCCTTTTTTTAAGAGTCAAAAGTTATCGGAGGGCAACTAGCCCCCCCCCCCTACGTCCTCTTTTATCCAAATGCATCTGATAGAAATTTTGAGATAGCTTTTTGTTCAAAATAGTCGGCCTAAGCAGAGGACATAATTACCATCTTTGCTTAGAAACTTGTTGCTTTGTATCCAAAGTATGACGACGATATTTCTTTATGTTTCTTTATCCGACAGGTGACGACAATGCTAACATTTTTCCTTTGTAATGTTATGTTTTCTTATTGTTAGGTCTATATCATGTTTTCCAAAATCATTACGTATTTTGTTTGTTTTTCTTCATACCCTTGGCAACAAACAGAGCTTAAGCTTAATTAAGAGCACTCATAATTGATAGTAGTTTTATTTTACCAATAATTAAAATATGATAGACATTTTAGAAGAATGAATATATTTGTAGATGTTTAAGAAGTTACTTAAAAGCTAGTAGCAGCTTGAATTAAACCGTAACGAACAGTAAGCATGAGCTAATAGTAACCAAAGCCCTAGAAACTGAGCTATACATCAAAACAACTGGCTTTCAATGTGATTCTATGTATATTAAATTTATTAAATTTAGATTTAACGATCAAAGTTACCAGCCTGAGGAAAATCGGCTGATTTTATGAATTGGGGTAAAACGCCCTTAATAGGGCACCTTGAGGAAAATCACATCATCAAATTCAGCATCATAATCAGAAAACTGAATCGCGTAGTTTTGAGCCCTATTTAAAGTACAATATTTTACATTATTTTCCCGAGAACGACCACAGATGCGTGTTTAATTGTTCGTTTTTTTTTTCTCAGGTGCTACTGTACCGAACCCTTGGTCGTGAAAAATCGGGAGAGGGCTCATTGAAATGGAAGTTGAAATTCTGGTATTATTTATAGTAGAAAAAAACTAGTGCCGCAGCCACACACCATTTAATGTTGCTTTGTTACACAAAACCACAAGAAACACAAGAGAGAAGCACAGCCTTTAAGCACAAAAAGCACAAAACCATAAGAAACACAACCTTTAAGATAGCCAATCGATTTATAATATTGGAAAATTATACATTGAGTTTCCTAGTTTCAGACGCAGTTAAGCCTTGATATGACGCATTATTTCCTAAAGATGCACGTAGTCCATCCCACAGGGAAATCACATAGGTTGAACAAGGTTATAAAATAAAAAAATTAAAAACTTCTACTTTGTATGCTTGTGCATTTGATAAATTGCGAAGCCTTTTCGAATATCCTTGTATGCACGAAAATGGTGACGTGTTGAATCTAAACAACGTTGTCATCTCATGAAATTGTCAAATGGCACTTTTTCCTATTTCCACCAATTTTCCGCGGCTACACTAACCATCCGATTTCTACGTTACCTTCTTTTTTTTCGATTCGATCTGCTCCTTCTGAAGAGCCTTATCAACGCCAGGAACAGTAATACGGGGATGTAAATTACCCAATGCAAACTTTTCACAGCAGTTATAATCCTCTTCCTGCCTCTGTACAACATTCAGAGCTAAAAAAAATTTTTTTCTATAAAAGATGCTTGATAAAAACTCTTTTCTTGAAAATCTATACCGACATTTAGAATCAGGGCCTAAACAGACAGTTCTTATCCCAAGTGTTATAGGACTGTCTCTTGCTCATATCAATTGGAATTAAAGGCTCCGTGTTTCTTAAATAGTAATAGAGCTAGTGGAGAAAAAGTACATCTTACTCAACGGTCTAGAAAACCGGTAAGAACACTCATAAAACAATTTCAATTGGAATTAAAGGCTCCGTGTTTCTGAAATAGCAATACAGCTAGTGGAGAAAAAGTACATCTTACTAATATCTTACGAAATAGCAATACAGTCTTTCTTAAAACATTGCAGATGCGCCTTTTTGATAAACTTGAGTTACATAGGGCCTTAATTTATGATAAGTTAAATTTCGATCAGTTTAAATAATGGGCTATGTGCATAATTCATAATCCTCGTCTTAGAGCTGTGAGGGGTATGGCACCCCTAGAGGCAAAGTTATTAGAACTTAGAGCTTAGACTATTTAGAATCTGACTATTTTGAACAAAATGGCATTTTCAAAATCCAGTTGGCGTATGAGGAAGGGGGGCATTTAAAAAGGACAAGGGTCACTGTTCAAAATTCCCCTCAACACATCCTCAAATATTTCAACATAATACCTTCAGCTGCTCCTTAGATATTGCTGATACATCCTTTCGACAACTAGCATGCACATAGTATGTTTTGAACGTGTTCAACATCCCTGTAAACATCTCCTTAAATTTTCACCTTAGTACCCAGGATCAAAATGCCCCATAATTCCAATAAAAAACCTTATACGGTAACAATACACACCATGCATAAATTACAACCCTTGATTCAGGGGCTATGGGGGGTGCCATCCTCGGAGGCATATCTATTTGACCTCTAGCCTATTTGTGACAAGATGGATCTTTGAAAATTTGGATCAAATTTCTTTGAGGGAGGGGCAGCCAAAAAGGACATATGAGGGAGCTGGTAACCCTCCAACCACTTTTCCACACCCCCCTCAGCATGCCCTAAAAATTTTAAAATTAATACCCTCAGCCTTTCTTAAGAGACTGTAGATTATTCTTTGTGATAAACAGGATACACTTGGTGCCTTTTGATTTAGTTAACGCAGTCTACCCCTCAACATCCCCCGAACCTTCACCTTAATAATCTTTATCATTTCGGACACACAAAGAATAACAAAATCCCCACTTTCCAAATGACAAATTCTGCAGGTAATAAATGGCATTGTGCATAATTTATAATCCTTGCTCCGGGTTTTTGGGAGGGGAAAGGCATCCCTGGAGCTATAGTTTTTAAAATTTTCGACTATTTTGAATAGAATGACTTTTTTCAAAATTTTGATCAGTGTTAAAGAGAAGGGGCAATAATACGGGCAGAGAGGTGACTGCCTTTCCTCCCACTCTTCAACATCCCCCTCAAAATAAACTGAAAATTTCAACTTAAAACCCTCGGCTTTTCCTTAGATATTGCTGTCCTTTTGACAACCAGCATACACATAACGTGTTTTTGATTGCTTTTGAAATCCGCCTCAACGTTTCCTTAAAGTTCCACCATAATACTCTACCCTTTTTTGAGACCAACGTCGGGGTCGAACATGCCCCCTTGTTCCCAAAAAAAAGTTTATAGCTTAACAACAGACAACTTAAAACACTTACAGCCCTACAGCCCTTGCACGGGTGATTGTTAGTGGTTATGTTAAGCAAAGAAGCATAATTATTTGATTTTTGGACTATCATGAACAAAATGGTTATTTCAGAATTATAACTGGATGCCTCTACAGCAAAAAGAGCATGGGAGGGGGGCTGATTTTCCTCCAATCCCTTTTGACTCTTAAGAATGGCACCAGAACTTTCAATTTACGATCAAATAAGCCGCAACCGAGGTTTTTACGACCATTCACTTCCATATGAAGATGCTTAAAAAAAACAAACAAAAAAAAAAAAACAATAAAAATACATTGAGACCTTATGGCTTTTTACGATAAGTAGCACCGGAGCGTTGTCACTGATTGATATGGGTAAGAGACCGTCCAGTAGTCTCCTGGGTCAGAACTGTGAGTTTAGACGACAGATTCTAAATGTCGGTATAGTCAGATTGGGCATCGGATGGGCTGCTAATCAGCTCGGATTGGTGGTAAACTCAGAATTTGCTCGTTAACTTTGCGACTGTGAAATATCGAGTTTGTGGGTTTTCTTCCTCTTTTTTTCTGTTGTTGTCAGCCTTTGTTTGAGCTAGCGAATAACGGAAAAATGATCGGTACTGTTAATTGAGCCTGTGTTTGTATCTCTATAGACACTTGTGTTTGGACATGAGCTTCTCCAGCATCTAACAGTCAGGAAGTGGTCGGTTTAGTCTTTCGGAATCCCGTGATTGGGCTTCCACGTCACAAGATGGTGATTATTATGCTCAGTTTTTGTGTTTATGAGGTAAGGTGTTACTAATTACCAAACAGAAATATTACTAACGCTTAAATTTGACTAATTGCCAAAGCGTATAGAAGAAAAATTAAGCTAATTTCTTATAGGGCTGAACGTATAGATATTGCTGAAACACTCTTTTGACAACCTGCATGCACATAGTACGTTCTGATTTAGTTGAATATCCTCTTGATATCCCATATAATTTTCACCTTAATATGCTGTTGATACGCCCTTTTGACAGTCTGCATGCACATAGTGTGTTTTGATTTACATCAGCAGCACTCCTCCGAAAAATTTTTACCTCAATGCTCGTACTATGTTTGTACATAAACGATCAAACTGGTACCTCTTTCCCAATAGCAAATACTACTTATAAACAAGGGACTAATTGCATAGCTTATGGCCCTTGCCCCAAGAGATTAGGGGGGGGGGCGTCTTGTAATAGTCAGAGAGATAGCTATTGGACCTTTCAGCTATACTAAACGAAATGGGAATGCTACCATTTCATCTAACCGTCACAAGCACTAAACGTCATTTCGTCGACATGGAAAATCCGTCAGAACATCCACACGTCAAGGCCATCGACAGTAATAACATCGACATGTCAGGACATTAACAGTCACAATCGCTACCGTCGGGACGTCGACAGTCATAACATCGACACGTCATAACACCTAACATTTTTTTAGATGTTATGACGCATCGATGTGATGACTGTTGATGTTCTGACGGTTAGTGGTTCTGATGGATTTTCGTTATGAAATTCTTTTAGATGTTATGATGTTTTCGATGTTATGACTGTCGAGGTTCTGACGTTTAGGGGTTCTGACGTATTTTTGTTATGCAAAAATTTATAAGTTTATTTAATAGTAATAAGTATAATAATAGTTGAGAAAATTTCGGCTATATATTTACACATCAAGGGGGGGGGGTTAATCATAGCATATATTGAGTGCGTAACCTAACCTCACCTAGGTACCTTTTCCTTCCTAAACCCCAAAAAACTAAAGTTTTAAAATTTTAGATGTTATGACGTGTCGATGTTATGACTGTCGACGTTCTGAAGGTTAGTGGTTCTGACGGATTTTCGTTAGGAAAAATTTTTTTGATGTTATGACGTGTCGATGTTATGAGTGTCAACGTTCTGACGGGTAGCGATTGTGACTGTCGATGAACTGACGTGTCGATGTCGATGAACTGACGGGTAGCAATTGTGACTTTCGATGCACTGATGTGTCGATGTTCTGACGGGTAGCGATTGTGACTGTCGATGTCCTGACGTGCCGATGTTATAACTGTCGATGTTCTGACGTTTTTTTTGTCGATATTATGACGGATATCGTCGATGTCCTGACGGTAGTGATCCTGACGTGTCGATGTTCTGGCGCTTTTCTCGGCTATCTAAAACATTTTAATCGGGTGCTTTTTGTGAAATACCCATGGTGGGAAGGGGGCCGATTGTCCTTGATTTTTTTTTTTTATTCTTAAAAACAGCATTTGAATTTTCTATTTCCAATCGAATGGACTACCTCCGAAGTTTCCATGACAATTCATTCCATACAAAGAACCTTCGAGAAAAAACAATAATAATAAAGTAATGCACATAGCCCACTTCGCTCTGTATTTAGGCAGAGCCATTGCGCTACCTATAATAAAATGATAAATTAATTATTTCCTTGTGTAATAATCTATAATGTTCAAATTAGTTCTGTTTGTTGTCACCCCATTATGACCCTAAATTGTAAACATTGTAGAGGCTGTAAAAAATTAGACACGTGTTCCAACGGTCTTCAGTGACTTGGAGAAAGAGAACAAAAAAACAAAATCCAGGAATGACAATTTAGTTTGCAAAGTAGAACTTATATATGGAAGCTGAGAGTTCAAAGTGACGGTTGAACTATTTGTCCTGACGTTCTGACGCAGGAACGTTAGCCGATGCGTTTTTTTGGGGATGGGGTTTTGGTATTATCTCTTATAGGCAGCGTAATAAGGCTGCCTAAGTAAAGAGCAATGGGGACAAAATGTATTATATTTTTTTTCTGACCAGGGCACTTCCTATCTAAGGAGTTGTCATAGAAACTTCAAAAGGGGCTCATTCGATTGGAAATTGAAAGTTCTAGTGCTGCTTTTAAGAGCTGGAAGCGATCGGAGGGTAACAAGTTCCCCCCCCCCCCCACATACGCCCATCATTTCCCCAAACACATCCAATCAATATTTTAAGGAGACCATTGTGTTCCGCATAGTTCAAAGGTCCCAATAAATATGTTTTTGGGGATGACAACCCCCCTCAAACAGCCCTCAGGGTAAGGGCTTTAAGTTATACTAGTCATCGATTATCAACGTATAAGTCTATTATGGAAGAGGTGGTACTATAAGCCTTGGAGTGGGCTCATTCAATTGAAAATCAAAAGTTCTAGTGCCTTTTTTAAGAGTCAAAAGTTATCGGAGGGCAACTAGCCCCCCCCCCCCCCCCCCCCCCTACGTCCTCTTTTATCCAAATGCATCTGATAGAAATTTTGAGATAGCTTTTTGTTCAAAATAGTCCGAAGATCATATAAAAAGGCCTTCGGGTTGAAACAACCTCAAAGAGCATGGGGGCAAGGGCTATAAGTTATGCCCTGGGGCAAATAAGGCTTCTGTGGAAGGAGTGGTCAGTAGTATAGCATCTATATATCCGAAAGATACATTGTATAATGCGACTTTAGACCCTGGTACTCCGAAAGATACATCGTATAAACCTACCAAACACGTTATATTTGGACCAAAATGATATACAATACTGATGGCATATGTATGAATCATGCAAATGAGATACCTTTTGATACCTGTATTTATGTAGGTCAATGATACAAATTATGATGTACGCCTAGTATAGAATATCATTAAATGGTCTTAATTCAGGATATCCAGATAAAACAAGATGACACTAATAAGAATATTTTTTTTTATTTGGATTGAATGAAACAGGTAAAGGGTTGAAATTTTAATCACTTATCAACTAAAGGTATGTCTGAGGGAACGGTGACTCCCATGCAACATTATATAAATATCAGAATCAAATTAGATATATTCATCCTTTTAAAAGTCGATTGATTCGATTGACCTAGCTTCACTTCTTGGCTGTGGTGGCTGTAATACAAAAGTGCCAAGTGAGGAGTGCAACTAGTATAAAGTATTGTTCGGTATTGAAGTATGCATAAACTTGAAACTAATAAAGTCGTAGATGCCAAGAAAATAATTTTAATATATAAATTCTGAACAATCCTTAGAAATCTGGAACAACCCTTAGAAATCAAGTAGTGAAGTGGTTATGGATTTGAACCACCAAGGACCGAAACCATCAAGCACCCCAGCCATCAAGGACCCCAACCACCACGGACCCCAGCCTTCAAGGGTCCCAATACCCCCTCCCCGAACTTTTTGGCCCCTTCCCCCATTTTTTAAATCCTTTATTTGAAGTTTTTTTAACTTTGTTCTTGATTTTTTAATTCCTATATTTTATATTTTTTATAACATAAAATTTTTTTTTACTTTTAAATGAACATGAAGTTTCTATTCCTATTTTTATATTTTTTTTTAAATGACATGAAATATACTTAAAACACACAAAATTCACATTTATAATTTTCGAAATACAAAATGAGAATGATATAAATATGTTAGTCGTCATTTTTACTATCAGAAAAATAATGTTTGTAGTAAATTATATCTTCTTTTTTTAGATATAATTTCTTTGACTTGGAAAATTTTTCATTTTTTTATTTTATTTTTTTTATTTATACAGCTGTATTTATCTTACTCTATGGTTGCTCATAGACACAACGCTGCGGTCCCAGGGGTACTCTATGGCTGGTTATCGACAAAACCTAGTTTATCGTATGTATTAAATTAGTAATTATCGTATATTGGAAGGATAAACATCTGCATCATATTTTTTAAAAAAGTGAAAATGACATATTCGAAGAAAGTTTTTGCACATGATAAAATCATCATTGCGTTGAATGCTGACAAGGATAAATATTTGAACTATAGAACAAGCAATAGTGGTAAAACTAAAAACTATAATGCTGACAAGGATAAATATTTGAACTATAGAACAAGCAATAGTGGCAACACTAAAAACTACTGGAAATGTATGCGTACGTTGTCAAGACAGTGAGAGATTAGATTTCTTTCAACTACCGAAACAATTCAACAATGCTGCTGGTGGTGGATATTCAAGAGTGACATATCCAGGATGATTCCGGTCAAATAGAAAGCAAACATAAAACTTGCAGTTGACGATTAGGGGCAACTTCTTGCTAATTGTTCTGGTAACAAGTTACCTGTTTGATAAATCATATCGCCATCTTTTGTGCATTAGTTTCCATTGGAAAGTAAAAAGAAGATGGGCGTACTCTCTTCTAGCTACATTATAAACCATATATTATCTACGTGCCAAAACTGATACCTGTGTAAATATAATGTGACAATAGACAGTGAAATCGCAGGCAAAATAAAGAGGGCATTGGCAGACAATATCCCTAATAAATATAAAGAATAATTGACGGAAAATAAAGCGCATGTGAACATTATCACTACTATTGATCATATACCAACAGATATAGTCAAGGAGGCCTCCAATACCAAAGACAAAACGCATATTGAAAGTGTGGGTGACACCACAGTAAAAACTGTGAATGACTCAAAATGGATTAATGATTATTCTACTGGTTATGAACTAAGAGAAGAGAATACGTACACTATCAAGAGAGAACATGATGAATTATTTTATGGAACAGATTCAAGGTGTCCAAAGTTGTTCAATGATATCAATAATGTATAATAATGTATGTAACATATTTTCATGCTAATGTTCTACATGTCGTTATTTCAATAAAAAATATTTTATGCATTATTTAGTTATATTTCCATTATTTTTAGGGTGCACTAACAAGTCAAACGTTTAGAATGCTTATTAAAAAGTTGGAGATGTGAGAAAATGAATTTCTAGACATAGAGTTTACTAGCTGGCTCATAGGGGTTTTATTATAAACTGAGATAAGTTAACGAAGCCTTTACCAAAAGTCTGAGAGAGATGAGCTGATTTTTTTTCTCCGAAATCTCGACAGAAAAGCAAACACCCACCCAGAGACACGGGCAACGAGAGTGAGAGAGACAAAAAAGCATACAAATACATATATTCAGATATACAAACCGACAAATACAGGCACTGGGACTAGCAAACATCCCCCCAGACATAGAGGCAGAGAGAGGCAGAGAGACAAAAAATGCAAACAAACACATTGATTCAGACACACAAACTGACAATGACAGGCACCGGGAAAAGCAAACACCCACCCAGACACACAGGCAAAGAGAGTGAGAAACACATACATATACATAGATTCAGAAAGGCAAACCGAAAAAGGCAGGCACTGGGGCACTCGACCAAATACACAGGCTTAGCGAGTGAGAGAGACAAAACGCATACAAATACATAAATTCAGACAAGTAAACAGACAAAGACAGGCACTGGGCACATACAAATACATAGATTCAGACATACGAACCGATAAAGATAGGCACTGGGAGAGAGAGACAAAAAATGCATACAAACACATAGATTCAGACATACAAATCGATAAAGAAAGGTATTGGGACCTGCAAACACCTGCCCAAACACAAAGGCAAAGAGAGTGAGAAACACATACAAATACATAGATTCACATATACAAACCCAAAAAGACAGGTACTGGTAAAAGCAAACATCCGATCAGATACACAGGCTTAGAGAGTGAGAGAGACAAAAACACATACAAACACATAAATTCTGACATGCAAACCGACAAAAAACAGGCACTGACACAAACAAAAACCCACCCAGAAACACAGGCAAAGAGAGTGAGAGAGAAAAAAACATATACAAATACATAAATTCAGAAATGCAAACCGACAAAGACAGGCAATGAGACAAGCAAACACCCGCCAGGATACACAGGCAAAGAGAGACAAAAATACATAAAAATACATAGATTCTTGAATACAAACCGACAAAGATAGGCACTGAGACAAGCATATATCCACCCAGTCACACAGGCAAAGAGAGTGAGAGAGACAAAAACGCATAAAACACATAAATTCAGACATGCAAACCGACAAAGACTGGCAACCGACAAAGAAAAATACTCACAACAACATGCGGCAAATAAAACCAAAACTTAAAAATTTTTCAAAGCAGTCCTAGCATCCTTACTTCAGCAAAGTTCAACAAGGACTGATAAAAAGTAAGGTAAAACAAGGTGATTCAATGAGATGAAAAAAATAATTTAAAAACACGTGCTTATTACTAATCCAGCCTTTTTAACAGCTAATTTCAAAGGTATTTTTTTGACGGGTTCTATGTTAATGTCTATTGTTTTTTTAAATAGGGACTTGGGGGAATATACACTAAATGCTCTATACGCAAATTTAATTAAAAATGATCTTACAAAATATTTCAAAAACCCGGGGCAGGTACCTGGGTTCAAGATTACCTGATTTCAAGAAGTGAGTTACCTGGGTATCTCTTTCTCTGTACCTGTGTGTCTGGGCGGGTGTTTGCTTGTCCCAGTGCCTCTCTTTGTCAGTTTGTATGTCTGCATCTATGCATTTGTATGCGTTTTTGTCTCTTTTCACTCTCTAAGACTGTGTGTCTAGGCAGGGGTTTGCTTGTCCCAATGTCTTTCTATGTCTGTTTGTGTTTTTGTCTGTCTCACTCTCTTCGCCTATGTGTCTGGGTGGGTGTTTGCTTGTCCCAGTGCCTCTCTTTGTAGGTTTGTATGTCTGAATCTATGTATTTGTATGCGAATTTGTCTCTCTCACGCTCTAAGCCTCTGTGTCTGGGCAGGGGTTCACTTGTCCCAGTGCCTGTCTTTGTCGGTTTGCATGTCTGAATTTATGTGTTTGTATGCGTTTTTATCTCTTTCACTCGCTAAGCCTTTGTGTCTGGTGGGGTGTTTCCGTTTCTCTCACTCTCTAAGCCTTTGTGTCTGGCGGGTGTTTTCTTGTCCCAGTACCTTTATTTATCGGTTTGTATGTCTGAATCTATGTATTTGTATGCCTTATTGTCTCTCTCACTCTCCTTGCCTGTTTCTGGGCGGGTGTTTCATTGTCCCAGTGCCTGTCTTTGTCGGTTTGCATGTCTGAATTTATGTGTTTGTACACTTTTTGTCTCTCTCACTCACTAAGGCTGTGTCTCTGGGCGGGCGGGTGTAATCCTGTGTGTCTGGGTAGGTGTTTGCTTGTCCTAGTTGTGTGTCTGGGCGGGTGTTTGCTTTTCCCAGTGCCTGTCTTTGTAGGTTTGCATGTCTGAATTTATGTGTTTTTATGCGTTTTTGTCTCTCTCACTCTCTAAGTCTGTGTTTCTGGGTGGGGTGTTTTCTTGTCCCAGTGTCTATCTTTATCAGTTTGTATGTCTGAATTTATGTATTCACACTTTTTGTCTGTGTGTCTGGGCAGGTGTTTGCTTGTCCCAGTGCCTGTCTTTCTCGGTTTGCATGTCTTAATTTATGTGTTTGTATGCGTTGTTGTCTCTCTCATTCTCTAAGCCTGTGTGTCTGGGCAGGTATTTTCTTGTCCCAGTGCCTATCTCTGTCGGTTTGTTTGTCTGAATGTATGTATTTGTATATGTTTTGTCTCTCTCACTCTCCTTGCATGTGTGTCTGGGCGGGTGTTCACTTGTCCCAGTGCCTGTCTTTGTCGGTTTGTATGTCTGAATCTGTGTATTTGTATGTGTTTTTGTCTCTCTGACTCTCTTTTCTTGTGTGTCAGGGTGGTTGTTTGCTTGTCCCAGTGCCAGTCATTTTCGGTTTGCATGTCTGAATTTATTTGTTTGAATGTATTTTCTTTTCTCTCACTCTCTAAGCCTGTGCCTCTGGGTGGGTGCTTGCTTCTCCAAGTGCCTGTCTTTGTCAGTTTGTATGTCTGAATCTATGTAATTGTATGTGTTTTTCACTCTCTTTGCCTGTATGTCGTGCGTTTGTTTTCCTGTCCCAAGGCCCGTGTCTATCGGTTTGTATGTTTGAATCTATGTCTTTGTATGGGTTTTTTGTCTCTCTCTTCCAGTGCCTATGTTTATCGGTTTGTAAGTATGAGTCTATGTATTCGTATGTATTTTTGTCTCTTTCCCTCTCTTTGCCTGTGTGTCTGGGTTGATGTTTGCTTTTCCCAGTGCCTGTCGTTTTCGGTTTGCATGTCTGAATTTATGTATTTGTATGCGTTTTCGTTTCTCTCACTCTCTAAGCCTGTGTGTCAGGGCGGGTATTTGCTTTTCCTAGTGCCTGGCTTTGTCGGTTTTCATGTCTGACTTTATGTGTTTGTATGTGTTTTTTGTCTCTCTTACTCTCTAAGCCTGTTTGTCTGATCGGATGTTTGCTTTTCCCAGTGCCTATCTTTGTCGGTTTGCATGTCTGAACCTATGTATTTGTATGTGTTTCTCACTGTCTTTACCTGTTTTTCTAGGCGGTTGTTTGCATGTCCAAATGCCTGTCATTGTCGGTTTCTATTTTGGAATTTATGTAATTGTATGCGTTTTTGTCTCTCTCATTCTCTTTGTCTGTGTCTGGGCGAGTATTTGCTTGTCTGTGGAGACTTTGGCAAAACAATCAGCCCATCTCTCTCATACTTTTGGTAAAAGCTCTGTTAACCTATCTCAGTTTCTACTATATCCCATATGAGCCTGCTATGTATCTCTATGTCTGAATTTTCCTTTTCTTACATCTCCGACTTTTTTATGTACATTCAAAACGTTTGACTTCCTAGCGTACCCTAAAAATAATGGAAATATAACAAAGTAATGTGTAAAATATTTTTATTGAGAGAAAGAAATGTTAAAAAAATATTAGATATATTATTATACATTATTAATATCATTGAACAACTTTGGACATTTTGAACCAATTCTATATAATAATTCATCATATTCTCTCTTGATAGTGTAGGTATTTTCTTCTCTTAGTTCATAACCAGTAGAATAATCATTAATCTGTTTTGATTCATTCACAATTATTACTGTGGTATCAGCTAAAGGTTCAATATGCGTTTCTTCTTTGGTATTAGTGGTCTCCTTGACTACATCTGTTGGTATATGATCAATAGTAGTGATAATGTTCCCATGCGCTTTGTTTTCCATCAATTCATCTTTATATTCATTAGTGATGTTGTACTTTTTATTTTGCCTGCGATTTCACTGTTTATTATCACATTATTTTTACAAAGGTAACAGTTCTGGCGCGTAGAAACAATAAATTTTATAATGTTGCTAGAAGAGTAGCAGTACGCCTTTCTTCTTTTTACCTTCCGTTGAATACTAATACCCGAAAGATGGCGATAAGATTTTATCAACAGGTATAGTGTTACCAGAAACAATAAGCAAGAAGTTGCCATTCCTCGTCAACTATTAGTTTTATATTTGTATTCTTTTTGAGCGGTATCATCTCTGGATATCTCCCTCTTGAATATCAACCACCAGCAGCATCGTTGAATTTTTTCAGTAATTCAAAGAAATCTAATCTCTCACTGTCATAACAACCCACGCATACATTTCCAATAGCGTTACCACTAGTGCTTGTTTCATATTTCAAATATTTCTCCTTGTCAGCATTCGATGCAACGATAATTTCATCATGTGAACACACTTTCTTCGAATATTTCATTTTCACTTTTTTTAAAATATAATACAGGTATTTATACTTCCAATGTACGAAAGTTACTGATTTAATACATTAAATAAGCTGGGTAATGTCGATAAACAGCAATTGAGTACCACTGCGACAGCCGCCCAGTGTCTATGAACAACCATAGAGTCCGGTTGATACAGCCGTAGTAATAAAAAAAAAGTCCAAAAAATTATAAGTAAAAAAAGGAGAAAAGTGTGTTACTGAATATCCCAAACATTATTTTTTTTAATAGTAGAATTCACGACTAACATATTTATATGATTCTTATTTTGTTTTTCAAAAATATTAAATGTGAATCTTATTTGTTCTAAGTATATTTCATGTCATTTTCAGATATATACTTCCAAAAAAGTTACTGATTTAATACATTAAATAAGCTGGGTAATGTCGATAAACAGCAATTGAGTACCACTGCGACAGCCGCCCAGTGTCTATGAACAACCATAGAGTCCGGTTGATACAGCCGTAGTAATAAAAAAAAAGTCCAAAAAATTATAAGTAAAAAAAGGAGAAAAAGTGTTACTACAAACATTATTTTTTTTAATAGTAGAATTCACGACTAACATATTTATATGATTCTTATTTTGTTTTTCAAAAAATATTAAATGTGAATCTTATTTGTTCTAAGTATATTTCATGTCATTTTCAGATATATAACAAAAAAGTTGAAAAATTTCAATGTTAAAAAAAAAAATTAAATAAAGTTAAAAAAAGTTCAAAAACAGTAAAATTTAAAAACGTATAAAAGGGGGGGGGTGAAGGGCTATAAATTTGGAGGAGGTTATATTGGAACCTTCGAAGATTTGGGTCCTTGAGGGTTTGGGTCCTTGGTAGTTCAAATCCATAACGACCTCACTTCTTGATTTTTAATGACTGTACTGAATTTCTAAGAATTGTTCTTGATTTCTATATTAAAATTCTTTTCTTGGCGCCTATGACTTTTTTTTATTTTTAACTTTAGGCATACTCCAATACCAAAAATTTTTTTATTTCAGTTGTACTACTCACTTGGCACTTCTGTATTATAGTGACCACAGCCAAGAAGTGAAGCTAGGTCAATCTAATCAATCGACTTGTGAAAGGATGAATATAATATAATCATTTTCTGACATGTATAGAATGTGGCGTAGGGAGTCACCCTTCCCTCAGACTTACCTTTAGTTGATAAGTGATTAAAATTTCAACCCTTCACCTTTTTCATTCAATCCAAATAAAAAAAATATTCTTATTATTGTCATCTGAATTTATCTGGATATCCTGAGTTAAGACCATTTGAGGCTATGATATACAGGGCGTACATCATAATTTGGACTATTGACCTACAGAACCAAAAAGAATCAGACAGGTATAAAAAAGTATCTCATTAGCATAATTCTTACATGTGCCATCAGTATTGTTTATTATTCTGGTCCGAATATAGCGTGTTTTGGTAGGTTTATACGATGCATCTTTCGGAGTGCTAGGGTCTATAGTCGCTTTATACGATTTATCTTTTGGATATAGAGAGGCTCTACTACTCTGGTCGTATAAATTTTAGAGAAATCTCATTTTAATTGGAAATTGAAAGTTCTATTTCCCTTTTCTCCCACTCTCTAAGACTGTGTGTCTGGGCAGGGGTTTGCTTGTCCCAGTGTCTCTCTATGTCTGTTTGTGTTTTTGTCTGTCTCACTCTCTTCGCCTGTGTGTCTGGGTGGGTTTTTGCGTGTCCCAGAGTCTCTCTTTGTAGGTTTGTATGTCTGAATCTATGTATTTGCATGCGAATTTGTCTCTCTCACGCTCTAAGCCTCAGTGTCTGTACGGGGGTTCGCTTGTCCTAGTGCATGTCTTTGTCAGTTTTGCATGTCTGAATTTATGTGTTTGTATGGGTTTTTATCTCTCTCACTCTCTAAGCCTGTGTGTCTGGTGGGTGTTTTCTTGTCTCAGTGCCTTTATTTATCGCATTGTATGTCTGAATCTATGTATTTGTATGCATTCTTGTCTCTCTCAATCTCCTTGCCTGTTTCTGGGCGGGTGTTTGATTTTCCCCGTGCCTGTCTTTGTCGGTTTGCATGTCTGAATTTATGTGTTTTTGTACGATTTTTGTCTCTTTCACTCACTAAGCCTGTGTCTCTGGCGGGCGGGTGTAATCCTGTGTGTCTGGCTAGGTGTTTGCTTGTCCTAGTTGTGTGCCTGGGCGGGTGTTTGCTTTTCCCAGTGCCTGTCTTTGTCAGTTTTGTATGTCTGAATTTATGTGTTTTTATGCGTTTTTGTCTCTCTTACCATCTAAGCCTGTGTGTTTGGTCGGCTGTTTAGTATTTCCAGTGCCTATCTTTTTCGGTTTGTTTGTATGTCTTAATCTGTGTATTGTATGTGTTTTGTCTCTCTCAATCTCTTTGCCTTTGTGTCTGGGCGGAGGGTTTGCTTTTCTCATTGCCGGTTATTTTCAGTTTTCATGTCTGAATTTATGTGTTTGTATACGTTTCTGTCTCTCTCACTCTCTAAGCCTGTGTTTCTGGGTGGGTGTTTGCTTGTCCAAGTGTCTATCTTTATCAGTTTGTATGTCTGAATCTATGTATTTTTATGCGTCCTTGTCTCTCTCACTCTCCTTGCCTTTTTCTCTGGGCGGGTGTATGTTTGTCCAGTGCCTTTCTTTGTCGGTTTGAATGTCTGATTCTATGTATTCCCACTCTTTGTCTGTGTGTCTGGGCAGGTGTTTGCTTGTCCCAGTGCCTGTCTTTTCTCGGTTTGCATGAATGAATTTATGTGTTTGTATGCGTTCTTGTCTCTCTCTCATTCTCTAAGCCTGTGTGTCTGGGCGGGTATTTTCTTGTCCCAGTGCCTAACTTTGTCGGTTTGCTTGTCTGAATGTATCTATTTATATGAGTTTTGTCTCTCTCACTCTCCTTGCATGTGTGTCTGGGCGGGTGTTCACTTGTCCCAGTGCCTGTCTTTGTCGGTTTGTATGTCTTAATCTATGTATTTGTATGTGTTTTTTGTCTCTCTCACTCTCTTTGCTTGTGTGTCAGGGTGGTTGTTTGCTTGTCCCAGTGCCAGTCTTTTTCGGTTTGCATGTCTGAATTTATGTGTTTGTATGTGTTTTCGTTTCTCTCACTCTCTAAGCCTGTGCGTCTGGGTGGGTGCTTGCTTTTCCGAGTGCCTGTCTTTGTCAGTTTGTATGTCTGAATCTATGTAATTGTATCTGTTTTTCACTCTCTTTGTCTGTGTGTCGGGCGGGTGTTTGCCTGTCTAAACGCCCGTGTTTATCGGTTTGTATGTTTGAATTTATGTCTTTGTATGCGTTTTTTGTCTCTCTCTCTCCCAGTGCCTATGTTTATCGGTTTGTAAGTATGAATGTATGTATTCGTATTTATTTTTGTCTCTCTCACTCTCTTTGCCTGTGTGTCTGGGTTGGTGTTTGCTTTTCCCAGTGCCTGTCGTTTTCGGTTTACATGTCTAAATTTATGTATTTGTATGCGTTTTCGTTTCTTTCACTCTCTAAGCCTGTGTGTCTGGGCGGTTGTTTGCTTTTCCCAGTGCCTGTCTTTGTTGGTTTTCATGTCTGAATTTATGTGTTTGTATGCGTTTTTATCTCTCTTACTCTCTAAACCTGTGTGTCGGATCGGGTGTTTGCTTTTCCCAGTGCCTATCTTTGTCGGTTTGTATGTCTGAATCTATGTATTTCTATGTGTGTTTCTCACTCTCTTTTCCTGTTTTTCTGGGATTATGGGGGTGTTTGCATATCCCAGTGCCTGTCATTGTTGGTTTGTATGTCTGAATTTATGTATTTGTATGCGTTTTTGTCTCTCTCATTCTCTTTTTCTGTGTCTGGGCGAGTATTTGCTTTTCTGTGGAGACTTTTGCAAAAAAATCAGCTCATCTCTCTCATACATTTGGTAAAAGCTCTGTTAACCTATCTCAGTTTCTACTATATCCCCTATGAGCCTGCTAGTAGTATCTATGTCTGAAAATTCCTTTTCTTACATCTCCGACTTTTTAATATACATTCTAAACGTTTTACTTCCTAGCTTACCCTAAAAATAATGGAAATATAACAAAATAATGTATAAAATATTTTTATTGAAAGAAAGAAATGTTAAAAATATATTATATACATTATTATAATTATTAATGTCTTTGAGGATGACTTAGTCCCCTACAATTGCCGGGGGAAGGGCTGCAAATTATGAACTTTGCCCATTGTTTACATATAGTATTGGTTATTGGAAGTATACAGACATCTTCAGGAGGGATTTTTTTCTGGGTGGGGGAGGGTCGGAGGAGGGGGTTACGTGGGAGAATCTTTCCACGGAGGATATTTTCTTGGGGGAAGGGACATTTCTATGAAGGGGGCGACGGATTTCCCAGCATTATTCAAAAAATGATCAGAAATTAAATTAAAAAAAAAACAAGTTTTTTTCAACTGAAAGCAAGGAGCAACATTAAAACTTAAAACAAACAGAAATTACTAAGATTATGAGGGGGTTCACCCCCTAGTCAATACCTCGCTGTTTACGCTAAAGTTTTTTCTAGTACTTTCAAAAGAGCTATCTATTCTAATTAAACGACCTTTGTAATCCAGGGATTTGTGGTTCGAAAAAAATTCGAACTTTAGCGTAAAGAGCGAGGTATGGACTAGGGGATGAACCCCCTCATATATGTAATAATTTCTGTTCGTTTTGAGTTTTGATGTTGCTCCTTACGTTCAGTTAAAAAAAACACATTTTTTTTTTATTTAATTGAGAAAGGAATACATGTTTGACCCTTACTTTCCTTAAAGACGAAGGGTATTCAGGTGAGACTTTCAACGAGATTGCTGAAGGGAGTGTTGTACTAAATCAATACACGTTATGTGTATGAAGGTTGTTAAAAGGATGTAACTCAGTAGTGATTAAGTATATTAATTTGGAACTTTCAGGAAATGATAAGGGAGATGATGAATTGACCAAAACGGAAATATTTGTATGCTGCTACTAGTAATGTTACCACCACTACAAATGCTACCACTACTACTGATACTACCGCTACTACCACTAAAAGTATTGCTTCTGTAGCAAGTACGACCAAAGTTGAGGATATTGAAGGGACAAGTTGAACTAAATCAAAACATAGTATGTGCATGCAGATTGTTGATTCAGGCGTTTCAGTAATATTTTTGGAATGGCTTATCGTATCGAGATGAAACTTCTGGGGCATCATGATTGGAATGTTCAACGAACAAAAAGTAACGTGTAGCTGATACTACTACTATCAATACTGCTCTTACTACTTTTGCTACTACTACAAATACAAAACTAATACTGCTACTACTGCACTTACTATTACCACTACTATGACACTAGTACTATTAAGACTAGGCATATGAAGGTGAAAATTTGACAGAATATCGAGGGTGAGTTCGAATTAAATAAAAAACACACTGTGTGCATCCTGATTTTCAAAGAGCGTATCTTAAGAATGGATTTGGGTATTAAATTAGAGCTTTCAGAGAATGCTTAAAAGGGGAGATCAATTAACTAAAACATAGTGTGTGCATGCTACTACTAACACTACTACCGCTGCTACTTTTATTACTACTGCTACTACTACTACTACTGCAACTAAACTACTCCAACTACTATTTCAATTGAAAACTACTTTTAAGGCTAAGAGTACTAAGTTGAGAAGAGCGTCAGAAGGGATCAAAAGAGCATATCAGCAATAGTTTTGGAACGGCTTACCGTATCAAGGTGAAACTTCTGGGGTATCATGAGGGGGATATTCAACTGACCAAAAGGCAACATTTATGTGCTACTACTGCTATTAATACTGCTGCTATTTCTGTTACTACTACTACTAATACAATACTACTACTGCTACTACTACTACTGCTATACAATACTACTACTACAAATTTCAAAAAGTTTTTGAACATACAGGTTATCAAATAGATATATTGGCAATATCTTAGCAACGCCTATTTGTATTAAGTTGAAACTTCCGGAACTTGATGACAGGGATGTCCAACTGACCAAAACGAAATCTGTTAATACTGCTACTAGTACTAGTGCTATTGCTATTAATACAACTACTACTGTGACTTCTATTATAACTATGCCTAAGGGTATGAAAGTGAAATTTTCAGGGACTTTGAGGGGTGAAGGTGAACTGAATCAGAACAATCCGTCTGTATACAGGTTGTCAAAAAGGCGTATCAGTAATTTCTTAGGAATAGTTTAGCGTGTGAAGTTGAAACTAACAGGGCAAGTTTTGGTAGATGTTGAACAAACCAAAAGGCATCATTTGCATCCTAATGCTACTGCTTCTACTCATACTACTACTATTACAACTACTGATACTATTAATGCTACTATTATTACTACTTCTACTACTACTTCCGGTACTACTATTACTGCTGGTACTACTACTAATGCTACTAAAGCCAAGAGTTTTAGGGCGAAAACTTTGGGAAACATTGAAAAACTGTATTGAACTAATTCGAAACACACTATGCCCACACCGGTTTTTAAGAGGGTGTATCAGCAATGCCTCAGGAGCGGTTTATGGTATTAAGTTGAAACTTTCTGCGCGTGTTGAAGGGGATGTTGAAGAAAACCAAAGGTGCTATGTGCATACTGCTAATAATACATCTACTGCTACTACAACTATTGCCACTACGCAAGCTACGGGTATTTAGGTAAAGCTTTCAAGGAATACTCAGGGGGATGTTGAACTAAATCAAAACGAACGATAAGCGTGTAGATTTTCAAAAATTGACAAAGGAACATCTCAAGAACAGGTTACATCATTAAGTTAGACCTTGAAGGGTAAGTGGCGGATTTTTAACTAGCCAGAAGGCACTATGTGCATACTTTTAAAACTACCACTACAGATTCTGTAACTAATGACACTAAGTGGATTAAGGTGAAACTTTTAGGGAACGTTTAAGGGGGAATTTCAATTAAAAAAAAACTATATGAACTCAGGTTTTTAAAAGGGCGTATAAGCAATATAATAGACAGTGCCTCTCTATATTACCCAGCAATGTCATCGAAACTTTTAAAGGAGCTAATTTGATAGAAATTAAAAGTTCTAGCACCCATTTTGAGAGTCAAAAGTGATTGGAGGGCAAGAAGCCTTCCTCCCAAGCCCATTTTGTTTTCAAAATATATGTATTCAAAATTTTTAGACATCCATTTTGTTTCAGAATAGTAGAACGGGCCAGTTACTATGTCTCTAGGGATATTGGGTGTGTCAACCCCCCAGTTATGCAATTTACACATTATGCTTTAAACCTAAATGTTGCTTTAAAGCTAAATCAAAAGGTACTGTGTGTATGCTGGTTGCCAATAAGACATCTCAACAATATCTTAAGAACGACTGGGGGTATTAAGTTGAAACTTTGAGGACTACTGCTAATACCACATCTGCCTTTATGATTTAACTAGATCAAAAGTGTAAGTGTATCCAGGTGCTCAAAGAGCACAGACAGATTTTTTGGGAATGGTATTAAGTTTCATGTTTCAGGTCAACTTGAGGAGGTATAAAACTAAGTTAAACAATACCATTGTGTCAGGATTAAAAAACTTTGAAAACGTTTCTCTAACATACAAATAGAAAGCCAAACTGTCGATTCCTATAAAAAAAAAAAAAATCCGAAAAGATATATAATATTATTTTCTTTTTCTATGAAAATGACTATCGCAATAAAAAATGAACAAAAGTTTTTTTTCACAAAACAAGTTTTTCAAAGAAATGTAAAGAGCTTCATTAAACCAAAAATGAGTAAAAATAAAGTAAATAATCTTCCAAGCGTAAAACTACCAAGAACCACTATCAATAAATAAATGAAACCCAAAACGAACAAAAATTACAATAAATAACCGAGTTAAACCATTAAAGATCAGAAATTAACTGAGTAGGGCTGACAACCTCAATGCCTTCTGAAGATCAGTACAAAACTTGCAGATTACTGAGAACATAAATGCTTTCAACTTTTTGACTTTATTAAATAAAAAAAAATATTTATACTTTAATGAATTAATATCAGTATAGAAGTATTAAACTGATAATCCAGGTTCATTTGTTTTTTTTCAGTGAAGCGCAAATTATGTTCTGGTCTTGAGAGGCCATGGAGGTTTTGGCCCTACTTCTGTTAATCTCTGCTAGCATTGAGCTTGACTCGGCTCTTTACTGTAATTTGTGTTCATTTGGGTTTTGTTTATTTATTGATGGTGGTTTGTGGTAGTTTTACATTTGAAAGATTATTTGAATTTATTTTTGCTCATTTTCTAAATGGAGCTCTTTACTTTTACCTTTTTTACTTAAATAAATAAAAAATTATTAAAAATTTTAAGGATTAAATATCAGTATATGTATATTAAACTGACAATCCACGTTCATTTGTTTTTTTTTTTTCAGTTAAGTGCAAATTATGTTCATGTCTTGAGAGGGCATGAGGGTTGTCAGCCCTACTCATGTTTTTTTTTTTTCATTTTGAGTTTGACTCGATTATTTCTGTTCGGTTTGGGTTTCATTTATTTATTTATGGTAAATTTGTGGATTTTTATGCTTATGAAGTTTTGACTTGCAATCAATCAATTCCTTCATCTATTTCAAGCAAACAATTACAAAAAAAAAGGAATTGAAGGCCTACTGCTATACCACGGCATGGTATAGAACTTAACAAGAACTTAATAAGTGCAATTACTCATTTTTTCACAATACAACTAATGTAAAACAGCGAGATATATTGGAAATGTGTTTATTAAAAGGAAATCTTAGTTTACTGATCAAATGAAGTGTTTCAGTTATGTTATCTGCTTATGTGTTTTCTATGTGACAGGAATTTGGAAGAATAGAGACCGCCGATATACGCTTATACTATTTATGCTTTTTGGGTCCATGACCTTTTTCTTGGCTTTGAATAAACTTTTTTTTTATCTTATTTGAAAATACTTAATAATTAATAAAAAAAAGATGTGTAAAAAAAAGAAGTAAACTTACAAATACAGCACAACTAAGAAAGAAAGAATGACAGAAAAATAAAAACGATGCAATTAAAGAATTTATCTAATTCGCATAAGATTGGACATACGAACTAACGCAGGAATTTCGTTTCAGGCTTTCTGACGGGATTAAAATCATATCTTACAGAAACTTAAAGGAGCTTGAGAAATTTTGAGGATAATTTAAAATGACCATTAAGGAGAAGAAGAGCGCATTCAAGGTCCTTGGGAAGTTTATTTTGAGGCTTAAGAAAAATATAAGATGAACAAGAAACAAAAATTAAGATCAAGCATTGTTTTATTTACCAATGGGCTTGTATCGATAATGGAATTTATACTTAATTAGTACGTAATTACTTAATTAATTTATACTTAATTACTTAATTATACTTAATTATACTTAATTCGATAATGGAATTTATACTTAATTACACATCTTGAAATGTGGCCTCTGAAAAAAGAAAAGTTGACATAAATATTTATTCAGCAATAAGAGACGTACGACTTATTTCTTGTACGCTGATGCTACTTTGTTGTTTTCGCATAATTTAAAATCGATACAGAATGCAATTAGTGCGTTACAATCTCATCTATGGGAAATTGGATTGGATATTGAACCTTCAGAAACAGAATTTCTAGTGGCAATTGATAATGATTCCCAGCGTTCACGTCTTTCAATTGGGCAAGTATACAGGAAATTTCTAATTAAGATTCTATTAATTACCATAGGCTACCTTTTAGCTCAACTGTTACAGCCATGCAACACTTGGCATTGTCAGCTGCATTGTATAAAAATTTGAAAAACATACCCCTGCTAATTAGGGTGAAAAATCGCTTAGTTAAGCTAACACATATACTTTACAATATGATTTTCTGGCATCTTGTCCTTTTCATTGATTAATTAAAAAAAGTTTTTCCACAAAATAAGTTTTTCAAAGATAAGTAAAGAACTCCATTAACCAAAAAAATGAGCAAAAATAAAATCAAATAATCTACCAAGCGTGAAACTACCACAAATCAGCATCGATAAATAAATGAAACCAAAAACGAACAAAAATTACAATAAATAACCGAGTCAAACTCGAAACGAGCAGAAATAACACAAGTTGGGTTCAAAACCTCTATGCCTTCTGAAGACCAGTACAAAATTTGCACTTGCAAAAAATTTTGCAAAAAAATGTGAATGTTTTTTACTTTTATAACTTTAATAAATAAAATAATACTAAAATTTTAGTTACTAAATATCAGTATATGTATATTAAACTGACAATGCACATTCATTTGTATTTTTTTCAGTAAAGTGCAAATTTTGTTCTGGCCTTGGGAAGGCATAGGGGTTTTGCGCCCAACTTATGTTAATTTCTGCTTGTTTTTGAGTTTGACTCGGTTGTTTATTGTAATTTTTGTTCGTTTTGGGTTTCATTTATTTATCGATGCTGATTTGTGGTAGTTTCACGCTTGGTAGATTATTTGATTTTATTTTTGCTCGTTTTTTGTTTAATGGAGTTCTTTACTTATCTTTGAAAAACTTATTTTGTGGAAAAAGTTTTTTTTAATTAATTTCTGTTCGTTTTATATTGACATAGTCTTTTCAGAGAAAAAGAAAATAATACTTTTAATCTTTTCGTTTTGATATTTGATTGGATGTGTTTGGGAAATTGGTAGGCGTGAGAGGGGACTTAGTCGCCTTCAAATCACTTTCGAATTTTAAAAAGGGCACAAGCCACTCCAATTTCCAATTGAATGAGCGCTTTTCGAAGTTTCTACGACAACTTATTCGATACGAAGTGCCCTGCTCTAATGGAAAAAATTAATAAATAATACACTGTGCCAACATCGTTCTTATACGCCCCCAGGACATAACTTAAAACCCTTGCCTTGAGGGTTGTGGGGGAGTGTCCTCCTCTTTAATTAGTCCCCGTTTCTTGTCTCGTTCTCAAGTGTCCCGTTCTTTACTTAGGCAGTGCGATCGAGCTGCCTATGATTTATACAACGACTTTCTATATAAACCTTATATGCCCCCAGGGCATAACTTACAACCCTCGCACTGAGGGCTCTGAGGGGGTTATCATCCTAAAAGACCTAATTTCCAGAACCTTCAACAACGTTGAACAAAATGGATATTTCAAAATTTTGATTGGATGTGTCTTGGAAAATCGTGGCGTGAGTGGGGCGTTAGTTGCTATCCAGCCACTTTCAACTATTAAAAAAGGCACTAGCCCTCTCAGTTTCCAATTGAATAAGCCCTTTTGAAGTTTCTACGACAACGCATTCAATAAAAACTTTATATGCCCCAGGGCAAAACTTACAACCCTTGCACTGAGGGCTCTGAGGGGGTTATCATCCTAAAAGTCTTAATTTAAAGAACTTTCAACTACGTTGAACAAATTGGATATCTCAAAATTTAATTCGATGTGTTTGGGAAAATGGTGGGCTTGAGAGGGGCGTTAGTCGCTATCCAATCACTTTCAACTATTAAAAAGGCACTAGCCCTTTCAATTTCCAATTGAATGAGCCCTTTTGAAGTTTCTACGACCACGCTTTGAATAGAAACTTTATATGCCCCCAAGGCATAACTTAATACCCTTGCCCTGAGAGCTGTGGAGGAAGGGGTTGTCATCCTTAAAGACCTAATTTCCAAAATTTTCAACTACGTTGAATAAAATGGCTATCTAAAAATTTTGATTGGGTGTGTTTGGGGGAATGATGGGTGTGGGAGGGGGGGGGGGCTAGTTGCCCTCCAATCACTTTCGACTATTAGAAAGGGCACTAGCCCTTTGAATTTCCAATTGAATGAGCCCATTTTGTAGTTTCTACGACGACGCCTTCTATAAAAACCTAATATAACCCCAGGGCATAACTTAAAATCCTTGCCTTGAGGGTTGTGGGGGAGTATCCTCCTCAAAAATATATTTTCTATCTGGAAATTAACTACGCTGAACAAAATGGCAATCTCAAAATTTTTATTGGATGCGTTTGGGGGAATGATGGCGTGGGGGGGGACTAGTTGCCCTCTAGTCACTTTCAACTATTAAAAAGGGCACTATCCCTTTGAATTTCCAATCGAATGAGCCTGTTTTGAAGTTTCTACGACAATGCTTTCTATAAAAACCTTATATGCCCAAAGGGCATAAATTAAAACCCTTGCCCTGAGGGTTGTGGGGGAGTGTCCTCCTCAAAAATATATTTTCTATCTGGAAATCAATTACGCTGAACAAAATGGCTATATCAAAATTTTTATTGGATGTGTTTGGGGGAATGATGGGCGTGCAGGGGGGGGGGGCTAGTTGCCCCTCCAATCACTTTCAACTATTAAAAAGGGCACTAGCCCTTTGAATTTCCAATCGAAAGAGGCTTTTTTGAAGTTTTTACGACAACGCCTCCTATAAAAACCTTATATGCTCCAGGGCATAACTTAAAACCCTTGCCCTGAGGGTTTTGGGGAAGTGTCTTCCTCAAAAACATATTTTTTATCTGGAAATCAGCTGCTCTGAACAAAATGACTATCTCAAAATTTTGATTGGATGTGTTTGGGGGAATTTGGGCGTGGGGGGGGGGGCAAGTAGCCCTCCAAAAACTTTCGACTATTAAAAAGGGTACTAGCCCTTCGAATTTCCAATTGAATGAGCCTGTTTTGAAGTTTCTACGACAACGCCTTCTATAAAAACCTTACATGCCCCAGGGCATAACTTAAAACCCTTGCCCTGACGGTTTTGGGGGAGTGTCCTCCTCAAAAACATATTTTCTATCTGGAAATCAACTACGATGAACAAAATGGCTATCTCAAAACTTTTATTGAATGTGTTTGGGGGAATGATGGACGTGGGGGGGACTAGTTGCCCTCCAGTCACTTTCAAATATTAAAAACGGCACAAGCCCTTTGAATTTTCCAATCGAATGAGCCTGTTTTGAAGTTTCTACGACAATGCCTTCTATAAAAACCTTATATACCCCCAGGGCATAACTTAAAACCCTTGCCCTGAGGGTTGCGGGGGAGTGTCCTCCTCAAAAATATATTTTCTATCTGGAAATCAACTACGCTGAACATAATGGCTATATCAAAATTTTTATTGGATGTGTTTTGGGGAATGATGGGTGGGGGGGCTAGTTGCCCTCCAATCACTTTCAACTATTAAAAAGGGCACTAGCCCTTTGAATTTCCAATTGAATGAGCCTGTTTTGAAGTTTCTACGACAACGCCTTCCATAAAAACCTTATATGCCCCCAGGGCATAACTTAAAACCCTTGCCCTGAGGATTATGGGGGAGTGTCCTCCTCAAAAACATATTTTCTATCTGGAAATCAACTACTCTGAACAAAATGGCTATCTCAAAATTTTGATTGGATGTGGTTTGGGGGAATGTTGGGCGTGGGGGGGCTAGTTGCCCTCCAATAACTTTCGACCATTAAAAAGGGTACTAGCCTTTCGAATTTCCAATTGAATGAGCCTGTTTTGAAGTTTTTACGACAACGCCTTCTATAAAAACCTAACTTTGCCCCCAGGGCATAACTTAAACCCTTGCCCTGAGGGTTGTGGGGAGTGTCCTCCTCAAAAACATATTTTCTATCTGGAAATCAACTACGCTGAACAAAATGGCTATCTCAATATTTTGATTGGGATGTGTTGGGGGAATGATGGGCGTGGGGGAGGGGGTATAGTTGCCCTCCAATCACTTTCGACTATTAAAAAGGGCACTATCCTCTCATTTTCCACAAATTTAGTGCCCTTTTTAATAGTCGAAAGTGATTGGAGGGCAAACTATACCCCCCTCCCCCACGCCCATCATTCCCCCAAACACATCCAATCAAAATATTGAGATAGCCATTTTGTTCAGCGTAGTTGATTTCCAGATAGAAAATATGTTTTTGAGGAGGACACTCCCCCACACCCTCAGGGGCAAGGGTTTTTTAAGTTATGCCCTGGGGGCAAGTTAGGTTTTTATAGAAGGCGTTGTCGTAAAAACTTCAAAACAGGCTCATTCAATTGGAAATTCGAAAGGCTAGTACCCTTTTTAATGGTCGAAAGTTATTGGAGGGCAACTAGCCCCCCACGCCCAACATTCCCCAAACACATCCAATCAAAATTTTGAGATAGCCATTTTGTTCAGAGTAGTTGATTTCCAGATAGAAAATATGTTTTGAGGAGGACACTCCCCCATAATCCTCAGGGCAAGGGTTTTAAGTTATGCCCTGGGGGCATATAAGGTTTTTATGGAAGGCGTTGTCGTAGAAACTTCAAAACAGGCTCATTCAATTGGAAATTCAAAGGGCTAGTGCCCTTTTTAATAGTTGAAAGTGATTGGAGGGCAACTAGCCCCCCCACACCCATCATTCCCCAAAACACATCCAATAAAAATTTTGATATAGCCATTATGTTCAGCGTAGTTGATTTCCAGATAGAAAATATATTTTTGAGGAGGGACACTCCCCCGCAACCCTCAGGGCAAGGGGTTTTAAGTTATGCCCTGGGGGTATATAAGGTTTTTATAGAAGGCATTGTCGTAGAAACTTCAAAACAGGCTCATTCGATTGGAAATTCAAAGGGCTAGTGCCGTTTTTAATATTTGAAAGTGACTGGAGGGCAACTAGTCCCCCCCACGTCCATCATTACCCCCCAAACACATTCAATAAAAGTTTTGAGATAGCCATTTTGTTCATCGTAGTTGATTTCCAGATAGAAAATATGTTTTTGAGGAGGACACCTCCCCAAAACCGTCAGGGCAAGGGTTTTAAGTTATGCCCTGGGGGCATGTAAGGTTTTTTTATAGAAGGCGTTGTTGTCGTAGAAACTTCAAAACAGGCTCATTCAATTGGAAATTCGAAGGGCTAGTACCCTTTTTAATAGTCGAAAGTTTTTGGAGGCTACTTGCCCCCCCCCCCCCCCCCCACGCCCAAAATTCCCCCAAACACATCCAATCAAAATTTTGAGATAGTCATTTTGTTCAGAGCAGCTGATTTCCAGATAAAAAATATGTTTTTTGAGGAAGACACTTCCCCAAAACCCTCAGGGAAAGGGTTTTAAGTTATGCCCTGGAGCATATAAGGTTTTTATAGGAGGCGTTGTCGTAAAAACTTCAAAAAGCCTCTTTCGATTGGAAATTCAAAGGGCTAGTGCCCCTTTTAATAGTTGAAAGTGATTGGAGGGCAACTAGCCCCCCCCCCTGCACGCCCATCATTCCCCCAAACACATCCAATAAAATTTTGATATAGCCATTTTGTTCAGCGTAATTGATTTCCAGATAGAAAATATATTTTTGAGGAGGACACTCCCCCACAACCCTCAGGGCAAGGGTTTTAATTTATGCCCTGTGGGCATATAAGGTTTTTATAGAAAGCATTGTCGTAGAAACTTCAAAACAGGCTCATTCGATTGGAAATTCAAAGGGATAGTGCCCTTTTTAATAGTTGAAAGTGACTAGAGGGCAACTAGTCCCCCCCCACGCCCATCATTCCCCAAACGCATCCAATAAAAATTTTGAGATTGCCATTTTGTTCAGCGTAGTTAATTTCCAGATAGAAAATATATTTTGAGGAGGATACTCCCCCACAACCCTCAAGGCAAGGATTTTAAGTTATGCCCTGGGGTTATATAAGGTTTTATAGAAGGCGTCGTCGTAGAAACTACAAAATGGGCTCATTCAATTGGAAATTCAAAGGGCTAGTGCCCTTTCTAATAGTCGAAAGTGATTGGAGGGCAACTAGCCCCCCCCCCCTCCCACACCCATCATTCCCCCAAACACACCCAATCAAAATTTTTAGATAGCCATTTTATTCAACGTAGTTGAAAATTTTGGAAATTAGGTCTTTAAGGATGACAACCCCTTCCTTCCACAGCTCTCAGGGCAAGGGTATTAAGTTATGCCTTGGGGGCATATAAAGTTTCTATTCAAAGCGTGGTCGTAGAAACTTCAAAAGGGCTCATTCAATTGGAAATTGAAAGGGCTAGTGCCTTTTTTAATAGTTGAAAGTGATTGGATAGCGACTAACGCCCCTCTCAAGCCCACCATTTTCGCAAACACATCGAATTAAATTTTGAGATATCCAATTTGTTCAACGTAGTTGAAAGTTCTTTAAATTAAGACTTTTAGGATGATAACCCCCTCAGAGCCCTCAGTGCAAGGGTTGTAAGTTTTGCCCTGGGGCATATAAAGTTTTTATTGAATGCGTTGTCGTAGAAACTTCAAAAGGGCTTATTCAATTGGAAACTGAGAGGGCTAGTGCCTTTTTTAATAGTTGAAAGTGGCTGGATAGCAACTAACGCCCCACTCACGCCACGATTTTCCAAGACACATCCAATCAAAATTTTGAAATATCCATTTTGTTCAACGTTGTTGAAGGTTCTGGAAATTAGGTCTTTTAGGATGATAACCCCCTCAGAGCCCTCAGTGCGAGGGTTGTAAGTTATGCCCTGGGGGCATATAAGGTTTATATAGAAAGTCGTTGTATAAATCATAGGCAGCTCGATCGCACTGCCTAAGTAAAGAACGGGACACTTGAGAACGAGACAAGAAACGGGGACTAATTAAAGAGGAGGACACTCCCCCCCACAACCCTCAAGGCAAGGGTTTTAAGTTATGTCCTGGGGGCGTATAAGAACGATGTTGGCACAGTGTATTATTTATTAATTTTTTCCATTAGAGCAGGGCACTTCGTATCGAATAAGTTGTCGTAGAAACTTCGAAAAGCGCTCATTCAATTGGAAATTGGAGTGGCTTGTGCCCTTTTTAAAATTCGAAAGTGATTTGAAGGCGACTAAGTCCCCTCTCACGCCTACCAATTTCCCAAACACATCCAATCAAATATCAAAACGAAAAGATTAAAAGTATTATTTTCTTTTTCTCTGAAAAGACTATGTCAATATAAAACGAACAGAAATTAATTAAAAAAAACTTTTTTCCACAAAATAAGTTTTTCAAAGATAAGTAAAGAACTCCATTAAACAAAAAACGAGCAAAAATAAAATCAAATAATCTACCAAGCGTGAAACTACCACAAATCAGCATCGATAAATAAATGAAACCCAAAACGAACAAAAATTACAATAAACAACCGAGTCAAACTCAAAACAAGCAGAAATTAACATAAGTTGGGCGCAAAACCCCTATGCCTTCCCAAGGCCAGAACAAAATTTGCACTTTACTGAAAAAAATACAAATGAATGTGCATTGTCAGTTTAATATACATATACTGATATTTAGTAACTAAAATTTTAGTATTATTTTATTTATTAAAGTTATAAAAGTAAAAACATTCACACTTTTTTGCAAATTTTTGCAAGTGCAAATTTTGTACTGGTCTTCAGAAGGCATAGAGGTTTTGAACCCAACTTGTGTTAATTTCTGCTCGTTTCGAGTTTGACTCGGTTATTTATTGTAATTTTTGTTCGTTTTGGTTTCATTTATTTATCGATGCTGATTTGTGGTAGTTTCACGCTTGGTAGATTATTTGATTTTATTTTTGCTCATTTTTTTGGTTAATGGAGTTCTTTACTTATCTTTGAAAAACTTATTTTGTGGAAAAACTTTTTTTAATTAATCAATGAAAAGGACAAGATGCCAGAAAATCATATTGTAAAGTATATGTGTTAGCTTAACTAAGCGATTTTTCACCCTAATTAGCAGGGGTATGTTTTTCAAATTTTTATACAATGCAGCTGACAATGCCAAGTGTTGCATGGCTGTAACAGTTGAGCTAAAAGGTAGCCTATGGTAATTAATAGAATCTTAATTAGAAATTTCCTGTATACTTGCCCAATTGAAAGACGTGAACGCTGGGAATCATTATCAATTGCCACTAGAAATTCTGTTTCTGAAGGTTCAATATCCAATCCAATTTCCCATAGATGAGATTGTAACGCACTAATTGCATTCTGTATCGATTTTAAATTATGCGAAAACAACAAAGTAGCATCAGCGTACAAGAAATAAGTCGTACGTCTCTTATTGCTGAATAAATATTTATGTCAACTTTTCTTTTTTCAGAGGCCACATTTCAAGATGTGTAATTAAGTATAAATTCCATTATCGAATTAAGTATAATTAAGTATAATTAAGTAATTAAGTATAAATTAATTAAGTAATTACGTACTAATTAAGTATAAATTCCATTATCGATACAAGCCCATTGGTAAATATAAACAATGCTTGATCTTAATTTTTGTTTCTTGTTCATCTTATATTTTTCTTAAGCCTCAAAATAAACTTCCCAAGGACCTTGAATGCGCTCTTCTTCTCCTTAATGGTCATTTTTTTAAATTATCCTCAAAATTTCTCAAGCTCCTTTAAGTTTCTGTAAGATATGATTTTTAATCCCGTCAGAAAGCCTGAAACGAAATTCCTGCGTTAGTTCGTATGTCCAATCTTATGCGAATTAGATAAATTCTTTAATTGCATCGTTTTTATTTTTCTGTCATTCTTTCTTTCTTAGTTGTGCTGTATTTGTAAGTTTTACTTCTTTTTTTTACACATCTTTTTTTATTAATTATTAAGTATTTTCAAATAAGATAAAAAAAAAGTTTATTCAAAGCCAAGAAAAAGGTCATGGACCCAAAAAGCATAAATAGTATAAGCGTATATCGGCGGTCTCTATTCTTCCAAATTCCTGTCACATAGAAAACACATAAGCAGATAACATAACTGAAACACTTCATTTGATCAGTAAACTAAGATTCCTTTTAATAAACACATTTCCAATATATCTCGCTGTTTTACATTAGTTGTATTGTGAAAAATGAGTAATTGCACTTATTAAGTTCTTGTTAAGTTCTATACCATGCCGTGGTATAGCAGTAGGCCTTCAATTCCTTTTTTTGTAATTGTTTGCTTGAAATAGATGAAGGAATTGATTGATTGCAAGTCAAAACTTCATAAGCATAAAAATCCACAAATTTACCATAAATAAATAAATGAAACCCAAACCGAACAGAAATAATCGAGTCAAACTCAAAATGAAAAAAAAAACATGAGTAGGGCTGACAACCCTCATGCCCTCTCAAGACATGAACATAATTTGCACTTAACTGAAAAAAAAAAACAAATGAACGTGGATTGTCAGTTTAATATACATATACTGATATTTAATCCTTAAAATTTTTAATAATTTTTTATTTATTTAAGTAAAAAAGGTAAAAGTAAAGAGCTCCATTTAGAAAATGAGCAAAAAATAAATTCAAATAATCTTTCAAATGTAAAACTACCACAAACCACCATCAATAAATAAACAAAACCCAAAATGAACACAAAATTACAGTAAAGAGCCGAGTCAAGCTCAATGCTAGCAGAGATTAACAGAAGTAGGGCCAAAACCTCCATGGCCTCTCAAGACCAGAACATAATTTGCGCTTCACTGAAAAAAAACAAATGAACCTGGATTATCAGTTTAATACTTCTATACTGATATTAATTCATTAAAGTATAAATATTTTTTTTTTATTTAATAAAGTCAAAAAGTTGAAAGCATTTATGTTCTCAGTAATCTGCAAGTTTTGTACTGATCTTCAGAAGGCATTGAGGTTGTCAGCCCTACTCAGTTAATTTCTGATCTTTAATGGTTTAAATCGGTTATTTATTGTAATTTTTGTTCGTTTTGGGTTTTCATTTATTTATTGATAGTGTTTCTGGTAGTTTTACGCTTGGAAGATTATTTACTTTATTTTTTACTCATTTTTGGTTTAATGAAGCTCTTTACATTTCTTTGAAAAACTTGTTTTGTGAAAAAAAACTTTTGTTCATTTTTTATTGCGATAGTCATTTTCATAGAAAAAGAAAATAATATTATATATCTTTTCGGATTTTTTTTTTATAGGAATCGACAGTTTGGCTTTCTATTTGTATGTTAGAGAAACGTTTTTCAAAGTTTTTTAATCCTGACACAATGGTATTGTTTAACTTAGTTTTATACCTCCTCAAGTTGACCTGAAACATGAAACTTAATACCATTCCCAAAAACTCTGTCTGTGCTCTTTGAGCACCTGGATACACTTACACTTTTGATCTAGTTAAATCATAAAGGCAGATGTGGTATTAGCAGTAGTCCTCAAAGTTTCAACTTAATACCCCCAGTCGTTCTTAAGATATTGTTGAGATGTCTTATTGGCAACCAGCATACACACAGTACCTTTTGATTTAGCTTTAAAGCAACATTTAGGTTTAAAGCATAATGTGTAAATTGCATAACTGGGGGGTTGACACACCCAATATCCCTAGAGACATAGTAACTGGCCCGTTCTACTATTCTGAAACAAAATGGATGTCTAAAAATTTTGAATACATATATTTTGAAAACAAAATGGGCTTGGGAGGAAGGCTTCTTGCCCTCCAATCACTTTTGACTCTCAAAATGGGTGCTAGAACTTTTAATTTCTATCAAATTAGCTCCTTTAAAAGTTTCGATGCATTGCTGGGTAATATAGAGAGGCACTGTCTATTATATTGCTTATACGCCCTTTTAAAAACCTGAGTTCATATAGTTTTTTTTTAATTGAAAATTCCCCCTTAAACGTTCCCTAAAAGTTTCACCTTAATCCACTTAGTGTCATTAGTTACAGAATCTGTAGTGGTAGTTTTAAAAGTATGCACATAGTGCCTTCTGGCTAGTTAAAAATCCGCCACTTACCCTTCAAGGTCTAACTTAATGATGTAACCTGTTCTTGAGATGTTCCTTTGTCAATTTTTTGAAAATCTACACGCTTATCGTTCGTTTTGATTTAGTTCAACATCCCCTGAGTATTCCTTGAAAGCTTTACCTAAATACCCGTAGCTTGCGTAGTGGCAATAGTTGTAGTAGCAGTAGATGTATTATTAGCAGTATGCACATAGCACCTTTGGTTTTCTTCAACATCCCCTTCAACACGCGCAGAAAGTTTCAACTTAATACCATAAACCGCTCCTGAGGCATTGCTGATACACCCTCTTAAAAACCGGTGTGGGCATAGTGTGTTTCGAATTAGTTCAATACAGTTTCAATGTTTCCCAAAGTTTTCGCCCTAAAACTCTTGGCTTTAGTAGCATTAGTAGTAGTTACCAGCAGTAATAGTAGTACCGGAAGTAGTAGTAGAAGTAGTAATAATAGTAGCATTAATAGTATCAGTAGTTGTAATAGTAGTAGTATGAGTAGAAGCAGTAGCATTAGGATGCAAATGATGCCTTTTGGTTTGTTCAACATCTACCAAAACTTGCCCTGTTAGTTTCAACTTCACACGCTAAACTATTCCTAAGAAATTACTGATACGCCTTTTTGACAACCTGTATACAGACGGATTGTTCTGATTCAGTTCACCTTCACCCCTCAAAGTCCCTGAAAATTTCACTTTCATACCCTTAGGCATAGTTATAATAGAAGTCACAGTAGTTGTATTATAGCAATAGCACTAGTACTAGTAGCAGTATTAACAGATTTCGTTTTGGTCAGTTGGACATCCCTGTCATCAAGTTCCGGAAGTTTCAACTTAATACAAATAGGCGTTGCTAAGATATTGCCAATATATCTATTTGATAACCTGTATGTTCAAAAACTTTTTGAAATTTGTAGTAGTAGTATTGTATAGCAGTAGTAGTAGTAGCAGTAGTAGTATTGTATTAGTAGTAGTAGTAACAGAAATAGCAGCAGTATTAATAGCAGTAGTAGCACATAAATGTTGCCTTTTGGTCAGTTGAATATCCCCCTCATGATACCCCAGAAGTTTCACCTTGATACGGTAAGCCGTTTCCAAAACTATTGCTGATATGCTCTTTTGATCCCTTCTGACGCTCTTCTCAACTTAGTACTCTTAGCCTTAAAAGTAGTTTTCAATTGAAATAGTAGTTGGAGTAGTTTAGTTGCAGTAGTAGTAGTAGTAGCAGTAGTAATAAAAGTAGCAGCGGTAGTAGTGTTAGTAGTAGCATGCACACACTATGTTTTAGTTAATTGATCTCCCCTTTTAAGCATTCTCTGAAAGCTCTAATTTAATACCCAAATCCATTCTTAAGATACGCTCTTTGAAAATCAGGATGCACACAGTGTGTTTTTATTTAATTCGAACTCACCCTCGATATTCTGTCAAATTTTCACCTTCATATGCCTAGTCTTAATAGTACTAGTGTCATAGTAGTGGTAATAGTAAGTGCAGTAGTAGCAGTATTAGTTTTGTATTTGTAGTAGTAGCAAAAGTAGTAAAAGCAGTATTGATAGTAGTAGTATCAGCTACACGTTACTTTTGTTCGTTGAACATTCCAATCATGATGCCCCAGAAGTTTCATCTCGATACGATAAGCCATTCAAAAATATTACTGAAACGCCTGAATCAACAATCTGCATGCCACATACTATGTTTTGATTTAGTTCAACTTGTCCCTTCAATATCCTCAACTTTGGTCGTACTTGCTACAGAAGCAATACTTTTAGTGGTAGTAGCGGTAGTATCAGTAGTAGTGGTAGCATTTGTAGTGGTGGTAACATTACTAGTAGCAGCATACAAATATTTCCGTTTTGGTCAATTCATCATCTCCCTTATCATTTCCTGAAAGTTCCAAATTAATATACTTAATCACTACTGAGTTACATCCTTTTTAACAACCTTCATACACATAACGTGTATTGATTAGTACAACACTCCCTTCAGCAATCTCGTTGAAAGTCTCACCTGAATACCCTTCGTCTTTAAGAAAGTAAGGGTCAAACATGTATTCCTTTCTCAATTAAATAAAAAAAAAATGTGTTTTTTTAACTGAACGTAAGGAGCAACATCAAAACTCAAAACGAACAGAAATTATTACATATATGAGGGGGTTCATCCCCTAGTCCATACCTCGCTCTTTACGCTAAGTTCGAATTTTTTTCGAACCACAAATCCCTGGATTACAAAGGTCGTTTAATTAGAATAGATAGCTCTTTTGAAAGTACTAGAAAAAACTTTAGCGTAAACAGCGAGGTATTGACTAGGGGGTGAACCCCCTCATAATCTTAGTAATTTCTGTTTGTTTTAAGTTTTAATGTTGCTCCTTGCTTTCAGTTGAAAAAAACTTGTTTTTTTTTTTTAATTTAATTTCTGATCATTTTTTGAATAGTGCTGGGAAATCCGTCGCCCCCTTCATAGAAATGTCCCTTCCCCCAAGAAAATATCCTCCGTGGAAAGATTCTCCCACGTAACCCCCTCCTCCGACCCTCCCCCACCCAGAAAAAAATCCCTCCTGAAGATGTCTGTATACTTCCCAATAACCAATACTATATGTAAACAATGGGCAAAGTTCATAATTTGCAGCCCTTCCCCCGGCAATTGTAGGGGACTAAGTCATCCTCAAAGACATTAATAATTATAATAATGTATATAATATATTTTTAACATTTCTTTCTTTCAATAAAATATTTTATACATTATTTTGTTATATTTCCATTATTTTTAGGGTAAGCTAGGAAGTAAAACGTTTAGAATGTATATTAAAAAGTCGGAGATGTAAGAAAAGGAATTTTCAGACATAGATACTACTAGCAGGCTCATAGGGGATATAGTAGAAACTGAGATAGGTTAACAGAGCTTTTACCAAATGTATGAGAGAGATGAGCTGATTTTTTTGCAAAAGTCTCCACAGAAAAGCAAATACTCGCCCAGACACAGAAAAGAGAATGAGAGAGACAAAAACGCATACAAATACATAAATTCAGACATACAAACCAACAATGACAGGCACTGGGATATGCAAACACCCGCCCAGAAAAACAGGAAAAGAGAGTGAGAAACACATAGAAATACATAGATTCAGACATACAAACCGACAAAGATAGGCACTGGGAAAAGCAAACACCCGATCCGACACACAGGTTTAGAGAGTAAGAGAGATAAAAACGCATACAAACACATAAATTCAGACATGAAAACCAACAAAGACAGGCACTGGGAAAAGCAAACAACCGCCCAGACACACAGGGCTTAGAGAGTGAAAGAAACGAAAACGCATACAAATACATAAATTTAGACATGTAAAACGAAAACGACAGGCACTGGGAAAAGCAAACACCAACCCAGACACACAGGCAAAGAGAGTGAGAGAGACAAAAATAAATACGAATACATACATTCATACTTACAAACCGATAAACATAGGCACTGGGAGAGAGAGAGACAAAAAAACGCATACAAAGACATAAATTCAAACATACAAACCGATAAACACGGGCGTTTAGACAGGCAAACACCCGCCCGACACACAGACAAAGAGAGTGAAAAAACAGATACAATTACATAGATTCAGACATACAAACTGACAAAGACAGGCACTCGGAAAAGCAAGCACCCACCCAGACGCACAGGCTTAGAGAGTGAGAGAAACGAAAACACATACAAACACATAAATTCAGACATGCAAACCGAAAAAGACTGGCACTGGGGACAAGCAAACAACCACCCTGACACACAAGCAAAGAGAGTGAGAGAGACAAAAACACATACAAATACATAGATTAAGACATACAAACCGACAAAGACAGGCACTGGGACAAGTGAACACCCGCCCAGACACACATGCAAGGAGAGTGAGAGAGACAAAACTCATATAAATAGATACATTCAGACAAGCAAACCGACAAAGTTAGGCACTGGGACAAGAAAATACCCGCCCAGACACACAGGCTTAGAGAATGAGAGAGACAAGAACGCATACAAACACATAAATTCATTCATGCAAACCGAGAAAGACAGGCACTGGGACAAGCAAACACCTGCCCAGACACACAGACAAAGAGTGGAATACATAGAATCAGACATTCAAAACCGACAAAGAAAGGCACTGGGACAAACATACACCCGCCCAGAGAAAAAGGCAAGGAGAGTGAGAGAGACAAGGACGCATAAAAATACATAGATTCAGACATACAAAACTGATAAAGATAGACACTTGGACAAGCAAACACCCACCCAGAAACACAGGCTTAGAGAGTGAGAGAGACAGAAACGTATACAAACACATAAATTCAGACATGAAAACCGAAAATAACCGGCAATGAGAAAAGCAAACCTCCGCCCAGACACAAAGGCAAAGAGATTGAGAGAGACAAAACACATACAATACACAGATTAAGACATACAAACCGAAAAAAGATAGGCACTGGAAATACTAAACAGCCGACCAAACACACAGGCTTAGATGGTAAGAGAGACAAAAACGCATAAAAACACATAAATTCAGACATACAAACTGACAAAGACAGGCACTGGGAAAAGCAAACACCCGCCCAGGCACACAACTAGGACAAGCAAACACCTAGCCAGACACACAGGATTACACCCGCCCGCCCAGAGACACAGGCTTAGTGAGTGAAAGAGACAAAAATCGTACAAAAACATAAATTCAGACATGCAAACCGACAAAGACAGGCACGGGGAAAATCAAACACCCGCCCAGAAACAGGCAAGGAGATTGAGAGAGACAAGAATGCATACAAATACATAGATTCAGACATACAATGCGATAAATAAAGGCACTGAGACAAGAAAACACCCACCAGACACACAGGCTTAGAGAGTGAGAGAGATAAAAACCCATACAAACACATAAATTCAGACATGCAAACTGACAAAGACATGCACTAGGACAAGCGAACCCCCGTACAGACACTGAGGCTTAGAGCGTGAGAGAGACAAATTCGCATGCAAATACATAGATTCAGACATACAAACCTACAAAGAGAGACTCTGGGACACGCAAAAAACCCACCCAGACACACAGGCGAAGAGAGTGAGACAGACAAAAACACAAACAGACATAGAGAGACACTGGGACAAGCAAACCCCTGCCCAGACACACAGTCTTAGAGAGTGGGAGAAAAGGGAAATAGAACTTTCAATTTCCAATTAAATGAGATTTCTCTAAAATTTATACGACCAGAGTAGTAGAGCCTCTCTATATCCAAAAGATAAATCGTATAAAGCGACTATAGACCCTAGCACTCCGAAAGATGCATCGTATAAACCTACCAAACACGCTATATTCGGACCAGAATAATAAACAATACTGATGGCACATGTAAGAATTATGCTAATGAGATACTTTTTTATACCTGTCTGATTCTTTTTGGTTCTGTAGGTCAATAGTCCAAATTATGATGTACGCCCTGTATATCATAGCCTCAAATGGTCTTAAACTCAGGATATCCAGATAAATTCAGATGACAATAATAAGAATATTTTTTTATTTGGATTGAATGAAAAAGGTGAAGGGTTGAAATTTTAATCACTTATCAACTAAAGGTAAGTCTGAGGGAAGGGTGACTCCCTACGCCACATTCTATACATGTCAGAAAATGATTATATTATATTCATCCTTTCACAAGTCGATTGATTAGATTGACCTAGCTTCACTTCTTGGCTGTGGTCACTATAATACAGAAGTGCCAAGTGAGTAGTACAACTGAAATAAAAAATTTTTGGTATTGGAGTATGCCTAAAGTTAAAAATAAAAAAGTCATAGGCGCCAAGAAAAGAATTTTAATATAGAAATCAAGAACAATTCTTAGAAATTCAGTGCAGTCATTAAAAATCAAGAAGTGAGGTCGTTATGGATTTGAACTACCAAGGACCCAAACCCTCAAGGACCCAAATCTTCGAAGGTTCCAATATAACCTCCTCCAAATTTATAGCCCTTCACCCCCCCCCCTTTTATACGTTTTTTAAATTTTACTGTTTTTGAACTTTTTTTTAACTTTATTTATTTTTTTTAACATTGAAATTTTTCAACTTTTTTGTTATATATCTGAAAATGACATGAAATATACTTAGAACAAATAAGATTCACATTTAATATTTTTGAAAAACAAAATAAGAATCATATAAATATGTTAGTCGTGAATTCTACTATTAAAAAAAATAATGTTTGTAGTAACACTTTTCTCCTTTTTTTACTTATAATTTTTTGGACTTTTTTTTTATTACTACGGCTGTATCAACCGGACTCTATGGTTGTTCATAGACACTGGGCGGCTGTCGCAGTGTACTCAATTGCTGTTTATCGACATTACCCAGCTTATTTAATGTATTAAATCAGTAACTTTCGTACATTGGAAGTATAAATACTGTATTATATTTTTAAAAAAAGTGAAAATGAAAATATTCGAAGAAAGTGTGTTCACATGATGAAATTATCGTTGCATCGAATGCTGACAAGGAGAAATATTTGAAATATGAAACAAGCACTAGTGGTAACGCTATTGGAAATGTATGCGTGGGTTGTTATGACAGTGAGAGATTAGATTTCTTTGAATTACTGAAAAAATTCAACGATGCTGCTGGTGGTGGATATTCAAGAGGGAGATATCCAGAGATGATACCGCTCAAAAAGAATACAAATATAAAACTAATAGTTGACGAGGAATGGCAACTTCTTGCTTATTGTTCTGGTAACACTATACCTGTTGATAAATCTTATCGCCATCTTTCGGGTATTAGTATTCAACGGAAGGTAAAAAGAAGAAAGGCGTACTGCTACTCTTCTAGCAACATTATAAAATTTATTGTTTCTACGCGCCAGAACTGTTACCTTTGTAAAAATAATGTGATAATAAACAGTGAAATCGCAGGCAAAATAAAAAGTACAACATCACTAATGAATATAAAGATGAATTGATGGAAAACAAAGCGCATGGGAACATTATCACTACTATTGATCATATACCAACAGATGTAGTCAAGGAGACCACTAATACCAAAGAAGAAACGCATATTGAACCTTTAGCTGATACCACAGTAATAATTGTGAATGAATCAAAACAGATTAATGATTATTCTACTGGTTATGAACTAAGAGAAGAAAATACCTACACTATCAAGAGAGAATATGATGAATTATTATATAGAATTGGTTCAAAATGTCCAAAGTTGTTCAATGATATTAATAATGTATAATAATATATCTAATATTTTTTTAACATTTCTTTCTCTCAATAAAAATATTTTACACATTACTTTGTTATATTTCCATTATTTTTAGGGTACGCTAGGAAGTCAAACGTTTTGAATGTACATAAAAAAGTCGGAGATGTAAGAAAAGGAAAATTCAGACATAGAGATACATAGCAGGCTCATATGGGATATAGTAGAAACTGAGATAGGTTAACAGAGCTTTTACCAAAAGTATGAGAGAGATGGGCTGATTGTTTTGCCAAAGTCTCCACAGACAAGCAAATACTCGCCCAGACACAGACAAAGAGAATGAGAGAGACAAAAACGCATACAATTACATAAATTCCAAAATAGAAACCGACAATGACAGGCATTTGGACATGCAAACAACCGCCTAGAAAAACAGGTAAAGACAGTGAGAAACACATACAAATACATAGGTTCAGACATGCAAACCGACAAAGATAGGCACTGGGAAAAGCAAACATCCGATCAGACAAACAGGCTTAGAGAGTAAGAGAGACAAAAACACATACAAACACATAAAGTCAGACATGAAAACCGACAAAGCCAGGCACTAGGAAAAGCAAATACCCGCCCAGACACACAGGCTTAGAGAGTGAGAGAAACGAAAACGCATACAAACACATAAATTCAGACATGCAAACCGAAAACGACAGGCACTGGGAAAAGCAAACATCAACCCAGACACACAGGCAAAGAGAGGGAAAGAGACAAAAATACATACGAATACATAGACTCATACTTACAAACCGATAAACATAGGCACTGGAAGAGAGAGACAAAAAACCCATACAAAGACATAGATTCAAACATACAAACCGATAGACACGGGCCTTGGGACAGGAAAACAAACGCACGACATACAGGCAAAGAGAGTGAAAAACACATACAATTACATAGATTCAGACATACAAACTGACAAAGACAGGCACTTGGAGAAGCAAGCACCCACCCAGAGGCACAGGCTTAGAGAGTGAGAGAAAAGAAAATACATTCAAACAAATAAATTCAGACATGCAAACCGAAAAGACTGGCACTGGGACAAGCAAAACAACCACCCTGACACACAAGAAAAGAGAGTCAGAGAGACAAAAACACACATACAAATACACAGATTCAGACATACAAACCGACAAAGACAGGCACTGGGACAAGTGAACACCCGCCCAGACACACATGCAAGGAGAGTGAGAGAGACAAAAACATATACAAATACATACATTCAGACAAACAAACCGACAGAGATTGGCACTGGGACAAGAAAATACCTGCCCAGACACACAGGCTTAGAGAATGAGAGAGACAACAACGCATACAAACACATAAATTAGACATGCAAACCGAGAAAGACAGGCACTGGGACAAGCAAACACCTGCCCAGACACACAGACAAAAAGTGTGAATACATAAATTCAGACATACAAACTGATAAAGATAGACACTGGGACAAGAAAACACCCACCCAGAAACACAGACTTAGAGAGTGAGAGAGACAAAACGCATAAAAACACATAAATTCAGACATGCAAACCTACAAAGACAGGCACTGGGAAAAGCAAACACCCGCCCAGACACACAACTAGGACAAGCAAACACCTACCCAGACACACAGGATTACACCCGCCCGCCCAGAGACACAGCCTTAGTGAGTGAGAGAGACAAAAAGTGTACAAACACATAAATTCAGACATGCAAACCGACAAAGACAGGCACTGGGACAATGAAACACCCGCCCAGAAACAGGCAAGGAGAGTGAGAGAGACAATAAGGCATACAAATACATAGATTCAGACATACAAACCGATAAATAAAGGTACTGGGACAAGAAAACACCCGCCAGACACAAAGGCTTAGAGAGTGAGAGAAACGGAAACACCCACCAGACACAAAGGCTTAGCGAGTGAAAGAGATAAAAACGCATACAAACACATAAATTCAGACATGCAAACCGACAAAGACAGGCACTGGGACAAGTGAACCCCTGCCCAGACACAGAGGCTTAGAGCGTGAGAGAGACAAATTCGCATACAAATACATAGATTCAGACATACAAACCTACAAAGAGAGGCACTGGGACAAGCAAACACCCACCCAGACACTTAGGCGAAGAGAGTGAGACAGACAAAAACACAAACAGACATAGAAAGACATTGGGACAAGCAAACCCCTGCCTAGACACACAGTCTTAGAGAGTGAAAAGAGACAAAAACGCATACAAATGCATAGATGCAGACATACAAACTGACAAAGAGAGGCACTGGGACAAGCAAACACCCGCCCAGACACACAGGTACAGAGAAAGAGATACCCAGGTAACTCACTTCTTGAAATCAGGTAATCTTGAACCCAGGTACCTGCCCCGGGTTTTGAAATATTTTGTAAGATCATTTTTTAATTAAATTTGCGTATAGAGCATTTAGTGTATATTCCCCCAAGTCCCTATTTAAAAAAAACAATAGACATTAACATAGAACCCGTCAAAAAAATACCTTTGAAATTAGCTGTTAAAAAGGCTGGATTAGTAATAAGCACGTGTTTTTAAATTATTTTTCTTTCATCTCATTGAATCACCTTGTTTTACCTTACTTTTTATCAGTCCTTGTTGAACTTTGCTGAAGTAAGGATGCTAGGACTGCTTTGAAAAATTTTTAAGTTTTGGTTTTATTTGCCGCATGTTGTTGTGAGTATTTTTCTTTGTCGGTTGCCAGTCTTTGTCGGTTTGCATGTCTGAATTTATGTGTTTTATGCGTTTTTGTCTCTCTCACTCTCTTTGCCTGTGTGACTGGGTGGATATATGCTTGTCTCAGTGCCTATCTTTGTCGGTTTGTATTCAAGAATCTATGTATTTTTATGTATTTTTGTCTCTCTTTGCCTGTGTATCCTGGCGGGTGTTTGCTTGTCTCATTGCCTGTCTTTGTCGGTTTTGCATTTCTGAATTTATGTATTTGTATATGTTTTTTTCTCTCTCACTCTCTTTGCCTGTGTTTCTGGGTGGGTTTTTGTTTGTGTCAGTGCCTGTTTTTGTCGGTTTGCATGTCAGAATTTATGTGTTTGTATGTGTTTTTGTCTCTCTCACTCTCTAAGCCTGTGTATCTGATCGGATGTTTGCTTTTACCAGTACCTGTCTTTTTGGTTTTGTATATGTGAATCTATGTATTTGTATGTGTTTCTCACTCTCTTTGCCTTTGTGTTTGGGCAGGTGTTTGCAGGTCCCAATACCTTTCTTTATCGATTTGTATGTCTGAATCTATGTGTTTGTATGCATTTTTTGTCTCTCTCTCCCAGTGCCTATCTTTATCGGTTCGTATGTCTGAATCTATGTATTTGTATGTGCCCAGTGCCTGTCTTTGTCTGTTTACTTGTCTGAATTTATGTATTTGTATGCGTTTTGTCTCTCTCACTCGCTAAGCCTGTGTATTTGGTCGAGTGCCCCAGTGCCTGCCTTTTTCGGTTTGCCTTTCTGAATCTATGTATATGTATGTGTTTCTCACTCTCTTTGCCTGTGTGTCTGGGTGGGTGTTTGCTTTTCCCGGTGCCTGTCATTGTCAGTTTGTGTGTCTGAATCAATGTGTTTGTTTGCATTTTTTTTGTCTCTCTGCCTCTCTCTGCCTCTATGTCTGGGGGGATGTTTGCTAGTCCCAGTGCCTGTATTTGTCGGTTTGTATATCTGAATATATGTATTTGTATGCTTTTTTGTCTCTCTCACTCTCGTTGCCCGTGTGTCTGGGTGGGTGTTTGCTTTTCTGTCGAGATTTCGGAGAAAAAAATCAGCTCATCTCTCTCAGACTTTTGGTAAAGGCTTCGTTAACTTATCTCAGTTTATAATAAAACCCCTATGAGCCAGCTAGTAAACTCTATGTCTAGAAATTCATTTTCTCACATCTCCAACTTTTTAATAAGCATTCTAAACGTTTGACTTGTTAGTGCACCCTAAAATAATGGAAATATAACTAAATAATGCATAAAATATTTTTTATTGAAATAACGACATGTAGAACTTTAGCATGAAAATATGTTACATACATTATTATACATTATTGATATCATTGAACAACTTTGGACACCTTGAATCTGTTCCATAAAATAATTCATCATGTTCTCTCTTGATAGTGTACGTATTCTCTTCTCTTAGTTCATAACCAGTAGAATAATCATTAATCCATTTTGAGTCATTCACAGTTTTTACTGTGGTGTCACCCACACTTTCAATATGCGTTTTGTCTTGGTATTGGAGGCCTCCTTGACTATATCTGTTGGTATATGATCAATAGTAGTGATAATGTTCACATGCGCTTTATTTTCCGTCAATTATTCTTTATATTTATTAGGGATATTGTCTGCCAATGCCCTCTTTATTTTGCCTGCGATTTCACTGTCTATTGTCACATTATATTTACACAGGTATCAGTTTTGGCACGTAGATAATATATGGTTTATAATGTAGCTAGAAGAGTACGCCCATCTTCTTTTTACTTTCCAATGGAAACTAATGCACAAAAGATGGCGATATGATTTATCAACAGGTAACTTGTTACCAGAACAATTAGCAAGAAGTTGCCCCTAATCGTCAACTGCAAGTTTTATGTTTGCTTTCTATTTGACCGGAATCATCCTGGATATGTCACTCTTGAATATCCACCACCAGCAGCATTGTTGAATTGTTTCGGTAGTTGAAAGAAATCTAATCTCTCACTGTCTTGACAACGTACGCATACATTTCCAGTAGTTTTTAGTGTTGCCACTATTGCTTGTTCTATAGTTCAAATATTTATCCTTGTCAGCATTATAGTTTTTTAGTTTTACCTATTGCTTGTTCTATAGTTCAAATATTTATCCTTGTCAGCATTCAACGCAATGATGATTTTATCATGTGCAAAAACTTTCTTCGAATATGTCATTTTCACTTTTTTAAAAAATATGATGCAGATGTTTATCCTTCCAATATATACGATAATTACTAATTTAATACATACGATAAACTAGGTTTTGTCGATAACCAGCCATAGAGTACCCCTGGGACCGCAGCGTTGTGTCTATGAGCAACCATAGAGTAAGATAAATACAGCTGTATAAATAAAAAAAATAAAATAAAAAAATGAAAAATTTTCCAAGTCAAAGAAATTATATCTAAAAAAAGAAGATATAATTTACTACAAACATTATTTTTCTGATAGTAAAAATGACGACTAACATATTTATATCATTCTCATTTTGTATTTCGAAAATTATAAATGTGAATTTTGTGTGTTTTAAGTATATTTCATGTCATTTAAAAAAAAATATAAAAATAGGAATAGAAACTTCATGTTCATTTAAAAGTAAAAAAATTTTATGTTATAAAAATATAAAATAATAGGAATTAAAAAATCAAGAACAAAGTTAAAAAAACTTCAAATAAAGGATTTAAAAATGGGGAAGGGGCCAAAAAGTTCGGGGAGGGGGTATTGGGACCCTTGAAGGCTGGGTCCGTGGTGGTTGGGGTCCTTGATGGCTGGGGTGCTTGATGGTTTCGGTCCTTGGTGGTTCAAATCCATAACCACTTCACTACTTTATTTCTAAGGGTTGTTCCAGATTTCTAAGGATTGTTCAGAATTTATATATTAAAATTATTTTCTTGGCATCTACGACTTTATTAGTTTCAAGTTTATGCATACTTCAATACCGAACAATACTTTATACTAGTTGCACTCCTCACTTGGCACTTTTGTATTACAGCCACCACAGCCAAGAAGTGAAGCTAGGTCAATCGAATCAATCGACTTTTAAAAGGATGAATATATCTAATTTGATTCTGATATTTATATAATGTTGCATGGGAGTCACCGTTCCCTCAGACATACCTTTAGTTGATAAGTGATTAAAATTTCAACCCTTTACCTGTTTCATTCAATCCAAATAAAAAAAATATTCTTATTAGTGTCATCTTGTTTTATCTGGATATCCTGAATTAAGACATTTAATGATATTCTATACTAGGCGTACATCATAATTTGTATCATTGACCTACATAAATACAGGTATCAAAAGGTATCTCATTTGCATGATTCATACATATGCCATCAGTATTGTATATCATTTTGGTCCAAATATAACGTGTTTGGTAGGTTTATACGATGTATCTTTCGGAGTACCAGGGTCTAAAGTCGCATTATACAATGTATCTTTCGGATATATAGATGCTATACTACTGACCACTCCTTCCACAGAAGCCTTATTTGCCCCAGGGCATAACTTATAGCCCTTGCCCCCATGCTCTTTGAGGTTGTTTCAACCCGAAGGCCTTTTTATATGATCTTCGGACTATTTTGAACAAAAAGCTATCTCAAAATTTCTATCAGATGCATTTGGATAAAAGAGGACGTAGGGGGGGGGGGGGGGGCTAGTTGCCCTCCGATAACTTTTGACTCTTAAAAAAGGCACTAGAACTTTTGATTTTCAATTGAATGAGCCCACTCCAAGGCTTATAGTACCACCTCTTCCATAATAGACTTATACGTTGATAATCGATGACTAGTATAACTTAAAGCCCTTACCCTGAGGGCTGTTTGAGGGGGTTGTCATCCCAAAAACATATTTATTGGACCTTTGAACTATGCGGAACACAATGGTCTCCTTAAAATATTGATTGGATGTGTTTGGGGAAATGATGGGCGTATGTGGGGGGGGGGGGAACTTGTTACCCTCCGATCGCTTCCAGCTCTTAAAAGCAGCACTAGAACTTTCAATTTCCAATCGAATGAGCCCCTTTTGAAGTTTCTATGACAACTCCTTAGATAGGAAGTGCCCTGGTCAGAAAAAAAATATAATACATTTTGTCCCCATTGCTCTTTACTTAGGCAGCCTTATTACGCTGCCTATAAGAGATAATACCAAACCCCATCCCCAAAAAAAACGCATCGGCTAACGTTCCTGCGTCAGAACGTCAGGACAAATAGTTCAACCGTCACTTTGAACTCTCAGCTTCCATATATAAGTTCTACTTTGCAAACTAAATTGTCATTCTGGATTTTGTTTTTTGTTCTCTTCTCCAAGTCACTGAAGACCGTTGGAAACACGTGTCTTAATTTTTTACAGCCTCTACAATGTTTACAATTTAGGGTCATAATGGGGTGACAACAAACAGAACTAATTTGAACATTATAGATTATTACACAAGGAAATAATTAATTTATCATTTTATTATAGGTAGCGCAATGGCTCTGCCTAAATACAGAGCGAAGTGGGCTATGTGCATTACTTTATTATTATTGTTTTTTCTCGAAGGTTCTTTGTATGGAATGAATTGTCATGGAAACTTCGGAGGTAGTCCATTCGATTGGAAATAGAAAATTCAAATGCTGTTTTTTAAGAATAAAAAAAAAAAATCAAGGACAATCGGCCCCCTTCCCACCATGGGTATTTCACAAAAAGCACCCGATTAAAATGTTTTAGATAGCCGAGAAAGCGCCAGAACATCGACACGTCAGGATCACTACCGTCAGGACATCGACGATATCCGTCATAATATCGACAAAAAAAACGTCAGAACATCGACAGTTATAACATCGGCACGTCAGGACATCGACAGTCACAATCGCTACCCGTCAGAACATCGACACATCAGTGCATCGAAAGTCACAATTGCTACACGTCAGTTCATCGACATCGACACGTCAGTTCATCGACAGTCACAATCGCTACCCGTCAGAACGTTGACACTCATAACATCGACACGTCATAACATCAAAAAATTTTTCCTAACGAAAAATCCGTCAGAACCACTAACCTTCAGAACGTCGACAGTCATAACATCGACACGTCATAACATCTAAAATTTTAAAACTTTAGTTTTTTGGGGTTTAGGAAGGAAAAGGTACCTAGGTGAGGTTAGGTTACGCACTCAATATATGCTATGATTAACCCCCCCCCCTTGATGTGTAAATATATAGCCGAAATTTTCTCAACTATTATTATACTTATTACTATTAAATAAACTTATAAATTTTTGCATAACAAAAATACGTCAGAACCCCTAAACGTCAGAACCTCGACAGTCATAACATCGAAACATCATAACATCTAAAAGAATTTCATAACGAAAATCCATCAGAACCACTAACCGTCAGAACATCAACAGTCATCACATCGATGCGTCATAACATCTAAAAAAATGTTAGGTGTTATGACGTGTCGATGTTATGACTGTCGACGTCCCGACGGGTAGCGATTGTGACTGTTAATGTCCTGACATGTCGATGTTATTACTGTCGATGGCCTTGACGTGTGGATGTTCTGACGGATTTTCCATGTCGACGAAATGACGTTTAGTGCTTGTGACGGTTAGATGAAATGGTAGCATTCCCATTTCGTTTAGTATAGCTGAAAGGTCCAATAGCTATCTCTCTGACTATTACAAGACGCCCCCCCCCTAATCTCTTGGGGCAAGGGCCATAAGCTATGCAATTAGTCCCTTGTTTATAAGTAGTATTTGCTATTGGGAAAGAGGTACCAGTTTGATCGTTTATGTACAAACATAGTACGAGCATTGAGGTAAAAATTTTTCGGAGGAGTGCTGATGTAAATCAAAACACACTATGTGCATGCAGACTGTCAAAAGGGCGTATCAACAGCATATTAAGGTGAAAATTATATGGGATATCAAGAGGATATTCAACTAAATCAGAACGTACTATGTGCATGCAGGTTGTCAAAAGAGTGTTTCAGCAATATCTATACGTTCAGCCCTATAAGAAATTAGCTTAATTTTTCTTCTATACGCTTTGGCAATTAGTCAATTTTAAGCGTTAGTAATATTTCTGTTTGGTAATTAGTAACACCTTACCTCATAAACACAAAAACTGAGCATAATAATCACCATCTTGTGACGTGGAAGCCCAATCACGGGATTCCGAAAGACTAAACCGACCACTTCCTGACTGTTAGATGCTGGAGAAGCTCATGTCCAAACACAAGTGTCTATAGAGATACAAACACAGGCTCAATTAACAGTACCGATCATTTTTCCGTTATTCGCTAGCTCAAACAAAGGCTGACAACAACAGAAAAAAGAGGAAGAAAACCCACAAACTCGATATTTCACAGTCGCAAAGTTAACGAGCAAATTCTGAGTTTACCACCAATCCGAGCTGATTAGCAGCCCATCCGATGCCCAATCTGACTATACCGACATTTAGAATCTGTCGTCTAAACTCACAGTTCTGACCCAGGAGACTACTGGACGGTCTCTTACCCATATCAATCAGTGACAACGCTCCGGTGCTACTTATCGTAAAAAGCCATAAGGTCTCAATGTATTTTTATTGTTTTTTTTTTGTTTGTTTTTTTAAGCATCTTCATATGGAAGTGAATGGTCGTAAAAACCTCGGTTGCGGCTTATTTGATCGTAAATTGAAAGTTCTGATGCCATTCTTAAGAGTCAAAAGGGATTGGAGGAAAATCAGCCCCCCTCCCATGCTCTTTTTGCTGTAGAGGCATCCAGTTATAATTCTGAAATAACCATTTTGTTCATGATAGTCCAAAAATCAAATAATTATGCTTCTTTGCTTAACATAACCACTAACAATCACCCGTGCAAGGGCTGTAGGGCTGTAAGTGTTTTAAGTTGTCTGTTGTTAAGCTATAAACTTTTTTTATTGGGAACAAGGGGCATGTTCGACCCTTGGTCTCAAAAAAGGGTAGAGTATTATGGTGGAACTTTAAGGAAACGTTGAGGCGGATTTCAAAAGCAATCAAAACACGTTATGTGTATGCTGGTTGTCAAAAGGACAGCAATATCTAAGGAAAAGCCGAGGGTTTTAAGTTGAAATTTTCAGTTTATTTTGAGGGGGATGTTGAAGAGTGGGAGGAAGGCAGTCACCTCTCTGCCCGTATTATTGCCCCTTCTCTTTAACACTGATCAAAATTTTGAAAAAGTCATTCTATTCAAAATAGTCGAAAATTTTAAAAACTATAGCTCCAGGGATGCCTTTCCCCTCCCAAAAACCCGGAGCAAGGATTATAAATTATGCACAATGCCATTTATTACCTGCAGAATTTGTCATTTGGAAAGTGGGGATTTTGTTATTCTTTGTGTGTCCGAAATGATAAAGATTATTAAGGTGAAGGTTCGGGGGATGTTGAGGGGTAGACTGCGTTAACTAAATCAAAAGGCACCAAGTGTATCCTGTTTATCACAAAGAATAATCTACAGTCTCTTAAGAAAGGCTGAGGGTATTAATTTTAAAATTTTTAGGGCATGCTGAGGGGGGTGTGGAAAAGTGGTTGGAGGGTTACCAGCTCCCTCATATGTCCTTTTTGGCTGCCCCTCCCTCAAAGAAATTTGATCCAAATTTTCAAAGATCCATCTTGTCACAAATAGGCTAGAGGTCAAATAGATATGCCTCCGAGGATGGCACCCCCATAGCCCCTGAATCAAGGGTTGTAATTTATGCATGGTGTGTATTGTTACCGTATAAGGTTTTTTATTGGAATTATGGGGCATTTTGATCCTGGGGTACTAAGGTGAAAATTTAAGGAGATGTTTACAGGGATGTTGAACACGTTCAAAACATACTATGTGCATGCTAGTTGTCGAAAGGATGTATCAGCAATATCTAAGGAGCAGCTGAAGGTATTATGTTGAAATATTTGAGGATGTGTTGAGGGGAATTTTGAACAGTGACCCTTGTCCTTTTTAAATGCCCCCCTTCCTCATACGCCAACTGGATTTTGAAAATGCCATTTTGTTCAAAATAGTCAGATTCTAAATAGTCTAAGCTCTAAGTTCTAATAACTTTGCCTCTAGGGGTGCCATACCCCTCACAGCTCTAAGACGAGGATTATGAATTATGCACATAGCCCATTATTTAAACTGATCGAAATTTAACTTATCATAAATTAAGGCCCTATGTAACTCAAGTTTATCAAAAAGGCGCATCTGCAATGTTTTAAGAAAGAATGTATTGCTATTTCGTAAGATATTAGTAAGATGTACTTTTTCTCCACTAGCTGTATTGCTATTTCAGAAACACGGAGCCTTTAATTCCAATTGAAATTGTTTTATGAGTGTTCTTACCGGTTTTCTAGACCGTTGAGTAAGATGTACTTTTTCTCCACTAGCTCTATTACTATTTAAGAAACACGGAGCCTTTAATTCCAATTGATATGAGCAAGAGACAGTCCTATAACACTTGGGATAAGAACTGTCTGTTTAGGCCCTGATTCTAAATGTCGGTATAGATTTTCAAGAAAAGAGTTTTTATCAAGCATCTTTTATAGAAAAAAAATTTTTTTTAGCTCTGAATGTTGTACAGAGGCAGGAAGAGGATTATAACTGCTGTGAAAAGTTTGCATTGGGTAATTTACAATCCCCGTATTACTGTTCCTGGCGTTGATAAGGCTCTTCAGAAGGAGCAGATCGAATCGAAAAAAAGAAGGTAACGTAGAAATCGGATGGTTAGTGTAGCCGCGGGAAATTGGTGGAAATAGGAAAAAGTGCCATTTGACAATTTCATGAGATGACAACGTTGTTTAGATTCAACACGTCACCATTTTCGTGCATACAAGGATATTCGAAAAGGCTTCGCAATTTATCAAATGCACAAGCATACAAAGTAGAAGTTTTTAATTTTTTATTTTATAACCTTGTTCAACCTATGTGATTTCCCTGTGGGATGGACTACGTGCATCTTTAGGAAATAATGCGTCATATCAAGGCTTAACTGCGTCTGAAACTAGGAAACTCAATGTATAATTTTCCAATATTATAAATCGATTGGCTATCTTAAAGGTTGTGTTTCTTATGGTTTTGTGCTTTTTGTGCTTAAAGGCTGTGCTTCTCTCTTGTTTTTCTTGTGGTTTTGTGTAACAAAGCAACATTAAATGGTGTGTGGCTGCGGCACTAGTTTTTTTTCTACTATAAATAATACCAGAATTTCAACTTCCATTTCAATGAGCCCTCTCCCGATTTTTCACGACCAAGGGTTCGGTACAGTAGCACCTGAGAAAAAAAAACGAACAATTAAACACGCATCTGTGGTCGTTCTCGGAAAATAATGTAAAATATTGTACTTTAAATAGGGCTCAAAACTACGCGATTCAGTTTTCTGATTATGATGCTGAATTTGATGATGTGATTTTTCTCAAGGTGCCCTATTAAGGGCGTTTTACCCCAATTCATAAAATCAGCCGATTTTCCTCAGGCTGGTAACTTTGATCGTTAAATCTAAATTTAATAAATTTAATATACATAGAATCACATTGAAAGCCAGTTGTTTTGATGTATAGCTCAGTTTCTAGGGCTTTGGTTACTATTAGCTCATTGCTTACTGTTCGTTACGGTTTAATTCAAGCTGCTACTAGCTTTTAAGTAACTTCTTAAACATCTACAAATATATTCATTCTTCTAAAATGTCTATCATATATTTATTATTGGTAAAATAAAACTACTATCAATTATGAGTGCTCTTAATTAAGCTTAAGCTCTGTTTGTTGCCAAGGGTATGAAGAAAAACAAACAAATACGTAATGATTTTGGAAAACATGATATAGACCTAACAATAAGAAAACATAACATTACAAAGGAAAAATGTTAGCATTGTCGTCACCTGTCGGATAAAGAAACATAAAGAAATATCGTCGTCATACTTTGGATACAAAGCAACAAGTTTCTAAGCAAAGATGGTAATTATGTCCTCTGCTTAGGCCGACTATTTTGAACAAAAAGCTATCTCAAAATTTCTATCAGATGCATTTGGATAAAAGAGGACGTAGGGGGGGGGGGCTAGTTGCCCTCCGATAACTTTTGACTCTTAAAAAAGGCACTAGAACTTTTGATTTTCAATTGAATGAGCCCACTCCAAGGCTTATAGTACCACCTCTTCCATAATAGACTTATACGTTGATAATCGATGACTAGTATAACTTAAAGCCCTTACCCTGAGGGCTGTTTGAGGGGGGTTGTCATCCCCAAAAACATATTTATTGGACCTTTGAACTATGCGGAACACAATGGTCTCCTTAAAAATATTGATTGGATGTGTTTGGGGAAATGATGGGCGTATGTGGGGGGGGGGGGGAACTTGTTACCCTCCGATCGCTTCCAGCTCTTAAAAGCAGCACTAGAACTTTCAATTTCCAATCGAATGAGCCCCTTTTGAAGTTTCTATGACAACTCCTTAGATAGGAAGTGCCCTGGTCAGAAAAAAAAATATATAATACATTTTGTCCCCATTGCTCTTTACTTAGGCAGCCTTATTACGCTGCCTATAAGAGATAATACCAAACCCCATCCCCAAAAAAACGCATCGGCTAACGTTCCTGCGTCAGAACGTCAGGACAAATAGTTCAACCGTCACTTTGAACTCTCAGCTTCCATATATAAGTTCTACTTTGCAAACTAAATTGTCATTCCTGGATTTTGTTTTTTGTTCTCTTTCTCCAAGTCACTGAAGACCGTTGGAACACGTGTCTAATTTTTTACAGCCTCTACAATGTTTACAATTTAGGGTCATAATGGGGTGACAACAAACAGAACTAATTTGAACATTATAGATTATTACACAAGGAAATAATTAATTTATCATTTTATTATAGGTAGCGCAATGGCTCTGCCTAAATACAGAGCGAAGTGGGCTATGTGCATTACTTTATTATTATTGTTTTTTTCTCGAAGGTTCTTTGTATGGAATGAATTGTCATGGAAACTTCGGAGGTAGTCCATTCGATTGGAAATAGAAAATTCAAATGCTGTTTTTAAGAATAAAAAAAAAAATCAAGGACAATCGGCCCCCTTCCCACCATGGGTATTTCACAAAAAGCACCCGATTAAAATGTTTTAGATAGCCGAGAAAGCGCCAGAACATCGACACGTCAGGATCACTACCGTCAGGACATCGACGATATCCGTCATAATATCGACACAAAAAAAGTCAGAACATCGACAGTTATAACATCGGCACGTCAGGACATCGACAGTCACAATCGCTACCCGTCAGAACATCGACACATCAGTGCATCGAAAGTCACAATTGCTACCCGTCAGTTCATCGACATCGACACGTCAGTTCATCGACAGTCACAATCGCTACCCGTCAGAACGTTGACACTCATAACATCGACACGTCATAACATCAAAAAAATTTTTCCTAACGAAAATCCGTCAGAACCACTAACCTTCAGAACGTCGACAGTCATAACATCGACACGTCATAACATCTAAAATTTTAAAACTTTAGTTTTTGGGGTTTAGGAAGGAAAAGGTACCTAGGTGAGGTTAGGTTACGCACTCAATATATGCTATGATTAACCCCCCCCCCCTTGATGTGTAAATATATAGCCGAAATTTTCTCAACTATTATTATACTTATTACTATTAAATAAACTTATAAATTTTTGCATAACAAAAATACGTCAGAACCCCTAAACGTCAGAACCTCGACAGTCATAACATCGAAACATCATAACATCTAAAAGAATTTCATAACGAAAATCCATCAGAACCACTAACCGTCAGAACATCAACAGTCATCACATCGATGCGTCATAACATCTAAAAAAATGTTAGGTGTTATGACGTGTCGATGTTATGACTGTCGACGTCCCGACGGGTAGCGATTGTGACTGTTAATGTCCTGACATGTCGATGTTATTACTGTCGATGGCCTTGACGTGTGGATGTTCTGACGGATTTTCCATGTCGATGAAATGACGTTTAGTGCTTGTGACGGTTAGATGAAATGGTAGCATTCCCATTTCGTTTAGTATAGCTGAAAGGTCCAATAGCTATCTCTCTGACTATTACAAGACGCCCCCCCCCCCCTAATCTCTTGGGGCAAGGGCCATAAGCTATGCAATTAGTCCCTTGTTTATAAGTAGTATTTGCTATTGGGAAAGAGGTACCAGTTTGATCGTTTATGTACAAACATAGTACGAGCATTGAGGTAAAAATTCTTCGGAGGAGTGTGATGTAAATCAAAACACACTATGTGCATGCAGACTGTCAAAAGGGCGTATCAACAGCATATTAAGGTGAAAATTATATGGGATATCAAGAGGATATTCAACTAAATCAGAACGTACTATGTGCATGCAGGTTGTCAAAAGAGTGTTTCAGCAATATCTATACGTTCAGCCCTATAAGAAATTAGCTTAATTTTTTCTTCTATACGCTTTGGCAATTAGTCAAATTTAAGCGTTAGTAATATTTCTGTTTGGTAATTAGTAACACCTTACCTCATAAACACAAAAACTGAGCATAATAATCACCATCTTGTGACGTGGAAGCCCAATCACGGGATTCCGAAAGACTAAACCGACCACTTCCTGACTGTTAGATGCTGGAGAAGCTCATGTCCAAACACAAGTGTCTATAGAGATACAAACACAGGCTCAATTAACAGTACCGATCATTTTTCCGTTATTCGCTAGCTCAAACAAAGGCTGACAACAACAGAAAAAAGAGGAAGAAAACCCACAAACTCGATATTTCACAGTCGCAAAGTTAACGAGCAAATTCTGAGTTTACCACCAATCCGAGCTGATTAGCAGCCCATCCGATGCCCAATCTGACTATACCGACATTTAGAATCTGTCGTCTAAACTCACAGTTCTGACCCAGGAGACTACTGGACGGTCTCTTACCCATATCAATCAGTGACAACGCTCCGGTGCTACTTATCGTAAAAAGCCATAAGGTCTCAATGTATTTTTATTGTTTTTTTTTTGTTTTTTTTTTTAAGCATCTTCATATGGAAGTGAATGGTCGTAAAAACCTCGGTTGCGGCTTATTTGATCGTAAATTGAAAGTTCTGGTGCCATTCTTAAGAGTCAAAAGGGATTGGAGGAAAATCAGCCCCCCTCCCATGCTCTTTTTGCTGTAGAGGCATCCAGTTATAATTCTGAAATAACCATTTTGTTCATGATAGTCCAAAAATCAAATAATTATGCTTCTTTGCTTAACATAACCACTAACAATCACCCGTGCAAGGGCTGTAGGGCTGTAAGTGTTTTAAGTTGTCTGTTGTTAAGCTATAAACTTTTTTTATTGGGAACAAGGGGGCATGTTCGACCCTTGGTCTCAAAAAAGGGTAGAGTATTATGGTGGAACTTTAAGGAAACGTTGAGGCGGATTTCAAAAGCAATCAAAACACGTTATGTGTATGCTGGTTGTCAAAAGGACAGCAATATCTAAGGAAAAGCCGAGGGTTTTAAGTTGAAATTTTCAGTTTATTTTGAGGGGGATGTTGAAGAGTGGGAGGAAGGCAGTCACCTCTCTGCCCGTATTATTGCCCCTTCTCTTTAACACTGATCAAAATTTTGAAAAAGTCATTCTATTCAAAATAGTCGAAAATTTTAAAAACTATAGCTCCAGGGATGCCTTTCCCCTCCCAAAAACCCGGAGCAAGGATTATAAATTATGCACAATGCCATTTATTACCTGCAGAATTTGTCATTTGGAAAGTGGGGATTTTGTTATTCTTTGTGTGTCCGAAATGATAAAGATTATTAAGGTGAAGGTTCGGGGGATGTTGAGGGGTAGACTGCGTTAACTAAATCAAAAGGCACCAAGTGTATCCTGTTTATCACAAAGAATAATCTACAGTCTCTTAAGAAAGGCTGAGGGTATTAATTTTAAAATTTTTAGGGCATGCTGAGGGGGGTGTGGAAAAGTGGTTGGAGGGTTACCAGCTCCCTCATATGTCCTTTTTGGCTGCCCCTCCCTCAAAGAAATTTGATCCAAATTTTCAAAGATCCATCTTGTCACAAATAGGCTAGAGGTCAAATAGATATGCCTCCGAGGATGGCACCCCCATAGCCCCTGAATCAAGGGTTGTAATTTATGCATGGTGTGTATTGTTACCGTATAAGGTTTTTTATTGGAATTATGGGGCATTTTGATCCTGGGTACTAAGGTGAAAATTTAAGGAGATGTTTACAGGGATGTTGAACACGTTCAAAACATACTATGTGCATGCTAGTTGTCGAAAGGATGTATCAGCAATATCTAAGGAGCAGCTGAAGGTATTATGTTGAAATATTTGAGGATGTGTTGAGGGGAATTTTGAACAGTGACCCTTGTCCTTTTTAAATGCCCCCCTTCCTCATACGCCACTGGATTTTGAAAATGCCATTTTGTTCAAAATAGTCAGATTCTAAATAGTCTAAGCTCTAAGTTCTAATAACTTTGCCTCTAGGGGTGCCATACCCCTCACAGCTCTAAGACGAGGATTATGAATTATGCACATAGCCCATTATTTAAACTGATCGAAATTTAACTTATCATAAATTAAGGCCCTATGTAACTCAAGTTTATCAAAAAGGCGCATCTGCAATGTTTTAAGAAAGACTGTATTGCTATTTCGTAAGATATTAGTAAGATGTACTTTTTCTCCACTAGCTGTATTGCTATTTCAGAAACACGGAGCCTTTAATTCCAATTGAAATTGTTTTATGAGTGTTCTTACCGGTTTTCTAGACCGTTGAGTAAGATGTACTTTTTCTCCACTAGCTCTATTACTATTTAAGAAACACGGAGCCTTTAATTCCAATTGATATGAGCAAGAGACAGTCCAATAACACTTGGGATAAGAACTTTCTGTTTAGGCCCTGATTCTAAATGTCGGTATAGATTTTCAAGAAAAGAGTTTTTATCAAGCATCTTTTATAGAAAAAAATTTTTTTTAGCTCTGAATGTTGTACAGAGGCAGGAAGAGGATTATAACTGCTGTGAAAAGTTTGCATTGGGTAATTTACAATCCCCGTATTACTGTTCCTGGCGTTGATAAGGCTCTTCAGAAGGAGCAGATCGAATCGAAAAAAAAGAAGGTAACGTAGAAATCGGATGGTTAGTGTAGCCGCGGGAAATTGGTGGAAATAGGAAAAAGTGCCATTTGACAATTTCATGAGATGACAACGTTGTTTAGATTCAACACGTCACCATTTTCGTGCATACAAGGATATTTGAAAAGGCTTCGCAATTTATCAAATGCACAAGCATACAAAGTAGAAGTTTTTAATTTTTTATTTTATAACCTTGTTCAACCTATGTGATTTCCCTGTGGGATGGACTACGTGCATCTTTAGGAAATAATGCGTCATATCAAGGCTTAACTGCGTCTGAAACTAGGAAACTCAATGTATAATTTTCCAATATTATAAATCGATTGGCTATCTTAAAGGTTGTGTTTCTTATGGTTTTGTGCTTTTTGTGCTTAAAGGCTGTGCTTCTCTCTTGTGTTTCTTGTGGTTTTGTGTAACAAAGCAACATTAAATGGTGTGTGGCTGCGGCACTAGTTTTTTTCTACTATAAATAATACCAGAATTTCAACTTCCATTTCAATGAGCCCTCTCCCGATTTTTCACGACCAAGGGTTCGGTACAGTAGCACCTGAGAAAAAAAAACGAACAATTAAACACGCATCTGTGGTCGTTCTCGGGAAAATAATGTAAAATATTGTACTTTAAAATAGGGCTCAAAACTACGCGATTCAGTTTTTCTGATTATGATGCTGAATTTGATGATGTGATTTTCCTCAAGGTGCCCTATTAAGGGCGTTTTACCCCAATTCATAAAATCAGCCGATTTTCCTCAGGCTGGTAACTTTGATCGTTAAATCTAAATTTAATAAATTTAATATACATAGAATCACATTGAAAGCCAGTTGTTTTGATGTATAGCTCAGTTTCTAGGGCTTTGGTTACTATTAGCTCATTGCTTACTGTTCGTTACGGTTTAATTCAAGCTGCTACTAGCTTTTAAGTAACTTCTTAAACATCTACAAATATATTCATTCTTCTAAAATGTCTATCATATTTTAATTATTGGTAAAATAAAACTACTATCAATTATGAGTTCTCTTAATTAAGCTTAAGCTCTGTTTGTTGCCAAGGGTATGAAGAAAACAAACAAAATACGTAATGATTTTGGAAAACATGATATAGACCTAACAATAAGAAAACATAACATTACAAAGGAAAAAATGTTAGCATTGTCGTCACCTGTCGGATAAAGAAACATAAAGAAATATCGTCGTCATACTTTGGATACAAAGCAACAAGTTTCTAAGCAAAGATGGTAATTAATGAAAAATATAACAGTTTAGAAAACAATTTGGGCTATTTATTTGAACATTAGGGGGGATGGGGGAAAAGCATAGCATATGTCAAATATATAACCCAATCTAGGTATCTTTTTGCCCCTCAACCCACAAATCCACAAATTTTCAACTGATCAAGAAATAATTAGCAATCGTTAACGTTTGATTAATGGAAATAAGGCCCTTCCTGCCCAATTAGTACTATTAGGCGACACCTGACTATTCAAATCCGTTTCTCAAACTTTGCCGTCGAGCTATTTTCTCTCATTTGTTGGCCGGTAAACTACACGTACAAATTCTCTCATAGTGATTTGACAGCACGATGGGATTCGATGCATACAAGATAAAGCAGCAATATTACTCGCAGATTATACCCCAACTTTTCTTGGAAATGAATTAAAAAACATTCTTTAAAATACGTTAGGTTGAAAATATGGATATGAAATAAGCGGGCACGCTTTGAATTCCAATTATTCCTGTTAAAGGGTTCATATGAAGACATACATTTTATTTCTTTTTTTTTGTGTGTCTCATTTTGACTTGGAAGCACAAATAATCAAGAACAACGAAGAGTTTCTCAAGTGCTGCACACCCCGAATGAGCCGCACTTATCTCATATATTGCAGGTTTTCGACTACTACCTAGAGTAGCTGGTCTCCCAAGTAAAGATTAGTTTTCTCATTGTTCTACTACTACTATTACTAACAACTCACCGCAGTACCAAGCCGCCTGAGGCCAACACAGCTACGCACGCTCCTACTCCATCCCAATCTATTCAAAGCGTCCTTTTTTACACCCGCCCAAGAAGTTCCCATTTCCTTTAAATCTTTCTTTATGACGTCCTCCCACCCCAGACTGGGACGACCTGCTTTCCGTTTAGCCCTAGATGGTTGGCCGAAAAGAACAATCTTCGGCAATCTGTCATCCTTCATCCGCACAACGTGCCCTAACCACCTCAACCTTTCTTTCATTATAGCCCTAGAGAGCGGTATTGAACCACATTTTCCGTATAGCCTATTGTTTGAAATACGGTCAGTCAGCCGGGTACCCAGAACAATCCTTAAGCAATTTCTCTGGAAAATATCTAGCAAATCTTCATCCGCTTTTCGGAGCGTCCATGCTTCAGAGCCATATTTGACCACTATCATCCCTGTAGCTTCGAATATTCTAAACTTGGTTTGCAGACTTATCTTCCTATTCTTCCAGACTTTTTTTAACTGTGAAAAAACACCCTGAGCCTTGGCTATTCTATTTTTAACATCTTCACTGCTCCCACCATATTTACTAATAATACTACCAAGGTAAGTGAAGCTGCCCACCTGATCAATCTTTTCATTACCCAACGTCACCTTTTCATCTTCACTTATTCCTAGCCTTAGTGACTTAGTCCTCCTAACATTAATTTTCAAAGCAATTCTAGCGCCCTGAACTCGCAAAACCTCTAAAACTTCATTCATTTTGCACACACTTTCATCTAGGATGCTTAAATCATCAGCATAATCCAAGTCCAGGAGACTTTTTCCTCCCCATTTGATTCCCATCTGAGCACCAAAATTAGCAATCGGCAATCCCAATTTTAAATTACCATTTAATTTCTTGGTCACTGAAATTAGCAGACAGCAGCTCCCACTTTAGATCCAAAAATGTCCAACCTGGGTGCCGCAGAATCAACTTTGGTTGCCAGAAAAAAACCTGCTTCAATTTTCGTATCTAAATATATTTTTATAACCGCACCGCCCACCTTAATCGGAGCTACAAGAAATTTATTTAGCTTGTTCAAGGAATTCGTACATTTGATAGGCTACAGTTACTTGTAGAATTTTTATGTATACCAGCAGTAATACCAACAGAATGACAAGAGACTCATTGACTCACAGATAATACATTCACAACAATGGAGCTTACCTCCTAAAATTTGTTTTTGTGTGTTCATTCATGTGCCATTACAGAAGTAAATTTGCATTTTACAGTAACATAAACTCCTCGGAGAGGGAGTTAAATACTCTTATCCTTACCTTGATCATACGGTCCAACTTTCGACAGTCCTGATATTTGAATAAAGTAAAACATATGTGTAAGACTTACATTCAAAGAGCAGTTGTAATGTAAGACTTACATTAAAAAAAAAATGTAAGCCTTACATTTTGTAGAGCAGTTGGTTAAATTTTATTTTCTAGCAGGGTTTTAGATATCTAGAACAGTTTACCAGTACCAGTGCTAGTCGCCAAAGTGGACTCATTCTAGATCTCTTGTTCTTTAGGATTTCACTCGAGAACACCCACTATTGGATTTTAGTTTAGTGTGTATTGTTCATTTTGTTTTTAGTATTGTGAATTGTTGTCCATATTTACTTTTGGCTATCTTTTTTAGTTTCAGTTTTAATTACTTTTTACGCGATAACCCATTAAGCTTAACGCAATTGGCGTTGATAATGAAAGAAATAATATATTCTAAATGTTTTTTTCTAAACTAGATAGTAATCTTGATTGAATACTCTTTGCCTAGAAACATTGATTTTTTTTTGTATAGCTACTAAACCAGGTGTTTCCCTGATTTGTTCCATTCAAAATTACCTGATTTCTATAGAAATTAAGCGCAGGTACACACGGCCAAAATTCTTCGAAACTGTCGTACATTTGATCATTTGCTTCTCGGCTCTTTAGAATGAATAACACAACCGATATATTTGTTCTACTCTACCCAGTTGATTATTGGGAGGAATTTGGCCTTTTCTCAAAAAGCGACTTGGGAATAATAAACCAGCATTGGAAGACGTTTCCCCCGCAGAGCCCTGGGCGGCACTTGATATTGGCATTGTTATATATCTGTATCACCTCTGTAGGGGTTGGAAGTAATCTTACTGTAATATTACTTATGATCAGGTAAGATTTAAATGCTTTACTGCGTGTAAAAAACATAAGTAATAAAAAATTACTATAGGAGAATTTAATAACTGGCCAAAAAAGTTTTTTTTTTACGGACACCATAATGTTTTAAAGTGTTTAGTATAAAGTTGGAATTAATTCTATTTTGTTTTTAAGAATTTCATTTCAGCCATAAATGCTCTGACATAGGCTTTTATCTCTGTGCACAATGTTTTCTTGCGGGAAAATGATAAACAAGAAGCAAAAACATCACGATACTTTTGTTTTTTAAAACTTCTTGCAGTGAAGTCAATGAGGCGAAAAGGTATAAACGTGTTTAACCTCAAAGTTTTTTTAGATGGGGGGGGGGCTTATATGGCTTTTCAAAAGGCCTCCCAATAGCTGTATAAATATAGTGTCTGTTTCAAGAGATGTTGTTACATGTGATCTATCAAATTTCACCGGAAAATATCTGCACAAAGGGAGCCGTTGAGGGACCCTGGTTAAGATATTTAGAATTTAAGAAACTTTGCTGCCATAAAATGAAAATTATTAAAATATAATCGTTGATTTTCTTCCTTTAGTGTTTTTTCCCTTTTATCCCTTTTCACCCAACCTTTTTCCAATAAACGTGTCCAGTGCGAAATCTAAAATGGCAAGAAAATGGCACTTCTAGGGGTTTAAAAAGCTTCACTTTCCACGCCTGATCGAATTTTTCCTGTAAAATATTAAACCAATCGAATGTTCAAATATTTTAAACCACAGCTTTGTTTATTTTCCAATCATCCCTGTCTATCTGTGTAGCCACAGTAGCCACCAAGTTGCAAAAAAAAACATCAAATTTTTCAACTGAAAGTAAGGAGTAACATTAAAACTTAAAATGAACAGATAGTATTACGTATATGAGGGGGCTCGTCCCCTCGCCAATACCTCGCTCTGTACGCTAAAGTTCGAATTTTGTTCCAATTCTTTAATAATGACCCCTGAATCACAAAAAGCCGTTTAATTAGAATAAATAGCTCTTTTGAAAGTACTAAAAAATTTTAGTGTCAAGAGCGAGGTATGCGAACCCCCAAATATACGTAAGAAAACAAGTTATGAAAAAACTTATTTTTAATTTAATTTTTGATTTTTTTTTTAAATAATGCCGGGAAATCCGGCGCCCCTTCATGGAAAATTCCACTCCCCATGAAAAGTTTCTCTATGGAAAGATCCTCAAACGCAACCCCCTCCCCCAACCCGCCACCTTCCCAGCAGAAAAAATTCCCCTGAAAACGTCTGTTTAGCTCGCAGTCATATATATAAAAATTTCTGTTCATTTTAAGCTTTAACGCAACTCCTTATTTTCAGTTGAAAAGACATGTTTTTAAAAATTTAATTTCTGGTCGTTTTTTCAATAATGCTGGAAAACCCAGCTCCCCCTCCATGGAAAATCTCTTTCCCCCACAAAAATTGCTCCAGGGAAAGATCCTCCTACATATCCCCCCCCCCCACCATCCCCCAAAAAAGCCTCCCCTGAAAAACGTCTTAATACTTATTATATAACAATATGTAATCAATGGGCAAAGTTCATATCTTGCAGCCTTTTTCCCGGGGACTGTTGGGTTCAAGTCATCCTCAAAGACATAGTTATTAGATTTTTGACTAAGCTGAAACAATGGCTAACTCAAAATTTTGATCGGGTGACTTTTGGGAAAAATGAGCGTGGGAGGGGTGCTAACTGCCCTCCAATATTTTTGGTCACTTAAAACGGGCACTGGAACTTTTGATTTCCGATCAAATGAGCCTTCTCCCGATCTTCTACGATCGCTGGATCGATACGATCACTCCTGGGGAAAACAAACAAACAAACAAATAAACACGCATCTGTGATCTTTCTTGTGGTAAAAAATACAAAATACCACATTTTTGCACATAGGAGCTTAAAACCTCTACAGTAGGGTTTTCTAGTATGCTGAATCCGATAGTGTGATTTCATTCAGGTCACTAGATGTTTTGGGGGCGTTTCTCCCCTTTTTTGAAAATTGGGCAAATTTTCTCACGCTCGTAACTTTTGATGGCTAACATTAAATTTGATGAATTTTAAATATTTGGAATATTATTTAAATTTGATTCATTTTGGGGAAAAGCGGCGTGGGAGGGGGGTAAGTTGCCCTTCAATCTTCTTTGTCGCATAAAAAGGCCACTAGAAAATATAATATTCTTTTAAATGAGCCCTCTCCCGATGTTCTAGGAAATGAAAAAAAACATGCATCCGTGATCTTTCTTCTGGCAAAAATACAAAATTCCACGTTTTTACCAATAGGAGCTTGGAATCTCTACGTTAGGGTTCTCCAGTACGCTAAATCTAATAGTAATAATAATAATTTATTTTTGACCCACTAACATTACAAAAAAGTGGAGTCACAAAAGAAAATAAAAGCAAAAGACATACATAACAAAACACATGCAAAAAAATGTCAATATAAAGAACTAAAAATGCAAATCAGAACAATCGCAAAAAAGGATGAAAAGGACCTAACCGCTTGCAGGCCTCATCTTTTAACTTGAAGTCCAACTCATTATATGATGTCAATATATCAGTTGCATTAAACATTCGAATAATCTTACGGTTTCTATACCAACGAGGCAAATACAACTCTAATATCCTGAATATCACTAGCATTGAAAAATGGGCGCAAACCTGATTGAAAAAGAATGGAATGGTCGCAATATGTTGAATAGTTTAGCCAATGCCTTGCGAGAATGTCGGCCACGATTTGGGACAATTTTAGCATAACCTACTTTAAGCTTATTCTTAATATCTGCAAGTGCACTAGCACGGATAGCTGAAATAGAAGAGCAGATACTAATACCGAGCCAACGCAACGCAGGAACCAGCTTAACTGAAAAGAACTACAACTCAAATCACTTCTTGGGTTTTTAGCATTGAAAACTAAATACTTACATTTTTCAGCATTAAGTACGAGGCCAATTGTTTCAAAAAGCTTATGAACAAACTGTTTAGACTTAGCTAGGGTGAATTTTGAACGGCTAATAAGTAATAAATCATCTGCATAAGCAATATAAGATAAATTAGTTAGACCCGTAAAACACGACGGAAAAATACGAGAAAGCACAGGGTATAAACAAGCATTAAAAAGGCATGGTGACAGAACCCCTCTAAGTCCAGACCGAATAGGAATATTACCAAAAAAGACCTCTCCTGATCGAAGTTGATCATATGAAAATGCATACCAAAAACGAAGGACATATAACAGATGAATTCACTCCAAGGTGGGTAAGAGAATACCATAGTTGGCTTAGACAAACCGAGTCAAAAGCTTTTGAAATATCTAACGCACATAAATGAACTTCAGATACATCTTTTTATGCTTGAATTAAAAAAGAAGTAAGAATTCGATGCGCATGTTGGCATCCTATATTTGGTTTAAACCCAAATTGATTGGACACAATCAACTTTTGGAAGAATTTCAGGAAGCAGAATATATTCAAAAACTTTGCTCAGCGAACAGGCTACCGTAATAGATCTGTAAGATGCGCAATTAGTCGGATCTTTCCCACGTTTAAGAATCGAAGTGACACTCCCGCACAAAAAAAATCAGGCACCAAAGACGTACATAGACAAATTTGAAATAATAACTGCGAATGATAAATCAATTCTTTCGAATCAATATGCAGGTAAAAACACTAATACCATCAATATCACATGATATAGATTTTAAATTCTTAACACAACGAATCACACGGTCAGCAGAAATGGGAGGCACATGGCCTTGGTAAATTCTTGCAGATAATGCATAAGAATAGACGCTAGCAAACTGAGAGTGAACCGCATAATTCATAATATTAAAAATCTTATTATAATGATTAATCCAAGAGGCATTAGGGATCCGAGTGGCATTAGGAGGTGAATCAAATTTCGCAACATTGATCACTTGTTTCCACTGACTAGAGATGTTCGGAAATTCCACACCATTGTACCTTACTTTACGAAAATAACGTTTAAACTCCAACTTCGTTTTCTGTTTAATGTCAAAAAGGTGACCCCTTAAAGGGCGGCCACACGCTATCCAAATTCTAAGCCACAATTTTGCACGATTTTTCACGATTGTTAAATCTGGGTCAGATTTCCATATTGAACCTCTAGTCTTTAGCTTAAAACGAAAAAGCGGGACAGCCATTTCTTAAGCTTTTTTCAGTCAGGAAAAAATCTGGCTGTAATATATATTAAAGCTCAACTCGAGCTTGTGGGGATATAACACTGGTACAGAGTAAATTAAATGGAACTTTAATCGTAGACAAAAGAAGAGCAAGGGTTGATAGATATAGAGGCCAGTCTGCTTTATTCCAGTCTCTTTTGATTATCCACTTTTTGTAATTAGTACATAAGGCCTGTTCAGCCCGAGTCGTATTGATGGTGACAGTGGCTGAAAGGGGCAAATGGTCATAATCATGTTCATCCTGGTCAATGTTAATATCGCTAATAGAAACACCAGAAAAAACAACACAGTGATCAATATCAGACAATGAACCGCTATTATGTATGTATGAATGGGATGCATCTTTATCCAAAACCCGATAGCCATTAGGTAGCGAGTCCAAAAATAAATCAGTCCGTGCTGAGGTAGAGTTTATATCACAGTTCATATTGCCTAAGAGGATCCAATCCAATCCATTACTCTCAACACTAACAAGAAGGATCTTTAGCGATTCACATTCTTTAGTATACTTTGTTAGAGAGGAAAAGAATCTTTGGTCGCAAGAGAGGTATACATTAATAAGAACTAGGTTAGCAAAACGGATTGCAATGAAATAATCACATTCACAGTAACACACAGGTGATAGCGGGACTAGTTTATGTTTTAATAGGCAGGCCAGCCCGCAAAAAGGTCTCCCAGAAGTTCTTCGGGCACTTCTAGCGAAAGCCAAGTATTCTTTACTCCTGCGAAGGGAGTTCAAACTCACCAAGGGCAAGAGATGTTCTGTAGAAACAAAATGTCGAAATTAGATAGTTTCTGGTTCAAAGAATCATCCTTACCCTTCGTTCCGTTAATGTTGAATGAGCATATAGAAAAATTGAATTTAATAGTCATTTTCTTAGCTGACTAGAACGTTTAGCTACAGCATTACAAAGTATTCTGCATTTTAGAGAAATAAAACATGATTGCCATGACAATTAGCACATTTAGGGGTAGCCTGGAAAGGGGAATCGTGCGACGATTCATGCTCTTCTGCAAAGCAAGAGCAACGTTTAGGGTTATTACAAGAGACCTTCAGATGATTAAGCGATTGGCAATTATAACAGCACCGTGGTGGATGCTGGAACTCATGAACACGGAAAATTTCATAACCAAATTTCACACCAAGCTTCAGCGCATTGGCAAGAGCAATTGTATTTTCAAAAAACACTTTAACAGCAAAAGAATTGTCAATTCGTGTTGCATCCTTAATATTGCCACAACCAATTAGCATGCCCACGTCAAAGACATTTGATAAACCTTTCAAAATACCGATATATTTTGTTTCATTTACTTTGACGTCACAGTTGCTCATTACAGAGGGAACAGAGTCGCAAAAGTCTTTAGCAGCAGTCTGATCAATCCGCACCACCAATTTATCGCCGGAGGGCTTTATGCTATGAATAAATTCATGACCAGGTATAAGGTCAATCATTTCACGGCGTTTTGCAGGATTATTAAAGTGAGATATAACTTTTGAAATGACAATACTGGCATGCTTATCAGTGATTGGCTGGGGCCTGGGGTCACTAAGAGGAGCTCGGTAGGCAAAACAATCACGTAAGTAGGCAAAATAAAATCATCAGACTCGCATTTGTGAAAGGTTTCAATTAGGGAGACCGGCCATAACTGGGAAAGTGGTGTCTTCAATTTCTTCGAATCCCCTTTGGCTTTCTTAGTGTTTACTTTTCTCTTTTTTCTTCTCACTCCTTAGCTGCTTCTTCGATTGTCTCTTTCACCGGCGTGCTTGTGAGAACTGAGCTGCTGTCTCTTTTCCTTCCTTTGTTTGTTGTTTTTCTAGGGCCTGCCTTAGGAAGAGGCTCGACTGTCTCTGGAGAAAGAACTGCCACCTTTGAACAGCCAGAAACATCATCGGTTTTCTCGTTTTGTTGGGTATCGTCTGTGTTCTCTGCAGAATCTGTGATCTCTGGTGCTGGTCGGTCAGTTACATCCAAAGGAGTGAAGCGTTCTTTGTCGAAAACTGATCTATTTAAAGGAAGACACCTGGCTTGGAAAATCCACTGATAATGTTCTTTGGAGTGAAAGCGAGTGGGAAAGCAGTTCCAACAAGCTCTCCTATGTCGTTAATTCTGATTAGAGTGCCAGGGTGGTTAACTAATCAGTCGTGGCAAGCCTTGTTGTAGTAACTCCTCAAAGGGCCGAACACTGACAGGTCAAGCGGTTGCAGCTTATTGGAGCAGTGCGGGGGGAAGGTTAGAATCGTCACAAAATTCTCCTCGGCCTTTCTTATAACGTGAAAACTAAAGTGAGACTCGTGGTTGTCCAGCAAAAGTAGCACGGGTCTCTCTGAGAAAGGTCGAGCATGAAGTAGGAAATGATCAAACCATTGATCAAAACCATTGCTGGGTTAGCGGCAACGCTAACCCAGCCACTTAGCGTTGCCGCTCCAATGGATCCCGATGGATCACCCCTTAAAAAACTGTCCTTGAAATTTACTCTCGGGAAGATCAGGAGTGGCGGAACGTGATTTTTTATGGCACTTATGCAGCCAATAAAGTTACTAAGGTTCCACGCTCCCCAGAAGTACACTGGCCAACTTGCTTTATCCCTTTCTGAGAAAACACCTTCAAAGGTCGATGCACAGTTGTCAATCCTGTTTCGTCAACATTGTTGATCTTAGAAGGAGAAACCCTTTGCTCTACAATAACTTTTTCTAAGTTGTCCATGAAAAGTTTCAGGTTATGCTTGTTGAACCTTACTCCTCTTGCTTTGCTTGTTGCTTCAGGAGCACGCAAGCTCAAAGAAGGATTTGGAGCTTTAAATCCATCTAGCCAGGTGTCACCTGCCATTTTTTTGTCATCCCATGTGGAGGTATATTCAAGACTATTCGCCCGTGCATACTTCCAAGCAAACTGGCGGAACTGAGTACTGTGGAAGCCGTAATGGAGCTTGGAAGCTCGTTTGAGAAAATCTTCAAGCTTTGCCTCATGTTCACCAGTGAAGACCTGTCTGTGACGATAATTTGGGACAACTAACATAGCTTCCTTTTCTTCAGCTAGCAGGGCGGCAAACTTCATTTGATCATCGTTCCGCGAAAATTTGCCTGTCTTTTTCTCATAAATTCATGGCATTGTCAGTGAGTTCCTGAAAAAAAAGTGCTTGTTATGAAGTGAGGGTGCGGCTAATGTTTGGATAGTTAATTGAACAGAAGAACGTACTCTCTTCATATCAAATAGGTGTGAGGAGCTTCAGCCATATTGAAGCAGTAGTCTAATATATGGGATTTAAAAACTAACAGAGCATAGAAGGCATGAATAACTTGGCTTAATAAGTTAGAGGAACAAAAGATATATTTTTTTTTATGGAAAAGCAAACAATATTGCTTACAATCAACTGGCTTTGAAATTGCGATTCTTAGTGGTTTTTTTTTACCGTGATGAGAAAACTACGAAAGTTTTTTTTAAGGAGAAAAACCTTAGAAATAAGAAAAAAGCGGAGTACCAAATAAAAAAAAGAAGAATAAAAGCTGACGCTAAAACTAATTCACATAATCAAATAAATACAACCACATAAATAGTTGAGTCAGCGGGGAGTCGTATAGCTTGCTTAGAGATCACACGAAGGCTATTTCGATCACTTTAAATGATGGATTGAATATTCCGTTTATATATAAATATGAATTATATATGAATTATGAGCTATATATATATATATATATATATATATATATATATATATATATATATATATATATATATATATATATATATATATATATATATATATATATATATATATATATATATATATATATCGGCGTATCTATGCACCCTGTCATAACTGGGACACAATAAGACTGTGCCAGACATGGTGTCCCAGTTATCACTGACAAATTTGTCCCAGGGCTCCCTGGCGGCAATGTTTTCGTTTTTTGTTGTTTTTCTCGAAGATGGCGTTAGTAAACTTACAAACTTTTAGCACCTTCTAAACCTTGATGAATACGCTATCCCCTGAAACCAGTATGGATTTACTAGTTTAAAGCGTCCTGGAGTGGCCAAGCATTGAAAATTCTGAAAAAAAAAAAAAATACAAAACAACCGTAAAAACTTACTTTTTCAAACTCGCTGAAGAAAACTTTCAGATATATTGACCAAACTCCAGTCACATGTGGAGTACTAGATGGCAGTTCTTAAGTTGCGTTTTCAGATTTTTCACGGAACATTAAGACACTAAAAAATTGAATGTCCCAGTTATAGAGGTGTCCCAGTTATAGCCGGTCTATATTCTTTATGTGATGGTAATTAGCTAGATCACCTTGCCTTCGAGGCACACGTTCGCCCACGAACACTCGAGACCATAGGTCAGTTTTAGCTATCATAATAGACTTTTCATCAAAAAAGTCAGCTGCATGTTTGGCAATAATTTCATGATCCACTCCTTCATGAAAATTTGACTGCAAAAAGTTTAGCAGCGCAGAATGCACAAGCCCCATCATAATCATGAATATATTCAATATATACCACATTCATCCGTTCAAGTAATAAATAAGTTCAAGTGTAAACTAGTTAGGTTTGATTAGCACCCATCTCTATTCAATTATTGCATAAATATTCCCCTACAATTTACTGTCCCAAGGGACTTTGAAATAGCCTGCAAAACGGTAATCCGCTTATAAAAATAAATCCAAAATGAAAGTCCACAGGGAAATTTCTCAGCTTGAGCAAGGTTATATCCGAAAAAACTATGGTGTTAACGCAACGAAGTCTGAATACCAACTGAATACCAAATCCAATAGTGTGATTTTTATGAACCTTTCGAGGAGTTTAGGGTATGTTTCCTCCCTTTTTCAAAAATCAGGCAAATTTTCTCAGGCTCGTACCCTTATATAAGTAACCCTAAGCTAAATGAATATTATATATTTGGAATCAGCATAATAAGCCAAATTCTTGTGATATATTTATTGACATCATCCGTTTTATAGAGTTTCAGTCACTATTGAGCCACATCACCCCTTTTATTACAGTTCGTTGCCACGAAGTGTTTGAAAAAAAATGCTTTATGCGTAAAGATATATATTTTATGCTTTTTCTCCTTAATAACATTATTAAATCACAGTTGGTGCGACAACAAGGAAAAGGATATTAAAGAATCAGTGTACCTTAATTAGTTCATTTTTATTTATTATTTTCAAAGGGTATCACGACTAGAAAGCTGATATACCAACTTCAGATGCTTTTTTTTATTTTATTTTTTATTAATTATTCCTCTCCCACCTAAAAAATCATAGAAAACACAAAAAAATTACAGTATCATTTCAGCTTACTTTTACATTATATAAAATAAACACACTATTTTATAAGAATCAAAAAAGCTGAAATGACGACACTGCCCCAATTTTAATTTTCATTCTTTTATAGCGCTGTTCTCACTCATACACGCACTTCCCCCACTCAGAAACTCAAACTCTCTTTCTCACTCCTTTTTTTTACCACACACATTTACGTTTACAATTCAAAATCACAAAAATATTTTCTCCACTCTTCACTTTTTTACAATTTTCCTTTCAATTTGACTCTTAAAATATTCCAAACTCGCTACTTTCTTTCTTTTTCTTCTGCACCCCACATAATGGCACATGTTTCCAATAGCATAACATAGAGTATTCTTCTTTTTTACCTTTAACTCCAAATTTATATCAGATTTAACCAGCTTCGTCTTTTCTTCCTGACTTTGAACCTTAATTCCATACCTTTCACTCAAATTAGAAACAAACTGAAAAATTCTTTTATTCTCTTTACACTTGACCAACTCGTGGTCTGAAACATCATCCACTAGTTCCAAACAAAAGAAGCACTTTCATCTTCCTTTATTAAGAAACGCGTAATTCTATTTCGGTATGGTAAATTCATATATATCCCTTGAAACATAAGCACCCTTCCTTTTGGCTCCATAGGGAATAAATACAGATTCCTAAATCCATTTTCAAAATTTAAAAATGGTTCTTTTTCTTTTACGTGGTACCTACCATATTCCTCTTCGTGAGTTAAAATTCTGGTAATCTCCATTTTTATTTCTTTGCTATCTGCCATGTGAAGCCCTTTCTGTTGCAGTACCTTCAATATCTGGACTGAAACTTTTATGCAAGTCGGTCTCCGAGTTTTATTTGTCTCCAAGTTATCTGGAGTAGGTTCATTTAGTATGGAAAGCAACCAATTCCTGACATTTCAAAGTGAACTTGGGATCCATTTAAAAATTCGAGTGTCATCCGGGCAAGCATATTTTGGCATTTCTTTTCAAAAATCCAGAACACCAAGACCTCCCGATTTCTTTGGAAAAAAGAGCATCTCCTTACTCAGTTTTTCTAGCTTACCGCCCCATTTGGAACGCCACATATAAGTTTCGGTTTTGATTACTATAGGTTCCAGGAGGGGCATTGCTGGGGCTAGATAGAGTATTCGTGATACGCAATACATGTTGACAAAAGTTGATCTCTGAAACAAAGTAAGATTTCTGCCTCTATCGTCGCCATACAGAAGATGCTGATGCAGTTTCTTGCCCCATGCATTTTGCCAGCAATTCCCTCTGACTGATAATTCAATTCCAAGTATCTTCACTGATGGACTGACTTCTAACCAAGTCTCTTTTTCAAGTCCATGGTCCAGCTCGCCTTTGGGTTTTCAAGTAAAGGGAGGATCTTGCTTTTTTTTATGAATCCTTACAGCAAAGTGTTTCTCATACCATTCTAGGCCTAGCATTACTTTTTTTATTGTAATATACTCCATCAGCGAAGATATTGCCATCATCCATAAAGGCTTCTGACTTGAGAACTACAATTGGCAGTACCCTGAATCCGGTATTCTAGCGTCTATGTATTTTATTAGTGGGACTAGATATATCTTGAATATAAACGACGAGCTTGGGTCTTCTTGTCAAAGAGATATTTCGAGGGGAAATTGTTCAGTGAGGCTGCTGTTAACTATCACTTTTGCTGCTGCACGACAGTATAGATTCTTGTAAAATTCCACAAATTCACTAGAAAAAGAGTACTTATCCGTCATCGATTTCCACAGCAAATCACGGACCACTGAATCGAAAGCTTTGATAAAATCAACACATACTAACACAAATTTGAGATAATTTTCTGATAGTTTTTCTCTTCTAAGGAGCAACTCCCTTTAAATAGCAAGAATATGCTGGACTTTCCGATCTTTTATGCCCCCTTGTTGGGTCTCACCCAGGATCTCTCCTATCAGTTTTTTGAGCCTATTCATTAGGACTTTTGAACATAATCGGGTATCACAGGGGATTAGAGAGATGGGTCTCCAGTTCTCAATACTTTGTTTATCTCCTTTTTTTGTCACTAATGTGATACTCACCAGAGTCGGTTCTGGTGTCGCTCCTTCATGAATCGTTTTGTTCATTGCTGGTAATAGAATATCCGAATTTTGACTAAAGAAAACTTTGTAAAAATCATAACTTAAGCCGTATCCTCCCGGGGCCTTTCCTGTTTTAGCAGAACTCAACGCTTTCTTAAGATCTTGTTAAGTTATGGGCTGAATCGATATTTCGTTTTCGTCGCTAGAAGCTTTTTTTTACTTCGAAATCATCAAAAGCATTTGCCTCTCCCCCTTCTTTCCTTTTATACATCTCAAAGAAAAAGTCACATACTGTCTTTTTTATTTCTTAATGATTTTTTATTATCCTTCCGTCGGGGGTTTTGATATTTTCGATTCTGCTTTCCTCTTGATTCCTTTCGGCTTTCAAAATGATTTCCAGGCTTATTTGCTCGCCTTCATACAGATCGTTTCCACGATTTTTATTGTCCAGTTTTTAAACTTTTTTGTTCAATATCTGTCAACTGTCGTCTTATTTCATGGTATTCGAAAAACGGATCTCCCGTCTTCTGGTCTATTTCATCTTTCAGCTGGCTTATGATTTTTCCTAAAAAACGTTCGTGGGCTAACTGCTCTCTTTCACTTCCCTTTTAACCTGTGGGTCTTTTTGAAAATTTGTGATTTCCTGCTTAAATTTGATCCAAGTTCTGAAGTGGTTTTCTTTCTGTTTTCTTCCACTAAATATTTGTATTGTTTCTTCGTTTTCTTTGTCCTTGATAGTATCTAGATGTAGTTTTCAGTACGGATCCCTAATAGAGCTTAATTTCATATTTACACCAGCTGCCTTTAGATCCTGAAATGAACAGTCTATTATACCAAATTTTAGATTGAAAGAGCACTGAACTAGTTACGGAAGGCCCCATTTTAGTTGGAATAGCCTTTATGAACCCATATACCTTGCTGGCGAGGAGCCTCCAATTGAACAAAATTTTTGTCGGTAATCTGTCGACTTCCTCTTCAAAAAAAGACATAATTAAATAAAACAGCGAAAAACCACTCTCTTATCAAAAATATGAACTAAATTACTAAGGGGATTGAAATGCCATAAAAAACTAAATATATTTGATGGTAAAATTCACACCAACCAAATCACAAAGCATAGGTCAATAATTGGAGCAAGAATTCTAAATCAAACGTAAACTACTAACATAAACAGTGGAAATACTTTCGTTTTAAGATTCAAAAAATATTTCTGAGATGCTCGATAACAATAAGGAAAATTTTGCATCAAGCAAAATCAGAAGTTCCCTTTAATGTTACTTGAATCGTTTAAAATTGGTAGTTTAATAATAAAGATATATTATTTTAATTAAAGTTATGTTAATTTGTTTTCTCGACCGAATTAACTCCATATTTATTCTCTTGTCTCCAGTGAAGCGAGTGGTTATGATTAACTATGATGACAAGCCTTTTGATATCAACGTATAGAAATGTTTTATACAGATTTGTGGAATGATATTTTAAAGAGCTTTTTTGTTTTGAAAGACTGTTGACACGTGTCGAGGTGACTAGTTTAGATTCGCCACCACAGGGTCTCAGCGTACACGAGGAAAAAACAATTAAAAGTCAAACAAATAAATGATCAAATGTGGATAAGTCCAAGTATTAGATAGTGAAGCCCAAATACAAGTTGAATTTCTAATGAAGGTGGCAAAATCTTCTTTGTCTTCTAATTGCAAAATGTGCTAAGGTATTAGGTCGAAAATACGTCGTATACACGGGGAGATCTAACCAACCTGTATATAACTATAAATTCAACAACATTTCTTTGCAATTACAAGACCTGGTGGATTTTGCCACTTTCATTAGAAATTCAACTTACATTTAGGCAATATTAAAGAAGAAAATTTACAACTCAAGACTTTGGATGAAACCAGTTATTGAACTCTCTCGGATAAATCTAGTGGATGAACTGGAAATAATTATTTATTCTGTATAAATATGTTAGTTTTAATTTTAATGACTTAGTATATCTGCTGATGACGATCACTGTATGTGTGGTCTTAATATCCAAACCTTTGTATCTGTTTTCACTATCTAATAAATATCTTATTCCCATTCAGTCGTTCAGATGTTCATCATAGAAAGACAGTGTGGTCTTGCAAAAAAAAATATTGCTAAGGATTTTGCTTGTATACTTATACGGCCCTTGAATATGGTTTGAGCTAAATATGTATTATTGGCCCTAGATTTATAGTGCCATATAAATGTTCTCTTTTATAGAACGAAACATCTACTAACATCTTCTAACGTTCTTGTCTTGAACCTTGCAATAAGCGATATGGTCATAACCATGCAATCCCCAATAGTTGTTGTTAACAGTTTCTGGAATGGACCAGTGCTTGGAGACATTGGTAGGTACAGCAAAACAAAAAATACACTTTAAAAATTATCCGAGCTCCTAATATAGACATTGAGTATCGCATTGGAAGTTTTTGGGTGTAAAAAATATAAAAATATTACAGAAGTTTTTTAAAACTTAGTAGCTTAATTAGTAACTACAAGTCGAGGTTACATTTTAAAGTACCAACAACACTAAAGATGAAATCTAATTCTTTGCATTGGTTCAGTGGAAACTCACACAACCATATACATCATTAGGGGATGGCATAATAATTTTAACGACTCCCATAGCCAGGATTCCTATGACGCCCTGGAAGAAACGCCCCTGGATTCCTACACCGCCCGGAAGACACACCCTCGCAATACAAGTGGTCCCTGTTTCAAGTGATCAACAGGTGTTCGGGAATGTTTACTTTGGGAGGACATACCCCCGTCATTCCATGAGAGGGCTGTTTCCACGGGAGCCTGCATTTTTTACGTCACAGAAGTGTTTCTTTCAGTTGTTATTCTTAAAGAACCCAATGATGTTCCTTTAAAAACCTATGAAGCCTCCTTAACCCTAAGATTATCCTGTAAAAAAGGGATAGGGGAAAACCTTTAAAAAACCTAAGGGTATAAGGGGGGAACCTTCAGGTGATCCTTTTGTGGTATAGTGTTTTTTTTTTGGTATTAGGGTGAAGTTGTTGTAGATACCTTTATTTCTCCCATTAGAGGGGAGATAAACTATGGCCCTAAGGTAATTAAACTTTGGTAGCGCGCCTTAGGCTATGACCGGACTAATGAGGTGTACCAGCTGGGTATATTCGAGGGACTAAATGTAGATTGTGGAGAGGTTGGCTATAATACAATACTTTTATTCAGATAACATACACTAGTACAAGGATTGATAATAGATATGTATTATGCTTGTACTGGTTGTCCCAGGGAGACCACAATTATCATAAATCTACAATAATATATAATACAATAGGATACTTAGACACTTACAATAATCCGAAAATATTCCAAGGTATTTCTAAATCAACGGACCAGAGGTCAGTCCGGCATAAAGTTAGTATCAGGCAGTCCCTTCGCCTAAAATGTATCTTTTATACATTTCCTCAACCACACCATATCGGGACCCACTGATGCACATAGCTAGGAAGTGGTAATTTCTCAATTTCCTGTTAAGCATACACCTGCCAGGATATATTCCTTATCTTAATAAAAAGTGGTATTTCTAAGCTTTTGCATTTGCGTCTTAATCTTTTACTTAATTCCAAATTGACTTAATTAGAAAGCGTCACCACACTTTACCCCATTATTCTCCTTAAAAACAAACTTTTTTTCTCTTTAAAAACCTAAATTACCTAAGATTTTCCATTTAAAAACCTGTGAAGGTTCTGCACTATCTTTGAATTTTAAAGGGCAATTAGCGTTATTGAATCTGTCTAATTAGTTTTCCTATATTGTTTTTCAAGGTTCGGTTTGGAAGCACTGGTGAAACTTTGCTCATAAATTCTAACCTTTAATATTTTGTAACAACCAAAACAAAAATCATTGAAAAGCCTGGTTTCGAGGTATAAATAGATCTAAGATGGATCCAGGTGACAAAACGTTTTCATATTGGTATCCTTGGTGCTTTAAGCATATGTTTTAGGGATCAGAAAAATATGTTGTAACGACTGACTTTCAATTTAATTAACCTTACTATAGTGATTTTACCCTTCGCCATAGCTCCTCGCTTACACAGTTACTTTCTAATTACTGTCCTTTCAAATGTTTGGACAAATAAGCCATTGGAAGTGCATACGAAATAACTCTTTTTCTTCTTTTTTTGCGGAATTTTAATTTAAAAAAAAACTACTTTTCTCTTCATACAACTCTTTTCTAGCTCTCATAAAAAGAAACCAATTTATCAGAGTGGTCAATGATTTAACTTTTTATGACTTTTTTTCAATTACTTTTCTGTTCTTAATGTTTTTTGTAAGAGTTGCTCTGACTGCGGGCAGGTACAAAGAAATTTTTTTATGAGGGGTAATGCTACATTTTTCTGATAATTTGGGTAAAGAATACCCCCAAAGTTTTTTTTTTATATGTGTAGTTGATTAGAAAGCATCAAAAGTCTTGGAAATTCTTAGAAAAAAGCAGCTACAACCTTTAGTTCTGGCCACTTTATTGCACTAACAGTATTTAGTCCTTTTGCATGACAGAAAAGATTCGGAATTGCTGGCTTTATTAACAAATAGGAATAAAATAAAAGTATATAAAGTAGAAAACCACAAAAATGTGGACGTTTTTACAAGAAAATCCATGTAAAAAAAAATTATTACTCTTCCTCTCCCTAAGTACTTCCTCCTTTCTCCAAGCGCAAGACAATTACTCCTTTCCGACAAATACAACTTAATTTAATCACCATTTTAAATAAATATCTTGTCCCCCGACCACCTTGCAATGCCGGTATTCAAATTTTTTTAATTAAAGGAACATCTTTGGAAGTAAATTCACTTTGATCAAAATTCATCCTGGGGGAATGTATTTTACGACAAATTATGTCTGTGGAAAGGCTTTTTACAAATTTTGATACTTACACTTTTTTTTATACTTACACCAAATTTCGATTCTTACACTTTTTCCAGGATGCCAAATTTATGGTTTCGTTGGTGGACTGGCAGGAACAACATCCATTGTCAGCCTGGCTATTCTTGCTTACAACAGATACCGGGTCATATCAAAACCCTTTGACCTGGAAAGAAAGTCAACACAAATAAAGTCTATGCTTCAAATAGTTTTTACATGGTTTTATTCTCTCTGTTTTGCTTCATTACCTTTGTTTGGAATAAGCCGATATGTTCCAGAGGGCTATTTAACGAGTTGCAGCTTTGAATACCTTACTGATAATCTCAAGAACAGAATTTTTATTCTTGCTTTCTTTTTCGGGGCATGGTGTGTGCCATGTTTTCTTATTTTGTACTCGTATATTAATATTGTTTTTGTAGTTCACAGGAGCAAATTCAAAATCTCTGAAAATATGGCTGATAATTTGTATCGTCAAAAACTTGAAATTCAAATTACTAAAACAGTTTTTGGCCTAATCACATTATGGATGATTGCCTGGACACCTTATGCTACTGTAGCTTTGCTGGGAATTTCTAATAATAAGGAATATATAACGCCTTTTTCATCCATGCTATGTGGCACATTTTGCAAAATTTCAGCTTGCAGCAATCCCTTTTTATATGCCATAACCTATCCACCAATGAAAAAAGAAATTACTAAAATATTTAATAGTCTCTGTTTAAGCAGTAAAAGTGAAATTGAACATTTGGGATTCACTAGACGAAAAACTTCTGATACGGATTCTGAAATTAATGACTCATTTCTACGGGGTTATAAAACTGGTTTTTCACAATATATTACAAATAAGGTCACATATGAAACAAATCTTGTAGATGACACTCAAATCTGCTAAAATAACACATTCCATTATAAAACAGCTTACGAATGATAGAGAAAAGGCATCTTAACGTGCAAAGCATAACACGTCAGCAGTTATCACAGAGACACAATAACCCAAGCCAAGTAATACTTACAACTTCTTGCCAACTTCCTACCATCCAATTGATTAGAAAATGGAAAAAACTCAGGCCATATAGTATAACATGGGCAGAACAACATATAATTAAACAAATAGAATCCAAAGCGAAACAATTTTGCCGAGGCAACCCTTCAGAGAGTAATTACTTGGAAAAAACATTGAAATAAATATGTATTTCGGTTGGCAGATTAAATCTGCAAAACTATTTTATAAACTAGCAGACGTATTCTGCTATCTATTTTCCCGTTTTAGTGGTCATTTACTACAGATGGACATTTTTAATTACAGAGGGTACCACGGAGTGTTTTAAACCCTTAATATGGAATTTAACTTGGCTTCAGTATAGTCAACACTGTTTCTGACATTAGCTCAGCAAAAGAACCGAGTAGTAAAAGTTAACACAAACAAATATCTAGTAGAGCATTCTTTTTAACTCTTAAAATGGAAAATTACTATTCATTTCATCAGTTACTGGTTCAGTTAAGTGGGAAGCTTTCCTACTTTTTTATTTCATTTAGACTTAAAAAATTTAATGCAAAATAAGTTATAATCATTACTAAATGAAGTAAGATTGATCAGGAGGATAATTGATCAATATAGCAAGAAGGGGCACACAAATACAAATTTTTGAACTTCACTCTTTTCGAGCGAAATTCAATCTGCCGTCAATTTTTACTCACTGGAAAGATTTTAAAATGACATTTAAAATGACTACAGTGGACATTTGTGATTTTAATAAAATTTTCAATATTTTTGTTCAAAATCTGAACATTTCGCATGGTTTTAGCAAGACATTTAACAGTACACAGTTAGAATACAGAGACCCTTGGATTGACTGCACTTGAATTTTGGGTCCAGCTTATGTGTATGTTGAGTTTTGTATTGGTGTACATTTTTTTTTATATCGAATATACGTTTTCTGTATATCCCGTCAAGAGCTAAAGATGAATAGTTTTTTTTTTATAATCAGGTCATTTTACAATGATCAGAAGACAAATTAAGTTGTCTTATACGAGGAGAATTTTTTTTTTTTTGTAAAGAAATTTAACATTGGCTTTCATCCTTACTAGCCGGGTGAGTTTGTAGGGTTACAACCTTGACTCCCACTCCAAGCTAAAGGAATCGCTAAACCATGACTTGAACCCTCGTCCCAAAGGACATAGGGCTACAACTCAAGATTACCATCAACTCGACTTTTGAGGCCCAATAAGTTGATGTAGACGTTGGCTTAGAATGCCGTTTTTGTCGCTCCACATCGTTTGTAAAGCTGGGGGGCTAGGAATTTTTACTTTCCGCATAAACGACCAAAGATGTTCAAAAACCCACAACTCATGGAATTCAGCATGATGATTATTTCACAGCAGCCCCTTTCCCCAGAGAGCAAGAATCACTTCAATGTATTTTAGTCACGGTTTTTCTATCTAATTGTTATTACAGTTATCATTTAGCATTTGACCTGTGAACATCTACTGATATTTAAGCCGGATTAAATTTGGAATAAATTACAGTGGATTGCAGTGACCGTCAGTTTCGCAATAAGTGAAATAATAAATTGATATTTACGGACTATTTTACCATTGGATATATTTACTCACTCATGTAAGGTCCTCTACTATTTTACTATCTTTTTAATTTGATTTGATAATCTGATTATATTTCAATTTTGCTAATAAGCGAACAGAAGAGGGGAGTTTCTTGTCGCAAGGGCCGTTGTATCTGCCGGGAGTGTTATTCCCTTAAACTGCGGGGATCTGGTAGCAAGAAACTACGCTTCCTTCGCTTATTGGTTTCTGGCTCTTATTGGTATCTGGTTCTTATGATATGCACATTGAATAATGAATAAGAGACTTGTTTTTTCGCCGGTTTTAATTTTTTTGTAATTTAACCGTGATAATGGAGTGAATGAAAACGAAATACTGAAGTTTGGAAAGGATTTTTTTCTGGACTTGCCGAGTGTAATCGAAGCTAAGAATTTCCTCTACGATGCGGATGTACCTTGGACTGAGCTTCCGAGAAGACAGGGGCCGAATGCTTATGAAAGCCATCTGAAGGATATGTGAAGCATATTAGTGAAATTTGACGATGAAGACATGGACCTACCGATGTTTGTAATTCGTTCTCCAAATGATGTACCTGTTATCCCTGCTTTGGTTTATTCGAGTGTGAACGCAAAATTGAATAAAATGGAACACTTCCTAAAGACTGTTTCAAGTAAGTTCGATTCGTATGATAATCACTTTTCACCACTGCCTGCCCGTGCGACGCCGTCAACTGACTCTCACACCACTGTTGCTGTCTCTAAAGTGCCGCAAACACTAAATGATCCAATAAAACGCAAAGAAGTGCTCGATAAAGTAATCTGTCATGATGCAGTTACCAAGCTGAGTTTGCGATGTGACAAATGGGTAATTAATGTTGAAAAATCTGCTGCTGAAGAATTCAAAGACTCAATTTCTGAGATTTTAGCGGAATCTCCATCCAAGGTGATCACTAAGTGGTTTTTCGGGATAGTCAGAGGAATATTGAAGGACTTAGACCTCTCATTCTTTCAAGGATATTCAGGTGTGGTGGAAGCTATGCGGCTCGGTGACAAAGGCATGGTTAAGCTTGACTTTTGTGACTCCATGTCAGAAGCCAAGGCTATGAAAAATGGTGTTAAACTTGGATATGAATACTTATCTGTGAAATAACATCTGTCGGCACCTCGGTGCTGTTTCAAATGCCGTTCACCAGACCATAGAGTAGCTGATTGCACAAGTTTGGTTGCGAAGTGCGCACACTGTGCGGGCCCTCATATTTCCCCCAAGGATTCTCTCTGCCAGCTTGATACAAGCTGTGCCAATAATAATTTGCCTCCTTTAGTCTTAGATGCAAAGTGCTGAGAGATATCATTGCCAGGAAGACATGATTGTGCGTGTTTCGATTGTTTCGCTTAATATAAATGGTACTCGTTTAAAGGAGCATAAGATTGATGAAATGTGTGACCGCTTTGACATAATATGCCTTCAAGAACACCTCCTGACTTCTACTAATACTAACGTGCTAAAAAGAAGTCGTAATCATTCCGATTTTACAACTAATGCTGAGGTCACTTTTGGTAGACCATCTGGAGGCCTCGCGGGCATTGTTAAGAATAACCTGAGTTTGTTCTCTCCAGTGTGTTTTCACAGTGATAAATTCATCCTTGCGGTTCGGTTTGGTAATACTGTGCTTATAAATGTGTATCTCCTGTGTAACAAAAACACTATTTCCGCTTTAAACATGTATATGAAAGCCTCGGCAAGTCTTAAGGATATTCTTGCGTCTGTTGTATTGACTGGTTATGATTTCATAGAGGTTGGTGACTTCAACACAAATATTACAAGTCAGTCAGTTCGATCTGATATAGCCCTTGATGCTTTTTCTGCTTATTAAATAGTCGAGAAAAGTGTTGATATTCATATATTCACCAATCTGGAAGTTCGTCTAATACTGACCATGTAGTTTCCTCACCAAATATTAATGTATCGACTGCTCTTGTTCATGACGACGATCGAGTCATTGACCACCTCCTGATTTCGTTCTCTGCTTCACTAGTCGCTTTCCGTTCTACTAGACCTTTTACACAAAGTTCTAAGTGGTTTTACAGGAATAACTGGAGCAGAGCTAATTTTACACTTTATATTACTACGTTGTCCGCGTTATTGGGTTCTATAAAAGTTCCCTACCATTCGCTTCAAGTTACTGACCGTTTCTCAAATGATAAGCAGTCTCTAAATGAATATTATGATAAAATAATTTGGTGCTTAAAACAAGCAGAGGTGACTGCTGTTCCTCTAGAAAAGATTAAAGTTAAAACTAGAAAACCAGAATGGGTTTTGGACCCAGAATTAAAAGTTGTAAAGAATAAAGCTAAGTTTTGGCTACGAATATGGGTGTCTTGTGGTTTGCCAAATCGAGGAGTTGTCTTCGATCTGAAGCAAAGTACCAAGCGGGCTTATGAAAAACGTTTACGGCAGTTTAGGGTATCTGGTTTTGATTTTCCTGCGTCGAGAAAGGAGTGGTCTCATGTACTGAATTCGGATAAACTTAGTATTGAGTTTTCTGAAAGTCCTATAGCAGTTCATACTTGGGTGTCGTATTATAATAATATTTTCGGCAAGGTGAACCGGGAAGTTGAAAAGCTTTTTAGTAATCGTCTTGAGTCGTGTTTGCCTAATCGTATTTCTCAGAGTAATGCATTACCAGTTTCTACTGTTGATATTGGTCAAGCTATTAAGAACATGCAATCTAGCTCTGTTGATCAAGCGGAATTTCTTCTTACCATCTAAAAGTAATTTACCCAACTTTGATAGATCACCTTCAGCTACTTTTTCAGATGTGTTTATCTACTTTTATGGTTCCTGACAGTTTTCTCTGTGGCACAGTCACCTCGGTTTTGAAGCGTGGAAAAACTTCTTCAGAGTTTAGTTCTTATCGACTAATTGCTGTTTCGTGCAATCTTGGCAAAATTTTGAATATATTCTTCTCCCTTTCATTTCAGAAAGTGTTAATTTTGGTGAAAACCAATTTGGCTTTCAAAAAAGGCTGGGATGTCAGCACGCCCATCGTGTTCTAGCTTCCCTCCTGTTGCAATCTGTTAATAATAAATCTCTTCTTCATTTCTGTGCTCTTGATTTTTCGAAAGATTTCGATAGTATAGTATTCTATTCACTCACATGCACTCTATTCACTTTTTTTCCAACAATATTAACCTTTCTATTGTTGTTTTTCTTATGGCACTGGTATTCTAACTCTTTTATTCAGGTAAAACGTAATGGAGCAGTTTCTGATTCAAAGGTGCTTCTTCGGCGTGGGATCAGTCAAGGTGGTGTGCTTTCTCCAACTATTTTTAAGTTATATATTGCTCCTATCCTTTCATCTTTGCCTTCGACTTTCATTTCCGATGGAATTGATGTCTCGTATCTTGCTTATGTGGACGATGTTCTCATTGTCAGTCGTTCTAGGGCTGGGCTCTCACATTCAGTCAGCTGGATCTCAGACCAGTTCAGACGGATTGGGCTTATGTTGAACGTTGATAAGTGCGAATATTCTTCATTTAATTCGAGTGAGAGTCTCCCTCTTAACTGTCATTTTTCCTCTATTCCCTGTGTCTCTTCTTTTCGGTGGATTCGTCTTCGCATTACTAATAATCTCAAAACACTTCGGGATCTGACAGTTTCTACTGAAAAAAAATCAGATAGGATATCCAAAAATTGTTGCAAATAGAGGGAGGTACAATAGAAAATCACTGAGGAAATTATATTCTTCATTTTGCAATCATTTTATCCTTTTTTTATCTGGTTTTCTTCCAGATCTGAAGTCTAAAGATCTGAAATCTATCCGGACTTATTATTTTAAATTTTCTCGGTACCTTTTGTGCCTCTCTCCGTGGTTCCGGAGCCGGCATCTAATATCGCGATTCGGCCTCCCTGATTTACGGGAAAAAGTGACTGTGCTTGCGGGAAAGCTGTCGTTATCTGCAGGTCTTACTGCGCACTATAATTTACGTCGTTTTATGTAAATAATTTTGAAGTGTGCGAGTTTGCTTTTTTTTTGTTCTTGATGTACTCCGCTTCTTTTTTATTGTGGGTAATAAATAAATTATTATTATTATTATTGGGATGCTTAGACTCATTTATCAAATGCATTTAAGTCCCAAGGCATTGCAGCTCTTTAAGCAAGCCTTTAGGGATCTATTTTGGTGAATGTCACCCATTGTAAGGGGAAAAGCATCAGATCTTTAAAATAATATTTTTATTATAGGGAAAAAACTAATGAAAACTATGTATAAATCTGAAAATTTTTTGAGGGAAAAACACCATTGCTGTGTGTATGTGCCTGAAGTTCTCTTTCTGACAACTTTATTAAAAATATTGCCTAAATCGTGATCATAAGAGGAAGGAACAAGTTCACATTTTCGTGAAGATTCAGGGGGAAATATCTTAGAAAATCTTGTTTATTCATTGTAACAGCGAAAAATCCTCTAGAATTTTGGCTGTAATCTATGTTTTGTATTCTTCTGAGGTAAATTGGCAGAAACAGTCCCAAAAGGCTGCAAGGGGTCTTGATAAAACCTATAACATTAAATTTAGCACATCAATGAACCTTAGTGTTGAGGTTTCACGCGCCTATCCACAAAAAATGTAGAATTTGTTGTTTTTCAATGGAAATATGTAAAAATTGATTAATGCCACGGTGATGTGAATCGACATGGTGTATCACGTAGGGTTGGGTTGCAAAAACTTGAATCACCAGATTGAGGCATAATAACAAGAAATGTCTGAAAAATGTCTGAGGGATGATGAAGGGGATGTCAGAGGGTATCACAGAGCAGTAATAGTGTGGCATTGTGACGTAAATTACTTGGAGTATCACATTCTAGCAATGAAATGCCGAGTTCCGTTGTTCAAATAAAAAAGTGTGTAATTTAGATTCATAAGCTGATTTTCGGTGATAAAAGGTTCAAAATGCCCTAGGGGTGATGAGGGGTGGTGCCACGTGGATGACGAAGAGGGGAGGAGTGTAATGCCACGGTGGTGTGGAGAGTTTTGAAGGTTATTATGATGAGCATGGCTTGCGAAAACTTGAATCAATGTGTTGAAGTATAATTTTTAACAAGAAATGTCTGAAAAATGTCTTGGAGGTGATGATGTGATGTCAGAGGTTGCCAGAGAGCAGTAATGGCTTGGCATTGTGGCGTGAATTGCTTGGAAAATCGCACTCTAGCAAAAAATGCCGAGTTCCGCTGTTCAAGTAAAAACAGTGTTTAGTTTAAATTCATGAGCTTATTTTTGGTGGGAAAAGGTTTAAAATGTCCTAGCGGGTGATGAGGGATGGTGCCATGTGGATGACATAGGGGAGAGGTGTGTAGTGCCACTCTGGTGTTGAGTGTTTTGGAAGCTATTACGATAAGCTTGGCTTGCGAAAACTTAAATCACAAGATTGAAGTATAATTTTTAACAAGAAATGTCTGAAAAATGTCTTGGGGGTAATAATGTGATGTCAGAGGGTGCCACAGATCAGTAATAGTTTGGCACTGTAGTGTGAATTGCTTAGAGTATTAAGTTCTAGCAATAAAATGCCGAGTGTCCGTTGCTAAAATAAAGCAGTCTTTAATTTAGATTCATGAGCTTATTTTTGGTGGGAAAAGGTAGAAAATGTCCTAGGGGTGATGAGGGATGGTGCTGTATATATGATAGAGGGGCAGATGTGCAATGCCCTGGTGCTGTGGTGTATTGGATATTATTGTGGGAGGTTATTGTGATAAGATTGGCTTGCGAAAACTTGAATCACCGGATTGAAGTATAGATTTTAACAAGATATGTCTGAAAAATATTTTGGGAATTATGATATGATGTCAGAGGGGGTATCGCAGAGTAGTAATAGTGTTGCAAAGTGCCGGGAATCGTTTGTAAATAATAGCAATAAAAATATATCCATTGAGGGTGTTCAAACGCTAGAAGACGCTTACAATGTTGATTACGGGTGTCGCAGGGTGCCACAGAATTATAATAGTGTGGTAATGTGGCGTGAATTGGTTGGAGCATCGCGCTCTAGCAAAGAAATGCCGACTTCTTGCTGTTCAAAAAATATACTGTTTAATTTTGGTTCACCAGCATATTTTCGGAGTGAAACAAAATCCCGGTTTTTCAAAGAATTAATTAAAAAAAAAACTTTTTCCACAAAATCTATTTTTCAAAGAAAAGTAAAGAACTCCATTAAATCAAATAATCTACCAAGCGTGAAACGACCACAAGTCAGCATCAATATATAAATGAAACCCAAATCGAACAGAAATTGCAATAAATCACCGAGTTAAACTCAAAATGAGCAGAAATTAACATGAGCAGGCTCAAAGCCCCTATGCCTTTCCAAAGCCAGAACATAATTTGCACTTTACTGAAAAAAAATAAATGTTTTTACTTTTACAACTTTAATAAATCAAATAATATTAACATTTTGATTACTAAATATCCGTGTATGTATATTAAACTGACAATGCACATTCATTTGTATTTTTTTTCAGTCTACTCATATTAGCTTCTGCTAACATGAGTTAGGTTCTGATTATTTGTGGTAGTTTCAAACTTGGTAGATTATTTGATTTTGTTTTTGCTCATTTTTGGTTTAATGAAGTTCTTTACTTTTCTTTGAAAAACTTATTTTGTGGAAAAAGTTTTTTTTAATTAATTTCTGTTCGTTTTATATTGACATAGTCTTTTCAGGGAAAAAGAAAGTAATACTTTAAATCTTTTCGTTTTTTTAAGACTTTATAGTTTGGCCTGCTATGTGTGTGTTGGAGAAAAATTTCAGTAATTTTTAACAACAAACACCCTTTTAAAAACCAAGGACATAAATAGTAGTTGTTAATTCAGTTACATACCTCATCTAGTTATTATGAAATAGAAAACTAGATACCACTCGGAATTTTTTTTTTTTTTACTTTCTTTGATAGCTTGGATACACTTACGCTATTTTGATTTGGTTAAATTTTAAGAGCAGAAGTAGCCCCGAAAATTTGAATGAAATAACCTCAGTCGTTCTTGGGATACTGCTGAGATTCCTTATTGAACATAATACCCTCAGTCGTTCTTGGGGTACTGCTGAGATGCCTTATTGGGAATTAGCATTAACACATTGCATTTTGATTTAATCTTAAGGCAACATTTCGTTTTTAGATATAATGGGCAAATGGAAGGGTGGGTGTGGGAGGAGGATTAGTGCCCTCCAATCACTTTCAACTATTAAAAAGGGCATTATCCCTTTCTATTTTCTATCGAATGAGCCCTTTTCGAAGTTCCTACGACAATTCCTTCGTTACAAAGTGCCCTGGTCTAAACAAAAAAAAAATAAAATAAAAAAAATAATATATTGTACCCACTTCGATCTTTACTATAAAAATGTCAAGCCTTCCAATCACTTTCGACTATTAAAAAGGGCACAAGCCTTTCAATTTCCAATCGAATGAGCCCTTTTTGAGTTTCTAGGACAAAGCGTTACATAAACACCTTATTTGCCCCCAGGGTGTAAATTACAACCCTTGCCCTGAGGGCTGTGAGGGCGTTGTCATCCTCACAGACCTAATTTCCAGAACTTTCAACTACGTTGAACAAAATGGCTATCTCAAAATTTTTATTGAATGTGTTTTGGGAAATGATGGGCGTAAGAGGGGCGTTGGTTGCTCTCCAATCACTTTCAACTAATAAAAAAGGCACTAGCCCTTTTAATTTCCAATCGAATGAGCCCCTTTGAAGTTTCTACGACAAGGCTTTCAATAAAAACCTTTTATAACCAAAGAGCATAACTTGCAACCCTTGTTCTGAGGGCTCTGAGGGGGTTATCAAACAGTTCGTGGTAACGAACTGTAAGTAAGGAGTGACCCGGCTCAATGGTGACCGAAACTCTAGAAAACGGTATTTTGATACAAATAGATACATCAAAAGAATTAGATTTTAATGCTGATTTCAAATATATAATTTTCATCAAGTTTAGTCCTACCCATGAAAAGTTACGCGCCTGAGAAAATTCGGCTGATTTTCGAAAAAAGGGGGAAAGACCCCCTAAAAGTTATATAACCTTAATGAAAATCACACCATCATATTCAGCGTATCATAGAACCCTACTGTAGAGGTTTCAAGCTCTTATCTACAAAAATGTGGAATTTTGCATTTTTTACCAGAAGAAAGATCACGGGTGCGTGTTTATTTGTTTCTTTGTTTTTTTTTCTTTTTCCCAGGGGTGATCGTATTGAACGAGTGATCCCAGAATATCGTGAGAGGACTCACTGGAACGGAAATTAAAAGTTCTAGTGCCCTTTTTAAGTGACCAAAAAAATGGACGGCAACTAGGCCCCCTCCCACGCTCATTTTTTTCCCAAAGTCACCCGATCAAAATTTTGAGATAGCCATTTTGTTCAGCATGTTCGAAAATAATATAAGTATGTCTTTTAGGATGACTTAATACCCCGAAGCTCCCAGGAGGAGGGCTGGAAGTTATGAACTTTACCCAATGTTAACATATAGTATTGGTTATTGGGAAGTATACAGACGTTATCAGGGGAGATTTTTTATGGTAGTGGGGGGGGGGGGTTGGTCGGGGGTTATGTGGGAGGATCTTTCCATGAAGGAAGTTTTCATGGGGGAAAGGACATTGCTATGAAGGGGACGCCGGACTTCCCAGCATTAATTAAAAAAGATCGGAAATTAAATATAAAAAAAACAAGTTTTTCAGCTGCAACAGCAGCAACATCAAAACTTCAAACGAACAGAAAATATTACATATATGATTGGGTTCACCCCCTAGTCAATACCTCGCTCTTTAAGCCAAAGATGTTTTAGTACTTTCATAAGAGCTATTTATTCTAAGTAACGGCCTTTTTGATTAAGCGGTCATTTTTAAAGAATCTGAACAAAATTCGAACTTTAGCTTAAAGAGCAAGGTATTGACTAGGGGGCAAACCCCGTAATATACGTATTAAAAATATATGAATATAGAAGATCGTTACGTAAGTTAATTCGTAAGTTACTTATATTTATTACTAATAAAAACGTTCGTAAATAAAATTAAACAAGTTTAGAGAAAGCCATTTAACCAAATAAAAGTAAAATTAATATGCAAATTTTGTTTTAATTATTCATACACAGTGAGCCAAAATCAAAACCTGCATTAATTCAAAAACGTTCACAAATTAAATAATAAAAACAAGTTTTTTTTAACTGAAAGTAAGGAACGACGTTAAAACTTAAAACGAACAGAAATTATTCCGTATATGAAAGGGGCTGTCCCCTCCTCAACGCCTCGCTCTTTACGCTAAAGTTTTTTATTGTTTTAAAAAATAAAGCTGTGAGACAGATTCAAACTTTAGCGTAAAGAGCGAGGCGTTGAGGAGGGGACAGCCCCTTTTATATACGGAATAATTTCTGTTCGTTTTAAGTTTTAACGTCGTTCCATACTTTCAGTTAAAAAAACTTGTTTTTCTTTATTTAGTCATCCTCAAAGACCTAATTTCTATAAGTCTTAACTACGTTGAACAATATGGCTATCTAAAAATTCTGATTGGATGTGTTTGGGGAAAAGGTCAGGGTGAGAGGGAGGTTAGTTGCCCATCAATCACTTTCGACTATTAAAAAGGGCAAGTTCCCTTTTTCAAATTTCTACGACAAAGCTTTCAATAAAAACCTTATTTTGCCCCAGGGCATAACTTACAACCCTTACCCTGAGGGCTATTTGGGGAGTGTCATCCTCAAAGATATAATTTCCGGCCATTTCAATTACTTAGAACAAAATGGCTATATCAAAATTTTGATTGGATATGTTTGGATAAATGGTGGGCGTGGAAGGGGTGTTAGCTGCCTTCCAGTAACTTTCGACTATTAAAAAGGGCACTAGCCATTTCAATTTCAAATCAAATGAGCCCTATTTGAAGTTTCTACGACAACGCTTTCTATAAAAATCTTATATGCCCCCAGGGCATAACTTACAACCCTTGCCGTAAGGACTGTGGAGGAAGGTTGTCATCCTAAAAGACCTAATTTCCAGAATTTTAAACTAAGTTGAACAAAATGGCTATCTCAAAATTTTGATTGCATGTGTTTAGGGAAAAGGTGGGCGTTAGAAGGGGGGGGGGGGTAGTTGCTCTCCGATCACTTTTGACTATTAAAAAGGGCGCTAGCACTTTGAATTTCCAATAGAATGAGCGTTTTTTGAAGTTTCTACGACAAAACTTTCTATAAAAACCTTATATGCATCCAGGGTATAACTTACAACTCTTGCCCTGAGGGCTGTGGGGGAGCGTCCGCCTCAAAAACATGATTTCTATCGGAAAATAAACTACGCTGAACAAAATGACTATCTCAAAATTTTGATTGGATGTGTTTGTGAAAATGGTGAGCGTGGAAGTGACAATGACCTGGAAGATATTTTCCAAGATTGGAAGAGATTACCCTTTTGCTCTGAGCTTGGTACTTTGATTGGCTCAGATCCAGATGTGTTTTGGTCTCAGGTTTATAGGCAAAAAGATGTTAATGGGTCAAAGTGTTTTCTTCTGCTCGGGCGTTTCACTTTAAACCTACTTGTTCTCCCATACGCCTCCACTGCTGCTGAGCGAACTTTCTCAGTTGTCAATTTGAACAATACCAGCATTAGAAATCGTCTCGGTTTCATCCCCTTGAACGGGCTTTTCAGTGCAACACGGATCGTCTCAATTAATTGGAAACCATCCTTGAAAATGGTTATGCATCCTATGTGGAAAAACTGTGAAAGAGGATATGAAATAGCTAGGCTACAAAAAGAAACAGCAGAAAAAATGACCAACTAGCACAAATTTTCCCCATTTTGGTTTGTTTTAATGTTACAGTTTTATTACCTTTGTACGGTTTAACCTGATTTCTTGAGCAATATAGTCGAAATACTTCTGTGAAATTAATTTATTTCTAATTAGTAGAATCGACCAAGACCTTATGTCGAATGACCAGTGAATTATGTGGTCAACACGTAACTCGCTGGTGGGTAGCCTAGTCCGTGGAAATATGGGAATATGTGGTGTTAGCAACTTTCATGGCGTGATTGCTGATATGTTTTTTTTTAGCTTCTGGCGCCCGTTACTCCAATCCACCTATAGGTGGATTATAAGTTGCGTACACTAGGTTATTGGCTTTCCTTGGCTTTCCTAGGTTATCCATTATTTGCCTTAATGCTCAAAATTTCGAAACAAAGGATTAATCCCAACAAGCAGCTTTGAGAACGCTTTCACAAAATTTTCTAAGACCTTCTACTAAAATGCTGTTAGCGGTTTGGGACTGCTATTTTGTTAAGCTGAGAAAGTCTATAGAAGCATTCTTCATATTTAAAGCTATGAGGTTGCTACTTTTGCGACGCGAAGGGCGAATTTTTAAACTACTGTTCAGATGGTACAAATTAACCTCTTGTGGTACATCTTTTGTCGGAAAACTAGTGAAATTTATCCCAAAGCGTTGGCAACGCTGCTGCTGAGATGCCTTATTGAGAATTCGCATTAACACAGTGCGTTTTGAATAAATCTTAAGGCAACATTTAGTTTTTAAAAATAATGGGAAAATGGGAGGGTGGGCGTGGAAGGGGGATGAGTTGCCCTCCAATCACTTTTGAGTATTAAAAAGGGCATCAGCCCTTTCTATTTTCAATCGAATGAGCCCTTTTCGAAGTTCCTACAAGAACTCCTTCGATACAAAGTGCCCTGGTCTAAACAACAACAACAACGAAAAATAAAGAAAATAGTCCATTATACCCAAATCGATCATTACTATGAAAATATCAAGCCTTCCAATCACTTTCGACTATTAAAAAGGGCACTAGCCCTTTGAGTTTCGAATCGAATGCACCCTTTTTCAAATTTCTACAGAAAAGCCTTCAATAAAAACCTTATATGCCCCCAGGGCATAACTTGTAACCCTTGCTCTGAGGGCTCTGAGGGGGGTTATCATCTTCAAAGACCTAATTTCCAGAACTTTCAACTACGTTTAACAAAATGGATATCTCAAAATTTTGATTGGATCTGTTTGGATAAATGGTGGGCATGAGAGGGGGGTTAGTTGCCCTCCAATCACTATCAACTATTAAAAAGGACACTAGCCATTTCAATTTCCAATCGAATGAGCCCTTTTTGAAGTTTCTAAGACAACACTTTCAATGAAAACCTTATTTGCCCCCAGGGCATAATTTATAACCCTTGCCCTGAGGGTTGTGGTTGGGTTGTCATCCTCAATGACCTAGTTTCCAGAACTTTCAACTACGTTGAACAAAATGGCTATCTCAAAATTTTGATTGGATGTGTTTGGGGAAAAGGTGGGCGTGAGAGGGGGGTTAGTTGTCCTTCAATCATTTCGACTATTAAAAAGGGCACTAGCCCTTTCAGTTTCCAATTGAATGAGTTTTTTTTTGAAGTTTCTACAACATCGCTTTGTATAGAAACCTTATATGCCCACGGGACAAAACTTACAGCCCTTGCCCTAGGGCTTAGGGGGGGAGGGTTTGTAATTCTTAAAGACGTAATTTCCAAAACTTTCAACAACGTTTAGTAAAATGATTATCTAAAAATTTTGATTGGATGTGTTTAGGGAAAAGGTTGGCGTGAGAGGGGGGTTAGGTGCCCTCAAATCAGTTCTGACTATTAAAAAGGGCACTAGCCCTTTGAATTTCCAATCGAATGAGCCCTTTTTCAAGTTTCTACGACAAAGATTTCAATTAAACCCTGGGATCCTCAAATCTTCATCCCGGGAGACGATTATAGCAGTAACTGGATTTATAAAAGAGGGTTTAAAAAGATGTAAATAATTGGTTTAAGGTTTTTGTTTGTTGTTAGTAGTTTTACCATTTATTTAAGTGTAAACTGGGTTTTGTGTTATATAATCATTGTAATGTTTGTGTATGGCCTAGTGGCTGAATAAATTATCTATCTATCTATGCCCCAGGGTATAACTTATAACCCTTGCCCTGAAGACTGTGGGGTGAGCGTCCTGCTCAAAGGAATAATTTTCTGAACTTTAAGCTGCGTGGAACCAAATGGCTATCTTAAAATTTTGATTGGATGTGTTTGGGGAAATCGTGGGCGTGGAAGGGGTGTTAGTTGCATTTCAATCACTTTCGACTATTAAATTGGGCACTAGTCCTTTGAATTTCCAATCGGATGAGCCCTTTTTCAAGTTTCTAAAACAAAGATTTCAATAAAATCCTCATATGCCCCCAGGGCATAACTTATAACTCTTGCCCTAAAGACTGTGGGGGAGTGTCCTTCTCCAAGGTATTATTTCCTGGACTTTAAGCTGCGTGGAACCAAATGGCTATCTTAAAATTTTGATTGGATGTGTTTGGGGAAATCGTGGGCGTGGAAGGGGTGTTAGTTGCATTTCAATCACTTTCGACTATTAAATTGGGCACTAGCTATTTAAATTTCCCATCGAATGAGCCATTTTTTAAGTTTCTACGACAGCTAGTTCCATAAAAACCTTATATGCCACCAGGGCATAACTTACAACCCTTGCCCTGAGGGCTGTAGGGGGGGGTTGTCATGCTAAAAGACATTAGTAGTAAGGGTGTATAAGATTGAAAACCTACAAAAAAACCTACATGAATATGCGTGTAGTTTAACCGGCACATTGGCTTACCACGGGTCAGTCACCTATTACTACGAACGGTACATGCCTTACCAGACGGGTTTCTGGGCTAATAAGCTTGAGACACGTTTGGTGGGTATACTCTGGTTTAATGGGTATAGTCTGGTTTAGTTTTTCAAAGAGAGTTAGTATTTGACATTTTTGCAAAAAGGGATAAGGAATTCGCAAATTGAACACTATGAACGATATTAATTAATGTTTTGAATAATAGGAGTGTGAATGATTCTAATTAGTGATTGGATAATTTTTAACAAGAAATGACTGAAAAGTGTTTTGGATGAGATGGGATGATTGTGTACTGTATAATACACAAGTGATGGTTTGCACAGTGTTGTCAATTTTAAATAGTTTAGAAATAAAAAAAATTAACAAGAAATGGCTGAAAAGTGTTTTGAGGGAGTTGAGTTGCACGAGGGTTCAGTTACATGCGGATTCAGTTACATGGGGCTAGTTAAATGGGGTCGAGTTGCACGAGGGTTCAGTAGCACGGAGGATCAGTTGTACGGGGTTTCGGTTATACAGGGATTCAGTTACATGGGGGGCTCAGTTGCACGGGGGTTTAGTTAAATGGGGCTTGAGTTGCACGGGGGTTGAGTTGCACGAGGGTTAAGTTGCACGGGGGGTTCAGTTACATGCGGATTCAGCTACACGGGGATTCGTTAAATGCGATTGAGCTGCATAGTCTCGTTGGAAAAAATTGGAGTTCATACTTAAACAGTTCTATTAAGAGCTATTGCTATGGAAATGGCTCATTTTTGAATCAAAACTATGCTTTTCCGACTGAAGATACACATTTGAATCAGAAAATGTGAAAATGTATACAATTGAAACAGAGAAGTGTGTTTTGACGATATTTTTATATTTTCGTCTGAAAAATAGGAGTTCACGCTTAAAAAGTTCTACAAAGAGCTATTTTTATGGAAATGCTTTTACAATCGGAAATGTTCGATTAACATTTGCAAAAAGGGGTAATGAGATTTGCGAATGGGAGGAGATGGGGTGATTGTGTACTGTATAATACACAAGTGATGTTTTGGAGAGTATTGTCAATTTAAAATAGTTTAGAAATAAAAAAAAATTAACAAGAAATGACTGAAAAGTGTTTTGAGGGAGTTGAGTTGCACGAGGGTTCAGTTAAGGAGGTACAGTTACACGGGGGTTTAGTTACATGGGGTTGAGTTGCACGATGGTTCAGTAGCACGGGGGGTTCAGTTGTACGGGGTTTCGGTTATACAGGGGTTCAGTTACATGGGGGGTTCAGTTGCACGGGGGTTTAGTTAAATGGGGCTTGAGTTGCACGGGAGTTGAGTTGCACGAGGGTTCAGTTGCACGGGGGTTCAGTTACATGCGGATTCAGTTACACGGGGATTAGTTAAATGCGGTTGAGTTGCATAGTCTCGTTGGAAAAAATTGGAGTTCATACTTAAACAGTTCTATTAAGAGCTATTGCTATGGTAATGATTCACTTTTGAATCGAAACTATGCTTTTCTGACTGAAGATACACATTTGAATCAGAAAATGTGAAAATGTACACAATTGAAACAGAGAAGTGTGTTTTGACGATATTTTCTATAATTTCGTCTGAAAAATAGGAGTTCACGCTTAAAAAGTTCTATTAAGAGCTATTTTTATGGAAATGCTTTTACAATCGGAAATGTTTGATTAACATTTGCAAAAAAGGGGTAATGGGATTTGCGAATTGGAGGAGATGGGGTGATTGTGTACTGTATATTACACAAGTGATGTTTTGGAGAGTATTGTCAATTTAAAATAGTTTAGAAATAAAAAAAAATTAACAAGAAATGACTGAAAAGTGTTTTGAGGGACTTGAGTTGCACGAGGGTTGAGTTGCACGAGGGTTCAGTTAAGGGGGTACAGTTACACGGGGGTTTAGTTAAATGGGGGTCGAGTTGCACGAGGGTTCAGTAGCACGATGGTTCAGTAGCACGGGGGGTTCAGTTGTACGGGGTTTCGGTTATACAGGGGTTCAGTTACATGGGGGGTTCAGTTGCACGGGGGTTTAGTTAAATGGGGCTTGAGTTGCACGGGAGTTGAGTTGCACGAGGGTTCAGTTGCACGGGGGTTCAGTTACATGCGGATTCAGTTACACGGGGATTAGTTAAATGCGGTTGAGTTGTATAGTCTCGTTGGAAAAAATTGGAGTTCATACTTAAACAGTTCTATTAAGAGCTATTGCTATGGTAATGATTCATTTTTGAATCGAAACTATGCTTTTTCTGACTGAAGATACACATTTGAATCAGAAAATGTGAAAATGTACACAATTGAAACAGAGAAGTGTGTTTTGACGATATTTTCTATAATTTCGTCTGAAAAATGGGAGTTCACGCTTAAAAAGTTCTATTAAGAGCTATTTTTATGGAAATGCTTATACAATCGGAAATGTTTGATTAACATTTGCAAAAAAGGGGTAATGGGATTTGCGAATTGGAGGAGATGGGGTGATTGTGTACTGTATAATACACAAGTGATGTTTTGGAGAGTATTGTCAATTTAAAATAGTTTAGAAATAAAAAAAAAATTAACAAGAAATGGCTGAAAAGTGTTTTGAGGGAGATGAGTTGCATGGAGGGTTGAGTTGCACGAGGGGTCAGTTAAAGGGGGTACAGTTACACGGGGGTGTAGTTAAATGGGGTCGAGTTGCACGAGGGTTTAGTAGTACGAGGGTTCAGTAGCACGGGGGTTCAGTTGTACGGGGTTTCGGTTATACAGGGATTCAGTTACATGGGGGTTCAGTTGCACGTGGGTTTAGTTAAATGGGGGTTGAGTTGCACGGGAGTTGAGTTGCACGAGGGTTCAGTTGCACGGGGGTTCAGTTACATGCGGATTCACTTACACGGGGATTAGTTAAATGCGGTTGAGTTGCATAGTCTCGTTGAAAAAAATTGGAGTTCATACTTAAACAGATGGAAAAATGGTACTTGTTAAATATTCGGGTAGACACACGACTAAGAAACGCTTCACTATAAATAAGGCTATCGTGTTTTTCTGAACTTTCTAGGGCGAGGGTAAGTATTTAGTTTAAATAATTCTAGGAGGAATTGAGTTTTATGGCTGGTGTGGAAAAATGGTACTTGTTAAATATTCGGGTAGACATACGACTAAGAAATGCTTCACTATAAATAAGGCTATCATGTTTTTCTGAACTTTCTAGGGCGAGGGTAAGTATTTAGTTTAAATAATTCTAGGAGGAATTGAGTTTTATGGATGGTATGGAAAAATGGTACTTGTTAAATATTCGGGTAGACATACGACTAAGAAACGCTTCACTATAAATAAGGCTATCGTGTTTTTCCGAACTTTCTAGGGCGGGGGTAACTATTTAGTTTAAATAATTCTAGAAACAGGTGACTTGAAATGCTTCATTAGAAATAGTTTATTGCTAATGATACCTCCTCGACAGATATTTTTTTTTGTATTTTATAGCTATTAGCCAAACGTTGCTCTGTGTTTGTCACACCAACTAGTAAATATTTAGGGGGTTTTATTTTTTCTGTTCAATTATTTTCAGTGTGAGCCAATATAATTACCTCATTCTTTTATTCTAACTTAACTTGTAGGAATAGGACTTCTAGAATAAGGATGCATTCCCTCGACTAAATCATTTTATTCATGTATAATGGCGAACAAAAGACTATTAATTCTCCGTATTCTTCTTCTTCTTATCTAGCTAAGCGTTGCACTGTGTTTGTCACACCAACTAGTAAATATTTATCGGGCTTTTATTTTTTCCCGTTCAATTATTTTCAGTGTAAGCCAATATAATGCAAGGGGGAGTAAAATTGTTTCATTAAATTATGAAGAAATTGTAAGTAAGTAACAATAGCTTTCTTGAATTCGCTTTCTGGACACAATACAGATATTTAATTCAAGAAATCATAATAAAATCGCAAGTAAGTAATAAAGTCTTTATTGTTTTTACCTATTGGATACACAATACTGAAATTTCATTCAAGAAATTATGAAGGAATTGTAAATAGGTGACACACTCATTCTTGAAGTCACCTCTTGTATACACAATGCAGAAATTTCATTTAAGAAATTATCAAAAATTGTATGTAAGTAGCAAATTCTTTCTTGAATTCGCCTCCTGGATAAATAAAAAAAAGACATTTCATTCAAGAAATTATGACAAAATTCTAAGTAAGCAAAAACTCTTTCTTGAAGTTACCTCATGGATACACAATGCAGAAATTTCATTTAAGAAATTATCAAAAATTGTAAGTAAGTAGCAAATTCTATCAAAAATATGTTAATACGTTTAAGCAATAAATATCTTTAAGCTTAACCCGTCTTTATTCTTTAGAATAGTTTTATTCATTTCATTAAATTATGAAGAAATTGTAAGTAAGTAACAATAGCTTTCTTGAATAGGTAACACACTCATTCTTGAAGTCACCTCTTGTATACACAATGCACAAATTTCATTTAAGAAATTATCAAAAATTGTAAGTAAGTAGCAAATTATTTCTTGAATTCGCCTCCTGGATAAATAAAAAAAGACATTTCATTCAAGAAATTATGACAAAATTCTAAGTAAGCAACAAACTCTTTCTTGAAGTTACCTCATGGATACACAATGCAGAAATTTCATTTAAGAAATTATCAAAAATTGTAAGTAAGTAGCAAATTCTTTCAAAAATATGTTAATACGTTTAAGCAATAAATATCTTTAAGCTTAACCCGTCTTTATTCTTTAGAATAGTTTTATTCATTTCATTAAATTATGAAGAAATTGTAAGTAAGTAACAATAGCTTTCTTGAATTCGCTTCCTGGACACAATACAGATATTTAATTCAAGAAATCATAATAAAATCGCAAGTAAGTAATAAAGTCTTTATTGTTTTCACCTATTGGACACACAATACTGAAAACTCATTCAAGAAATTATGAAGGAATTGTAAATAGGTAACACACTCATTCTTGAGGTCACCTCTAGTATACATTAAATAAAAAAAACAAGTTTTTTAAACTGAAAGTAAGGAGCGACATTAAAACTTAAAACGAACAGAAATTATTCTGTATATGAAAGAGACCGCCCCTCCTCAACGCCTCGCTCTTTACGCTAAAGTTTTTTATTGTTTTAAAAAATAAAGTTGTGAGACAGAGTCAAAATTTAGCGCAAAGAGCGAGGCGTTGAGGAGGGGACAGTCTCTTTCATATACAGAATAATTTCTGTTCGTTTTAAGTTTTAATGTCGCTCCTTACTTTCAGTTTAAAAAACTTGTTTTTTTTATTTAATTTTTGAACATTTTTGAATAAATGCAGGTTTTGATCTTGGCTCACCGTATATGAATAATTAAAACAAAATTTTCATATTAATTTACTTTTATTTAGTTAAATGGTTTTCTCGACACTTGTTTAATTTTATTTACGAACGTTTTTATTAGTAATAAATATACGTAACTTACGAATTAACTTACGTAACGAACTTCTATATTCATATATTTTTAATACATTTATAAGGGGGTTCGGCCCCTAGTCAATACCTTGCTCTTTAAGTGAAAGTTCAAATTTTGTTCCAATTCTTTAGAAATGACCTCTTAATCACAAAGGCCGTTAATTAGAATAAATAGCTCTTATGAAAGTACTAAAAAATTCTTTGGCTTAAAGAGCGAGGCATTGACTACGGGGTGAACCCAATTATATATGTAATATTTTCTGTTCGTTTAAAGTTTCGATGTTGCTGCTGTTGCAGTTTAAATACTTGTTTTTTTTTATATTAAATTTATGATCTTTTTTTAACTAATGCTGGGAAGTCCGGCGTCCCCTTCATAGCAATGTCCCTTCCCCCATGAAAACTTCCTTCATGCAAAGATCCTCCCACATAACCCCTGACCCACCCCCCACCCCCCCACTACCAGGAAAAATCTCCCCTGAAAACGTCTGTATACTTCCAAATAACCAATACTATATGTTAACATTGGGTAAAGTTCATAACTTTCAGCCCTCCCCCCGGGAAGTTCGGGGGATTAAGTCATCCTAAAAGACATATTTATAATATTTTCAAACATGCTGAACAAAATGGCTATCTCAAAATTTTGATCAGGTGACTTTGGGAAAAAAATGAGCGTGGGAGGGGGCCTAGTTGCCCTCCATTTTTTTGGTTATTTAAAAAGGGCACTAGAACTTTCAATTTCCATTCCAATGAGCCCTTCCACGATATTCTAGGACAACTGGTTCGATACGATCGCCCCTGGGAAAAAAAACAAACAAACAAATAAACACGCACCCGTGATCTTTCTTCTGGCAAAAAATTCAAAATTCCACATTTTTGTAGATGGGAGCTTGAAACCTCTACAGTAGGGTTTTCTGATACGCGGAATATGATGATGTGATTTTCATTAAGTTTCTATAACTTTTAGGGGGTCTTTCCCCCCTTTTTCAAAAATCAGCCAAATTTTCTCAGGCGCCTAACTTTTGATGGTTAAGATTAAACTTGATGAAACTTATATATTTGAAATTAGCACTAAAATGTGATTCTTTTGATGTATCTATTTGTATCAAAATACCGTTTTCTAGAGTTTCGGTTTCCATTGAGCCGGGTCGCTCCTTACTTACAGTTCGTTACCACGAACTGTTTGACAATGCAGAAATTTCTTTTAAGAAATTATCAAAAATTGTAAGTAAGTAGCAAATTCTTTCTTGAATTCGCCTCCTGGATAAATAAAAAAGAAATTTCATTCAAGAAATTATGACAAAATTCTAAGTAAGCAACAAACTCTTTCTTGAAGTTACCTCATGGATACACAATGCAGAAATTTCATTTAAGAAATTATCAAAAATTGTAAGTAAGTAGCAAATTCTTTCAAAAATATGTTAATACGTTTAAGCAATAAATATCTTTAAGCTTAACCCATATTTATTCTTTAGAATTGTTTTATTCATTTCATTAAATTATGAAGAAATTGTAAGTAAGTAACAATAGCTTTCTTGAATTCGCTTCCTGGACACAATACAGATATTTAATTCAAGAAATCATAATAAAATCGCAAGTAAGTAATAAAGTCTTTATTGTTTTCACCTATTGGACACACAATACTGAAATTTCATTCAAGAAATTATGAAGGAATTGTAAATAGGTAACACACTCATTCTTGAGGTCACCTCTAGTATACACAATGCAGAAATTTCATTTATGAAATTATCAAAAATTGTAAGTAAGTAGCAAATTCTTTCTTGAATTCGCCTCCTGGATAAATAAAAAAGAAATTTCATTCAAGAAATTATGACAAAATTCTAAGTAAGCAACAAACTCTTTCTTGAAGTTACCTCATGGATACACAATGCAGAAATTTCATTTAAGAAATTATCAAAAATTGTAAGTAAGTAGCAAATTCTTTCATGAATTCGCCTCCTGGGTCAATAAAAAAGACATTTCATTCAAGAAATTATGACAAAATTCTAAGTAAGTAACAAACTCTTTCTTGAAGTTACCTCATGGATACACAATGCAGAAATTTCATTTAAGAAATTATGAAAAAATTGTAAGCAAGTAACAAACTCTTTCATGAAGTCACCTCGTGGATACACAATGCAGAAATTTCATTAAAGAAATTATGAAAAAATTGTAAGTAAGTAGCAAATTCTTTCTTGAATTCACCTGCTGGATAAACAAAAAAGACATTTCGTTCAAGAAATTATGACAAAATTCCAAGTAAGTAACAAACTCTTTATTGTTTTCATGACTTAGATACACGATGTAGAAATTTAATTCAAGAAATTATGAAAAAATTCTCAGTAAGTAACAATTTCTTTCTTGAAGTCAACTCTTGGATACACAATACGGATATTTCATTTAAGAAATTATGAAAAAACTGTAAGCAAGTAACAAACTCTTTCCTGAAGTCACCTCTTGGATACACAATGCAGAAACTTCATTTAAGAAACTATGAAAAAATTGTAAGTAAGTAACAAATTCTTTCTTGAAGTCACCTCTTGGATACACAATACAGAAATTTCATTAAAGAAATTATGAAAAAATTGTAAGTAAGTAGCAAATTCTTTCTTGAATTCACCTGCTGGATAAACAAAAAGACATTTCGTTCAAGAAATTATGACAAAATTCTAAGTAAGTAACAAACTCTTTATTGTTTTCACGACTTAGATATACGATGTAGAAATTTAATTCAGGAAATTATGAAAAAATTCTAAGTAAGTAACAATTTCTTTCTTGAAGTCAACTCTTGGATACACAATATGGAAATTTCATTCAAGAAATTATGAAAATATTTGTAAGTAAGTAACAAACTCTTTATTGATTTCACCTCTTGGATATACAGTACAGATACTTCATTCAAGAAATTATGAAAAAAATTGCAAGTAAGTAACTTTTTTTTTCTCTTTATCACAAACAATTTTCACTTAGCTACACGATGTAGAAATTTAATTCAAGAAATTATGAAAAAAATTCTCAGTAAGTAACAATTTCTTTCTTGAAGTCAACTCTTTGAAACTACATGCTATTTGCTTGCCTTTCCTTGGCACCTTTCCAAACGAGTGGGGATTCCCCCACTGGTTCCTACACATTAGAGTGGCGCGCCACTCTAAGTGAACCTAGATCAACCCAACTTTTTGGATATCTCTCTCACTATGATTCTGTTTTTGTGTCTTTTGCAATGAGTAGGAACCAGTGGGGGACCCGGCTCAATGGAAACCGAAACTCTAGAAAACGGTATTTTGATACAAATAGATACATCAAAAGAATCACATTTTAATGCTGATTTCAAATATATAAGTTTCATCAAGTTTAATCTTAACCATCAAAAGTTAGGCGCCTGAGAAAATTTGGCTGATTTTCGAAAAAGGGGGGAAAGACCCCCTAAAAGTTATAGAAACTTAATGAAAATCACACCATCATATTCCGCGTATCAGAAAACCCTACTGTAGAGGTTTCAAGCTCCCATCTACAAAAATGTGGAATTTTGAATTTTTTGCCAGAAGAAAGATCACGGGTGCGTGTTTATTTGTTTGTTTGTTTTTTTCCCAGGGGCGATCGTATCGAACCAGTTGTCCTAGAATATCGTGGAAGGGCTCATTGGAATGGAAATTGAAAGTTCTAGTGCCCTTTTTAAATAACCAAAAAAATGGAGGGCAACTAGGCCCCCTCCCATGCTCATTTTTTTCCCAAAGTCACCTGATCAAAATTTTGAGATAGCCATTTTGTTCAGCATGTTTGAAAATATTATAAATATGTCTTTTAGGATGACTTAATCCCCCGAACTTCCCGGGGGGAGGGCTGAAAGTTATGAACTTTACCCAATGTTAACATGTAGTATTGGTTATTTGGAAGTATACAGACGTTTTCAGGGGAGATTTTTCCTGGTAGTGGGGGGGTGGGGGGTGGGTCAGGGGTTATGTGGGAGGATCTTTGCATGAAGGAAGTTTTCATGGGGGAAGGGACATTGTTATGAAGGGGACGCCGGACTTCCCAGCATTAGTTAAAAAAAGATCATAAATTTAATATAAAAAAAACAAGTATTTAAACTGCAACAGCAGCAACATCAAAACTTTAAACGAACAGAAAATATTACATATATAATTGGGTTCACCCCGTAGTCAATGCCTCGCTCTTTAAGCCAAAGAATTTTTTAGTACTTTCATAAGAGCTATTTATTCTAATTAACAGCCTTTGTGATTAAGCGGTCATTTCTAAAGAATTGGAACAAAATTTGAACTTTCACTTAAAGAGCAAGGTATTGACTAGGGGCCGAACCCCCTTATAAATGTATTAAAAATATATGAATATAGAAGTTCGTTACGTAAGTTAATTCGTAAGTTACGTATATTTATTACTAATAAAAACGTTCGTAAATAAAATTAAACAAGTGTCGAGAAAACCATTTAACTAAATAAAAGTAAATTAATATGAAAATTTTGTTTTAATTATTCATATATGGTGAGCCAAGATCAAAACCTGCATTTATTCAAAAATGTTCAAAAATTAAATAAAAAAACAAGTTTTTTAAACTGAAAGTAAGGAGCGACATTAAAACTTAAAACGAACAGAAATTATTCTGTATATGAAAGAGACTGTCCCCTCCTCAACGCCTCGCTCTTTGCGCTAAATTTTGACTCTGTCTCAAAACTTTATTTTTTAAAACAATAAAAAACTTTAGCGTAAAGAGCGAGGCGTTGAGGAGGGGGCCGTCTCTTTCATATACAGAATAATTTCTGTTCGTTTTAAGTTTTAATGTCGCTCCTTACTTTCAGTTTAAAAAACTTGTTTTTTTTATTTAATGTATACTAGAGGTGACCTCAAGAATGAGTGTGTTACCTATTTACAATTCCTTCATAATTTCTTGAATGAGTTTTCAGTATTGTGTGTCCAATAGGTGAAAACAATAAAGACTTTATTACTTACTTGCGATTTTATTATGATTTCTTGAATTAAATATCTGTATTGTGTCCAGGAAGCGAATTCAAGAAAGCTATTGTTACTTACTTACAATTTCTTCATAATTTAATGAAATGAATAAAACTATTCTAAAGAATAAAGACGGGTTAATCTTAAAGATATTTATTGCTTAAACGTATTAACATACTTTTGAAAGAATTTGCTACTTACTTACAATTTTTGATAATTTCTTAAATGAAATTTCTGCATTGTGTATCCATGAGGTAACTTCAAGAAAGAGTTTGTTGCTTACTTAGAATTTTGTCATAATTTCTTGAATGAAATGACTTTTTTTATTTATCCAGGAGGCGAATTCAAGAAATAATTTGCTACTTACTTACAATTTTTGATAATTTCTTAAATGAAATTTGTGCATTGTGTATACAAGAGGTGACTTCAAGAATGAGTGTGTTACCTATTCAAGAAAGCTATTGTTACTTACTTACAATTTCTTCATAATTTAATGAAATGAATAAAACTATTCTAAAGAATAAAGACGGGTTAAGCTTAAAGATATTTATTGCTTAAACGTATTAACATGTTTTTGATAGAATTTGCTACTTACTTACAATTTTTGATAAATTCTTAAATGAAATTTCTGCATTGTGTATCCATGAGGTAACTTCAAGAAAGAGTTTGTTGCTTACTTAGAATTTTGTCATAATTTCTTGAATGAAATGTCTTTTTTTTATTTATCCAGGAGGCGAATTCAAGAAAGAATTTGCTACTTACTTACAATTTTTGATAATTTCTTAAATGAAATTTCTGCATTGTGTATACAAGAGGTGGCTTCAAGAATGAGTGTGTTACCTATTTACAATTCCTTCATAATTTCTTGAATGAAATTTCAGTATTGTGTATCCAATAGGTAAAAACAATAAAGACTTTATTACTTACTTGCGATTTTATTATGATTTCTTGAATTAAATATCTGTATTGTGTCAAGAAAGCGAATTCAAGAAAGCTATTGTTACTTACTTACAATTTCTTCATAATTTAATGAAACAATTTTACTCCCCCTAGCATTATATTGGCTTACACTGAAAATAATTGAACGGGAAAAAATAAAAGCCCGATAAATATTTACTAGTTGGTGTGACAAACACAGTGCAACGTTTAGCTAGATAAGAAGAAGAAGAATACGGAGAATTAATAGTCTTTTGTCCACCATTATACATGAATAAAATGATTTAGTCGAGGGAATGAATCCTTATTCTAGAAGTCCTATTCCTACAAGTTAAGTTAGAATAAAAGAATGAGGTAATTATATTGGCTCACACTGAAAATAATTGAACAGAAAAAATAAAACCCCCCTAAATATTTACTAGTTGGTGTGACAAACACAGAGCAACGTTTGGCTAATAGCTATAAAATACAAAAAAAATATCTGTCGAGGAGGTATCATTAGCAATAAACTATTTCTAATGAAGCATTTCTTTCTTGAAGTCAACTCTTTGAAACTACATGCTATTTGCTTGCCTTTCCTTGGCACCTTTCCAAACGAGTGGGGATTCCCCCACTGGTTCCTACACATTAGAGTGGCGCGCCACTCTAAGTGAACCTAGATCAACCCAACTTTTTGGATATCTCTCTCACTATGATTCTGTTTTTGTGTCTTTTGCAATGAGTAGGAACCAGTGGGGGAATCCCCACTCGTTTGGAAAGGTGCCAAGGAAAGGCAAGCAAATAGCATGTAGTTTCAAAGAGTTGACTTCAAGAAAGAAATTGTTACTTACTGAGAATTTTTTTCATAATTTCTTGAATTAAATTTCTACATCGTGTAGCTAAGTGAAAATTGTTTGTGATAAAGAGAAAAAAAAGTTACTTACTTGCAATATTTTTCATAATTTCTTGACTGAAGTATCTGTACTGTATATCCAAGAGGTGAAATCAATAAAGAGTTTGTTACTTACTTACAAATATTTTCATAATTTCTTGAATGAAATTTCCGTATTGTGTATCCAAGAGTTGACTTCAAGAAAGAAATTGTTACTTACTGAGAATTTTTTCATAATTTCTTGAATCAAATTTCTACATCGTGTATCTAAGACGTGAAAACAATAAAGAGTTTGTTACTTACTTAGAATTTTGTCATAATTTCTTGAACGAAATGTTTTTTTGTTTATCCAGCAGGTGAATTCAAGAAAGAATTTGCTATTTACTTACAATTTTTTCATAATTTCTTTAATGAAATTTCTGTATTGTGTATCCAAGAGGTGACTTCAAGAAAGAATTTGTTACTTACTTACAATTTTTCATAGTTTCTTAAATGAAGTTTCTGCATTGTGTATCCAAGAGGTGACTTCAGGAAAGAGTTTGTTACTTGCTTACAATTTTTTCATAATTTCTTAAATGAAATTTCTGTATTGCGTATCCAAGAGTTGACTTCAAGCAAGAAATTGTTACTTACTGAGAATTTTTTCATAATTTCTTGAATTAAATTTCTACATCGTGTATCTAAGTCATGAAAACAATAAAGAGTTTGTTACTTACTTAGAATTTTGTCATAATTTCTTTAATGAAATTTCTGCATTGTGTATCCACGAGGTGACTTCCTGAAAGAGTTTGTTACTTGCTTACAATTTTTTCATAATTTCTTAAATGAAATTTCTGCATTGTGTATCCATGAGGTAACTTCAAGAAAGAGTTTGTTACTTACTTAGAATTTTGTCATAATTTCTTGAATGAAATGTCTTTTTTATTTACCCAGGGAGCGAATTCAAGAAAGAATTTGCTACTTACTTACAATTTTTGATAATTTCTTAAATGAAATTTCTGCATTGTGTATCCATGAGGTAACTTCAAGAAAGAGTTTGTTGCTTACTTAGAATTTCGTCATAATTTCTTGAATGAAATGTCTTTTTTATTTATCCAGGAGGCGAATTCAAGCAAGAATTTGCTACTTACTTACAATTTTTGATAATTTCTTAAATGAAATTTCTGCATTGTGTATACAAGAGGTGACCTCAAGAATGAGTTTGTTACCTATTTACAATTCCTTCATAATTTCTTGAATGAAATTTCAGTATTGTGTGTCCAATAGGTGAAAACAATAAAGACTTTATTACTTACTTGCGATTTTATTATGATTTCTTGAATTAAATATCTGTATTGTGTCTAGGAAGCGAATTCAAGAAATCTATTGTTACTTACTTACAATTTCTTCATGATTTAATAAATGAATAAAACTATTCTAAAGAATAAATACGGGTTAAGCTTAAAGATATTTATTGCTTAAACGTATTAACATATTTTTGAAAGAATTTGCTACTTACTTACAATTTTTGATAATTTCTTAAATAAAATTTCTGCATTGTGTATCCATGAGGTAACTTCAAGAAAGAGTTTGTTGCTTACTTAGAATTTTGTCATAATTTCTTGAATGAAATGTCTTTTTTTATTTATCCAGGAGGCGAATTCAAGAAAGAATTTGCTACTTACTTACAATTTTTGATAATTTCTTAAATTAATTTCTGCATTGTGTATACAAGAGGTGACTTCAAGAATGAGTGTGTTACCTATTCAAGAAAGCTATTGTTACTTACTTACAATTTCTTCATAATTTAATGAAATGAATAAAACTATTCTAAAGAATAAAGACGGGTTAAGCTTAAAGATATTTATTGCTTAAACGTATTAACATATTTTTGAAAGAATTTGCTACTTACTTACAATTTTTGATAATTTCTTAAATGAAATTTCTGCATTGTGTATCCATGAGGTAACTTCAAGAAAGAGTTTGTTGCTTACTTAGAATTTTGTCATAATTTCTTGAATGAAATGTCTTTTTTTATTTATCCAGGAGGCGAATTCAAGAAAGAATTTGCTACTTACTTACAATTTTTGATAATTTCTTAAATGAAATTTCTGCATTGTGTATACAAGAGGTGACTTCAAGAATGAGTGTGTTACCTATTTACAATTCCTTCATAATTTCTTGAATGAAATTTCAGTATTGTGTATCCAATAGGTGAAAACAATAAAGACTTTATTACTTACTTGCGATTTTATTATGATTTCTTGAATTAAATATCTGTATTGTGTCCAGGAAGCGAATTCAAGAAAGCTATTGTTACTTACTTACAATTTCTTCATAATTTAATGAAACATTTTTACTCCCCCTAGCATTATATTGGCTCACACTGAAAATAATTGAACGGGAAAAAATAAAAGCCCGATAAATATTTACTAGTTGGTGTGACAAACACAGTGCAACGTTTAGCTAGATAAGAAGAAGAAGAATACGGAGAATTAATAGTCTTTTGTTCGCCATTATACATGAATAAACTGATTTAGTCGAGGGAATGAATCCTTATTCTAGAAGTCCTATTCCTACAAGTTAAGTTAGAATAAAAGAATGAGGTAATTATATTGGCTCACACTGAAAATAATTGAACAGAAAAAATAAAACCCCGATAAATTTTTACTAGTTGGTGTGACAAACACAGAGCAACGTTTGGCTAATAGCTATAAAATACAAAAAAAAATATCTGTCGAGGAGGTATCATTAGCAATAAACTATTTCTAATGAAGCATTTCAAGTCACATGTTTCTAGAATTATTTAAACTAAATAGTTACCCCCGCCCTAGAAAGTTCGGAAAAACACGATAGCCTTATTTATAGTGAAGCGTTTCTTAGTCGTATGTCTACCCGAATATTTAACAAGTACCATTTTTTCATACCATCCATAAAACTCAATTCCTCCTAGAATTATTTAAACTAAATACTTACCCTCGCCCTAGAAAGTTCAGAAAAACATGATAGCCTTATTTATAGTGAAGCATTTCTTAGTCGTATGTCTACCCGAATATTTAACAAGTACCATTTTTCACACCAGGCATAAAACTCAATTCCTCCTAGAATTATTTAAACTAAATAGTTACCCCCGCCCTAGAAAGTTTGGAAAAACACGATAGCCTTATTTATAGTGAAGCGTTTCTTAGTCGTATGTCTACCCGAATATTTAACAAGTACCATTTTTCCATCTGTTTAAGTATGAACTCCAATTTTTTCCAACGAGACTATGCAACTCAACCACATTTAACTAATCCCCGTGTAAGTGAATCCGCATGTAACTGAACCCCCGTGCAACTGAACCCTCGTGCAACTCAACTCCCGTGCAACTCAACCCCCATTTAACTAAACCCACGTGCAACTGAACACCCCATGTAACTGAATCCCTGTATAACCGAAACCCCGTACAACTGAACCCCCGTGCTACTGAACCCTCTTACTACTAAACCCTCGTGCAACTCGACCCCATTTAACTACACCCCCGTGTAACTGTACCCCCTTTAACTGAACCCTCGTGCAACTCAACCCTCCATGCAACTCATCTCCCTCAAAACACTTTTCAGCCATTTGTTGTTAATTTTTTTTATTTCTAAACTATTTTAAATTGACAATACTCTCCAAAACATCACTTTTGTATTATACAGTACACAATCACCCCATCTCCTCCAATTCGCAAATCCCATTACCCCTTTTTTGCAAATGTTAATCAAACATTTCCGATTGTATAAGCATTTCCATAAAAATAGCTCTTAATAGAACTTTTTAAGCGTGAACTCCTATTTTTCAGACGAAATTATAGAAAATATCGTCAAAACACACTTCTCTGTTTCAATTGTGTACATTTTCACATTTTCTGATTCAAATGTGTATCTTCAGTCAGAAAAGCATAGTTTCGATTCAAAACTGAATCATTATCATAGCAATAGCTCTTAATAGAACTGTTTAAGTATGAGCTCCAATTTTTTCCAACGAGACTATACAACTCAACCGCATTTAACTAATCCCCGTGTAACTGAATCCGCATGTAACTGAACCCCCGTGCAACTGAACCCTTGTGCAACTCAACTCCCGTGCAACTCAAGCCCCATTTAACTAAACCCCCGTGCAACTGAACCCCCATGTAACTGAACCCCTGTATAACCGAAACCCCGTACAACTGAACCCCCCGTGCTACTGAACCATCGTGCTACTGAACCCTCGTGCAACTCGACCCCCATTTAACTAAACCTCCGTGTAACTGTACCCCCTTAAGTGAACCCTCGTGCAACTCAACCCTCGTGCAACTCAAGTCCCTCAAAACACTTTTCAGTCATTTCTTGTTAATTTTTTTTTATTTCTAAACTATTTTAAATTGACAATACTCTCCAAAACATCACTTGTGTATTATACAGTACACAATCACCCCATCTCCTCCAATTCGCAAATCCCATTACCCCTTTTTTGCAAATGTTAATCAAACATTTCCGATTGTAAAAGCATTTCCATAAAAATAGCTCTTAATAAAACTTTTTAAGCGTGAACTCCTATTTTTCAGACGAAATTATAGAAAATATCGTCAAAACACACTTCTCTGTTTCAATTGTGTACATTTTCATATTTTCTGATTCAAATGTGTATCTTCAGTCAGAAAAGCATAGTTTCGATTCAAAAATGAATCATTACCATAGCAATAGCTCTTAATAGAACTGTTTAAGTATGAACTCCAATTTTTTCCAACGAGATTATGCAACTCAACCGCATTTAACTAATCCCCGTGTAACTGAATCCGCATGTAACTCAACCCCCGTGCAACTGAACACTCGTGCAACTCAACTCCCGTGCAACTCAAGGCCCATTTAACTAAACCCCCGTGCAACTGAACCCCCCATGTAACTGAACCCCTGTATAACCGAAACCCCGTACAACTGAATCCCCCGTGCTACTGAACCATCGTGCAACTCAACCCCATTTAACTAAACCAACGTGTAACTGAACCCCCTTAACTGAACCCTCGTGGAACTCAACCCTCGTGCAACTCAACTCCCTCAAAACACTTTTCAGTCATTTCTTGTTAATTTTTTTTATTTCTAAACTATTTTAAATTGACAATACTCTCCAAAACATCACTTGTGTATTATACAGTACACAATCATCCCATCTCCTCCAATTCGCAAATCCCATTACCCCTTTTTGCAAATGTTAATCGAACATTTCCGATTGTAAAAGCATTTCCATAAGAATAGCTCTTAATAGAACTTTTTAAGCGTGAACTCCTATTTTTCAGACGAAAATATAGAAAATATCGTCAAAACACACTTCTCTGTTTCAATTGTATACATTTTCACATTTTCTGATTCAAATGTGTATCTTCAGTCGGAAAATCATAGTTTTGATTCAAAAATGAGCCATTTCCATAGCAATAGCTCTTAATAGAACTGTTTAAGTATGAACTCCAATTTTTTCCAACGAGACTATGCAGCTCAACCGCATTTAACTAATCCCCGTGTAGCTGAATCCGCATGTAACTGAACCCCCCGTGCAACTGAACCCTCGTACAACTCAACCCCCTGCAACTCAAGCCCCATTTAACTAAACTCCCGTGCTACTGAACCCCCCATGTAACTGAATCCCTGTATAACCGAAACCCCGTACAACTGAACCTCCGTGCTACTGAACCCTCGTGCAACTCGACCCCATTTAACTAATCCCCGTGTAACTTAATCCGCATGTAACTGAAACCTCGTGCAACTCAACCCTCGTGCAACTCAACTCCCTCAAAACACTTTTCAGCCATTTCTTGTTAATTTTTTTTTATTTCTAAACTATTTAAAATTGACAACACAGTGCAAACCATCACTTGTGTATTATACAGTACACAATCATCCCATCTCATCCAAAACACTTTTCAGTCATTTCTTGTTAAAAATTATCCAATCACTAATTAGAATCATTCACACTCCTATTATTCAAATTATTAATTAATATCGTTCATAGTGTTCAATTTGCGAATTCCTAATCCCTATTTGCAAAAATGTCAAATACTCACTCTCTTTGAAAAACTAAACCAGACTATACCCATCAAACCAGAGTATACCCACCAAACCAAATTATACCCACCAAACGTGTCTCAAGCTTATTAGCCCAGAAACCCTTCTGGTAAGGCATGTACCGTTCGTAGTAATAGGTGACTGACCCGTGGTAAGCCAATGTACCGGTTAAACTACACGCATATTCATGTAGTTTTTTTTGTAGGTTTTCAATCTTATACACCCTTACTACTGGCATTATTTCCAGAACTTAAAACTGCGTTGAATAAAATGGCTATCTTAAAATTTTTATTGGATATGTTTGGTGAAAAGGTAGGCGTAAGAGGGGGGTTAGTTGCCCTCCAATCACTTTCGACTATTAAACAGGGCACTAGCCCTTTGAATTTCCAATCGAATGAACCTTTTTTGAAGTTTCTACGACAACGCTTTCTATTAAAACCTTATATGCCCCCAAGGTATAACTTACAACCCTTGCCCTGAGGGCTGTGGGGAATTGTTCTCCTCAAAAACATAATTTCTACGTGGAAATCAACTACGTTGAACAAAATCGCTATCTCAAAATGTTGATTGGACGTGTTTCGGGACGTGTTTGGACGTGACGTGGAAGGGGTATTAGTCACCTTCCAATCACTTTTGACTATTAAAAAAGGAACAAGCCAATCCAATTTCCAATTGAATGACCGCTTTTCGAAGTTTCTACGACAACTTCTTCGATACAAAGTGCCATAGTCTAAAGGAAAAAAAATAATAAATAATACATTGTGCCAACATCGTTCTTATATGCGCCCAGGGCATAACTTAAAACCCATGCCCTGAGAGTTATGGGGGAGTGTCCTCCTCAAAAACATACTTTCTATCTGGAAATCAACTACGCTGAACAAAATGGCTATCTTAAAATTTTGATTGGATGCGTTTGGGGAAATGGTGGGCGTGGAAGGGGTGTTAGTTGCCTTCCAATGACTTTCGACTATTAAAAAGGGCACAAGCCACTCCAATCTCCAATCGAATGAGCCCTTTTTGAAGCTTCTACGACAACTCCTTCGATACGAAGTGCCCTGGTATGGGAAAAAGAATAATAATACAATGTGCCAACATCGTTCTTTACATATGGAGCACGATTGCACTGCCTACGATAAAACTAGTCAGCCAATATTTAGCAATTTTTGTAATTCATGACACCTTCCCCAGGGGCTGATGGGCCCAAGTCATCCCTGGAGCCATATTTATTGGCCCTTCTAAGAATTTTAGGTAAAATTGCTCTTCCAAAATTCTGATGTAATATCATTGGGTGGGAAGGGGGTAAAAAAAAGGGCAAAGGGATAAGGCTAGTTGACTTCCTATTACTTAGAACCTTTTAAGGGCTCACTAGTGCGTTCAAATTCAACTGAATGAGCCCCCGAAGTGTCTATGCCAACTCCCTCCATGTGGAGTTCCCGGGGAAAAAGAAAAAAAAAACTGAAACAATAAATGGAGGACACATAGCTCTTTACCTAGGCAATAAAGGAGCATTGGCTCTGAAACAAATAAATAGGTACATCAAGACTTTGAATTATAAAACGGATTCTTAAATAAAGACCCAAGACCACTGAATGTATTCATATACATTCCGCTGCAGTCTATTGATTAAAGTTTTTTGTTGTGTAGCAAATTATGCTAGTCCTGGAAAGGCTTGGAAAAAAAGTTGGTCCCTTTCTGTCGTTGGAAGCGTGAAGGCGAAGAAGTATATCAAGTTGTCATTGCTTTGTTTCAAAGCTTTATTTTCATTTTTTTCTTTTCTTGTAATTGATTTTGTCTGTATATTTGTATAGTTGTAGGTATTAAACAATTTAACAAGTATGTAAAAGTATCCAATCTTTTCGTACACGTGACTTTTTATTTTGTAATGATTAACTCAAATAAATACAATAGTATTCCTGCAAAAGATTTCTTTTTTTAGATTTCAGGTCAGAATCATAGCAATCACCAAGGCAACAAGTAAAGGGAGCTGTGAGCCCTTTCCCAATTTTCACGATTTGTATATAGTAGCTTTGGTGACCGGTGTTTACCTCCCCGGCGATTAACCCCCCCCGTAAAATACCCCCCCCCCGGAAAATATCCCCCAGAAAATACCCCCCGTAGAAAATCCCCCCGGAAAATACCCCCATCGGAAAATACCCCCCCCCCCACGGAATATACCCCCGTGGAAAATACCCTCCGGTTGAAAATACCCCCCGCGGAAAATACCGCCTGGTAGATACCACCCGCGAAAAATACCCCCCACCCCCTCAGAAAATAGCCCCCTGGAAAAAAAATCCCCGGAAAGTACCCCCACCCGTGGAAAATACCCCCCCCCCCTGGAAAATATCCCACCGCGGGATAATTTTAGTTAACAAAACTTCCAGATACCTCGCTATTCTTCTGTAATTTTTAATAACTATATACCTAGAAAGAATTTGTTTCTGTCTTCAAACTATCCAAATTCTTTATGCCCCCAGTAAATACCCCCCCGGAAAATATCCCCCCTCCGTGGAAAAGAAGTCTTTCCAAATTTGAGATTTTTATTTGAGTTTTATTTTTTTAATTTCCGTAGGGAAAGGAGTTTTGGTACTTGTGTATTATGGGCAACTCACTCAAGATTACGCTGTGTAAAACTCGATATCAATCCGGTTTTTTCGTTAGTTTTTTTTCAGCTTAGCGCAAGATATATAATTTGGGCTATATATTTGTTAGAAAAAAATTCTTTCTAGGTATGGCGACTAAAAAATTACAGAAGAATAGCGAGGTATCTGGATATTTTGTTAACTAAAAAAAAAAAAAAAAAAAAAAAAAAAAAAAAAAAAAAAAAAAAAAAAAAAAAAAAAAAAAAATCCCAGTATAATGTAAATGTAATGTTTCATTTAAGTATATTTTGTATTTTCCATGTGTTAAGTTTTTTTTTGTTTTTATGAATGACTGTTTTTCCAAGTATTAAGTACTATTGCGAGGTTAATGTAGTGTTCATTTAAGTGTTTTATGATGATCACTGATCAAAGTTCATTTTATTTGTGCCTTTCATTTATGTTATTTTACTATGTTAATGGTCGTATATTTGGCTTTAAAATGCATTTCTTTATCTATCCCAATATGCAGAATAATTGTACCAAACACATTTTGCATGCAGACCCAAAATACTTTACCCCCCCCCCCTAATAGACAAATCTATAGCCCAAATTTATTTCTAAAGTAACGAAGAAACTAGGGGAAAAACTGGTGTGTTCTCGAATTTTCCACAGCGTAAGCTTGTGTGAGTGGCGCATAATACACAATTGGCAAAATTCCTTCCCCCTGAGGAAATGAAAAAAATAAAACTCAAGTAAAATTCTCAAATTTGGAAAGCCTTATTTCCCATGGAGGGGTATTATAGGGGGGGGGTATTTACCAGGGATGCATTTTCCGTGGGGGTATTTTCCAGGGGTATTTTTCGGAGGGAGTGGTATTTTCCGGGGGTTATATTCCTCGGGGTGTATTTTCCGCGGGGGGGGGGTATTTTCCACGTGGGGGCGGTTTTTTTTTTGGAGGCGGAAGTAATCGCCGGGGGGGGGGTAAACGCCTAGAACCGGTATTTCAGACATTGAAACTGGAATCTGCCATTTTAGATTCTCAAAATTATGACAATTGCAGAATAACTATAATTTGTGAAGCCGGGGATGTTACACTTTCCTTGGGATGAAAATGGGAAAGGGGGGAAGGAGAGATTTGCTACGAACTTGTTTCTTTATCATTACCTATTTTGTAATTCTTAATTCGAAAAAGAAAGCTTTTTTGTGAAACACACATTTGCATTTGAATGTTCAAAATCAAGTCTGGGAGGTCATAAGCCTCCAAAAAATCCCCTCTCCCCAGCTACTAGGGCACTTGCTGATTCATCAATTAAGAGCTATTCTAGGTAACGATTACTGCATTAGATAAAAATTCCACGGTTCTAATGCCAATGTGTTTCACGACCCGAATATGATTTGATAAGAAGATAATTATAATGTTAATGATCATGGCTTGGATTTTAGAATTATTGTAGATGATCAGTTAATTTGCATTTACGTCATGTTGTCTGCCAATATTCAGCCAAGTGAAAATAAACTTTGGTATTTTAAATCGGCTAAATCAAGCTGTTTAGTTTTTTGGTTATTATATGCTATTACACTTTAATTTCGTATGCATACACAGATTTTGTGGTAAATAAAAGAAGAAAAGATGAAATAACTGATCCGAAACGAAGACTCATAAGATTTGATAACCGTTATACCAAATATGTTCCCATTTTCACATCAGATGTTTCAGTTTCATTAGTGGTATGGTCTTCTGATCTTTGCGAGTGTCCAGTTGTTCAATAATGAAGTTGTCGGGTACAATTATTTTGGTTACTTTTTTGTTTCTTGGATATCCAAAAGATGTGCGAGGAAGACGTCGAAGCTTAAATCATAAGTATTTACAGGTAAGGTTCAGGGTTTGACCCCGTTGGAGACAAGCATACACGACCTAACGGGTCGGCGAGATTAAGGCAGGAGGTTTATGGAGATTAGAATAGATAAGGAACTTATAACCATTGAGGGAAATTCATTATGGATCAATAACACAACTGTCGAAGCCAAGGCTCTGTCAGTGGCCTGATCCAATATTAAACAGTGTATGAGTTTTTCTAAATAACAAAAGTTACATAAAACGGTAGCAGTGCAGTTCATCTCTACTTCTGAACTAAAGATTCTAGTGACAAAAGTGTAACACCATTATATTCAGAGAATTTCTATTTGTTTGATTTTCAGAATTACCTCCAATTTTTCTGCATCCTAGCTCCCCCCTCTCCCTAACACCTTGATATAACCATAGGATATATACTAAAGTTTGTTATAACATAACAAACATAACTTTTAATGAGAAACAAGCACAAAAAAAAATATTAGCCGAAAAATCAGTGAGCCTTAGGATATAACTTAGTTCTATGCCTAGGCATTAGTGAAATGGGGGGGGAGGTTGAGAAACTATTAAACTGCAGCCGACTCTAATGAATATCCAAGACATACTCGATAACCTGCCCGGTTACAAATAAAACGAAAAGAGCAAAAAAAAACGAAGATCTGCCCATTCTATTATTACAGATCATGACAGACTTGATGCCAATCATCTCTAGCAAGGGGGAGGGGGAAATTTTTTTCCAGCAAAAAGTGCAAGCAAATAAATCTCCACCATAGGTTTTGAATTAGACTACGTGGGATGGCAGAAGATGAAGATATAACTCCAAAAATTATGTTTATAAATCTTAAATCGCAGTCGTGATGTAGTAGAGGATTCAGGAGAGTTTCCCTCCCTATCCTTGAGTGAAGTTTGGCAATATGACGATTTTACTTTAATTTAGATAAATCTGTCTATTACAAAGAGGGTATCCCTCCTTGGTTTGGGTACTGTCTCATTTTGTGCTGTTTTCACTTAAATTTGGGGAACAAAAACCCTTTAGCAAAATTTTGGACGGCTTAAATATCAAACAGTTCGTGGTAACGAACTGTAAGTAAGGAGCGACCCGGCTCAATGGTAATCGAAACTCTAGAAAATGGGTTTTGGATACCAATAGATACATCAAAAGAATCAAATTTTAATGCTGACTTTAAATGTATTAGTTTCATCAAGTTTAGTCCTACCCATCAAAAGTTACGCGCCTGAGAAAGTTTGTCTGATTTTCGAAAAAAGGGGAAAAACCCCCTAAAAGTTATAGAACCTTAATGAAAATCACACCATCATATTCAGAGTATCAGAGAACCCTACCGTAGGGGTTTCAAGCTCGTATCTACAAAAATGTGGAATTTTGCATTTTTTGCCAGAAGAAAGATCACGGATGCGTGTTTATTTGTTTTTTTTTTTTTTTTTTTTTTTTCCCAGGGGTGATCGTATCGACCCAGTGGTCCTAGAATATCGTGGGAGGGCTCATTGGAACGGAAATTAAAAGTTCTAGTGCCCTTTTTAAGTGATCAAAAAAGGAGGGCAACTAGGCCCCCTCCCACGCTCATTTTTTTCCCAAAGTCACCCGATCAAAATTTTGAGATAGCCATTTTGTTCAGCACGGTCGAAAATATGATAACTATGTCCTTTAGGATGACTTTATCCCCCGAAGTCCCTGAAAGGAGGGCTAAAAGTTATGAACTCTACCCACTGCTAACAAATAGTATTGTTTATTGGGAAATATACAGACGTTTTCAGGGGGATTTTTTCTGGTAGTGGGGGTTTTCTAAATTTCTAAAATCGCCAACAACCTAAAATACTGCACGAACTTCTGATTATTCGTATGTCAAAACATCCAATGACGAGATAGGAATTAATAAAATACTCGTGTCTCCTAAAATATTCGTAGCTCGTGTCTAGAGTCAATCTCTATTAGAAACTTTCCATGAATCTGAAAACAAAAATTTCAATGTCAACAAAAATTGAACGTCAATTTTACATTTTCAATAATATTACAGGGAAAAAAACCGTTGCAATTACTGTTCCTGCCAATCCATCACACTGAAATAAGCCACGTTTTTTTGGCTGAAGGCCAAAGATGTGCATTTTGGCCATTCGTCTGGGGCGAGAAAAAAAGTAAGGCGTTCCCGAACGGGTTAGAAAAGGTTATAAGAAAGTATTAACGGAAATTATAACTACTTATGAGAGGATTAAGAGAGCAGATTGGAAAAGATTGGAGAGGGTGAGGAGCATGTGAGCAGTGTTATTCTCAGGTGGCTTGGTGCTGCAGTGAGGTATTGTTAGTAGTATTCTTAGTAGCAGCATCGTCGAATTGAAACAAGTCCATTTAGCTCCAAAAAGTGAACTTTTGATATTCTGGTATTTTACTAGCTCATGTGCAACTGGAGTTGAAGGGATTATTCCCGCTCAACTCTATGCGAAGTTTTTGAATGATATACCCTGGCTAAAGCTGTTTTTTTACTCGTTTGAAAGAGCAAATGCCCAAGAGTTATCTAATTCCTTCACGATTATATAAATTTATAATTTGTTTATTATTATTTATTAATTATTATTATTATTTATTTATTATTTATTTACTATTTATTTTATTTATTTATTAAAATTTTATTTACTGATTTAATTTTATTAATAGTTAAAACTGTTTTTTCTCCAGAAGGGTTCTAGTCTTACGTAGTATTCATTCGCAGGGAAAAGAATTTAATTTTGTTTTCAGATTTATCAGAATTTGCCTGTCCAATATCTTGCACATGTCGGATATCTTGTCTTGAAGAAGCTTGTTCAGTTTCAAACAGCGATTTTTACTTTATAGATATTACTATTGGGATTTCCCGTTTTGTGTAGATATGATAAAAGGGATGTTTAAGGAATATAATTTAGACGGGACTTCGTTATTAATATTATTGTTTATTTGCAAGAAGTTTATTTTAACGTAGCTTTTGCAATTTCTCCACAGACCTTTTGGCTAGAAAAAAAAGAGTATCAATTGGTTGCAACTGGTTATTGTATCAACATAGCTGTGGCAAATAAAAGTTGCTACTAAAAGGTCCCATCACCCTGGTTGTTTGGAGTGCTATGGTTACTGCAAAAACTAGATTTCAAATTTTGCTCAATTTTAAGCTATTTATTTTTAAATTTAACCCATTTATCCACCCATTTTAAGTTTTTAATCCGTTTACTTAGTTTAAAGAAGTGCAGAAAAAAGAATAATGTGAGAAAGCACTAAAAATTTCCGTACAGACAGGCGCGAAACTAAGATTTTGAGTTAGGGCGGGGGGATATAAAGAATGCGCCTACAAATTCGTCAAGTGTACCGACAATTGCGGAAAAATAAGCTATATTAGCATGCCAAAGACGTCAAAAGTTTAGAGGCTTTGTTACTGTGTGCCGACACCTATGAACTTTGTCGGAGGAGTCCCCCCTTGCCATTCCTCCCCTAGCTGTGCCCCTTCTTACAGAAGAGAATATTATGGCCACACAAAGGACAATTATGTATAATGTGCAATAGCATTAGCATAAGAGTCCTTCAGTAGGTCCAGAATGAACAGTCGTAACTAAATTACTATTAATTTGAAGTTTTTTTTTTTTTTTTTTTTTTTTTTTTTTTTTTTTTTTTTTTTTTTTTTTTTTTTAATAAAGAGCGATATGAAATCTGCAATGAGCAGAAATAGGTATAGCCTATAATAAGTAAACTTAAAACATATTTAAATTAGCACAAGTAAGATTTGGGCTACTATCTCCTCAAGCCCCCTATAGGCGAAAGAAACCCTTTGTGCATACTTAGTACCACTCAATCAAACAACCTTTAGTATTCGAGTGTTATTGTACGACATACTTAAAACTAAAAACATAGCTTAAATTAAAATTTCGTTTGCCCAACAGATTTTAAAAGCCTTTAAAAGGAAACCCAAAAAACTAAGATCAACTAAGAAGAAAGTATTATGAAATTTGATTGCATATTCAACTAATAAAAAATAAATTAATTGTTACAAGTGAAGTGATATCGAAAAGCTTCCATAAAGTACGAGCATCAGGCTATTTAATTTTAATTTTATAACAGCGCACAAAAATTACCCAAAAAATTACCAAAAAATCGGGGGGGGGGGGTTAAGGTTTATATGTGTAACCCCCCCCCTCCCAAGTTTGTTTTTGAGTAGAACCCCCTCCGAAAAAACATCCTGGGTACGGCCTTGCTATTAATAAAAGTGATTAGTTTTAACTAATGCAAGGAGAGTGATTTTAGTATTGTTGGTGATGATTGGAGGGGGAATAGTCAGGCAGGAGTATCTTCCGTGAAATATGATACTCCTACCCGACTATTATAAGTCGGGTATAAGACTTATCATTAAGACTAACAGTCTTGGCGATAATTGTCCAGGTTGGAATAGTTGTGGTAAAAGTGAGCGTATAGAGAAAGGTCAGATGAGAACAGTAGAATATCTCTCCCGTAAGATGGACTTGATTGTGGCATGAGTAGTTGGTACGGTAGGAAGAATTGCGTTGATTTTTCACTTTGAAGGAATCAATCACCAGTTGTGGAAATATCTAATCACAGTCTTCTTTATCTTTTTTTACTTCAATTTTGCAAAATCTGCCTCTGATTTTTATTCAACAGGCTCACCTGTTTTTCAAGACGAACTGTTGTCGAAAGTGGAAGCCATTTATGGAGCTTGTAGGCGTAAAACTGGCTGTTCATGTAGAGCAGTTATGGTGTTATGATTAGTCTCCCATTTTTGATAAGGAACTTCAAAACCCCTTAAATTCAGCCCCTTAGGAGAAACCCCTTAGGAGAAAAGGACTCCGCGTTGAAAATCTTTACTTTCCGTGTTTTTATTTTCCACTTCGATGTTGTACTAAGCACTTTGTAATTAGTAAGTTCAGAAATCCTTGGATTCAAAATGTACCCAAATTTTGAAGCCATCTAGAAATATTTGGACTTTAAACTGTGTTCTGCTTTAAGACGCTCTGACTTCAAAAATCTGTCAATACCAAGCTTGGTGGATATTGAGCATCATCTGTGAAAGTATCCACTGATTCAAAGGTAATTTTAAGGTAGCACCCGATAGTTAAGGTAATAATAAGCATTTGTGGAGGAGGCAGGTGGTTGTCTTGAGGAGTGAAGTCCATGGGCGCCCATAAGCTGAATTCCAGGGGGGGCAAACCTCATCTAATTGGCACTTTTAATGCTATATAATAGAAATCTCAGAACAAAAATATAAAAATAAGGCAGCATCATTCGGCCAGGGAGGGCGGGAGCCCCTCCCCCCCCCCCTGGCCCCCCCCCATATGGGCGCCCATGGTGAAGTCAGAGCCATTCTGCGTGATAGTCAAGAATCTTTATGTTTATGGGTCTTAACGTCGATTGTATCACAGAGCAGTGTTTTTCAAGTTAATTATTTTTGTTTTGTTTTTAAAATAAACCCCGATTAAACTTGAACTATGTTTTGATGGGCTTACAAATTGCAGGATTATCCAAAGATTTTAATTTCTCAAACTCAAACACCCTCAAATACCAGCTCTGGTGGTTTTCAAAACCATTTGTGAAATATGTTTTTTGTATATTTGTCAGGTCTCATTTATGACTACTCCTTAGTCATAAATGTCATGGTCAGGTCTCCTTTTGTCAGGTCTCATTTATGACTACTCCTTAAATAATCCCTAAATGGTCAACGGGCAAATGAAGTAAAATGTTTTAATATGCCTTGGATTATGACAAAATTAGCCAAACAAAATAATATTTTTCGGTTCTTAGAGAACATGTCCTCCTGTCCTTTATTTTTCTCCATTTGTTATCTTCCCGTTCTCCTTTTTATTTCACTTCTCCTTTAATAGTCTCATACATAAGAAGCTTAAAAGGGACCACACTTTCTCTTCTTCCAAACAAATAGCCACTTAAAACCTTTAACCATGTATTACTTCAAGACTAAGATGAGTTAGAAAAAAAAGAACGGTGTTCCCTTATCATTATTTGTTCATTCATCTTATTGGAAAAAAAGAGAAAAATCCTTATTAACATAAATTTCCAATTAAGAAAGATGACATCACCATATAAGATGAGGGTATAAGGTCTTCCTGTCGTTTTTGGACGAAAGAGAGGGGGGCGACATTGCTCCTCTATGATCCCAAACACCTTTCCTGATCCAAAGCGTTTATTTCATTATAGGGAAGGCTTTCGATAATAAATTATGCAACTTGTATTTAATAAATCCCCTAATGACAGACATTATTTGAAAAAAAAAAACTTCGGTGCAATCAGTTTCCACGTGGGGCGATCTCCAGGAAGAAATAATACGCACTAAGTCACCTGAAATTGCTTCAATCGGAATAAAATGGTAATTGAAAGATTAAAAGCCGAACTAACAAACCACGACAAAAAAAATATAGCAAATAAACGGGTATTATCCCAACAAAGAGGTGAGAAACGCAAAGCAGCAGCACTTATGACCCCTGTATCAAACAAAGTGCCTTGGACGCGGATAAAATTTAGAAAGAAATGAAAATAAAAACAACAAAAACTAAAGAAGTATAATAAAAAGAACAAAAACAAGGAGAGAAGTAATAAATGGGAATTGAAAGGGCTAGTGCCTTTTTTAATAGTTGAAAGTGATTGGAGAGCAACTAATGCCCCTCTCGCACCCACCATTTCCCCAAAACATCCAATGAAAATTTTGAGATAGCCATTTTGTATAACGTAGCTGAAAGTTCTAGAAATTAGGTCTTTGAGGATGACAATCCCCTCACAGCCCTCAGAGCAATGATTGTCATTTATGCCCTTGGGGGAATGTAAGGTGTTTATAGAAAGTGTTGTTGTAGAAACTCAAAAATGGCTCATTCGATTGGAAATTGAAAGGGCTAATACCCCTTTTAATAGTCGAAAGTGATTGGAAGGATTGACGTTTTCAAACAGTTCGTGGTAACGAACTGTAAGTAAGGAGCGACCCGGCTCAATGGTAACCTAAACTCTAAAAAACGGATTATGATACCAATAGATACATCAAAAGAATCAGATTTTAATGCTGATTTCAAATATATAAGTTTTATCAAGTTTAATTCTACCCATCAAAAGTTAGGCGCCTGAGAAAATTTGGCTGATTTTCGAAAAAAGGAGGAAAGACGCCCTAAAAGTTATAAAACCTAAAAGTTATATTATTTTCTTTCAAACAGTTCGTGGTAACGAACTGTAAGTAAGGAGCGACCCGGCTCAATGGTAACCGAAACTCTAAAAAACGGATTATGATACCAATAGATGCATCAAAAGAATCAGATTTTAATTCTGATTTCAAATATATAGGTTTCATCAAGTTTAATCTTATCCATCAAAAGTTACACGCCTGAGAAAATTTCGCTGATTTTGAAAAAAGGGGGAAAGACCACCTATAAGTTATAGAACCTTAATGAAAATCACACCATCATATTCAATGTATTAGAGAACCTTACTGTAGAGGTTTCAAGCTCCTATCTACAATTAAATGAAAAAACAAGTTTTTTAAACTGAAAGTAAGGAGCGACATTAAAACTTAAAACGAACAGAAATTATTCCGTATATGAAAGGGACTGTCCCCTCCTCAACGCCTCGCTCTTTACGCTAAAGTTTTTTATTGTTTTAAAAATTAAAGTTGTGAGACAGAGTCAAACTTTAGCGTAAAGAGCGAGGCGTTGAAAAGGGGACAGTCCCTTTCATATACGGAATAATTTCTGTTCGTTTTAAGTTTTAATGTCGCTCCTTACTTTCAGTTTAAAAAAATTGTTTTTTTATTTAATTTTTGAACGTTTTTGAATAAATGCAGGTTTTGATCTTGGCTCAGCATACATGAATAATTAAAACAAAATTTTCATATTAATTTACCTTTATTTAGTTAAATGGCTTTCTCGAAACTTGTTTAATTTTATTTACGAACGTTTTTATTAGTAATAAATATACGTAACTTACGAATTAACTTACTTAACGAACTTCTATATTCATATATTTTCAATTTGTTTATTAGGGGGTTCGCCCCCTAGTCAATACCTTGCTCTTTAAGCGAAAGTTCGAATTTTGTTCCAGTTCTTTAAAAATGACTGCTTAATCACAAAGGCCGTTAATTAGAATAAATAGCTCTTATGAAAGTACTAAAAAATCTTTGGCTTAAAGGGCGAGGTATTGACTACGAGGTGAACCCAATCATATATGTAATATTTTCTGTTCGTTTAAAGTTTCGATGTTGCTGCTATTGCAGTTGAAATACTTGTTTTTTTATATTAAATTTCTGATCTTTTTTTAAATAATGCTGGGAAGTCCGGCGTCCCCTTCATAGCAATGTCCCTTCCCCCATGAAAAATTCCTTCATGGAAAGATCCTCCCACATAACCCCCGACCCACCCACCCTGAAAACGGAAACCCACCCTGAAAACCAGGAAAAACCTCCCCTGAAAACGTCTGTATACTTCCAAATAACCAATACTATATGTTAACATTGGGTAAAGTTCATAACTTTCAGCCCTTCCCCCGGGAACTTTGGGGGATTAAGTCATCCTAAAAGACATACTTATTATATATTCGAACATGCTGAACAAAATGGCTATCTCAAAATTTTGATCAGGTGGCTTTGGGAAAAAAATGAGCGTGGGAGGGGGCTTAGTTGCCCTCCATTTTTTTGGTCACTTAAAAAGGGCACTAGAACTTTTAATTTCCATTCCAATGAGCCCTCCCACGATATTCTAGGACAACTGGGTCGATACGATCACCCCTGGGAAAAAAAAAAACAAACAAATAAACACGCACCCGTGATCTTTCTTCTGGCAAAAAATGCAAAATTCCACATTTTTGTAGATGGGAGCTTGAAACCTCTACAGTAGGGTTCTCTGATACGCTGAATATTATGATGTGATTTTCATTAAGGTTTTATAACTTTTAGGGGGTCTTTCCTCCTCTTTTCGAAAATCTGCCAAATTTTCTTAGGCGCCTAACTTTTGATGGGTAGAATTAAACTTGATAAAACTTATATATTTGAAATCAGCATTAAAATATGATCCTTTTGATGTATCTATTTGAATCAAAATACCGTTTTCTAGAGTTTCGGTTACCATTGAGCCGGGTCGCTCCTTACTTACAGTTCGTTACCACAAACTGTTTGAAAATGTGGAATTTCCATTTTTTGCCAGAAGAAAGATCACGGATGCGTGTTTATTTTTTTTCCCAGGGGTAATCTCATTGACCCAGTGGTCCTAGATTATCGTAGGAGTGCTCATTGGAACGGAAATTGAAAGTTCTAGTGCCCTATTTAAATGACCAAAAATGGAAGGCAACTAGGCCCCCTCCCACGCTCAGTTTTTTTCTCAAAGTTACCCAATTAAATTTTTGAGATAGCCCTTTTTTTCAGCATAGTCAAAAATCTAATAAATATGTCTTTTAGGATGACTTGATCCCCCACAGTTCCCAAGGGAAGGGCTGCAAGTTATGAACTTTGCCCATTGCTTACATATTGTATTGGTTATTGGGAAGTATACAGACATTTTCAGGAAGGATTTTTTTCTGGTGAAGGGGGGCTGAAGGAGGGGGTTACTCGGGAGAATCTTTCCGTGGAGGATGTTTCTTTGGGGTAAGAAACATTTCTATGAATTGGGCGCCGGATTTCCAAGCATTATTTAAAAAACGATCAGAAATTAAATAAAAAAAAAAACAAGTTTTTTCAACTGAAAGTGAGAAGCAACATTAGCACTTAAAACGAACAGAAATTATTACGTATATGAGGGGGTTCTCCCCCAAGTCAATACCTCGCTCTTTACGCTACAGTTTTTTTGTGCTTTCAAAATAGCTATCTATTCTAATTAAACGGCCTTTGTGATTCAGGGGTTTGTGACTTAAATTTTTTTTTTTACTTTTAACGTAAAGAATGTGGTATTGACTAAGGGGAGAATCCCCTCATATACGTAATAACATATACGTAATAAAAAAAAAATAATAATAAAAAAAAACAAGCGAAACGGTTCAATAGTAATCGAAACGGCTCAAAAACGGAATTTTGATGTCAATAAATGTATCAAAAGAATAAGCTTATAATGCTGATTCTAAATATATAAATTTTAGTAAGTTTACTATTACTCATCAAAGGCTATGAGGCTGGAAAATTTACCTTATTTTTTAAAGAGGGGGAAACACCCCCCACAAGTGAAAGAATTTAAATGAAAATCACACCGTCAGATTCAGCGTGTCAGAAAACGCTATTACATAGGTTTCAAGCTCATATCTGCAAAAATCTGCAACTTTTTTTTTTTGCCAAAAGAAACATATACGAATATAGAAGTTTGTTACGTAAGTTAATTTGTAAATTACGTCAGAACCAAATTTAGAGACAGCTATTTGGCAAAAGAAAAGTAAAATTTTTATGCAAATTTTGTTTACTTTTTCAATGACGGTGAGCCAAAATAAAAGCTGCATTAACTAAAAAACGATCAGAAATTAAATAAAAAAAAACAAGTTTTTTAAACTGAAAGTAAGGAGCGACATTAAAACTTAAAACGAACAAAAATTATTCCATATATGAAAGGGGCTGTCCCCTCCTCAACGCCTCACTCTTTACGCTAAAGTTTGACTCTGTCTCACAACTTTATTTAAAAAAAAATTAAAAAAATTTAGCGTAAAGAGCGAGACGTTAAGGAGGGGACAGTCCCTTTCATATACGGAATAATTTCTGTTCGTTTTAAGTTTTAATGTCGCTCTTTACTTTCAGTTTATTAACTTGTTTTTTTATTTAATCAAACAGTTCGTGGTAATGAACTGTAAGTAAGGAGCGACCTGGCTCAATGGTAACCGAAACTCTAGAAAACGTTTTTGATACCAATAGATGCATCAAAAGAATCAGATTTCAATGCTGAATTCAAATATATAACTTTCATCAAGTTTAGTTCTACCCATCAAAAGTTACGCGCCTGAGAAAATTTGGCTGATTTTCGAAAAAAGATGGAAAGACCACCTTAACGTTATAGAATTTTAATGAAAATTATACCATCATATTCAGCATATTAGAGAACCCTATTGTAGAGGTTTCAAGCTCCTATCTACAAAAATGTGGAATTTTGCATTTTTTGCCAGAAGAAAAATCACGGATGCGTGTTTTTTTATTTTTTTTTTCCAGGGGTGATCGTATAGACCCAATGGTCCTAGAATATTATGGAAGGACTCATTGGAACGGAAATTAAAAGTTCTAGTGCCCTTTTTAAGTGACCAAAAGAATGGAGGGCAATTAGGCCCCCTCCCACGCTCATTTTTTTCCCAAAGTCTCCTGATCAAAATTTTGAGATAGCCATTTTGTTCAGCATGGTTGAAAATATGATAAGTATGTCCTTTAGGATGACTTAATCCACCGAAGTCCCCCGGGGGAGGGCTGAAAGTTATTAACTTTACCCAATCTTAACATATAGTATTGGTTATTAGGAAGTATACAGACGTTTTCAGGGGGGATTTTTTCTGGTAGTAGGGGGTTGGGTGGGTCGGGGGTTATTTGGGAAGATCTTTCCATGAAGGAAGTTTTCATGGGGGAAGGGACATTGCTATGAAGGGGGCACCGGATTTTCCAGCATTATTTAAAACAAAATAAGAAATTCAATATAAAAAAACAAGTTTTCCAACTGAAAATAAGGAGTAACATCAAAACTTAAAACGAACAGAAAATATTACATGTATGATTGGGTTCACCCTCTAGCCTATACCTCACTCTTTAGATTTTTTAGTACTTTCATAAGAGCTATTTATTCTAAATAACGGCCTTTGTGATTAAAGGGGCCTTTTTAAAGAATTGGAAAAAAATTCGAACTTTAGCTTAAAGAGTGAGGTATTGACTAGGGGGCGAGCCCCCTAATATACGTATTAAAAATATATGAATATAGAAGTTCGTTACGTAAGTTAATTCGTAAGTTACGTATATTTATTACTAATAAAAACGTTCGTAAATAAAATTAAACAAGTTTTGAGAAAGTCATTTAACCAAATAAAAGTGAAGTTAATATGCAAATTTGCAAAGGAGTTGTCTTAGGAACTTCGAAAAGGGCTCATTCGATTGAAAATAGAAAGGGATAATGCCTTTGGATAAAGCCAAAGATTTTTTAGTACTTTCATAAGAGCTATTTAATCTAAATAACGGCCTTTCTGATTAAGGGGTCCTTTTTAAAGAATTGGAAAAAAAAATCGAACTTTAGCTTAAAGAGTGAGGTATTGACTAGGGGGCGAGCCCCCTAATATACGTATTAAAAATATATGAATATAGAAGTTCGCTACGTAAGTTAATTCGTAAGTTACGTATATTTATTACTAATAAAAACGTTCGTAAATAAAATTAAACAAGTTTCGAGAAAGTCATTTAACCAAATAAAAGTGAAGTTAATATGCAAATTTGCAAAGGAGTTGTCTTAGGAACTTCGAAAAGGGCTCATTCGATTGAAAATAGAAAGGGATAATGCCCTTTTTGATAGTTGAAAGTGAATGAAGGGCAACTAGTCCCCCTCCCACGCCCACCCTCCCATTTTCGCATTATGCTTAAAAACTAAATGTTGCCTTAAGATTAAATCAAAATGCAATGTGTTAATGCTAATTCCCAATAAGGCATCTCAGCAGTACCCCAAGAACGACTGAGGGTATTATGTTCAACCTTTCGGTGCTACTTCTGCTCTTAAAATTTAACCAAATCAAAATAGCGTAGGTGTATCCAAGCTATCAAAGAAAGTAAACAGATTTTTTTTTTTTTGCGAATGGTATCAAGTTTTCTATTTCAGGTCAAGTAGAGGAAGTATGAAACTAAATAAAACACTACTATTTGTGTCCAGATTTTTAAAAGGGTGTATGTTGTTAAAAATTGCTGAAAATTTTTCTCGAGTATACAAATAGCAGGCCGAACTATAAAGTTTAAAAAAAAAACCAAAAGAATTAAAAAATTATATTACAATTTTTCAGTAAAGTGCAAATTATATTCTGGCGTTGGGAAAGCATAAGGTTTTTGAGCCCTACTCATGTTAATTTCTGCTCGTTTTGAGCTTGGCTCGGTTATTTATTGTAATTTCTGTTAGTTTTGGGTTTTATTTCTTTATCGATGCTGACTTGTGGTAGTTTCAAGCTTGGTTGATTATTTGATTTTATTTTTGCTCATTTTGGTTTAATGGAGTTCTTTACTTTTCTTTAAAAAACTGATTTTGTGGAAAAAGTTTTTTTTTAATTAATTAAATAAATAAAACAAGTTTTTTAACTGAAAGTACAGAGCAACATTAAAACTTAAAACGAACAAAAATTATACTGTATATGAAAGGGGCTGTCCCCTACTCAACACCCCGCTCTTTACTTTAGTTAGAATAAATAGCTCTGATGAAAGTGCAAAAAAACTGTAGCGTAACGAGTGAGGTAATGATTAGGGGACGAACCCCATCAAAAACGTAATAATTTCTGTTCGTTTTAGGTTTTGATGTTGCTCCTTACTGTCAGTTGAAAAAATTGCTGTTGTTTTTTAATTTAATTTCTGTTCGATATTTTAAATAATGCTGGGACCCCCTTCATAGCAATGTCCCTTTCCCCATGAGAACTTCCTCCATGTATATATCCTTCCACGTACCCTTCGACCCCCAACCACCAGAAAAAATTCCCCTGGAAACTTCTGTATACTTCCCAAAAAGCAATGCTATATGTGAACGTTGGGCAAAGTTCATAACTTGCAGACCTTCCCCCGGGGACTGTGGGGGATTAAGTCTTCATCAAAGACATAGCTATTGTATTTTTGGACCATGCTCAACAAAATGGCTATCTGAAAATTTTGATCAGGTGACTTCGGGTAAAAAGTGAGCGCAGGAGGGGGGTTGCCCTCCATTTTTTGTCACTTAAAAAGGACACTAGAACTGTTAATATCGGGTTGAATGAGCCCTCCCACAATATTCTAGGACCACTGGGTCGATACCATCACCCCTGGGGAAAAAATTAAACAAATAAACACGCATCCGTGATCTTTCTTTTGGCAAAAAATACAAAATTCCAAGGAGCTTGAAGCTTCTATAGTGGGGCTCTTTGATACGCTGAATCTGATGATGTGGTTTTCTTTAAAGTTCTATGACTTTTAGGGGATGTTTTCCCCCTTTTTTTTGAAAATAAGGCACATTTTCTTCGGCTCGTATATATTTATGGGTAAGACTAAACTGGATGAAACTTATATATTTGAAATCAGCTAAAAATCTGATTCTTTTGATGTATCTATTGGTGTATATATATATATATATGCTCTTTATGCTAAAGTTTTTATTGTTTAAAAAAAATAGAGTTGTGAGAAAGTCAAACTTTAGCGTAAAGAGCGAGGCGTTGAAGAGGAGACAGCCCCTTTCATATACGGAATAATTTCTGTTCGTTTTAAGTTTTAACGTCGTTCCTTACTTTCAGTTAAAAAAAACTTGTTTTTTTTATTTAATTTTGAACGTTTTTGAATTAATGCAGGGTTTGATTTTGGCTCACCGTACATGAATAATTAAACCAAAATTTGAATATTAATTTTACTTTTATTTGGTTACATGGCTTTCTCGGAACATGTTTAATTTTATTTACGAACGTTTTTATTAGTAATACATATACGTAACTTACGAATTAACTTATGTAACGAACTTCTATATTCATATATTTTTAATACGTATATTAGAGGGTTCGCACCCTAGTCAATACGTTGCTCTTTAAGCTAAAATTCGAATTTTGTTCCAATTCTTTAAAAATTTAAATCACAAAGTTAATCACAAACGACGTTAATTAGAATAAATAGCTCTTATGAAAGTACTAAAAAATCTTTGGCTTAAAGAGCGAGGTATTGACTAGGGGGTGAACCCAGTCATATACGTAATATTTTCTGTTCGTTTTAAGTTTTGATGTTGCTTCTTAATTTCAGTTGAAAAATGTGTTTTTTTTTTAATTCAATTTCTTATCTTTTTTTTAAATAATGCTGGGAAATCCGGCGCCCCCTTCATAGCAATACCCCTTCCCCATGAAAACTTCCTTCATGGAAAATCCTCCCTCATAACCCCCCATCCACAACCCCCCTCCCCCACTACCTCAAAAAAATCCTCCCTGAAAACGTCTGTATACTTCCCAATAACCAATACTATATGTTAACATTGGGTAAAGTTCATAACTTTCAGCCCTCCCCCAGGGGACTTCGGGGGATTAAGTCATCCTAAAAGACATAGTTATCATATTTTCGACCATGCTGAAAAAAATGGCTATCTCAAAATTTTGATCGGGTGACTTTGGGAAAAAAATGAGCGTGGGAGGGGGCCTAGTTGCCCTCCATTTTTTGGTCACTTAAAAAGGGCACTAGAACTTTTAATTTCCGTTCGAATGAGCCCTCCCAAGATATTCTAGGACAACTGGATCGATAATATCACCCCTGGGAAAAAAAAAACAAAAAACAAAAAAACAAATGAACACGCATCCGTGATCTTTCTTCTGGCAAAAAATACAAAATTCCACAATTTTGTAGATAGGAGTTTGAAACCTCTGCAGTAGTGTTCTCTGATACTCAGAATATGATGGTTTGATTTTCATTAAGGTCCTGTAATTTTTAGGGGTTCTTTGCCTTTTTTTTCGAAAATCAGCTAAATTTTCTCAGGGGCGTAACTTTTGTTGAGTAGGACTCATATTTATAAAACTTATTTATTTGAAATCAGCATTAAAATATAATTCTTTTGATGTGTCTATTGGTATCAAAATTCCGTTTTCTAGAGTTTCGGTTACCATTGAGCCGGGTCGCTCCTTACTTACAGTTCGTTACCACGAACTGTTTGAACAAAGTCCTTATTATAAAAAAAATCTTAAACTATTGAATTTACTATAAGTATATGAAAATATATTTACAACATAAAGCGAAAATATGTTATTTTGAAATGTTGCTGGTTTTTAACATATGGCATTTTTGTCTTAATTGGTATGCCAGTTACCGTAAGACACAGTTTTGAAGAAGTATTATCGTGGTTTTCAAGGTTCTTGAATATATTTAGGTTTATTTTAAGTCTAATTTTAAGTTCAAAAAGAAAAAGAAAATTTTCCCCCCTTCTTTCAAGCGAAATGCTACTGTCCAAACAAAAATTTGAAGTTTTTCAACAAAGATAATAAAAAGCGTATTATACAAAAACCAGACAATGAATAATTTTGATAAGTTATTAATACGAATTGTCATAATTTAGAGTTTTCTTTTATTCCCTACTTGACAAGTATTACCTGGTGAGTGGTGTCACCGTCAAAGACATTAGTGGGGCTAGTTACAGACCCTCTCCCTAACATCTGGAAACTTATAGTTAAAGCACACTGGTAGAACATATAATGGATAAGCTCCATACTTGGATTCTTCACCTCTTGATTAAGATCATTCTTCTATAATCAGATTTCTTTCCAAGCCCCAGTTGATGGGGCAATAGTGTACCCATAGAGATAAAAAACAGAAAGAAAATGCCAGATTCTGCTAATTTTTGCGATCAGATTTTTCTGTAAACTGCAGTTACGATATTTTCGATTTTTAATATTTTCGATGTTTAGGGCTTTGTATTCTAAATAGTTATGGGCAAACAAATGGTTTTAATCAGCTAAGTTGAAATTGTCGAGATTCGAAAGATTATCTTAATTCATGGGCACACAGATAAAATTGAGGGAGGTGGATAATGTGAAATATGCCTTTAACCATAAATTATGGCTTTCTCAGTTCTAAAATTCCGAACTTTCTAGGGAGCGGGGGGGGGGTATAACTTCTTTTTAAAGTTATAGTGTTTCATTATATTTAGGTTTAGAAGGTACTTTAGAAGCTATGCAGTATGGCTTCAATGAAGGTGTATCAGTAAAACGCCAAAGAAATTAGCATATTGCACTTAACCTGTCTCTACAACGAGGACAGTCAAGGTTTTCCTTATTTTTGGTGTTTTGCAATGGGATTGTCTCTATAACTTAGCGTGCGCTTAGCATAAGCGTCTGCATTCTTACACAATAGGCTTGGGCGCAAAAAGACCGTCTTTCTTTCCCCCAAACCGTCCCACCTTGACTTTCAAAACTAAAAATACTAATTTTTAAGAATTACTTCTCCTGTAATAAATCCTTTTTAATCTTTGGTTTTCTTAGAAAATTATTTAGTAGCTTGGCCCCTCTTTATTTTCTGTAAATAATTCTGCTGGGGTCCGCGACTATGGGTCAGTCAAGCAATTTTATATTAAAAAATCGCTTCCTTGAAAAAAAAAATCGGAAGGTGGAAATATTCCAATTTGTGGGCAAAATCTTAACAAGCTAAAAAAAAAAAAATTACATTGCAATAAAAAAACAAATTGATTTAGGAACAATTAGAAATTTAATTCCATTTTGCTACTAAAAAATTGTAAAATTGAGGAGGAAAAAAAGGAAGAGGATAAAAAAAGAACAGATTTGGAAACAAATAAATGAATTGAAGAGCAGAACTGGTGTTGTTAAACTTTTAGAATGCTACGGTTTAATGTGTTGTTCACATAATATTCTTAATTGGGGTCTCTTGAACGTCTTAAGGGGGATCCCTCTTTTTTATTTTCTTTCATTTACATTGCAAATAACTGTCTTATTATCAATAACAAAAGTTTCATGAATGGCAATAATGTTTTTTTCGATTCCAGGGCAACAACACAGATGAAGCAGCAGCTCTTCGATTTCTTGTTGACTACGACAAAAAAGCCTCCGTCGTTTGCAACTTTGTCATGTCCTCACAATGGAACTACAATACGAATATCACAGATGTTAACAGGCAGCAAATGGTAATTACTGATCCACTTCGCGTTTGTGTTATTCATTTTCTAAAAATAGGTTGTAATGCTTACGGGGTATAACTATGGCCGATTTAAAGGAGCTTGCAACATATGGTTCGGTGTGCATTTTTATTCATGTGGTTAAATATGGAGCATAAGAATCGTCGTAAAAGGTTTTTCAAAGCTTTTATCAAAGTCAGCGCACTGAATTGATCTCAAATAGCTAATTCCCATAATAATGATCACTCATTTAGATTTACTGACTTAAGTAAATCTATTTTTACTCCCCGTTAGTTTACTTTAATACGGCACTGCTAGTCCTTAGAGATGCACACATTTAACACATAGTGCTTGGTGCCATAATGTCACATAAATGAACCATAGGCAACCCCAGAAAGAGCATTTGTCGTGGATTTCTATGAAACTAATGTGGCGTAGATCTTTAAATATGTTTTAGTTATGTGTATTATTTAGTCCTATGATAAGTAATAACAGGTTTAAAGTGAATACAGTTTTTCAATATTTTATTGCTGAAACTATAATGCCTGGTCCAATTTAGACTGAATGTCTTGTATAAATTGAAATATATACAAAATCAAAAGGAAAAATAAAAAGAATAAAAAAAATTCATCTGTTATTGTCTTGCAAAAAACGCTCTTAGAGTACATGGACGATGAGCCAAGAACGCAAACGAGAATGAAAACGGGAATTTGAGAGGTGGGATGACAAAACCCCATCATGTACAGGATAACGTATTTTCGTTTTCTCTTTTAATGTCACTTTTTACTTTTATTTGCATAAGCTTGTTTTCTTATGTTTATGTTTATTTTGAATGTAAAATTAAGGGCTATCCTTAATATTATGGTTGGGGTATCACCTTCGTTATACTAAATGTTAAATCTCTGTAACTTTACTTCGAGGAATGAGCTAATTTTAGTGAGCTTGCTTTTCAAAATAAAAAATGAGGTTTCCTAAATAAGAGTGGCACAGTACAAGCCCTCGATCTTCACACACAAGCTCTACTTTTTATCGCAACATTTTTATTGCTAAAAAAAAGTTTTATGCTAAAACATTACCGTTTCCATAGAAAGAGGGTAGTTGTCCGTCCCTCTACATTTATATTGCACGCTTAATTTAAATGTATTTCACCAAACGAAAAGAGGTCAACTGTTAGATCCACTTTACATATTTATCTCAAGCACCTCTCGTAGATAATCTAAAGTTTCGACCTAACCTCACCCCCCCCCAACCTAAAAAATGGGTATTCTGGTCTGTGCCCTAATATCTGGTGCGTAACAAAACAATACCCCATAGCCGTCAGTTTCACTGAAAAAAAAGTTTATAAGAATAGTTAATTATTTGAGTGCAAGGCCGTAATCCAGGGGGGGATGGGGTTTGAACCCTGAAATTTGTGTCCAATTTGTTAAAACGTGGCAAAAATGCATGTAAACAAGTTTTTAATGCGTTTTTTAAGGTTTCTTGTAAAGCCTCCTCCCCCCGAATAAAAATCTTGGATACGCCCTTGTTCGTGCACCTCATATATGTATAAGGTAGAATGTGTCAGGACGGCCTTATGAAACTGCAAGGTCATTTAAATAGCATTTCATAGTTCTCATCTGCCCTTTTAAACACTATTGCGGTCTAAACGTGTTATCTTAATTTCTCTTTTATCAAACGCGCCCATAAAGCAATCAAAATCCCAGCAATCATTTATTCTCAGCAAATTAGTCACGACCGCTATTTCCATTCACTGATTATATACCAAAATTGATAACCCATGAAAATTGCTATAAAAAAAATTCCTAAACCCTTGTTGAGGTTGACCGTCATAAGCACTAACATGACACTTTACCGGGTGAGAAACAGGGTATAACAAATGGGGCTTTTGTGTTAACTGTTAAAAACTGACTTATTTCGTCGAAAATAAGCTAGGGGCTACCATGTCTTGTTTAGTTTTTCTTTTTTTTTCCGCCTGGTATGCGAAGAATCTCTGAGATACAAAACAACAAAGGTTCTACAAAGGTTTCTTCTTTTTTTCTTTCTTTCTTCTTTTTCTCTTTTTTTCTCTTCTTTCTCTTTATTGTGTTATTATAAGTGTTAATTTTAAGAGGGTAAATACTTCCGAACAAGCGTTAGCTTATGGAAGGTCATTTGTTTTTTTGCGTTGTGTTGTTTTTGGAATAAACCCTTATCTTATCTTATCTTATCTAAACTCGAGTTTCTCAAAACTACAATGTTACGTCCAGGAGACGAATCCTCTTTTGTTTATCATATATTTGGATCTACAATTATCAATAAAACCTTACTCAAGTTGCAGTGACCAGGTTGCCTGAGACTAACTTCTGGCAAGGATACCTTCATCTCTTTTTTTATGATAATTTTTAACGAAAGACTCCCCCTAGAATTGTATCTGTTGAACTTCCTTTCAAAGAAACCAACAGATGGGTTTCCAGGGGTACACCCCCTCCCTCTCGGAAGCCCATTTCAAATGGAGATGCATTGTCTTGCTAGGCTGTTCTTCAATTACTCAATATGAGGTCTCTCCTTTTGCTCTTCATTCGACCATGCATTGACTATGTGTGTTCGACGCATTTGCTTGGCAAACGGTGGCACTTGTATAATTAGCTCGTCGTTCTGGGGGTGCTACACGGCCTTTTTGAACCCAAGCATTGACGTCGCATGGAATCTCTTTCTTAGAGGTGGTAAATCCGAACCGATTGGAGAATCACCCTTGAGACCCTACGTTTGATTTTCTGGAGTGGTGTCATCAGGATTTTGGAAGATTTGAAGAATAAGCATCTATATTTGGTGTTAGGTTTAATGCATGGCTTGGACAGTAATAAGCGAACTGGATGTTTGCTTATTTTTTTTTACAAAAAAAAGAATCAATCCCAGCTACCCTTCACTGGAGGATATGACTTAATTAAGATATCTTCCCCAAGAAAGGTTTGAGAAGAAACAAATTCTCAAAAGACACTGTTAGGCAACTCACTCGATGTTCTAACCTTTCAAAATGAAGTCCATTTGCTGACTGAGGCCTTCGATTGGTTAATTAGTATCTGCTTATTCTTAAATGTATTGATTTTGACCATCCAGAAATCCGACCACTTTTCTATCTTTGGAAGACCGAGTTGCAGTGACAGGGCGGCATGTGTAGAGTCATCATGCTTATAGACTGCCTTATGGACCGTGGTATATTCAGGAAAATTTTGCAAAATTTGCAAAATTTTGCAAAATTCAGGAAAATTTGGATACCGGAAAATTTGGTATATTCAGGAAAATTTGGATACCGGGATATTAACCTGAGGAACCTCAGACTTTAGTGTGTACTCACTGGACGTACATCCATTGGGGACTTTGTGGAGAGTACGATATCTTAGGAAACTATCAGGAAACTCAAGTAGACGCCTATAAATTTCGTGTGCCCTGAGATTAACCCCCTCCTGATGCTTGACATTAAGGCCGTCAATTGTCTAGCATACCTAGTGAAATCCATGCTGCCTATCGATAGTAAGGTTAGTAAAGTCTGGCTTGTAAAGAGCTGGAAGAGTAAATGACAGTGGACCGGACACCTAAGAGTGTAAAATGATACCATTTGGTATCTTAACTGGACTGGACTATGTGGTCAGGTCCAGGCATTATAGAGCCTGCTGGACTTCTGAAGCAGTCCAGCATTGGTAGGATGGGTGTCAGGTCTAATTAATTAATCATGAACTTCTTTTCCATTATCTTCAAAGCTTGAATACTCAGCAACCTCTTTGGTAAGAGCTATAGTCTTCACCCAAAAATTTCGGGTTGTAATCCCGTTATTGCGAAAGGGCTAATGAGTGTCCATTTTACGACAACAATACCACTATAAAAACTATCCTTCTCTCAATAATTTTTTTCCTCGTCATGGTCATTTCTTAGTGTTGAAAGGGTATACCAACCTGCTTTCTACTGTACGTGATTGTTTGCAGTCATCTTATGAAAGTGGTAGGCATTGAAGAAATTTTTTGCATTCTTCTGCATCTAAGCCTGAGAACTAGTACTTGAATAATTAAACAAAATGAGAAACCTAAGGTCTTTCACTGTTTTTGGTGTTGTATTTCTTCTCATCACCTTCATTCATTTTTTTTAGTATTTTAGCCTTGATCCTTCCTTCTTAAGTAAATTAATAAATAATGTGAAATAAGACATTTTTTATTTGAATATTACTGATATTAATTCAATAAAATTGACGCAAACAAAATATGTTTCAATCTAACTAAATTTAATCTCTTCTTAATTTACTTTAAACAAAATTTTTTTAATCTGAATGTTGAATTTGTTTTTTTACAAATACGAATATGAAGTAAGAAGGAACATTTTTCGTAAAATATTACTTTGCTTAACAGGAAAACAATACCAAGTGCAATTTTCCACCTTTATTCCTAACTAAGCTGTTATTAACAAATTTGACCAAAACACAGGTTTTCTCAATTCTAAGAAAATTACTACTATTGTTCTCGTTATACGTAAAACTGCTGGGGGAAAAGAACGAAAGTTATAATGGATTTAGGATGCAAGAGAGTAGAAGTGACCCTAAAGGTCCGACGAGAACACCCTGCTGCCATCTACAATTTAGTTTAATGCTGACGGGACATAATTTATTCAAGGATTATCGATCGAGTCTAATGGGGGTCAAGGTCAATCGATCTGTTGTTGTTTGGCCACGTGTAATGACATGAGGGGTGATTTACATAATCGATGGGGGAAATTATTGCTTCACGAAGGGGGAATTAAGAAACATTAAGGCTTCTTTAATCTTAGGTCTGAGGGATAAACGTTCTTTAGGTCAGAGAGAAAAATTAATATACTATTTTTAAATAGGGCTTCACGAAGGGGGAATTAAGAAACATTAAGGCTTCTTTAATCTTAGGTCTGAGGGATAAACGTTCTTTAGGTCAGAGAGAAAAATTAATATACTATTTTTAAATAGGGCTTCACGAAGGGGGAATTAAGAAACATTAAGGCTTCTTTAATCTTAGGTCTGAGGGATAAACGTTCTTTAGGTCAGAGAGAAAAATTAATATTCTATTTTTAAATAGGGCTTCATTGATCTATAGTGTCATGAATTATAAATGACATCACTTGTTATCTTGGAATTATGTGGGAGTCTAAAGAGATAGAAATTCTATTTTTAAATACGGCTTCACGGAGCTTTAAGTCGGAGAG
>CM051270.1:13166896-13231425 GCA_027921565.1 Artemia sinica | reverse complement strand
AAGTCGGAGAGATAAATTGATATTCTAACGAAACCATAATAGTTTAGCTAGGAAAATTTATGAGATGAAGAGATTAACGTAGGAAAGGGTTTCATAGAAATTTGAAATGTGAAAGCACTGAGATGCCAAACAAAAGGAACACGATGAAATTATTTTTAGGGATTATTTGGGACGAAACGGTTTTAGACAGCTTATGGAATTATTTCGGCGAAACCGTTAGAGACGTTGATTTAAAAGGTGATTTAAAAGATGATTTTTGAGTGTGGTCGTTATAATACACAAGTTCCATTGAACAGTGTTGTGAGGTCCCCTACCACAACCCCAAAGAGCCCCGATCGCCCTACCCCGATCCAAAGGGTTCCAATCCCCATACCCCAATCCAGAAGGACCCCCCGGTCCCCAAAGGTTCCCAGGGCTCCCACCCGGCCCCCAGACCCTCAAAGGCCCACCCCTGGCCCCCAAAGGCACATCGAGCTCCCAAAAGACCACCGGGGTCCCAAAGGCCTTCACCCGGTCACCAAATGTCCCCCAGGCTCTCAACCGGCCTCCAGGACCCCCAAAGGCCCTCCACCGGCCCCCAAAGGTCCCTCAGGCTCCCAAAGGGCCCCCCACCCTCCCCTCCCTCTCCCTCTCCTCCCCACTCCTCACCGTCACCTCCCCCCCCCCCCCTCCCCTCCTCCCCCTCCCCTCCTCCCCTCCCCATTTTTTAATATTTTTTGTGCATTGAGACACAGAAGGGACACCCTCCCCCAAGGGTCCCCCAAACACCCTCCCCGGGCCCCCCAAAGAGTCCCCTCTCCATTTTTTTAATACTTTTTTATAGCTTTATTATATCTTTTCTGAACAAGTTCCATTCATAATGTCATTCCTAAACCCATTTTCCAACCTCAAAGAGTCCCCTCCCCAATTTGTAAATACTTTCTTGAATTTTTTAACATGGTATTTTTTAACTTTTTACGTTCCGACCTTTCTCAAAGAGTCAAATTTAAAGTTCTATTCCAAATATTTTCCCGGAACAAGAAAAGTCCCAAGACATAAAAAATTTAAAGTTCACTTCTAAATTTTTCCGTAGAAGATAGGAAAAGTTATACTATGATTGTGATTATTTACTATGAAGATAGAAAGTTTCACTTTAATTCTAAATTTTCTTAAATTCAGTTCTGACCATTCTCAAAGAGATGAAAAAATTTAAAGTTCTGTTCCAAATATTTCCCCGGAAGAAGAAAAGTTCAACTTCGATTCTGAATTTTCTCAATGAAAAAGAAATTAGTCATTGATCAATTCTATTTTCCCAAAATAATATAAAATTTTCCACTTCAATTCAGATTTTTCTCAAAGAGATGAAAAATTTAAAATATTATTCCAAATTTTCCTTAGAAGATAGAAAAGATCAAGTTCTCTTCTGAATCTTACCAAAGAACACAATTCAATTCTAATTTCTCCAGAGAAAATAAAAAGCTTCCACTTCAGTTTTAAGTTTACCAAGACATAAAAAATTTAAAGTTCAATTCTAAATTTTTCCTTAGAAGATAGGAATAGTTATACATTGATTGTGATTATTTTCTATGAAGATAAAAAGTTTCACTTTAATTCTAAATTTTCTTAAATTCAGTTCCGACCTTTCTCAAAGAGATGAAAAAATTTAAAGTTCTGTTCAATATATTTCCTCGGAAGAAGAAAAGTTCAACTTCGATTCTGAATTTTCTCATTGAAAATGAAATATGTTATTGATCAATTCTATTTCTCCAAAATAATATAAAAATTTTCCACTTCAGTTCAGATTTTTCTCAAAGAGATGAAAAATTTAAAATACTATTCCAAATTTTTCTTAGAAGATAGAAAAGTTCAAGTTCTCTTCTGAATTTTACCAAAGAACACAATTCAATTCTAATTTCTCCAGAGAAAATAAAAAGCTTCCACTTCAGTTTTAAGTTCACCAAGACATAAAAAATTTAAAGTTCTGTTCTAAATTTTTCTGTAGAAGATAGGAAAAGTTATACTATGATAGTGATTATTTTCCATGAAGATAAAAAGTTTCACTTTAATTCTAAATTTTCTTAAATTCAGTTCCGACTTTTCACATAGAGATGAAAAAAATTTAAAGTTCTGTTCCAAATTTTTCATAGAATATTGGAAAAGTTATACTTTGATCGTGAATATTCAAGTTCTCTTCTGAATTTTACAAAGAACACAATTCAATTATAATTTCTCCAGAGAAAATAAAAAGCTGCCACTTCAGTTTTAAGTTCGCCATGACATAAAAAATTTAAAGTTCAGTTCTAAATTTCTACATAGAAGATAGGAAAAGTTATACTATGATTGTGATTATTTTCTATGAAGATTAAAAGTTTCACTTCAATTTTAAATTTTCTCAAAGAAGTGAAGAAAAGTTTCAACTTCGATTCTGAATTTTCTCAATGAAAATGAAATAGTTATTGATCATTTCTATTTTCCCAAAATAATATAAAAATTTTCCACTTCAGTTCAGATTTTTCTCAAACAGATGAAAAAATTTAAAATACTGTTCCAAATTTTTCATAGAAGAAGCTGCCAAAAGTTTTAAGTTCGCCATGAATTTTAAAAAATTAAAGTTCAGTTCTAAATTTCTACATAGAAATAGGAAAAGTTATACTTTTATTTTCTATGAAGATTTAAAAGTTTCACTTCAATTTAAATTTTTCAAAGAAGTGAAGAAAAGTTCAACTTCGATTCTGAATTTTCTCAATGAAAATGAAATAAGTTATTGATCATTTCTATTTTCCCATTAAATAATATAAAAATTTTCCACTTCAGTTCAATTTTTCTCCAGAGAAAAAAAAAGATGTTTAATTTAAATACATAAAAAATTTAAAGTTCAGTTCAAATCTTTTTTCTAGAAGATAGATAAAAGTTTACTATGATTGTGAATTTTATTTTCTCAATGAAGATAAAAAGTTTTTCAATTTTAAATTTTCTCATAGAAGTTTTTCGATTCTGAATTTTCAAGAAATGAAAAAGTTATTTCATTCTAATTTTCCCAAATTCCACTTAATATAAAAAATTTCACTTTAATTTTTTCCAGATGAAAAAGTTTTAAAATACTGTGAAATTTCATAGAAGATAGAAAAAAGTTCTAGTTCAATTTCTGAATTTTATCAAAGAACAAATTTTTTCTAATTTCTCCAGAGAAAATAAAAAGTTTCCATATCACTTTTAAGTTTACCAAGAATTTAAAGTTCAATTCTAAATTTTTCCGTAGAAGATAGGAAAATTTATACTATGATTGTGATTTTTTCCATGAAGATAAAAAGTTTCACTTTAATTCTAAATTTTATTAAATTCAATTCCGACCTTTCTCAAAGAGATGAAAAAAATTAAAGTTCTGTTCCAAAATTTTCCCGGAAGAAGAAAAGTTCAACTTCGATTCTGAATTTTCTCAATGAAAATGAAAAAGTTATTGATCAAATCTTTTTTCTCAAAAATAATATAAAAATTTCCACTTCAGTTCAAATTTTTTTCTCAAAGAGATGAAGAAATTTAAAGTTCTGTTCCAAATTTTTCATAGAAGATAGGAAGAGTTATACTTTGATCGTGAATATTCGAGTTCTATTCTGAATTTTACCAAAGAACACAATTCAATTCTAATTTCCACAATAAAAATTTAAAGTTCAATTCTAAATTTTTCGGTGGAAGATAGAAAAAGTAATACCATACGTGTGAATATTTTCCGGAAGATAAAAAGTTCTAGTTCAATTTAAAATTTTCTCAACGAAGTGAAGAAGAATTCAAGTTCTCTTCTGAATTTTACCAAAGAACACAATTCATTTCTAATTTCACCAGAGAAAATAAAAATATTCCACTTCAGTTCCTTATTTTACAAAGACATAAAGAAATTTAAAGTTCAATTCTAAATTTTTCGGTGGAAGATAGAAAAAGTAATACCATACTTGTGAATATTTTCATGGAAGATAAAAAGTTCTAGTTCAATTTAAATTTTCTCAACGAAGTGAAGGAAAGTTCAAGTTCTCTTCTGAATTTTCTCAATGAAAAAGAAATTAGTCATTGATCATTTCTATTTTTCCAAATAATATAAAAATTTTCCACTTTAGTTCAGATCTGGCTCGAAGAGATAAAAAATTTAAAATACTGTTCCAAATTTTTCACTGAAGATAAAAAAGTTCAAGTTCTCTTCGGAATTTTACCAAAGAACACAATTCAATTCTAATTTCTCCAGAGAAAATAAAAATCTTCCACTTCAGTTTTATTTCACAAAGACAAAGAAATTTAAAGTTCAATTCTAAATTTTTCAGTGGAAGATAGAAAAAGTAATACCATACTTGTGAATATTTTCCTGGAAGATAAAAAGTTCTAGTTCAATTTAAAATTTCTCAACGAAGTGAAGAAAAGTTCAAGTTCTCTTCTGAACTTTTTACAAAGAACACACTTCAATTCTAATTTCTCCAGAGAAAACAAAAAAATCTTCCAAGTTCTTTATTTCACAAAGACATAAAGAAATTAAAGTTCAATTCTAAATTTTTCGGTGGAAGATAGAAAAAGTAATACCATACTTGTGAATATTTTCCTGGAAGATAAAAAGTTCTAGTTCAATTTAAAATTTTCTCAACGAAGTGAAGAAAGTTCAAGTTCTCTTCTGAACTTTACCAAAGAACACACTTCAATTCTAATTTCTCCAGAGAAAATAAAAATATTCCACTTCAGTTCTTTATTTCACAAAGACATAAAGAAATTTAAAGTTCAATTCTAAATTTTTCGGTGGAAGATAGAAAAAGTAATACCATACTTGTGAATATTTTCATGGAAGATAAAAAGTTCTAGTTCAATTTAAAATTTTCTCAACGAAGTGAAGGAATTCAAAAGAACACAATTCATTTCTTAATTTCACCAAGAAAATAAAAATATTCCACTTCACTTTCTTTATTTCAATGAAAAAGAAATTTAAAGTTCAATTCTAAATTTTTCGGTGGAAGATAGAAAAAAGTAATCTACTTGTGAATATTTTCATGGAAGATAAAAAGTTCTAGTTCAATTTAAAATTTTCTCAACGAATGAAGGAAAGTTCAAGTTCTCTTCTGAATTTTTCTCATGAAAAAGAAATTAGTCATTGATCATTTCTATTTTTCCAAATAATATAAAAATTTTCCACTTTAGTTCAGATCTGGCTCGAAGAGATGAAAAATTTAAAATACTGTTCCAAATTTTTCACTGAAGATAAAAAAGGTCAAGTTCTCTTCGGAATTTTACCAAAGAACACAATTCAATTCTAATTTCTCCAGAGAAAATAAAAATCTTTCACTTCAGTTCTTTATTTCACAAAGACAAAGAAATTTAAAGTTCAATTCTAAATTTTTCGGTGGAAGATAGAAAAAGTAAAACCATACTTGAAATATTTTCCCCGGAAGATAAAAAGTTCTAGTTCAATTTAAAATTTTCTCAACGAAGTGAAGAAAAAGTTCAAGTTCTCTTCTGAACTTTACCAAAGAACAAACTTCAATTCTAATTTCTCCAGAGAAAACAAAAATCTTCCACTTCAGTTCTTTATTTCACAAAGACATAAAGAAATTTAATGTTCAATTCTAATTTTTCGGTGGAAGATAGAAAAAGTAATACCATACTTGTGAATATTTTCACGGAAGATAAAAAGTTCTAGTTCAATTTAAAATTTTCTCAACGAAGTCAAGGAAAGTTCAAGTTCTCTTCTGAACTTTACCAAAGAACACACTTCAATTCTCATTTCTCCAGAGAAAACAAAAATCTTCCACTTCAGTTCTTTATTTCACAAAGACATAAAGAAATTTAAAGTTCAATTCTAAATTTTTCGGTGGGAGATAGAAAAAGTAATACCATACTTGTGAGACTAAAAATGAAGATATTTATGCAGAGTTTTAACTAGCTATGGCTAAGTTTGCTAAAGACAAGCTATTTTCTTGCAAAAACACACAAAATCAGAAGTAGAAATGTTCAGTGTTCCTTTAGTATATACACAATTAGACTAAAAATGAAGATATTTATGCAGAGTTTCAACTAGCTATGCTAAGTTTGCTAAAGACAAGCTATTTTCTTGCGAAAACACACAAAATCAGAAAAAATGTTCAATGTTCCTTTAGTACCTACGCAATTAGGCTGAAATGAAGATATTTATGCAGAGTTTCAACTAGCTATGGCTAAGTTTGCTAAAGACAAGCTATTTTCTTGCGAAAAAACACACAAAATCAGAAAAAATGTTCAATGTTCCTTTAGTACCTACGCAATTAGGCTAAAAATGAAGATATTTATGCAGAGTTTCAACTAGCTATGGCTAAGTTTGCTAAAGACAAGCTATTTTCTTGCGAAAACACACAAAATCAGAAAAAATGTTCAATGTTCCTTTAGTACCTACGCAATTAGGCTAAAAATGAAGATATTTATGCAGAGTTTCAACTATCTATGGCTAAGTTTGCTAAAGACAAGCTATTTTCTTGCGAAAACACAAACAAAATCAAAAAAATGTTCAATGTTCCTTTAGTACCTACGCAATTAGGCTTAAATGAAGATATTTATGCAGAGTTTCAACTAACTATGGCTAAGTTTGCTAAAGACAAGCTATTTTCTTGCGAAAACACACAAAATCAGAAAAAATGTTCAGTGTTCCTTTAGTACCTACACAATTAGGCTAAAAATGAAGATATTTATGCACAGTTTTAACTAGCTATGGCTAAGTTTGCTAAAGACAAGCTATTTTCTTGCAAAAACACACAAAATCAGAAAAAATGTTCATTATTCCTTTAGTACCTACGCAATTAGGCTGAAATGAAGATATTTATGCAGAGTTTCAACTATCTATGGCTAAGTTTGCTAAAGACAAGCTATTTTCTTGCGAAAACACACAAAATCAGAAAAAATGTTCAATGTTCCTTTAGTACCTACGCAATTAGGCTTAAAAATGAAGATATTTATGCAGAGTTTCAACTAGTGTCAACTATGACTAATGGCTAAGTTTGCTAAAGACAAGCTATTTTCTTGCGAAAACACAACAAAATCAGAAAAAAAATGTTCAATGTACCTTTAGTACCTACGCAATTAGGATAAAAATGAAGATATTTATGCACTGTTTCAACTAGCTATGGCTAAGTTTGCTAAAGACAAGCTATTTTCTTGCGAAAACACACAAAATCAGAAAAAATGTTCAATGAAATGTTCAATGGTTAGTACCTACGCAATTAGATAAAAATGAAGATATTTATGCACTGTTTCAACTAGCTATGGCTAAGTTTGCTAAAGACAAGCTATTTTTCCTTGCGAAAACACACAAATCAGAAAAATATTGTTAGGTTAGGTTAAGTTAGATTAGGTTAGGTTAGCCTACGTTATAGGTTAGGTTAGGTTAGATTAAGTTAGGTTAGTTAAGTTAGGTTAGGTTAGGTTAGATTAAGTTAGGTTAGGTTAAGTTAGGTTAGGCTAGGTTAGCTTCAGTACGCGCGCGTACGTAGGCTAACCTAGCCTAACCTAACTTTACCTAACTTAATCTAACCTAACCTAACTTAACCTAACCTAACTTAATCCAACCTAACCTAACCCATATGCGCGCGTACGTAGGTTAACCTAACCTAATCTAACTTATCCTAACCTAACAATATTTTTTCTGATTTTGTGTGTTTTCGCAAGAAAATAGCTTGTCTTTAGCAAACTTAGCCATAGCTAGTTGAAACAGTGCATAAATATCTTCATTTTTATCCTAATTGCGTAGGTACTAAAGGAACATTGAACATTTCATTGAACATTTTTTCTGATTTTGTGTGTTTTCGCAAGAAAATAGCTTGTCTTTAGCAAACTTAGTCATAGCTAGTTGAAACTCTGCATAAATATCTTCATTTTTAGCCTAATTGCGTAGGTACTAAAGGTACATTGAACATTTTTTCTGATTTTGTTTGTGTTTTCGCAAGAAAATAGCTTGTCTTTAGCAAACTTAGCCATAGTTAGTTGAAACTCTGCATGAATATCTTCATTTGAGCCTAATTGCGTAGGTACTAAAGGAACATTGAACATTTTTTCTGATTTTGTGTGTTTTCGCAAGAAAATAGCTTGTCTTTAGCAAACTTAGCCATAGATAGTTGAAACTCTGCATAAATATCTTCATTTCAGCCTAATTGCGTAGGTACTGAAGGAATATTGAACATTTTTTCTGATTTTGTGTGTTTTTTGCAAGAAAAAGCTTGTCTTTAGCAAACTTAGCCATAGCTAGTTAAAACTGTGCATAAATATCTTCATTTTTAGCCTAATTGTGTAGGTACTAAAAGAACACTGAACATTTTTTCTGATTTTGTGTGTTTTCGCAAGAAAATAGCTTGTCTTTAGCAAACTTAGCCATAGTTATTTGAAACTCTGCATAAATATCTTCATTTAAGCCTAATTGCGTAGGTACTAAAGGAACATTGAACATTTTTTCTGATTTTGTTTGTGTTTTCGCAAGAAAATAGCTTGTCTTTTAGCAAACTTAGCCATAGATAGTTGAAACTCTGCATAAATATCTTCATTTCAGCCTAATTGCGTAGGTACTGAAGGAACATTGAACATTTTTTCTGATTTTGTGTGTTTTCGCAAGAAAATAGCTTGTCTTTAGCAAACTTAGCCATAGCTAGTTGAAACTGTGCATAAGTATCTTCATTTTTAGCCTAATTGTGTATGTACTAAAGGAACACTGAACATTTTACTTCTGATTTTGTGTGTTTTTGCAAGAAAATAGCTTGTCTTTAGCAAACTTAGCCATAGCAGTTAAAACTCTGCATAAATATCTTCATTTAAGCCTAATTGCATAGGTACTAAAGGAACATTGAACATTTTTTCTGATTTTGTGTGTTTTCGCACGAAAATAGCTTGTCTTTAGCAAACTTAGCCATAGCTAGTTGAAACTCTGCATAAACATCTTCATTTTTAGTCTAATTGCGTAGGTACTAAAGGAACATTGAACATTTTTTCTGAGTTTGTGTGTTTTCGCAAGAAAATAGCTTGTCTTTAGCAAACTTAGCCATAGCTAGTTGAAACTCTGCATAAATATCTTCATTTTTAGTCTCACAAGTATGGTATTACTTTTTCTATCTCCCACCGAAAAATTTAGAATTGAACTTTAAATTTCTTTATGTCTTTGTGAAATAAAGAACTGAAGTGGAAGATTTTTGTTTTCTCTGGAGAAATGAGAATTGAAGTGTGTTCTTTGGTAAAGTTCAGAAGAGAACTTGAACTTTCCTTGACTTCGTTGAGAAAATTTTAAATTGAACTAGAACTTTTTATCTTCCGTGAAAATATTCACAAGTATGGTATTACTTTTTCTATCTTCCACCGAAAAATTTGAATTGAACATTAAATTTCTTTATGTCTTTGTGAAATAAAGAACTGAAGTGGAAGATTTTTGTTTTCTCTGGAGAAATTAGAATTGAAGTGTGTTCTTTGGTAAAGTTCAGAAGAGGACTTGAACTTTTCTTCACTTCGTTGAGAAAATTTTAAATTGAACTAGAACTTTTTATCTTCCGGGAAAATATTCACAAGTATGGTTTTACTTTTTCTATCTTCCACCGAAAATTTAGAATTGAACTTTAAATTTCTTTGTCTTTGTGAAATAAAGAACTGAAGTGGAAGATTTTTATTTTCTCTGGAGAAATTAGAATTGAATTGTGTTCTTTGGTAAATTCCGAAGAGAACTTGAACTTTTTTATCTTCAGTGAAAAATTTGGAACAGTCTTTTAAATTTTTCATCTCTTCGAGCCAGATCTGAACTAAAGTGGAAAATTTTTATATTATTTGGAAAAATAGAAATGATCAATGACTAATTTCTTTTTCATTGAGAAAATTCAGAAGAGAACTTGAACTTTCCTTCACTTCGTTGAGAAAATTTTAAATTGAACTAGAACTTTTTATCTTCCATGAAAATATTCACAAGTATGGTATTACTTTTTCTATCTTCCACCGAAAAATCTAGAATTGAACTTTAAATTTCTTTATGTCTTTGTGAAATAAAGAACTGAAGTGGAATATTTTTATTTTCTCTGGTGAAATTAGAAATGAATTGTGTTCTTTGGTAAAATTCAGAAGAGAACTTGAATTCTTCTTCACTTCGTTGAGAAAATTTTAAATTGAACTAGAACTTTTTATCTTCCGTGAAAATAATCACAAGTATGGTATTACTTTTTCTATCTTCCACCGAAAAATTTAGAATTGAACTTTAAATTTATTTATGTCTTTGTGAAATAAAGACTGAAGTGGAAGATTTTTGTTTTCTCTGGAGAAATTAGAATTGAAGTGTGTTCTTTGGTAAAGTTCAGAAGAGAACTTGAACCTTCCTTGACTTCGTTGAGAAAATTTTAAATTGAACTAGAACTTTTTATCTTCCGTGAAAATATTCACAAGTATGGTATTACTTTTTCTATCTTCCACCGAAAAATTAGAATTGAACTTTAAATTTCTTTATGTCTTTGTGAAATAAAGAACTGAAGTGGAATATTTTTGTTTTCTCTGGAGAAATTAGAAATGAAGTGTGTTCTTTGGTAAAGTTCAGAAGAGAACTTGAACTTTTCTTCACTTCGTTGAGAAAATTTTAAATTGAACTAGAACTTTTTATCTTCCAGGAAAATATTCACAAGTATGGTATTACTTTTTCTATCTTCCACTGAAAAATTTAGAATTGAACTTTAAATTTCTTTGTCTTTGTGAAATAAAGAACTGAAGTGGAAGATTTTTATTTTCTCTGGAGAAATAAGAATTGAATTGTGTTCTTTGGTAAAATTCCGAAGAGAACTTGAACTTTTTTATCTTCAGTGAAAAATTTGGAACAGTATTTTAAATTTTTCATCTCTTCGAGCCAGATCTGAACTAAAGTGGAAAATTTTTATATTATTTGGAAAAATAGAAATGATCAATGACTAATTTCTTTTTCATTGAGAAAATTCAGAAGAGAACTTGAACTTTCCTTCACTTCGTTGAGAAAATTTTAAATTGAACTAGAACTTTTTATCTTCCATGAAAATATTCACAAGTATGGTATTACTTTTTCTATCTTCCACCGAAAAATTTAGAATTGAACTTTAAATTTCTTTATGTCTTTGTGAAATAAGGAACTGAAGTGGAATATTTTTATTTTCTCTGGTGAAATTAGAAATGAATTGTGTTCTTTGGTAAAATTCAGAAGAGAACTTGAATTCTTCTTCACTTCGTTGAGAAAATTTAAAATTGAACTAGAACTTTTTATCTTCCGGGAAAATATTCACACGTATGGTATTACTTTTTCTATCTTCCACCGAAAAATTTAGAATTGAACTTTAAATTTTTTATTGTGGAAATTAGAATTGAATTGTGTTCTTTGGTAAAATTCAGAATAGAACTCGATTATTCACGATCAAAGTATAACTTTTCCTATCTTCTATGAAAAATTTGGAACAGAACTTTAAATTTCTTCATCTCTTTGAGAAAAAAATTTGAACTGAAGTGGAAATTTTTATATTATTTTTGAGAAAAAAGATTTGATCAATAACTTTTTCATTTTCATTGAGAAAATTCAGAATCGAAGTTGAACTTTTCTTCTTCCTGGAAAATATTTGGAACAGAACTTTAATTTTTTTCATCTCTTTGAGAAAGGTCGGAATTGAATTTAAAAATTTAGAATTAAAGTGAAACTTTTTATCTTCATGGAAAATAATCACAATCATAGTATAAATTTTCCTATCTTCTATGGAAAAATTTAGAATTGAACTTTAAATTTTTATGTCTTGGTAAACTTAAAAGTGATATGGAAACTTTTTATTTTCTCTGGAGAAATTAGAAATGAATTATGTTCTTTGATAAAATTCAGAAGAGAACAAGAACTTTTCTATCTTCTATGAAAAATTTGGAACAGTATTTTAAATTTTTTCATCTGTTTGAGAAAAATCTGAACTGAAGTGGAAAATTTTTATTTTATTTTGGGAAAATAGAAATGATCAATAACTTATTTCATTTTCATTGAGAAAATTCAGAATCGAAGTTGAACTTTTCTTCACTTCTTTGAGAAAATTTAAAATTGAAGTGAAACTTTTAATCTTCATAGAAAATAATCACAATCATAGTATAACTTTTTCCTATCTTCTATGTAGAAATTTAGAACTGAACTTTAAATTTTTTATGTCATGGCGAACTTAAAACTGAAGTGGCAGCTTTTTATTTTCTCTGGAGAAATTAGAATTGAATTGTGTTCTTTGGTAAAATTCAGAAGAGAACTTGAATATTCACGATCAAAGTATAACTTTTCCAATATTCTATGAAAACTTTGGAACAGAACTTTAAATTTTTTCATCTCTATGTGAAAAGTCGGAACTGAATTTAAGAAAATTTAGAATTAAAGTGAAACTTTTTATCTTCATGGAAAATAATCACTATCATAGTATAACTTTTCCTATCTTCTACAGAAAAATTTAGAACATAACTTTAAATTTTTTATGTCTTGGTGAACTTAAAACTGAAGTGGAGCTTTTTATTTTCTCTGGAGAAATTAGAATTGAATTGTGTTCTTTGGTAAAATTCAGAAGAGAACTTGAACTTTTCTATCTTCTAAGAAAAATTTGGAATAGTATTTTAAATTTTTCATCTCTTTGAGAAAAATCTGAAATGAAGTGGAAAATTTTTATATTATTTTGGAGAAATAGAATTGATCAATAACATATTTCATTTTCAATGAGAAAATTCAGAATCGAAGTTGAACTTTTCTTCTTCCGAGGAAATATATTGAACAGAACTTTAAATTTTTTCATCTCTTTGAGAAAGGTCGGAACTGAATTTAAAGAAATTTAGAATTAAAGTGAAACTTTTTATCTTCATAGAAAATAATCACAATCAAAGTATAACTATTCCTATCTTCTAAGGAAAAATTTAGAACTGAACTTTAAATTTTTTATGTCTTGGTAAACTTAAAACTGAAGTGGAAGCTTTTTTTTTCTCTGGAGAAATTAGAATTGAATTGTGTTCTTTGGTAAAATTCAGAAGAGAACTTGATCTTTTCTATCTTCTAAGAAAAATTTGGAATAATATTTTAAATTTTTCATCTCTTTGAGAAAAATCTGAATTGAAGTGGAAAATTTTATATTATTTTGGGAAAATAGAATTGATCAATGACTAATTTCTTTTTCACTGAGAAAATTCAGAATCGAAGTTGAACTTTTCTTCTTCCGGGGAAATATTTGGAACAGAACTTTAAATTTTTTCATCTCTTTGAGAATGGTCAGAACTGAATTTAAGAAAATTTAGAATTAAAGTGAAACTTTCTATCTTCATAGTAAATAATCACAATCATAGTATAACTTTTCCTATCTTCTACGGAAAAATTTAGAAGTGAACTTTAAATTTTTTATGTCTTGGGACTTTTCTTGTTCCGGGAAAATATTTGGAATAGAACTTTAAATTTGACTCTTTGAGAAAGGTCAGAACGTAAAAAGTTAAAAAATACCATGTTAAAAATTCAAGAAAGTATTTACAAATTGGGGAGGGGACTCTTTGAGGTTGGAAAATGGGTTTAGGAATGACATTATGAATGGAACTTGTTCAGAAAAGATATAATAAAGCTATAAAAAAGTATTAAAAAAATGGAGAGGGGACTCTTTGGGGGGCCCGGGGAGGGTGTTTGGGGGACCCTTGGGGGAGGGTGTCCCTTCTGTGTCTCAATGCACAAAAAATATTAAAAAAATGGGGAGGGGAGGGGGAGGAGAGGGGGGGGGAGGAGGGGAGGGGGGAGGGGGAGGTGACGGTGAGGAGTGGGAGGAGAGGGAGAGGGAGGGGAGGGTGGGGGGCCCTTTGGGAGCCTGGGGGACCTTTGGGGGCCGGTGGAGGACCTTTGGGGGTCCTGGAGGCCGGTTGAGAGCCTGGGGGACATTTGGTGACCGGGTGAAGGCCTTTGGGACTCCGGTGGTCTTTTGGGGGCCCGGGGAGGGTGTTTTTGGGGACCCTTGGGGGAGGGTGTCCCTTCTGTGTCTCAATGCACAAAAAATATTAAAAAAATGGGGAGGGGAGGAGGGGAGGGGGAGGAGGGGGGAGGGGGAGGTGACGGTGAGGCGTGGGGAGGAGAGGGAGAGGGAGGGGAGGGTGGGGGGCCCTTTGGGAGCCTGGGGGACCTTTGGGGGCCGGTGGAGGACCTTTGGGGGTCCTGGAGGCCGGTTGAGAGCCTGGGGGACATATTCCATTGTCTAAGGCCGTTTTTCGTTCCCAAATAATCCCCTAAAAGTACATTTGGTTGACCGGGTGAAGGCCTTTGGGACTCCGGTGGTCTTTTGGGAGCTCGATGTGCCTTTGGGGGCCCGGGGTGGGCCTTTGAGGGTCTGGGGGACGGGTGGGAGCCCTGGGAACCTTTGGGGACCGGGGGGTCCTTCTGGATTGGGGTATGGGGATTGGAGCCCTTTGGATCGGGGTAGGGCGATCGGGGCTCTTTGGGGTTGTGGTAGGGGACCTCACAACACACTGTTCAATGGAACTTGTGTATTATAACGACCACACTCAAAAATCATCTTTTAAATCATCTTTTAAATCAACGTCTCTAACGGTTTCGCCGAAATAATTCCATAAGCTGTCTAAAACCGTTTCGTCCCAAATAATCCCTAAAAGTAATTTCATCGTGTTCCTTTTGTTTGGCATCTCAGTGCAGTGCTTTCACATTTCAAATTTCTATGAAACCCTTTCCTACGTTAATCTCTTCATCTCATAAATTTTCCTAGCTAAACTATTATGGTTTCGTTAGAATATCAATTATCTCTCCGACTTAAAGCTCCGTGAAGCCGTATTTAAAAATAGAATTTCTATCTCTTTAGACTCCCACATAATTCCAAGATAACAAGTGATGTCATTTATAATTCATGACACTATAGATCAATGAAGCCCTATTAAAAATAGAATATTAATTTTTCTCTCTGACCTAAGAACGTTTATCCCTCAGACCTAAGATTAAAGAAGCCTTAATGTTTCTTAATTCCCCCTTCGTGAAGCCCTATTTAAAAATAGTATATTAATTTTTCTCTCTGACCTAAAGAACGTTTATCCCTCAGACCTAAGATTAAAGAAGCCTTAATGTTTCTTAATTCCCCCTTCGTGAAGCCCTATTTAAAAATAGTATATTAATTTTTCTCTCTGACCTAATGAACGTTTATCCCACAGACCTAAGATTAAAGAAGCCTTAATGTTTCTTAATTCCCCCTTCGTAAATCAATAATTTCCCCCATCGATTATGTAAATCACCCCTCATGTCATTACACGTGGCCAAACAACAACAGATCGATTGACCTTGACCCCCATTAGACTCGATCGATAATCCTTGAATAAATTATGTCCCGTCAGCATTAAACTAAATTGTAGATGGCAGCAGGGTGTTCTCGTCGGACCTTTAGGGTCACTTCTACTCAAGAGGAAAAAGCTGTAAATTTTTTATATTCTATGTGTTTTTTTTTTTCTATGCTGTTTATTCTAAGGTTTTTTCTTGTTGTTCTTTTGCATTTCATTCTCATACTTGTTTCGAAAACATAACTGATGGTTAAAATCTGTGCTAGCATTTAAGGGTTCCATCTTCAGTTTCTATGGGCCAGTACATGTCTACGAATTTATGCTATCATTTTTCTCTGGATCAATATTTTAGTTTCTGCTCTAATGTTCTTCGATATGTTGAATTATAGGACTTTTCTTCTTTTTTCTGTTTATTTTTTCGACAAAAAAATTACGTCCTATTAATCTATTCGTTATTACAAACTTGAAGTGCAAAGTTCCTTAGAAATAATTAGTATTCTATTTCAGGGAGGTTTTCACTCTATTTTTGGGGATGGGGATCAACTATATTGATTTTTAGCTTATAGCCACCCCCTGTAAGATCTAAGATGTGTATTTATTATTAAGTCACAATACCACCTAAAACCCAATATTTATGCCATTGGCTTCAACTTATAGCTATGCCCTAGCAAAGGCTTTTGCCGCTAAAGTAGTATCTAAACCACAGTTTATAGAATTAGCAGTATGATCATTCTCTATCTCTCCCATTATAAAAACCCGGACGGGGGTGCGAGTGCTCCGGAGAACGTTTTTGCAGATAGAAACAAAGGCGTTATCAGATCTTTTCGCGGGTAGACAAGTCAGATTTCTCTTGGCCACGAAACAAGTGGAAACCCGCTATTACGAATAATGCACTTGGTAACCATTTCTCAGTGATTGACGATAACAGACTAATCCGCTAAGGCAGAAACAAGTGGGAGGAGCTTTTTGTTCGCACCGAGACCGAAGACCAGAAATTATCTGCGATAAGCTTACTGTCTATAAACTGTGATCTAAACGTAGCAACTATGTTAATATTTATTAGCCTTTAACTTACTTTCATGAAGCAGGGCCTATTCCTGCCATAGTTGAGGTAGCGAGAGCAATTTCTAAGCAGATGACTTAAGAAATAACTTTTTATGATCTTGAGTAATTTCTAGGTCCAACAACCTGTTCTGATCGTTCAGCTGGAGCTCCTCTATTGAAGTTCTCCCTAACTTTTCCTCCCTCTCTAGTAGCCTGACGAGGGTTGTTTTGGTATCTTCCTCGCTTGCGAAGACCAGGAGGTGTACATCATCAAACCTCATGAGGCAGCTTTCTATCCCAAATTCGTACCATGAAGTCCCCAATACTTTTCTCTCCACTTTCTAATGTCATTGATGATGGGGTTTCATTTATCATGCGATAAATTTCATCGTTCCTCATTTTGTCTCTCCAGTGTATACTAAAAATGGACCTTAGGTAATTTGTTATCAAATGCTTGGAGTTGTTTTTCTAACAACGCATTAATGGGCCCAAGTTTAACAACTATATGTAAGGAAAAAAGAGACATTGCACGGAAAGGAAGAAAAAGTCACGTTTTGTGCAGATGGCAGATGGCATATGGCAGATAGTATTATAGCGCTTTAATCAGATTTAAAAATTCCATCGGCTTCTCATCATACAGTATAACCTTTCATATGATTTTACGGTGTATTGAGTCGAAGACCTAGAGAAAGTCAACAAAATTCATTGCCATGCATTAAGTCCTTCGATTACTACTATTGGGCTACATATTAAACAGTTCGTGATAACGAACTGTAAGTAAGGAGCGATCCGGCTCAATAGTAACTGAAACTCTAAAAACAGAATTTTGATATTAATAGATACATCACAAGAATCAGATTTTATTGCTGATTTCAAATATATAAGTTTCATCAAGTTTAGTCTTACTCATCAAAAGTTACACGCCTAAGAAAATTTGCCCGATTTTCGAAAAAAGATGGAAATACCCCCTAAAAGTTATAGAACCTTAATGAAAATCACACCATCAGATTCAGCCCATCAGAGAATCCTAATGTAGAGGTTTCAAGCTCCTATCTGCAAAAATGTGGAATTTAGTTTTTTTTTCCAAAAGAAAGATCACGGATGCGTGTTTATTTGTTTTTTTGTTTTTTTTTCCCAGGGGTGATCGTATCGTCCCAGTGGTCCTAGAATATCGTGGAAGGGATCATTCGTTCGGAAATTATAAGTTTTAGTGCCCTTTTAAGTGACAAAAAATGGAGGGCAACTAGGCCCCCTCCAACGCTCATTTTTTTCCCAAAGTCACCCGATCAAAATTTTGAGATAGCCATTTTGTTCAACATGGTCAAAAATATAATAAATATATCTTTTAGGATGACATAGTCCCCCAAAGCCCCTAGGGGGAGGGCTGAAAGTTGTGAACTTTACCCAATGTTTACATATAGTATTGGTTATTGGGAAGTATACAGACATTTTCAGGGGGGATTTTTTCTGATAGTGGGAGGGGGTCGGTGGTTATATTAGAGGATCTTTCCAGGGAAGAAGTTTTCATGGGGGAAGGTACATTGCTATGAAGGGGGCCCCGGATTTACCAGCATTATTTAAAAATCGATCAGAAATTAAATTTAAAAAAAAATAAGTTTTCAACTGAAAGTAAGGATCAACTTCAAAACTTAAAACGAACAGAAATTATTACGTATATGATTGGGTTAGCCCCATAGTCAATACCTCGCTCTTTAAGCCAAAGATTTTTTAGTACTTTCATAAAAGCTATGTATTCTAATTAACGACCTTGGTGATTAAGGGGTCATTTTTAAAGAATTGGAACAAAATTCGAACTTTAGCGTAAAGAGCGAGGTATTGACTAGGGGGCGAACCCCCTAACATACGTATTAAAAATATATGAATATAGAAGTTAGCTACGTAAGTTACTTCGTAAGATATGTATATTTATTATCAATAAGAACGTTCGTAAATTTTTGAGAAAGCCATTTAACCAAATAAAAGTAAAATTAATATACAAATTTTGTATTAATTATTCATGTGCGATTAGCCAAAATCAAAGCTGCATTAATTCAAAAACGTTCAAAAATTAAATAAAAAAACAGGTTTTTTTAACTGAAAGTAAGGAGCAACATTTAAACTTAAAACGAATAGAAAATTATTCCGTGTATGAAAGGGGCTGTCCCTTCATCAACGCCTCGCTCTTTACGCTAAAGTTAGACTCTTCTCAAAACGCTATTTTTTAAAACATTAAAAACTTTAGCGTAAAGAGCGAGGCGTTGAGGAGGGGACAGCCCCTTTCATTCATGGAATAATTTCTGTTCGTTTTAAGTTAAGGTTGCTCCTTACTTTCAGTTAAAAAAAACTTGTTTTTTTTTATTTAATCGGGTCACAAAACGGCCTCTCCTGATGAAATTCGTGCTGCTCATTCATTAGAGCTTTTTTCACTCTAATCTTATTCTGTTGAGAAATATTTTTTCAAGAATGACTGGCAGCTGACCATTCACTCGCAACTTTTTCTTCGTGTCAAATACATGACAGAAGTTCAAACATGGGTTTCAATAGATCTAATGGTACTACACCTTTGCTATCGTCCTTGCTGCTTTTCAAGATATCTAGAGCCTCTTCGAATTTACTAGGAAATTGAGATCTCAAAATACTTCAAGATCAAATATCAGTATGTCAGGGATATTTAGAGCAGTTCGAAACTTCTGACTTAAAACCTTTTTTAAACGCTCCGAGGTCAAGCTGTTATTCGTCATGGTTCTATAAAATCTTCTTTATTTTTAACTTGGGTCAGAGACATCTTCGAAGCACCCGCTAGTTCCTTCGCTACTACACAATTTTCCCGGCTATCTGCCCGTCAGGTTGATTCTCCAGCCCTTTCAGCAGTAGCTTCCAAGTGCAAGGGCGGATCTAGGATTTTTTAGGGGGGGGGGGGCAAAATAAGTTGATCCGATAAACTTGCGTTAATTAAGTAAATTACACTACTTTAGACTACGTTAAGGGGGCACCCCCTCGCCGCCCTGGATCCACCACTGCCTAAGTGCCATCCTTCTCGCTCACAGTTGAGGTTTTTGCTTACCTGTAGAGACGCCTAAGCCGAGCATTCAGGTCCTCAATATACTCTATAGTACAAATAATGTTATTTTATGTTGTCTACTAGAATTTCAAATCTAACCCTCTGATCAATGATATCCTCTATATAAGTCCTTAGGTTCAATATCTCTTTTTATATTATATCTCACAACTGTTTGTGCCCCCTTTTTTATAGAGATTTAGTGATATGTTCTGACTGCCAATTGCTGCACTTAGTAGTGAAAACTTGTTTGACCAAGGTAATATAACATTTGCAGTGCATGTGTGCCCAACAGTATCCTCACATTAAGCAGTTCACTGACCGTTTCCGCCTAATTACAGTTTTCTATTTCTGTTTCTGCTTAATAACGGCAAATTGGTATCTGAAATAGCGAAATATCCTACTGCCCCCTAGGCAGCGTGGCCTATGATTTACACCTAAAATGTGGTAAATTTTGCTCCTTGTTAAATTATTGGGTGACTTTGGGGTATACCTATGTGTCTGTTCATGTGGATACCCTGTCAAGCCAGCAATAAGTCCACGAGTAAAGCAAAAATCAATTAGCCCCACACACGCCATTCCTGTTGATTTCCCCATATCCGTGTAATTTGTATGGAAGTTAGGGGGATTGCCAATAGTTAAAGTATACAATCATGTCATTGATAGCACTTCAAAATAGCTGCGACAACTCAAAAGACGTTATGTTACATGACATAAATGTTACATGAGAGGATAAAAATCGGAAAATTTACTGTTTCCAACTGCTATTAACGATCGTTAGGTTATTCAAGGACGGTTTTCAGACCTCGACGGTAAGGAAATAAGAAATATGCTATCGAAAGCACCGAATTCCAACTATGTAAAGCAAGAAAAGCTAGGGCATCTTTTGTCCAGAAAACTTAGATTTATTGACACAAACTAGATGCAGGAATGTGGATTAGTTCATATCTATCAACCAGGCTTAGCAGTTTGAAATTTGATACCAGTTCAGCATTGGAAGAAACGCAGAGCCTTTCATACTTCCACCGGCTAAGCCTTGTAAAAAGGCTGGCTAATAAATAGACCCCTTATTTTCTTTGATTTAACATATTTCTTTAAAAACAGTTCCTTTCTTTTGTGACTCGCTGTGCATTGAAAATGTCTGTTGGCTTCTTTCGGCTAAGCCTTGTAAAAAGGGCTGGCTAAATAAATAGACCTAAAGTAGACCCCTTATTTTCTTTGATTTAACATATTTCTTTAAAAACAAGTTCCTTCTTTGTGACTCGCTGGCATGAAATGTTGTGGCTCTTTCGCTAAGCCTTGTAAAAGCTGGCTAATAAGTAGACCCTTATTTTCTTTGATTAACTATTCTTAAAACAAGTTCCTTTCTTTTGTGACTCGCTGTGCATTGAAATGTCTGTTGGCTTCTTTGAGCTCAAAGTGTCTTTATATGAGTTTATGAGCTTTTGAACTAGGATCCCTACAGTAAGCAGAAGGAGATAAGGAGACTTTGAGCTCTTTTCCTCCACCTCCCCCTATCCAAATTTTAAGATTTTTGTGCAATTTTGTCTATCTTTTAAATGGGAAAAAAGCTCCCGCTAAAAAACAAAATAGATTATTCCTTGTACAAACGAATGTTGGTTACATGTTTATAAACATACACGCAAAACGTACACGCAAACGTACACGCAAATCAATACGTGTATTTTTAGAACCAAAGTTATTTTTGTGATTTTTCTTTTGATTTTAGCAAGAGGCACAACTCGAATACGCCAAATTTCAAAAAGAGGTATGGAAACTAGCAACTTCTTTTGCTTGGAAAAACTTTCGTGATTCTTCCATTCGGAGACAATTCAAAGTGCTTTCCGTTCTTGGACGTGCAGCTTTAGAGGACGACAAACTTTCCGAGGTTCGTTTTTGTTTTTTTTTTTATAATTAGCTTAGTTAAAACTGTCGAAATTTTCAAATTACTTCTTTGGAAGTGCCAGTTTAAGAAGTATTAGAGTTGTTTTACAGATTCCAGTCTCGTAGTCATTCCAAGTGGTTTGGCCTCAGGAATTCGCACCAATATGCTGCTCGTTACTACAGCACTATTCCCTTAAAATCACAGTTGGGGCCGTATCTCATTTACTGAAAGAGAGAAATTTATCTATATCATAATGACAACACAAATATGGCCATTGTGCGAAGTAAGAACTTTTACGGGTGGGACTAGAAATATACTATTATTTTAAAAATTGCTGAGAATACTTGCTGGGATTTCGGCTGATTTATACATGTGAAAAATAAAAGGGAAATCAGAATTACTTTTGTTGACAAAAACAAAATACTGAAAACGAAACTGAAAACAAAATATATTTTAAATGTTTTCACTTTTTTTACTTTAATAAATAAAGAAGTATTAAGACTTTAAGTAATAAATATTAGAATACGGATATTAAACTCAAAATCCACGGTTATTATTAGTTTTTAATTTTTTTTTTTTTTTGTGAATTGCCAATTACGTTCTGGTCTTGAGAAGACATGAGGGTTGCGAGCCCTACTGCTTTTAATTTTTGCTCGTTTTGACTTTGACTAGGCTATCTATCGTAATGTCTGTTCATTTTGGGACTCATTTATTTATTAATGTTGATTTGTGGTAGCTTCACACTTGGAAGACAAGAAAAAGTAACTTGTAGAAATTGACAACGCTTTCATCCTTAAAAACTTAAACAATAAGAATTTGTTGGTTCCCAAAGCCAACTATGCCTTCAAAGGAAAGATAAACCTACTTAAAATTTTTTGTGCCATATGTTTTTAAATTAATTCTGATGATTTTTCGCCCCCACAATATTTTTTTTTTTTTTTTTTTTTTTTTTTTTTTTTTTTAAATTTGGCGCCCACTACTGCCAAAAATTACAGATGTTCATATGGAAGTCTTTTCAACAAAAATGGTTTTAAAATACTTATGGTGTGTAAATTTTTCTTTTTCCCTTTCCTTAGCACTTCTCAACAAAAAAAGACCAATTTTACGAAACCAGACCCCCTTTCCTTAGCACTTTCTCAACTTTTAGAAAATCCAGTTTTTCCACGGGGTGGGGTATTTTCCGTGGAAGAGGGAGGGAGGTTATGGGGTTATTTTCTGGGGGTGTTTTTCGGAGGTTATTTTCCGTGGGGGGTATTTTCCGCGGGGAGGCGGTGTTTTCCGGGGGATATTTTATGGGGGGGGGGTATTTTCGGGGGTGGGGGTATTTTCCAGGGGGGGGGGGGGGTTGTAAACGCCTAATACTGCACTAGCATTCTTCTCTCATGTGATTATCTCTCTGTCCTCTTATCTCTCACTCTCCCTCCCTTTTTCTTCCTTTCTTCCTTTCTTTCTCTCTCCGTCTCTTTCTTTCTCTCCCCGTCTCTCTCAATTTACTGCGTAAAATTTAAAAAACTCCGTAAAATTTTTTGTTACGCAAATTTCCTTTCAGTGGTAAGTCACAATTTAGTAATTTTCATACGATCTGGATCTGTATAAAGAGGGTAATAATTTCATAATATATAAAAACAAAATTAAAAACTGTATAGTGTCATTTCAAATCTTTATTCCCCTACAAGAAAGCCTTACCCAAATCTAAAGTGTTTGTACCTCACATTTATTCATTTATTTTTTTGGGATATATTTTTTAAACTAGAAATGGCAGTAATTTCGAAAACTTTTGGAAAATAAAAAGATTCAATTCTTTTGAAAAAATTCAAATATAATAACTAACAAGTTAAAATTTTCAAACTTTCAAGATAGCAGAGCATAACCAGAACTTTTTTTAATTGTAACGGCTACTGCAGCTTCTCACTTTCTAACGCACACGCCCGACTGCCTGTTTGCTACGCCTTGTCATTTTGTGAAGCCTTTTATATGCGAATGCTATACTTAAAGGAAATGATAATAACTATGACTCAACAACACAAAATATTTGCTTTTTGTTAATGATATTCAGCATATATTGAGAAACTTTTGTAAACAGGTCGTGTTTTGATAGCTTGATTTTGCAAACTTTTTTTTTCTCTGAAGACTTTGGAATATGGATCTCTGTACCTTACATTTACAATCTGATGAGAGGCAAAAAACCGAAGAACTATAGCAATAACTTGTTCCTTATCTGCTGTAAAAGCTACCAATTATGCTTCTAATTGGATACAGCTATTCAATAGCCCATACATGAATGCATCATGCTCGAGCAGCAGTATGGTCACACTTGTTGATAAAAGAAAATTATATCAGCAGAGCAACTATAATGTAACCAAAAAGCAAATCTTGTGAATTGGGCTATATTCTACTTACATGCATTATTTTGTGATTGTCCAATCAGTATGAAGGTTTAAGGCATACTTTTGTTTTAAAATAGATTCTAATTTATTTAAATTTTCGTTTAATTTTATTAAATTTTTATTTAAACTATTTTCTATTAAATTTTCAATAAATTTACTTAAATGCTCTATTGAAAAACATAATTGAAAAAGATTAATTAATCTTAGTTAGATTTAATTCATTTAATTGTTTTTTTTTTTAACTTTCTTGTAAATGAGAAGAGATAGAAGTTAGAAACTCTATTTTTATCTAGATGTATGTCAACTCTGAAAAAATTTATAAGGACTTAGTTATAACTTTAGAAAAAAAAAAACTTTGGGAGCAAATAAATGTCACGGCTTTGCAAACCAATCTATTCATATTTTCATCGTAATAAAAGGAGAACCGCATTGCTAGGAAGAAAATATGACATGAATTAAACAAAAAAATGTGTGTCCAAATCTGATCTCTCATTTGAAACTCAATGTGAGGGATGAGATGCCTCAATTTGGAATTTTGTATTAACCCTCTGAATTCAATTCAATACTTAGATAAAGCATGGCCCAACTAAGGCAGGCACGTACGCAGGAAATTGTTTCGGGGGAGGGGGTGGCAAATCCTTAAAACTCATTATTCTGTGAGAAAAATAAGAAAATTATGGGAAAATAAAAAAAAATCTTGAGATTTCGAGAAGGGGGGCGGGCCCAGAGTCCCCCTTCTGCGTTCGTCCCTGATCTAAGGGGTCTCGAAACTTTTTGTCTCTATAGGACCCCAAGGAGCTTTTGAAGGTCTTAGTCTGGTTCTACCTAGGGTGTTAAAAAGGGTTTGCAGGGGTAATTCAGGAAGTGTTTAAACTATAACCGTACGTAAACTTCTTGTACAATTACAAGAAGATTAGAATATTATCCATTGAACCTTCTAAAATACTAACAGTCATTGGATTTTAGTTGCAAAAACTGCTTGGTGAAATGCGCGACAGCTATGCTCAAACAAGGATTTGTGATTATAAGATTGAGAAGCCAAAAAGAAGTGATTGTAATCTTCCTCTAGAACCAGGCAAGTACATTATTCACTTTTGGTATAATTAATCACTAAATCAATATGATGATATAACAAATAAATCACTATAATAAATAAATGATATAATAAATCACTCAGCTAGACAAAACAAATTGAATGGAATCAGAAAAGGAAAACTTTTGAGAGAGGTGTAACCATTTAATCAATTGGTCACCAAACTTTTATTCATGGAGCTTAGTATCCCGTTTGTGTCCCGTAAGTGAAAATCACCCAGGTAATGCAATTTTATGTTAATCATTTATCTGAATTTTTTATTTCTTAAGCAATATATCCCTCTTCATAAACATTACCGCTTATTAAAGTTACCTAGGGATTTATATGCCGTGAAGGGACTGATAATGCCCACTTTAAGAACGTGATATTTTGAATATAGTTGACTTGAACACCCTATACACGTAGGAGGGATTTTGATCTAGACAGGGGAAGGGGGCTCTGGCAAGTGCCTCCTCTTAATATCTCAGCACTTTAAATATTACAAAAAAAAAATCAATAATTTTTGCTTAAAATTAGCATAATATTGCGTTTTTAGGAATTTACCCTACACAAGGGGCATAATTAGCGCGTGCGCACCTTTATCGTCTGTTGTTAAAAATAATGTATTGCAATTGATAATGGGTGAAAGATCTTAAGTCAAACTGGCCAGCCATGACAAAAAATTAACAAAGAGAGAAAAAACGACCAACAAGACTGCGGCCAGTAGAGAAAAAAGATGAACGAAACAACGCGGATATTTCGCCTGTATGTAAACTAGGCATCCTCAGCACAAGAGAAACAGCGAAAAAAAAAACTAAACTAAAAACAAATACAACCACGACCAATAAAATACAATTGTCGCAACTGATCCACGTAGGGAACAGAAGCTAATAGAGTTACTTCAACGAGAACACCAAAGCACTGTATATAAATAATATAACAGTAAGAACACGGGTCAGTGATTTTTGGCACGCGAAGTCTAGCATATTTTCTAGAAAAAAATTTATCTAAGTTTATGTGTCCAAAATATTTTATCTTTTATGTAACAACATGATTTTTTTTTAACCACAGCGGTTAGCTTTAATAAGTTCTAATTATGCTGGCATTGGCATATTCACCCTTCAGTTATGCAAATGAAATTCTAATTTACAAGGTGGTCTTTTTATTTTTTACTTTTTGGGGAGGGGGTAGTAAATGGAGATAAAATCTATTGCCGTTATATTTATTCGGTGTTGTGTGCTTATGAAAACTATTTTGTATGTCCTGGTTTAGCTTATCCTATTTTCAAATTAGTATTATCATTAGCAGGTCTGTTATTCAGGTTGAGGGTAATTTTCGTATTTTGAAAGCAGAATAAGAGAATTGGATCAACCTTCAATTCTTTGAAGAGTGATGTATAGCATTTAGCTGTGAAGCTAGAGAGCCTAGTTAGGTTGCCATTCATGTCAAAGAGTTTGTGGTAAGAACTGTAAGCAAAGAGCGGCACGGCTCAATAGTAACCAAAACTCTTAAAAAACAGAATTTTGATATCATTAATTTTGATACATCAAAAGAATAGGATTATCATGCTGATTCCAAATACATAAGATCCATTAAGATTAGTGGTACCCATCAAGAGCCTAAATTAATTTGCCTGATTTTCGAAAAAGGGGGGGGGCAAAAAATTCAAGAAATCTTAATTAAAATCACACCATCAGATTTAGCATATCAGAAAGCCCTATCATAGAAGTTTCTATCTCCCATATGCAAAGATGTGGTATTTTGTATTTTTTGCCAGAAGACAGATCACGGACGCGTGTTTATTTATTTTTATTTTTTTTCGGGGATAATTGCATTGAACTAATAGTCCTAGAATATCGGGAAAGGGCTCATTCGAACGGATATAAAAAAAAATCTAGTGTCCTTTTTAAGGTATTGAAAATATAGGAGGGCAACTAGCCCCCTCCCGATCCCCCTTTTTCTCAAAGTCGTCTGATCAAAATTTTAGGATACCCGTTTTTTTTAGCATAGTTGAAAAGTCCAGTAACTATGCCTTTGGTGATAACTTGACCCCCCCCCCAAAGCCCCTGGGGAAAGGTCTGTGAGGCATGCAATTTTCCCGTTGTTAACGTATAGTATTTGCTGTTGGGAAGTATACAGACATTTTTCTAGAGGGGGACTGAGGGAATATTTCAAGGAAAGAATTTAACGTGGGTAGGGATGTTTCCGGGGGTTAGACTTTCCAGGAGAAATTTGGCACTATAGGAATTTGTCGGAATTCCTATACGAAATTCTCTTTATTTGTCTTACTTCCTCTTTACCAACTCAATTTTGAGATGTTAAGGGGAATTGTTCGGGGGGGGGGGCAAATTTTTATCGCGTTGGGATTGTCTAGAGTATCATTCCGTATGGGGGGAGGGGAGTATTTTTCCAGGGAGAAATTCCACTTTGGGGAAATTTCCACTGGATAAATTCTTGAGAGGGATTTCTCTGCGCGCCAACTTTGTATTACGAGTCGGGATTTCTAGGTGGAGGGTGGGTATTCTAGGGAAAACGGAGTAGGGGATTTCCAGTATGATTTTAAAACAAAGAACAATCAGTCTTTTTCAACTGAAAGAGCGATAAGAAAATATTTTCATCCGGAATTGTCTGCAAGAAATTTTCCTGGAGGAACTTTCTGGCGGGGGGGGGGTACCTTACGTAGGAAGAAATTTCCATGGAGGAATTTTCTATGGATTGAAGGAATTTTCCATGGAGAGAGAGAGCCGGATTTTCTGGCATTATTTAAAAACGATCATAAATGAAATTAAAAAAAAAAAACAAGTTTTTTCATCTGATTCTAAAGAGCAACAGCAAAACTTAAAACGCACAGAAATTATTACGAATATGAGGGGGCTGCCTCTTCTCAATATCTCATTTACTACGCTAAATCTTGACTTGTAGTTTCAATAATTTGAGAATGACTCCTGAAACACAAGGGCAGTTTAATTAGAATAATAAGCTGTATTAAAAGTTTTACAAAAGCTTTAGCGTAAAGAGCGAGACATTGAGGAGGGAACAACCCCCCTCATATACGTACTAATTTATGTTTGTTTTAATTTTTGATGTTGCTCCTTAATTCCAGTTGAAAACTTGTTTTTTTTTTAATTTTATTTAATTTGTAGTACCAGGGCTACTTCAACCGGAAAGCTTATGTACATCAGGATGCACGTCTTGGTATACTGAACTCGCAAATTAATTATCTCAGGTTTCTGTTGAGAAAATTCGTAAATGGTACAATGATAAATCGTAAATTGTAATTGCAGCCTTAGTAATGTGCTTTCATTCAGCACTTTCCCCTCTTTTGGTTACTTCAACTGAATGGGTAGAAGACTTCATTCGACTGTCTTCAAGCACGGAAACTATCTTTGGCATCTCCCTCTTTTGACAAGGAACAGGCTTGATTCAAAGAAATTTAAAAAACAGTGGATCCTCAGAAAGTGTTTAGTGACAAATCAGCCGTTTCAGTTTTATATTCCTGCTTAACCAAGCAGGCCACTAAAGAATTCTTGGCTACCGCTTTTGTCTACTAATTTTGTGGTAGCTGTGTTGTTTTCACGTTCTTTTTGTATTTTCAGATTTAACTAGAATCATGTCCAAATCTAGAGATTTTGATGAGCTTCTATTTACATGGAAAGCCTGGCATGATGCTTCTGGTCAACCAATCAGAGAAAAATTTAATCGTTACGTTGAACTTTCTAATGAAGCCGCCCGCTTAAATGGTAAGTTTTAAGTTTAATGGTAAGTTTAAGCTTTAATGGTAAGCTCCTAAAATAACCAAGCTGATATTTTTAAAAAGAAGAGTTAAAACAAAAAATGCAGGACAATCATTAAACATTAAGAGGTTGGCAACAAGTTGTCATTTCGGATATTGGCCCGAAAGGCCACACTCATTATGCATCCTTAACAGGGAGTTAAACAAGAGAGTTAGAGTGTAAAAATAATAAAAAATCCAAGCCATGTCATGCTTCAACTGAGAACTTTGCTTTAAATATATTTATCCGTATTTATTTTTATTATAAGAGAGGTTATGTTTGAGTTGAATATTTTAGCTTACAGTTAGAGGCTTCATTTCTTGAGCCATGGGGTGCGGTGCAACCAAATAAAGCTCCCATGCAGACTTATCTCATACCTCAGATATCAAACTTTATTTTACTAACAATGTACCTGGCAGAGGGGCTTGAGGTTTAACCCCTCCTACCGCTCAAAATGTGATAAACTAGAATAAATAATGGAAGTATGCATTTTAAGGCTAATACCTTTTGCCGATAAAATGTTTGAAAATTTATGTTTAAGAGTACTGCTCAAAACAAAATAAATGAATGTCCAACCCACCATCCCATATTGAGTCCTCGGGTACGTCATGTTTGCGGGTAAGAACTTCTGCCTGACTTTTTTTCGTTTTTAATGGTTTTCAATGATGATAAATTAAGATGAGCATGACAAATTTCACTACTTCAATGAAAAGGAGTACACAGAGTCGCAAAAAAAAGTCACTGATGAAAATTCTTCTGGACAGGCAAAAAAAGCGTTTTTTTCAGGATAAAACATCATCACGCCGTACAATTGACAGATGTCTGGTTTAACGTCCCATGTTCTTTTATACAAAGATTACCCCCCCCCCCCCCAGACACACACACACATACACACACAATCTGATCAACATGGTTAGATTAGTTTACTTCATAGTGGTGGGCTCACATAAAATTCATCAAAACTTAACAAAAATTTGAGAAGTCACATCGATGCTAGAGCTGTGGCGACAGGAGTAACTCATAAAGACCCATCTACATTGAGATTTTACTAGTGCCGGAAATTAGCTAGCCTAATTTTAGCCATTCAGAACTTTTCAAAAAGTTTTTCATCCTATCGGAAAATTTTTATAAAAATCCGATTGGTTCCAATTACAGCAAGCTAAATCTAGGTGTTAATAAAATCTGATTTGAGATGGGCCTTAACTGACCTGTCTGTGGCCATGCCTGTACTCAGAAGGACACAGCAATTCGTAAATAATGTTGAACTGGAGAACTCTAGCCCCAAAGTGAAGAAAAAGCAGTCATAGAAAATTCTACTAAAAGACAGAGAGATAAGGCAAAAACAGGTTTAAAGTAGCAATATAGAAATAAGACAGCACAAAAAAAAGGACCATGCACGATGGAATGCTAAGTGCTTTATGACATATTTTAGAATGCCCATGAGCAAAATTTGAGTCGTAGATAATCAGTAGAAAGTTGATATTTGCTTGTGTAGAATAGTGAATCCTTCTATGAAAATTGTGATGAGGACACGTAGTAGAAAAACAATACATAAATGAATCAGTAATTTAAAAAAATGATCATGCAAGATTAAATGTCAGCGGCTATGCTGTACTTTTCTAGTTGAGATCTGGCTACCTTTTTTTTCGATGCAAAAAGATGCAAATTCCTTGTGTATATTTTTATAAATTTTTCACAAGGACGAAAACAGCGAGCTTAAAACTAGAAGTGAACAGAAATCATTCTAATAAGAGAGGGGAGAGGGGGCTTTAAGGTCATCAATCTTTGTGCTTACGTCCAATTTACGCTTTAATAACAGCAATGCACATTTTCATAAGTGTGCTTTATCGCAATACTTAAAGAATGGTTCTGTTCTTTTATGTATATCTGCTAAAGTGTACGTATATCAGTCGACAACGTTCTCTAGCTCTCAGCTCTGAAAATAATCGTGCGTCACTATACAGGGGATACCTATAAACATCATAACACGTGAAAATTTCATAGACAGCGCAATAGCGCTGCCTAAGTAAAGAGTGATAGGAATGGGAGCAATGTATTATTATTTTTTTCTACCATGGCACTTCGCATAGAAGGAGTTGAAACAAAAACTTCCAAAGGGGCTCATTCAATTGGATATTGAAAGTTTTAGTGCAATTCCAAATAGTCGAAAGTGATTGGAAGGCAACCTGCCCCACCCATGCCCATTATTTCCCCAGACAAATCCAATCATTTAAAATTTAAAATTTTTCTTTTGCTTTTCATCTCTCAGTAAGCAATTCATTTGTCTTCCCCTTCTTTACAGGCCAATGAGCCTTTGGGGGAATAATAACATTTATCATTGGATATGTATTTAATGAAGAATAAATCTTATCTTCAGCATTGTTGAGTGGTTGTTAGAAGAAAGATCACAGATGTGGGTTTATTTGTTTGTTTTTGTTTGTTTTTTTCCCAGGGGGATCGTAACGACCCAGTATTCTTGGAATATCGGGAGAAGACCCCTTAAAGAGGAAATGAAAAAGTCTAGTGCTCTTTTTATGTGACTGAAAAGGTTGGAGGGAAACTAGCCACTCTCCTATCCCCCTTTTTTGCCCAAAATCGTCCAATCAAAATTTTGAGCTAGCCATTTTGTTCAACATGGTTGATAAGTCCCAAAACTATGCCTTTAGAGATAACATGGCCCCCCATCCCCTGGGAATAGGTCTTTAAGCTATAGAATTTGCCCATTGTTACGTATAGTATTCGTTATTGGGATGTATACTGACATTGTTTTGGAGGGGGGTATTTTTTTTCTTGGGGTGGATTTCCTTGGGGATAATTTTCTGTGTGGAAGGATATTTCCGGGGGGTGAGCTTTCCAAGAGAAACATTACACTGGGGGGATTTGACGGAATTCCAATACGAAATTGTCTTACTTTCTCACTGCCTGCTCAATTTTGCATGTTGCGATGTTCTGGGGGAATTGTCCGGGGGAAATTTTCAGCGTGTTTGGATTTCCGGGAAATAATTTCCATGGAAGGGGTATTTCCGGAGTAATCGGAAAAACGATCAGAACTTAGTCTTTTTTAAAAGAAAGCATGGCAAGGAGAATTTTTCAGGGTAAATCTTCTGCAAGAAATTTTACGGAAGGGGGGATTTCAGCGAGGATGGATTGGTTCGGAAGAAATTTTATGGGGGGGGGTATTTTACATGGGAGGAATTTTCCACAGAGGAGTTTCTCAAAAGGGCAGGGAATTTTTCACGGAGGGTGAAATTAAAACTTAAAACACCCATAAATTATTCTGAGTGTGAAGAGGTTGCTCCCCTCCTCAATGTCTTACTCATGACGCTAAGACTTGACTTTTTGTCCCAGTTTTAACGACGACTACTAAAACACAAGGGTTTTCCCCTTCATGAAAAGATCCTCCCACATAACCCCCGACCCCCCCCCCCACTACCAGAAGAAATCCCCCCTGAAAACGTCTGTATACTTCCCAATAACCAATACTATATGTAAACATTGGGCAAAGTTCATAACTTGCAGCCCTTCCCCCGGGGACTGTGGGGGATTAAGTCATCCTCAAAGAAACAGTTATTATATTTTTCGACCATGCTGAACAAAATGGCTATCTCAAAATTTTTCTTTTTATTAGTTGGGTCTATTTATGCACGGGAAAACAAAGTACTTAATTAGAATAGGAAGCTTTTTTTAAGTAGATAAAACTTTAGCGTGAAAAGTAAGCTATTGAGGAGGGATTGGCAACTTCTTCGTATACATTTCTGTTTGTTTTGAGTTTTAATGTTGCTCCTTAATTTAAGTTGAAAAATACTATTTTTTTTATTTATAGAAGTAAAGAACTACATCAATCCTGTAGATGAAGGGGCCTATCCCCTCCTGAACTTCCTGTTCTTTACGCGTCAGTCTTATAATGCCGTGCTGAAAACATTTGTTAGTGCGGAACATGTAATTAGGGCGTAACCACAAGCTTTTGTTTTTAGCCTACCTTTTTTTTCATTTTTTTTAGCCTACCGATTAGCCTACCTTTTAAAAGATATAAACTAAATTTTTTTTTATTTAAAGCTAATACAAATCGATAAGCTTTTCCAGTCTTGAGGTACTGAGAAAAATGTATTTCATCAGATTCCAATAGTCCTTGTCCCTTTTTACCAAAATTTCCCTTTTTTAGCCATTGGTGCAGGTTTTTTCTCCCTCTGGCTTTCATTGTCGGAAAAAGGGGCGTCAATTGTGTGGGACGGGGGCAATTAATCTGTATTGTTTTTGCCATCCCTTACCCATCCACTTTATTTTGAAAACACCATTTTTTGTATTGTCATTGAGGATGCCCTTTTATGGAATATCATTAAAAAAAACGAAAAACAACTTGCTTGCCCCTCTCCGCTGGAACAAAGAAAAAAATATTTCACCTTCCTCCCTATGTTTATATCGGTTAGTGATCATGTTCAAGAAATGAATAATAGCAGTTACCACCTGGCTGACTAATAGAACATTTGCTTTTCAATACGGTAATAATTCAGGGTTTGGGTATACCAACACTATTTTAAATTCCTTTATCTGAAATAATTACATGACATATGTGTCTGGGTCAATATACAGTAACAACACCATATGGCATTATTTCATTTTTTGACTTTGATGTATATTTTGTCACTTACGAAAGTAATAAGCTTCTACTTTTGTATTTATTTATGTGTCTAAGGTTATTAGTATTATTCACAAAAAACTCTTCTCTTACTACCAATTAAATAAAAAAAAACACGTTTTTTTAACTGAAAGTAAGGAGCGACATTATAATTTAAAACGAACAGAAATTATTCCGTATAGGAAAGCGGCTGTCCCCTCCTCAACGTCTCACTCTTTACGCTACAGTTTTATTGTTTAGAAAAAAAATAGAGTTGTGAGAAAGAGTCACTGGATCGATACGATCACCCCTGGAAAAAAAACAACAAATAAACACGCATCTGTGATCTTTCTTCTGGCAAAAAATGCAAAATTCCACATTTTTGCAGATAGGAGCTCGAAACCTCTTCAGTAAGGTTCTCTGATACGCTGAATCTGATGGTGTGATTTTCATTAAGGTCATATAACTTTTAGGGGGTGTTTCCCCTTTTTATCAAAAATAGGGCAAATTTTCTTAGGCGCTTAACTTTTGATGGGTACGACGGAACTTGATGAAACTTATATATTTGAAATCAGCATTAAAATATGATTCTTTTGATGTATCTATTGGTATCAAATTCCGTTTTTTAGAGTTTCGGTTTCTATTGAGCCGGGTCGCTCCTTACTTACAGTTCATTACCACGAACTGTTTGATTAGCTAAGTAATAGCTGGAGAGCCAGAAATAAGGTTTTATTAGTGTTAATAAATTAAGCTGAATAACTGTTTTAAATGCAATCATCGTTCTAAAACAATGTAAAATTTTTGCCAAAATTTATACTTTCGGTTTCCCTTATTTTATTATACTTCTATAATCTATACTATACTTCTATGATTCTTCTACACTTTTCTATTAAAATTATACTTCTAAGGTTATTGATTGCTTATCTGTTTAATGAGGAAAAGCTCTATAAGCAAATCCGACAAAAAAATAGCTTTAAAATCTGCAAATTCAGACGATCTGATGGTGAAAGATCCTCCCACGTAACACCAAACCCCCTCCCCCAAATACCAGAGAAAGTCAGCCCTTAAAACTTCTGTATACTTTTCCCAATAACCAATGCTGTATGTAAACATTGGACAAAGTTCATAACTTGCAGCCCTCCCCCGGGGACTGTGGGGGATTAAGTCATCCTCAAAGACATAGTTATTATATCTTTCGACCATGCTGAACAAAATGGCTATCTCTAAATTTTGATCGGGTGACGTGGGAAAAGATGAGAGTTAGAGGGGCCCTAGTTGCGCTCCATTTTTTTTGGCCACTTAAAAAGGGCCCTAGAGCTTTTACTGTTCGTGTGAATGAGCCGTCCCGCGGTATTCTAGGACCACTAGGTCGATACGATCACCCCTGGGGGGGGACAAACAAATAAACACGCATTCTTCTGGCAAAAAAATATTGGATTCAACGTTTTTGCATATAGGAGCTTGAAATCTCTACAATAGGGTTCTCTGATATGCTGAATCTAATGGTGTGATTTTCATTAAGGTTCTATGACTTTTAGGAGATATTTCCCCCTTTTTTCGAAAATAAGGCAAATATTCTCAGGCGCTTCACTTTTGATGGGTAAGACTAAACTTGATGAAACTTATATATTTGAAATCAGCATAAAAATATTATTCTTTTGTAGTATATATTGGTATCAAAATTCCTTTTTTTAGAGTTTCGGTTACTATTGAGCCGGTCGCTCCTTACTTACAGTTCGTTACCACGAACTCTTTGAAAGTTTGACTCTGTCTCATAAATTTACTTTTTAAAACAATAAAAAACTTTAGCGTAAAGAGCGAGGCGTTGAGGAGGGGACAGCCCCTTTCATATACGGAATAATTTCTGTTCGTTCTAAGTTTTAATGTCGCTCCTTGCTTTCAGTTAAAAAAAAAACTTGTTTTTTTTATTTAATTTGAGAAAAAGCGGTACTGAGGGGAAATTACTCCCCAATATCAACAGAAATACTTTAGTCTGGACTTAGATATTAGCTTTATATGGAACTATTAGGTGAGCCGGATAATTTCACGCTATTGGCATATTTTTTGCAATAAATATACTATCATGTGATATGTTAAGCTGGACTCTGGTAGAAGAGAGGGGGTTGAAACAATTTTTGAAACCTCCCTAGGTATTGTCACAGTTTTTGTTGTGGTTATGGTGCAATTTAATATTCAGTTTTCTATTCAGTTGCCTCCTCACCGTCACTGTTACAGTATATTAATACTCCTAATAAATACTCACTGCAGAACCAAACCACTTGGGGCCAACACAGCGACACACGCTCTTTCTTCATCCCAATTTATTCTAAGCCTCCCTCTTTGCACCGACATAAGAGGTACTAATATCTCTTAAATCCTTCCGTCTGACCTCCCCGACTCAATCCGGGGACGACCTGCTTTTCGTTTAGCCCTAGATGGATGGTCAAAAAGGACGATCCTTTGCAATCCGTCATCGTTCATCCGAAGAACGTGTCCTCTTCATCTCAATCTGTCTCTTAGTATAGCCCTAGAAAGTGGGACAGAGCCACATTTTTCGTACACCTTACAGTCTGAAATCCGCTCAGCCATAGTCCTAGAAATTATAACCTCTCAGTATAGCCATAGAAAGCGGGAACCACATTTTTCGTACTGCTTACAGTTTGAAATACGCTCAGCCAGACGGGTACCCAAAACAATCTTTAAACGTTTCCTCTAGAAACTCTCCTCCGTCTTTTGGAGCTCTCACGTTTCAGAATCATGCTTGACCACTATCATCATTGTAGCTTCCATTATTCTAATATTGGTTCACAGACTTATTTTCCTATTCTTAAAATCTCTTTTCAATTATAAAAGAACACCCTGGGTCTCGATTGTTCTATTTTTCATATATTCACTACATTCATCATCAGTACTAGTAATACTACCTATGAAGGTAAAGCTATCCACTTAATCGATATTCTCGTTACCCAGCATCACTTCTTCATCTTCGCTTATTCAAAGTATAACTGACTCAATAGTCTTGTCATTAATTTTCAATCCCATTCTTGTGCCCTGAGATCTCTCCTAAAAATCATTCACTTGGGTAACATTTTGAGCTAGGACGCTTAAATCATCTGTAAAATCTAAGTCTGTCAGACTTCTACTTTCTTATTGGATTCCATGCTCACATAGAGCCTTTGCCGTGTTTTTTTAGGACAAAATCCTTTAAAATGACCCATAAAAATGGGGATATGAAGCGACCTTGCTTAACTTCTGATTCAATACAAAAGCAGCTACTAACCTCATTTCCTATTTTAACTACGGTAAAGCTATTCCCGTAATATCACTAATAACTTTGATATATTAATTTGGTGTACCATAGAAGGATAGGGCCTTCGCTAAAGCTCTTCTATAGGCTGATTCAACCGCTTACTCATGATCGATAAAGCTAAGGACTAAAGGGGTCTGATGATTCGGTCACTTCTCAATTATTATTTGAAAAAAAAAACAACTACGTTTTCTAAAGAGTTAAAGAGGCTGAGTCACAAGTTCGAACCTTAAAACGTACAGGGATTCGGAGGTACAGTTGGGGGGCTGCTGCCCCCCAAACCCCCCGCTTTTGCAGCCTTTAAATAAAAAAGATAAATTTTAAACTGATAGTAAGGAGTGACATTAAAACTTAAAACAAACAGAAATTAATCCGTATATGACAGGGGCTGTCCCCTCCTCAACGCCTCGCTCTTTACGCTAAAGTTTTTTATTGTTTAATAAAAATAGAGTTGTGGGAAAGTCAAACTTTAGCGTAAAGAGCGAGGCGTTGAGGAGGGGACAGCCCCTTTCATTAACGGAATAATTTCTGTTCGTTTTAAGTTTTAATGTCGCTCCTTACTTTCAGTTTAAAAAACTTGTTTTTTTTTATTTAAAGGCTGCAAAAGCGGGGGGTTTGGGGGGCAGCAGCCCCCCAACTGTACCTCCGAATCCCTGTACGTTTTAAGGTTCGAACTTGTGACTCAGCCTCTTTAACTCTTTAGAAAACGTAGTTTTTTTCAAATAATTTCTGCACGTTTTTGTACAGTTTATTACTTATTATTGCTTGACTAACTGTTAGCTGATCATGTCAGGAGTTAAAGTTGGGGGGCTGCCGCCCCCCCAAACCCTCCGCCTTTGAAGATTCTTGTGTTAAGGCTTTTAAAGATTTTAAGATTTTCGTTTTTCGACAAAAAAAACTTCTGGGAAAGAGCTGGAATTTTTGGAAGCTTGCAGTCGGTCTTGTCAGGTTAAGAGGACTATTTTGGCCTATTTTAATAATGAAGTACTATGCTTTTAGGAATTTCGAAAATAACATTATTTCGAAAATTATAGGAAAACGAGGTTTTTCGTAAATGTAAATTCGGGAAATAATTTTTTCGGTCTGAAAATATCAAAAGGCCCTAACAGGTCGAATTCCGCTTCGAATGAGTCCTCATTCACCTGGATCCGTTGCCAACTGTGGCCTGTAGGCGTGGCTGATAAAAAAAATAATTTGATGAACATTAAGTGGCTATATTTGGTTTTTGGAAAACAGGGAAGGAGTGATCGAATTGAGCTGAAATTTTGAGGATAAGCTCCCAGACCCTAGGAAAGCTTATCCTTAATTTATCCTTATCCTTTAATTTAACGTGTCGATCGGACAACGTTAAAGGGGGGTTGTGGTGGGACGGTCGAAAATTCCGGCCCACTTTCCCCCATGAAGATAAAGTCGGAGGGGGTGAAATTTTGCATGTTTCTTAGTTTCAGCTTAGGCTACAAAATGCGATCACCGCCGTCTCTCTGCGACCGCTAGGACCGGAAATCGCTTAACATTGTGGTGGGTCGCCTCTTTAAAGAGGCACAAGTGTGCCTCCTTGATTAATCTAAGAGCGAAAAGTTGGTCATCGCATCCTCTCCCCTTCCTAAAGCCATACTGTCTCTTATAACTTATCTGAAGCATCTCTTAGTCTAAAAATTATAATTAATTTGCTTCCTACCAAAAACAAGCCAATGGTTTTTCTACAGAGTGGTTTTCTATCTAAGTAATCATTGTTTGTCTTTTGGGACTCCCGTCACAAAGATCTTAAAGATACACACCATTTTAGAAGGGGTCTATTTTCAAAGTTTTGTTATGCACAGAGTTAACTTTAGACCAGAAGGGTGTAGGGGCTGGGAGTCCCCCGATATTTAGGATGTTCCTCAAGTTGTTATTGTAAACAGAAATAAAGTAAATAACAACACCACGTTTTTCCTGACGAAAGTAAAGAACAACATAAAAACGTAATACTAACAAGAAATATATTTTATATATCAGGGAGGATGCCACTCTTAATCCCACCTTTAACATTAAAGCTTAGATTTTAGTTCTTGGAACATTAAATTAGAATAAATAATACTATGAAAATAGTGAATAGAAACCGAAGCTCTGAAATAAGAAGAGTTTTGACAGCAATATGATTTTTGAGCTGATTCTAAATATACAAAATTGACTAATTTTCAGTTTATCCGCATAAAGCTATAAGAGTAGGAAACCGTATTATTCTGGAAAAATGGGGAAAACCGCAAAAGGGTGCGCTGTTTACGAAACTACACCAGAAAAATGTGTTTGGAAGCCATAGCCCGGAGGTATTCAGCTCCTACCTTAGTGGGGTGGCCTACCTTAATGGTGGACATACTTTTGAATATACTGGGCAATCCAGGAATCTAAGACAGTGAAATTAGTCACTTGAATGTCGTCAAAAGTTCGGTTGCAGTCGTATGTCGTCATAAGGTTTCAAATGGGTTTTTAGTAGCGCTAAAAAGTCCTGAAGTCGGTAAAAATAAATGACTGACTCCATAGATTATCTAATTTTATCCTCAGATCATAAGAAAGTCGTCAAAACGTCACATAACTTCACATTAAAAAAAAATTATTTTGCTGGTTCATGAGAGTCAGAAAATTCAAACCGTAAATAAGGCCTCAACTATGCTGAAAATCTGCAGAACAGGAGGCGAGAATAGTATCACAAAGACTTCGTTAAGATCCGCCTCACATTACGGCCGTATCTTAGCCGGTAGCTGAGCAAAAGAATCGTTCAGCTTTTAACGAAAGCATCACAATTGGTTGGCATATACTAACCTCGCTGTGCAATTCTGGAAGTAGATGTGAAAATTTTGATCACTATAGCATATTTAAAACGTTGTTTGAGGTTTTGAATATTCTAGAAAATGAAAATAGGGTCTTAATAGCGCAGAAAAATCTTGAAATAGAAAAAAAAAATATATTCCAATTGCAACTAAAGTCTCACTTTTATTCTCAGATCACGATTTAATTGTATAAATATCACGTTAAAAAATGTCCCGTCGTGCCAAACAAAAACTTTTTTTATGCTCTTAGAAAGATCACAGACTTATTTTCTTGTCCCTACATTGCTAGCCAACAAAGATCTACTAGCCTAACCAACTTCTTTCCCCATGAAAACCAGATGTTTACTCCAGTGTTTTCAAGTTAAGGGGGTCTCCGAAGCAGTCCAAAATCTGATTTCACTCTGCTGCTGTTACAGATATAGAAACACGATCAGAGTTGTTATATATAGGTCTGTTTAGATCACAAAGGGTTTTGAATTGCACAATCATCTTACATATTAGGTTGAACTCTGGTTAAGCAGAACAAAATTGGTTAAGCCCTTCTGATTGCGCCGTCGAAGTGTTCATTACGTATATTTGATCTCAGTACCTGCAATAATAAAGACTTAATATCATTTGCTCTCGTTTTTCAGCATTAAAATCTTGAAAAGAAAGTCACTTTAGCGTAAAGAATGGAGGTTGAAGGGCTTTAATACTATGATCTCTAAAAAAAAGCACATTAAGCACCACACTAAGCACAGAGAATCGTTCAGTTTTCAGTGAAAGCATGGAAATTTTTGTTCGTTTTAACTTCTGTGTATTCAATTTGCTTTAATTGATGAAATTATTAACTGTAATGTTATGAAAAACAGTTGGTAAATAAAGTTGGTAAGGGACTGCAGCTATCAGCTGCTTACACACAAATTGCACTCCAAAATTGCATTGCAAAGAAGGGAAAATGAATTAGCAGCATCTCTTATATATAGGATAGTCTCTGTTCGTTTTGAGTTTCATTTTCACTCTTTACTTTTATTCGAAATAGCCTGTTTTTCGCTCCATAGCACAAAATTAAATTTGACCTCGTGTACAGCACCTGCTAAATTTGACCTTTTGTCTCTTAAGTATAAATATGTCTTTTTGTCTTTTCCTCTTGTCTTTTTAAGTATAGAATCTTCATAAGTATAGTTTTAAGTCTTTAAGTTCAGAGTCTTTTTAAGTTTTAAGTATAGAGTCTTTTGATTGGCTTAGCTGTTAGAAATAATGAGTGGATGCCAGGGTTTCAATCAGTCAAAATAAAATTATTCAAGTTTCATTAGGTTTGAAGGGTGTGATACTAACATTCACCAATTTACTACTTATGAGAAGCTTTACACAGAGGCACTTTGTTACTCTGATGGGCCTAAAGAGATGGCTGTGGCTGACCACTTGCCATTCAAGACTAATTGCTGCTGCATGATGAGTATCCATCACCACAATATGAAACAAATAAAAAAAGATTTGGAACTAAAATGGAATGGAATGATTAGCTGTAGTTAGCATTCTAGCATTCTAGGAATAAGTGTGTAATTTTCAATTTCTTGTGGTAAAGATTACAGGGTGGCCGGTGTGAATTGGATTTAATTTGTCGCCAAAGTTAGTAACACAATATCTACATACATCTACATTGAGCTACGCTACGTAGTATCCACGATACGTAGGTAATTTTTCTATACTAAGTGCTTAAGTTCACTTCGTTAACTATAACCCTTCATAATTGAACAAACTCTTCCACACTAGGCTATAGCAAAAATCCATGAAACCATCATAATCAATGTATAAAATCCTCACAATTCTTATCAGCGAACTATTAAAAACTTAAAAATGGGGAATGCAGACAGAGATTCAATCTTTGATCAAGCATAAAAGGCATATTTAACCTTTTAGGACTTATGACACAATAAAGCTTCAAGATATATCGGCTTTTCAGTATTTTTATTTCCTCTCAGTTATACATGGAAAAGCGGGATGATCTCAGAATTATATGTATAAAGGCTACAAGTGGTAAAGACAAACTCTATTTTCAAACTTTTTTGAATTTGGAAAAAATATTAACATATTTAACCCCTTATAGCTCATGTATCAACATAAGCTTCTAGATATGTCGGCTTTTCTAACTATAAAGCGTTATGTGGATACATGTGTCCTATAGGGTTAAATATGCAAATATTTTTTTTCCAAAATACAAAAGAATAAATTAAAATAAAGTTGGTCTTTTACCACTTGTGCCAATACAGGTTAATATGCATAAGAATAATATAAAATATACAAAAGAAAATTAAAATAAAGTGGTCTTTTACCACTTGTAGCCATACACAAGGGTTAATATGCCTTTTATGCATTTAATAATTATTAAATTATTTCAAATCTATTGATTGCTCGAGATTTAAAGTCTTAAGTTATGTTATTGTGAAAGCCCCTACGGTATATGTTAAAGTACCTTTGTTCTGAGGTAAATCTGACTGAACTTATTTTGGGTCATAATCGTCAATCCCTTTAATTTATAATTTATTAATAAATATTTGGCACCAGCGTTGTTTTAAAATTAATTCCAGCATATAAAGGGCATGAAGGCACAAGATGTCTGTCAAGCGCTATTTATTATAACTTAACTAATTCCGATTTTACTTTCAATATACAGCTTAAGAGAGTGATTTATTGCTGGATTTTAACGGTCTATTTAAGTATAAAAAGAAATTACTTTACCTAAAACGGACGTATTGTGGCTACATTTTTAATTTTCCTCTGCAGACAACTATGGTTCATTATGAAAGTCATTATAGCCAAAAATTGAGCAAGGAGAAAAAAACTTTGCGAAGTATTGGGATAAAATTTGACAGCATCATAGGCTTCACCGTGTAAGAGGGATCAGATTCATCTCGCCAAAGTCCCTTTCCATAGTTCTTTGGACAACAAATGAACAAAGAGACAATTTTCTTTTAAAGAGATAATTTCAAATTTTTACCCCTCTCCCTAAGAAAAAAAAAATTGTACTCTTGCCACCTTCTGAAAAAAGTTTCAGGGGTCATTTATGGGTAAGATATTAAATGAAAAATACAACTGTTTATTTTCAGCTGTACATTTGTAGAGTTAATTCATAGTTTTGGAGTGGTAACAAATGAAATTGCTGCAAAACCCTGCTGTTTTTAGATTTTCTCTGCCTTCGGGTTAGGTAAAATAACTCAATTATTAATCGAATCCATAAACAGTCTAAAAGCTTACCCCAGTGCCAAGCTTGTTTAAAGTTAAGGAATTGTGGCATGATTAATTGACCACAAAAGAAGATACTGAATATCTTTTTGTTTTTTGTTCTAATTGTAATTGGTCCCAAATACCCAGCAAAATATATCAACATTCATATTCTTACAATATAAAACAGATAAAAGTTTAGCACTTGAAAAACTATGCAACTTGTAGCAACAAGCAAACTTACAACATGTCTCAAACAGGGACATACAAAGGGGGAAAGGGGCTTTGTGACCTGACCTTCCTCCACCTATCCTGTTGTATATATACTTTTTAGCATTTCTTACCCAAACTATCAAATATCTTTTTTTTTATATGTTGCCTCCACCAAAAAAAAAAAAAGAAAAAATCCTGCATGTATGCCTGGTCTCACATGCCTATAGCTATAGAAGTGCATCAGCCAGACTCTTGGTGGGGGGCATAATTTTTCCTCACAGTGTTTTCTATAATATGACAAACTTTAGTTTGGGGTTATATTTTTCAAATTTTCTGTGGGAAGAGTGTGTCATTTGAGTCAATTTTAGGAATTTGCTTATCCAAGCAATTTGTAAACGCCTAGTTTCTCACCTAGTTTGAATAAAATTCTTTATTTAATATTCTTAGTCTTATAATGGAAAATCATCTTTAACGGGTGAAAAATAACGAAGCAGATTGTAGAATTATAAATGTATATAATAAAACAAGTATTATACACTATAGATAGTCCAAATTTTAATCATGCCAAAACCTCAAGTTAGAAAAAAAGGATTAAATTGAATTAGTTAACATGCGATTAAGTTCTTGGTAAGAATTTCGAAGACTCGTTTTCTTTATTCAGCAGATGTATAGGCACGAATTTCGAAGTTTTGTCTTGTTTTTTTTTGTTGTTGTTTTTTCTGGCAAAGTACCTATTTTTTGCGTTTTTAACCCTTATTATATAACACTTTTCAACACTTTTTTTTACACTTTTAACGCTTATTATATACCTCACCTAGGTTTCAAAGACCATGGTGACTATTGGCGTTCTGCTTACGACACTCCTGATTTTGAAGAGCAGCTTGAAAACCTTTGGTATTCCCTCCGGCCACTTTACCATCAGCTCCATGCTTACGTTAGAAGGAAACTGGTTCAAGAGTATGGCGAAGATAAAATCGATCCTGAAGGCCCTATTCCAGCACATTTGCTGGGTAAGTAAAACTTCAGTCTAGCAGGCTTCAGGCTAAAGACTGAAGGCAGTCTTTAAATAGACACTACTATTTAAAGTCTAACTGTTTCACATCTCGTGATTAGTAATCCTGATGTGCCCCTTCTTAATTTGAGTGTTGAAGGTTTAAGTTAAATCTTATAGCAGGGCTGACAGATTCTGTGAATTGAATCTGTACATTGCTTCTTGTCTGAAAATTTTCCTGTTTATCTCCTGAATGATTTTAATTGAGTAACTACAAGTCAAAGTGCAAATCATCTTGGCAAAAATTGCTCAATCTTTTTATTCTTGCAACTATTTTTTTTTTTTTGTAAAATAAAAGTAAACCACAGACATTACCAACTTTAAAACAGGTAAAACTTATCCTTAATAGGTGGAGGCCCTTCCCTGCGATTACCCAGTCTTTGCGCTAATACTTACTGAAGTCGTTCTAGCGGAGTAGTTAGGACACTTGTCCTAGGGTTGCTGATTTTTTTAGTTTGGTACAGAGGTCAGCGGTGTGACTCTGCAAGCTCAGCCAAAGTTGGTCCAGCTCTAAATGGGCTTATGAAGAAATATGGGGGGGGGACATGAGAAGCGTTGGATTGATTTGCCTCCAACCACGCATGTCAGTCACGGCCGAAGAAAGAGAATCGAGAGATCGGTAGCTGCGCTATACAGACCATCTGTCAAGCCTGCGATTTTTTTTACTGAAGGCAGTCTGATTAATACAAATATAACCAGTTGGTGATTACAAATATTTTATTTGACAATTACCCATTAAAATCTTTAAATTGAAATCATTTTTTGTAGAGAAAATGTCCTTCTTGAAATTACGAGAAAGTACAACATACTCGAAGAGATCAAGAAAAAAAATTACCATTACCCTTTGTCAGAACGTTTGTTCTCGAAGTATGGGTAGAACAGTTAAGCCTCAGCGTAAAAAGAAGGAATATGGGAAAGAGGGGAGCCCTTCTCATGTACAGGACACTAAATTCCAGTGCATTTTAAGCATTCACATTCTTCTTCACTTTCATTTGAGAAGAAAAAAACATTGTTTTTTCAAATGAACAAACATACGCGAAAAAAACGCATGCATGACCATACCATCCATCTCGGGAATTCCATGTTTTTTAATTCAATTCATTTATAACCAGTCAAACAGTTCGTGGTAACGAACTGTAAGTAAGGAGCGACCAGGCTCAATGGTAACCGAAACTCTAAAAAACGGAGTTTTGATACCAATAGATACATAAAAAGAATCAAATTTTAATTCTGATTTCAAATATATAAGTTTCATCAAGTTTAACTTTACCCATCAAAAGTTACACGCCTGAGAAAATTTGGCTGATTTTAGAAAAAGGGGAGAAGACCCCCTAAAATTATAGAAACTTAATGAAAGTCACACCATCATATTCAGCGTATCAGAGAACCCTACTGTAGAGGTTTCAAGCTCCTATCTACAAAAACGTGGAATTTTCCATTTTTTGCCAGAAGAAAGATCACGGATGCGTGTTCATTTGTTTGTTTGTTTGTTTTTTTTTCCCAGGGGTAATCGTATTGACCCAGTGGTCCTAGAATATGGTAGGAGGGCTCATTGGAACGGAAATTAAAAGTTCTAGTGCCCTTTTATAAGTGACCAAAAAAATGGAGGGCAACTAGGCCCCCTCCCACGCTCATTTTTTTTATCAAAGTCACCCAATTAAAATTTTTAGATAGCCATTTTGTTCAGCAGTAGTCGAAAATCTAATAAATATGTCTTTTAGGATGACTTAATCCTCCACAGTTCCCAGGGAAAGGGCTGCAAGTTATGAACTTTGCCCATTGCCTACATATTGTATTGGTTATTGAGAAGTGTACAGACATTTTTAGGAAGGATTTTTTTCTGGTGGGGGGGGGGGGGGGGCTGGAGGAGGGGTTTACTCGGGAGAATCTTTCCGTGGAGGATGTTTCTTTGGGGTAAGGGATATTTCTATAAAGGGGGCGCCGGATTTCCAAGCATTATTTAAAAAACGATCGGAAATTAAATTAAAAAAAAACAAGTTTTTTCAACTGAAAGTAAGAAGCAACATTAGAACTCAAAACGAAAAGAAATTATTACGTATATGAGGAGGTTCTCCGCCAAGTCAATACCTCGCTCTTTACGCTACAGTTTTTTTTAGTGCTTTCAAAAGAGCTATCTATTCTAATTAAACGGCCTTTTGTGATTCAGGGGTTTGTGAATTAAAATTTTTTTTTAACTTTTAACGTAAAGAGCGTGGTATTGACTAAGGGGAGAACCCCCTCATATACGTATTAAAATATACGTAATAAAAAAAAAACAATAAAAAAAACAAGCGATACGGCTCAATAGTAATCGAAACTTTTAAAAACGGAATTTTGATGTCATTAAATGTATCAAAAGAATGGACTTATTATGCTGATTCTAAATATATAATTTTTATTAAGTTTAGTATTACTCATCAAAGGCTACGAGCCTGAGAATATTTACCTGATTTTTTAAAGAGGGGGGAACATCCTCATCCCCTAAAAGTGAAAGAATTTTAATGAAAATCACACCGTCAGATTCAGCGTATCAGAAAACCCTATTTCATAGGTTTCAAGCTCATATCTGCAAAAATCTGCAACTTTGTATTTTTTGCCAGAAGAAAAATATACGAATATAGAAGTTCGTTACGTAAGTTAATTTGTAAATTACGTCAGAACCAAATTTAAAGACAGCCATTTAGCAAAAGAAAAGTAAATTTTTTATGCAAACGTTGTTTACTTATCCAATGACGGTGAGCCAAAATAAAAGCTGCATTAACTAAAAAACGATCAGAAATTAAATAAAAAAAAAAACAAGTTTTGTAAAACTGAAATTAAGGAGCGACATCAAAACTTAAAACGAACAGAAATTATTCCGTATATGAAAGGGGTTGTCCTCTCCTCAACGCCTCGCTCTTTACGCTAAAGTTTGACTCTGTCTCACAACTTTATTTTTTAAAACAATAAAAAACTTTAGCGTACAGAGCGAGGCGTTGAGGAGGGGACAGCCCGTTTCATATACGGAATAATTTCTGTTCGTTTTAAGTTTTAATGTCGCTCCTTACTTTCAGTTTTAAAAAACTTGTTTTTTTTTATTTATTATATAAAGAAGTGTACAAGTCAAGAAAAGAGAGTGTTAAAGCAAGAAAAACAAAGGAATTAACAAAAAGAAAAATATGCTTCGACAGCTAAGAACACGGGACAAAACAGAAATGACCAAAAATGAGAAAAATCCTGGCATTTAGTAGAAAAAACAATAAAATGATTCTCAATAACTTCAGCTGGGCTTACCAATCAATACCTTTTATGCAGAAAGGAGTTACTTGCCCGCGTTGGTAGTTTCAACGAAATGCTCTACAAATCAAACAGTTCGTGGTAACGAACTGTAAGTAAGGAGCGACCCGGCTCAATGGTAACTGAAACTCTAGAAAACGGTATTTTGATACAATAGATACATCAAAAGAATCAGATTTTAATCTGATTTCAAATATGTAAGTTTACCCGTCAAAAGTTACGCGCCTGAGAAAATTTGGCTAATTTTCGAAAAAAGGAGGAAAGACCCCCTAAAAGTTATATAACATTAATGAAAATCATACCATCATATTCAGCATATCAGCGAACCCTACTGTAGAGGTTTCAAGCTCCTATCTACAAAATGTGGAATTTTGCATTTTTTGCCAGAAGAAAGATCACGGATGCGTGTTTATTTGTTTTTTTTTTTCCCAGGGGTGATCGTATCAACCCAGTGGCCCTAGGATATCGTGGGAGGGCTCATTGAAATGGAAATTAAAAGTTCTAGTGCCCTTTTTAAGTGACCAAAAAATGGAGGGCAACTAGGCCCCCTCCCACGCTCAATTTATTCCGTCACTTATTTTAAGTCACCCGATCAAAATTTTGAGATAGCCTTTTTGTTCAGCATGTTCTAAAATATGATAAGTATGTCTTTTAGGATGACTTAATCCCTGAAGTCCCCAGGGGAAGGGCTGAAAGTTATGAACTTTACCCAATGTTAACATATAGTATTGGTTATTGGAAGTATAAAGAGGTTTTCAGGGGGATTTTTTCTGGTAGTGGGGGGATGGGTCGGGGGTTATGTGGCAGGATCTTTCCATGAAGGAAGTTTTCATGGGGGAAGGGACATTGCTATGAAGGGGACGCCGGATTTCCCAGCATTATTTAAGAAAAGATCAGAAATTAAATATAAAAAAAGCAGTTTTTCAACAGCAACAGCAGCAACATCAAAACTTAAAACGAACAGAAAATATAACATATATGATTGGGTTCACCCCCTAGTCACTACCTCGCTCTTTAAGCCAAAGATTATTTAGTACTTTCATAAGAGCTATTTATTCTAATTAACGGCCTTTGTGATTAAGCGGTCATTTTTAAAAAGTTGGAACAAAATTCGAATTTTAGCTTAAAGAGCAAGGTATTGACTAGGGAGTGAACCTCCTAATATACGTATTAAAAATATATGAATATAGAAGTTCGTTACGTAAGTTAATTCGTAAGTTACGTATATTTATTACCAATAAAAACGTTTGTAGATAAAATTAAACAAGTTTCAAGAAAGCCATTTAACCCAATAAAAGCCAAACTAATATGCAAATTTTGTTTTAATTATTCATATACGGTGAGCCAAGATCAAAACCTGCATTAATTCAAAAACGTTCAAAATTTAAATAAAAAAAACAAGTTTTTTTAACTGAAAGTAAGGAACGACGTTAAAACTTAAAACGAACAGAAATTATTCCGTATATGAAAGGGGCTGTCCCCTCCTCAACGCCTCGCTCTTTACGCTAAAGTTTGACTTTCTCACAACTCTATTTTTTAAACATTAAAAAACTTTAGTGTAAAGAGTGAGGTGTTGAGGAGGGGACAGCCCCTTTCATATACGGAATAATTTCTGTTCGTTTTAAGTTTTAACGTCGTTCCTTACTTTCAGTTAAAAAATACTTGTTTTTTTATTTAATTAAAAATAAAGGCAGTCAACATGCTTCCTCTTAAGACAATTTAAAAAGACCAGATAGGAGCAGTAGAATAGCAACTGTTTGGCTATAATAACTGAGATCGGTATGCTCTACCCAGATACAAGAAGGTAGAAGCTAGGAATGCATACGTAGCCCGGATCTTACGAGCATAATTCTTCAGTGCTAAGTTTGCAGTTTCTTCAAGATCCGTTCGAATAGAAATACCCAGCTAAGCAAGATTGCATGGTTATCTTCCAATTTACATTACGTTATTGCAATTTGCAATTACAAACCAAAAGAGACTTATTGAACAGCTGTTTACTTTGTAATTTACAGTAAAACAACTGGCCTATCAGTGTTGTTAAGTTAAAGAAGCCAGTTTTTTTTTAACTAAAAGTAAGGAACAACATTTAAACTTAAAACAACTCAATCCTCGCTCTTTCCGCAAAAGTCTTAAATTTCTTTAAAAATATTTCGCGTTCAAAATCAACGACGCTTGTGTTTGAGTAGTCAAACAGTTCGTGGTAACGAACTGTAATTCTCAATAGTTACTCAATATAGTCTCAATAGCCTCAATAGTATCTCAATTCGGTTACTCAATAGTAACCGGAACTCTAAAAAACGGGATTTTGATACCAATAGATACATCAAAAGAATCAGATTTTAATACTGATTTTAAATATATAAGTTTCATCAAGTTTGGTCCTACCCATCAAAAGTTACGTGCCTGAGTATTGCTGAGTTTTGCTGAAATTTTGGCTGATTTTCGATTAAGAGGGGAAAATTCATGAGCAACCCTAATTGTAGAGGTTTCAAGCTCCTATCTACAAAAATGTGGAATTGTGTATTTTTTGCCAGAAGAAAGATCACGGATGCGTGTTTATTTTTTGTTTGTTTGTTTTTTTTTTCCAGGGGTGATCGTATCGACCCAGTGGTCCCTAGAATATCTTTGGAGGGCAAATTCGAACGGAAATTAAAAGTTCTAGTGCCCTTTTTAAGTGACAAAAAATGGAGGGCAACTAGGCCCCTTCCCACGCTCATATTTTTCCCAAAATCACCCGATCAGAATTTTGAGATAGCCATTTTGTTCAGCATTGTCGAAAATATAAAAAATATGTCTTTTTAGGATGACTTAATCCCCCAAAGTCCCCGGAGGAGAGCAGAAAATTATGAACTTTACCCAATGTTTACATATAGTATTGGTTATTGGGAAGTATACAGACGTTTTGAAGGGGGATTTTTTCTGGTAGGGGGGGGGGGGGTCGGAGGTTTTGTGGGAGGATCTTTCAATGAAGGAAGTTTTCATGGGGGAAGGGACATTGCTATGAAGGGGGAGCCGGATTTCTCAGCATTATTTAAAAAATGATCAGAAATTAAATAAAAAAATAAACAAGTTTTTCAACTGAAAGTAAGGAGCAACATCAAAACTTAAAACAAACAGTAATTATTAAGTATATGATAGGATTCACTCCCTGGTCAATACGTCACTCTTTAGCCAAAGACTTTTTAGTACTTTCATAAGAGCTATTTATTATAATTTACGGCCTTTGTGATTAAGGGGTCATTTTTGAAGAATTGGAACAAAATTCGAACTTTAGCGTAGAGAGTGAGGTAATGACTAGGGGGAGAACCCCTAATATACTTATTAAAAATATATGGATATAGAAGTTTGTTACGTAAGTTAATTCGTAAGTTACGTATATTTATTACTAATAAAAACGTTCGAAAATAAAATTAAACAACTTTTGAGAAAGCCATTTAACCAAATAAAAGCAAAATTAATATGTACATTTTTTTTTAAATATTCATGTACGGTGAGCCAAAATCAAAACCTCCACTAATTCAAAAATGATCAAAAATTAAATAAAAAAACGTTTTTTTTTAACTGAAAATAAGGAGCAACATTAAAGCTTAAAACGAACAGACATTATTCCGTATTTGAAAGGGGCTGTCCCCTCCTTAACGCCTCGCTCTTTACGCTAAAGTTAGACTCTTTCTCACAACTCTATTTTTTAAAACAATAAAAAACTTTAGCGTTAAAGAAAGACTGTTGAGGAAGGGACAGCCCCTTTCATATACGGAATAATTTCTGTTCGTTTTAAGTTTTAATGTTGCTCCTTACTTTCAGTTAAAAAACTGTTTTTTATTTTTATTTAATCTCTTAAAGAATCAAGACAAAAAGTAACTTCAGCGTAAAGAGCGAGTGGCGAGGAAGGGAGATATGCCTCTCATATAGGCTACAGAATACTTTTCTTCCATTCTTGGATTTTTCCTTCCTCTCCAAATAAATAAAAAAATTATAAATATAGAGTAAGTATAACGATTTAGCTTGTCCACATCATTTCAGATTCCAAATTGATTTATAAATTGGTTATATGCTTGGTCAAAATTATTATATTACGTACACGAGTATTTGCATACCCTGAAGGGGTGTGCGTAATGATAGAACAGGTGATGCCTAGAGTTCAAGAATGTATAACTATGCAGCGAAACTGAAGGTTTTTCTTCGAAATTGAAACTAAAAAATGTTTTCTTATCTTAAGAAATAAATTAATTATAATGACAGATTTGAATAAATGTACATTAAATACAATGGTAGATAACGATAATACCATCGCTCTTCAGCAGATCCTGTTTCAGCATCAGTGGTTGGTCTTAACTTGGTATATGAAGATTTATTACTAATTGTATATTGTAAGATTTATTACTATAAGTGTTGCATATGAATTTGTTGAATCAGAGTTGTGAATCAGAGCGAAGAATTTGTTGAATCACAGTTGGTAAACAATTTTTGAAAGGTTTTTACTGATTGTAAAGTTGTCGAAGAAACATTACTATCAGCCAATTAAAAAAAAAAGTGTTGTATATGAAGTCTCAAATGGACACAGCTGTAACATAATAGCTTATAAAATAGAATAGCTTATAAGTATAAAGTAGCTTCAGCGTGAGATTTTTTTTTCCATGATTTAATTTGCTTGAAGATCCCCTTAAAAACTGCAAAAATTTAATAATTCAAGGTCTTGATAAATATAAATTAATGTTAAACAGATATATATTATAAAAGTGGTAAAAGTATTGTTCAGCTCATGACCAAAACTGTTCCTGCTGTCAATCGTAGGCTCCCATCCCTTCGAAGTAATATGGCATTTGTGTAGTAGTCCTTTCAGCTTCTGCACTTAGTGAAATCATACAGTTATGTAAAACTTTTTCTGAAAGTATTTATCCGCTACCTATCTAAAGTTTTAACCTTGTTGTATTCATTTTATGTTGTAAATCACTTAAAATCTTAGACTTGTTTTAATTGTAAGTTTCACGATTTCCACAAAACAATTTTTAAGAACGAACTTATGGAAAAGCTGCCATGATATTTATAAAGAGCATAAAATAAGGAATCTAATGGTACTTTTTTCATTTTATTAGCACATTTCCTTAGAAGTGGTCAACCACAGCAAATTTACCGCATGGGTGTTGACCTTAAGGGGGGTTGAGTTGCATGTGGTTTGAGTTGAAGAATGTAAATTCGATGTGAGTTAAGTTCCATGGAGGTGAAATTGAGTGGGGTTGAGTTCCAGGGGGGTTGAGTAAAATCGGGATCGAATTGAATGGGGGTTGAGTTGACCAGGGTTTAAGTTAAATGGGTTGAATTGAACGGGAGTCGAGTTACACGCGCACCGGTACATATAGTGGTTCTACCGTAGTACTCTAGATCAGCAATTATATCATTTTAATGTTGCTTTTGTAGTAATTAGGCGCAAATTTGGAAAAAGTTTGAATTTTGTTGCTTCGAATTTTAGCATCCATTTTTCAACCCTTTCTAACATTTAGGAAACATGTGGGCACAAAGTTGGACAAATATTCTTGACCTTACTTTACCATTTCCTGAAAAACAATCAATTGATGTAACTGAGGCTATGGTAGATCAAGGATACACTCCCAGCAGGTAAGTCCTGATTTCTTTTTAAATGGCTTCTCAAAAATTCGATCAACTTGACATGCCGAATGCGTGTATAGTAGCTATGTTATAAAAAAAAAGAGAAAAAATTCTTATTTTATATACCATTTATAATGTTTTTAGTGTGTAAAACAAATACATCTGTGTAAGCTATTTAATTTTTGAAGTACTAAAAAACGTGACACTGTGATGTAATATGTGGGAGGCTGAAGAAAGCCTCCTTTCTATTTAGGATAAAGCTAAACATGGCTTTAAAAATATAAAAATGTCGGTTTGAATTGAAGTAAGAATAACTTTAATATTAAAAAGAACAGAAACAAAATGATACCGTATTTTTACAGTGTTTATTTTTGAAAACCTGTGTTAAATTAGAACTTAACAACTTATGTTTGACCGAAGTAGTCAGGACTTCAGTATGGTGCAAAAAGAGGAAGCAAATTCCTACAGCCGTTATTTTGCCAAAATCTCTTAAGTATAGATGTCATATACTAACACAATTAGTCTCAGAAATAATCTTTTTATTTTCAAATAGTTCGTGGTAGAGAACTGTAAGTAAGGAGCGACGTGGTTCAGTGATAACCTAAACTCTAACAAATAGAATTTTGATATTAATAGATATAACAAAAGAATTGTATTAGTAAGATGATTCCGAATATATAAGGTTCATTAAGTTTAGTGTTACCAATCAAAAGCTACAAGTCTGAGAAAATTTACCTGATTTTCAAAAATGTGTGGCAACACCCCCTAAAAATATGGAATATTAATGAAAATCACACAATCAAATTTATTGTATCTGAGAACCCTATTGTAGAGGTGTCAAGCTTCCATCTAACAAAATGTGGAATTTTGTATTTTTAGCCAGAAGAAAGATCGCGGATGTGTGTTTATTTGTTTGCTGTTTTTTTCCCTTGGGTAATCGCATCGAACCAATAGTCCTAGAATATTGGGAAAAAGATTGTACAAACAGAAATAAAAGTTCTAATGCGCTTTTCAAGTGACCAAAATGATTGGAGGGTAACTAGCCCCCCTCTCACCCACCTTTATCTCTCAAGCTCGTCCGATGAAAATTTTGAGATAGCCATTTTGTTCAGCATAGCTGAAAAGCCCAGTAACTATCCCTTCGGGGATAACATGACCGCCAAAGTCCCTGAGTCAAGGTCCATAAATCATGAAATTTCCCCTTTTTTTACGTGTAGTATTTGTTATTGGCAAATATACAGACATCTGGGGGGGGGGGTGAATTTTCTGCGGGGGGACTTTCCAGGCGGTTAATTTTCCTTGGGAAATGAAATGTCCATGGGGGATCTTTCCAAAGGAAATTTTAAACTGGGAGGATTTGACAGAATTCTTGTTCAAAATTTTGTTTTTTTTTATTGTCTTACTTTCTCTTTGCAAATTCAATTTTGTATTTGGATATGTTTCGTGAATCATCCGGGGCTATTTTCAGCGCGCTTGGATTTCTGGGAAAAAACTTCTACGGAAGATGGTATTACCAGGAAGATCGGGAAAATGATTAGAAAGTAAAGTCTTTTTCAAATGAAGTTATGCTAAGAAGAATTTTTCAGACTGAGTCGTCTGCAAGAAAATTTTATGGGAGAGAGAGGTTTTTAGCGAGGATGGAATTGTCCGGAGGGAATTTTACGGGGGGGGGGGGAGAAAATGAATGAATGATACTTATTAACAAAACAACTTTCGCAACATCAAACTACCGAATTTGTTGTTTTCTGTCAGGTACATTATAAAAAAAACATGACATTATCGGTACATCATAAACATTGTCGGTACAACATGTTTTGCTGTCAGACACATCACTGTATAACATTGTTGCTCTTTGTCAGATACATTATATAAACATACAACGATGGTCCCGACTGGCCTGTCATTGAAAAACGCTAACAAACAAACTGATACATTAAAGTATAATAGTACAATTTTCATTTATTTAGGGATTTCAACAAACCACCGGCTTATAAAGTTCCCCCTTCACCTTGAATAACGTTAAGACTTTACGTTCGTTTAGTCCTAAGGTTTTACGTTTTTTCATCTTACGGGTCTTCAAACGTTTATGTTCCTTCACCATCGAAAGTCTCCCTTCACACTGTCAACCGTCAATTTTTAGCGCTACCCATGCAAAAAAAGTGGTTTCCCTTGTTTGTGTAAGGAAGGGGGCTGTGATTTCCTTTTTTTCTTAGGTTTTATGACCTTATAACGCCAGCAGTATACTTTTCAGTTTTTGATCTGATGCCAGTTTGAGAGGCTTCAGGCTTTTTTTTTTAACCTCTTGAAGTGAACACTGGCACAGGGGAAAGGACAACTGCATGGCCGTTTCCAAATTTCTCTAAATCTGTTTTTTATTTTTTTTCTTTTAGTTTCAGTTTCATGGCAGGCATGTACTTCTTACCATTTTAATGGCTTTATGTTAAAAAGGCGTCTCTTTACATTGTTTTTTTCACCATATCCATAGAATTAAGACACCTAATTATAGCTATTAGATTTTTTTTTTTCAAAGAATCTAAACCTAGTTACTACAACTTCAAAACAAAGTCATAGAAATGTCAAAAGTATTTTTGTTTATGATCATGTTTTTACTCTGGTACTATTGTTATTAGTATTTAATTTCATATTGCTGAAATATTTTATTTTTTTTTTAGACCTACTAGACATTTTTTTTTTCCATATAATTTTTAATGCTTACCTTTAAAAAGAGAAAGAAAAGCTTTATTAAGTTTTCGTCTATAAACTAAAAATACACTGAATGATTAAAGTATTTTTTAACCTGCCTTACATGATCTCCATTGCCACTCTAATTTTTGATTTCCATCCGGTTTCTTTATTCAGATGAGATAAACAGTGATTGTGTAGAAGTACCACTCCAGATCATGCTGTTTCATTGCTGTTTTTTTTTGTCCCAATTGCTTGCTGTCCTTCAGGTCTGTTTGGATCTCTATACCCTGTCTTTGTTTTCTATTATGATTTATTATTTTGGCTTGTTGAGGCATATAATTTGTTGCCTACTAGAAGCTTGGGAACTTTGGATAATTGTTATGCTTGTTAATGAGAATTTCTTCACTAATGGTAATAAAAATCCGCACCTTCACTTCAGCATATTATAGTTGTGGGAAACCCTAAGAGTTTAGTTTTTGTTGTGGTTATTCCATTAGGTATTTGAGTTGTAAACGATGGCTTTGATTTAAGACAAACTAATGGTCATAATACTAGTTTTTACGGGACTATTCACTTCATTTTTGACAAAGTTCTTAAAGTATCAACCATTACATGGATATAAAATGGACCAAATATTATTTCCGAACTATGTCATTCAAATCTTTTTACTAAATGGTTTTAAATCCTTCATTTAATTCTTAGTAATGTTTTGGTAGTTGATATACTTCTGTGTCAATAAATCATACAAATATATTTCAACACGACCACTGGAAAATATTGCTGTATCCCTACTGTGAATGCTGTCTGGTTTGTGAATTCCCATAAATATAAATTTTCACATGTTGGAATTAAAATAAAGTGTTGTTAAAAAAATAATTTTTAAAATATTAGCCGAATGCCTATGTGTATAAACAAAAGAGTTTGCAAATCTTGATGCTTCTAATAATTTTGTACTTATTCCAATCAAACTTAGGTAATTAATTTGTAGTTTTAATCATTTTGAGAAAAACAAATAGCCTTAAGTAGCCGCATAGTGAACCCAATCATGGGGAATGGCATAACAATGCAAAGGTAGCGTTTACAGATCAGCAGTTTTGTAGGAGAAATGGCTTAATAAACTTAAAATATACCACTAGATTCCTTGTGTTTTGCTCTTTTTCCTGTATCACAAGGTGTTTCTGACAGTGTACCCTTATCTTCCCTAATGGTCCTGGATATATCCCTAAGATAGCCTATAATAAACTTCTAAATTTGGCCAAAAAGGTTTACTTTAGTCCCTTTATTTTTTCTCAATGATCCTAAATCTTTTTTCGTATAAGGATGTTAGAAGCTAGATCAACTACCATTTAATGTGCCAAAGTAGGTTAGATCCTAATCTAATTTATTGTGCTTCAACCTCATAAAGATATTTTAAATCCTGAGTTAGTACAAAACTAATGTCCTAAAATCATCATTTTAAATGATTAACTGTAACACAAGGGTTTTAGTTTAACCTCAAACCCAACAGAATTAAAAAAAAACTAGCAATAATTTCAAATATAGCTATCCTACCTAGGCCCACAAACAAACAGGCTATACTTACTACTACTTACTATACTTTCACAATGCAGTCTATACTTACTATAACTTTTCCTGCTGATGAAAACCTTGCTCAGACTTCCAAAGAATTTAGTTTAAATTTTTGCCTTGACAACAGGGTACTTTGAGCTATATGACCTTTTTCCACTTCTGCAAACTCCAATATTTTCTCATCTAAGTTTCCATTTTGCTCAGGCGGAATTTCCTTGAGGCAGGAGAATATAAGGCACTTTGCCCCAACTGTATAATTTATTATCAGGGCTCTCTCTTCGGGATAATTTTTTCTAGCCTATTGGACTGATCCATCGTAGCGAAAAAATATCAACACCAGGCCAATGTATACCTCAAGCATTGGACGTATAAAAGGTATGTAAACGGCGGGAGAACCGTGTGCTGTCCCTTCTCTGATAAAGGTTGTTTTTAACAGTTTATGAGGAAATGCTTTTACTAAATCAATCGGAATATTGAACTTCTCTTTAGTTTAATATTTTTGCCTCAACATCAACAGGTTGTATTACTGGGATATCCTGATCTGGCTCTAGGTAGCACGGAATATTACATGAGAGAGGATGGAGGGTTTGTACAATAGCGGCATGGTGTTTTTTTAGTTAATTAGCTGCAGTTTCAGCGGGAACATCAAGATTAAATTCAACATTTTGAACAGTTTTACCAGTGATTTTCTTGAGGTTATTATACCTCTACTTCAATCGTGCTTTAAAGAGTTTTCTCGCTCTATTGCGGTAATACTGGGCCGAAGCATACCGAATCTGCCTTTTTAGATATTTTCCTAGCAGGTTAGCTTCTTCAGTTTTTCCTTGGCGAAACAGTCTTAATTTTTGTCGGTTTAAATTTTTTCTTGTAACACTTCTATACGGCCTATCATTAGATTGATATGGTGTGCGTGTAACTGAACCACCGTATAACTTAACCACAAGCAACTGAACCCCTGTAACTGAACCACCGTATAACTGAACCACCGTGTAACTGAACTACCGTGCAACTGAACCCCTGTATAACCAATATAGTTAGAATGATTTCTTTTTCATCTCTGGAAAATAGAGTGAATAATAATTGATAAGCTTTTCTTGGAAAATTTCGGATTTCATATAGCCAAACTTGAAGGGTCTTTTCACGGAGTAGTTTCCCATAAGGGGAAGGAATTTTTCATGGAAGGTGAGCCAGATCTTCCGGCATTATTTGAAAAACGGTCAGACATTAAACAGAAAAACAAGTTTTTTTTTTTAACTGAAAGTAAGGAGCTACATTAAAACTCAAAACGAACAGAAAGTATTCCGTACCTGAAGGGGTTGCGTTCCTCCTCAATTCCTTTCTCTTGAACCTAAAGTTTGACTGTATTTCCAATTTTATTTAAGAATGGCTCCTGAAACACAAAGGTCCTTTGATTAGATTTTTTAACGTGCTAAACCTTTAGCATAAAGAGCAAGGTATTGAGGAGGAGTGTAACCCCTTCATATATGGAATGGTTTCTTCTCATTTTGAGTTTTAACGTAGCTCCTTACTTTCAGTTAAAAGAATCTGTTTTGTTTTGTATAAGAAGAATGCTCAATAATAACGCAACTTTATGATGAAATTTCGAAAAATATTTGAATCTATGTATAGATTTAAAAATAAAACGGTTATTGGTGCGAGCTCACTTGCATTGACAAACCAAAGATTGTGAATCTGGAAGAGTGAAAAATGCGCATGTAGAATTTAAAATACTGGACGTTATGGTGTTTATCTAATCAGTAAGATAGATGGCACTTATGTAGTTCGTAATAAAGAGCATTCTTAGAAGTAGAAATTTCTGTGAAATTCTAAAAAAAAATTTATTGCGGGTTGAAATTCAAGAATTCTGAAATACGTTGTTGATATTAGCTAGAAATTCTCTTGAGTTCTATTTTGAAGTTTGGGAGTGTCTAATTTGCTTAAGGTTAGTAATAATCACCAAAATTTTTGTTCGAGTAGTTGTGACCCTGACGTAAACAAAGTCAATCTGTGACGGTAAATGAAGCCGACATGCTTCATCGTGTACTGGCCTCTGTCGGCTTTACGCTACAATGAGTTGTTGGCAGTAGCAGTATTCTTCCCGGAATAATGAACTGTTGTATTGTGCCAAATTGAAGTAATCACTTCTATGACCACCACTAGGTAGGTTTAGTGCGCATAGATTCAAGTGGAATTTATACCCCTCCTCCTCCTTTTATTTCTTCTCTGCCTTGAAAACTTTAAATTTGCCCAATCGCTTCCTCCCGCAACAGACTCCTACGTATGCATCGCATAGAAAGCCAATTCTTAAAAGCAGCTCTTTTAGCAGTATTGCATATTAGAAGGACTTAGTAGACGATACAATTTCTTTGGTTTTTTAGAGTATATCAGTGACAGTAACAAGCTGGTCTATTTCATTAGATGAAATTGGCCTTTTCTTAACCATTCTTTTAAACTTCTAAAGCATAAATAGTCAAACAGAAGAAATTGCCAGGCCAAATCACAATGAAGTTATACAAAAAAAAAATAAAGAAAGAAATTAAAAGCTTGTACATATTTCGAGTAAGTATTTTGCGGTTCCAGGTTAAAACGCATTCGGTACTACTGGTCTAATATTCAAGCTTAAAATCAGAGATCGTAGATAGAAGTACGAACGTCTAAGATTCTATTAAGTACTCAATAATTTTTAGGGTATTCAAAATGGCAGACGATTTCTTCGCATCACTGGGCATGAAATCTGTACCAGAAGAGTTTTGGGAAAAGTCGATGCTATGGAAGCCAGAAGATCGTGATGTTGTATGCCATGCTTCTGCTTGGGATTTTTGTGACAGGGGAGATTTTAGGTAAGATTTGAATTCTTGTTTGGAGTTTTTACATGAAAAGTTGAAGTTTTACTTAACGTGGTTTATAGTCTAAAGAATCCGTTTGACTATTAAGAGCAATCTGGATTTCTGAATTGGAGTTTCTGTGAAGAAATAGAGCTGAACCTAAAGATGATGACCAGTTCTAAAATATATAGAGCTTGTGAAAAATATTTACAACTATTTAGCCTATTGGCATGTAGTCAAAATTTCAAACATGTCGTGACCTACAGCTAGTGCATTAATTATTAACTGTATTAACTAAATGTATTCATGGTTACATTTATATTATAAATGCTGTATATGACCATCAAACATTTTAGCTTTTGAATTGCAGTTCTTAAAAAAAATAAAAATAAAGCGCAACCAAAAAAGTTGACCAACTGTAAGTTCTGATGGCGGTTTATACTCTGACCCTATACATTGCAGATAATGTAATTACTTATAGAAGAAAATTTCATATGGTCTCAAATTTTTTTTTTCATGTGCATCATCACATTCATTAACCAACTTTGTAAGGGTGGTCTTTAATCCCAGGAAGTCATCCAGAACTGTCAACTGTAATCAAAAAGAGATACCAAGGCCTTTTTCCCCCTCCTTTTTTTGGAGGGGGGGGGGGGTTACCCAAAGACAAAAATTTTGGGGAGGTTTACAATGGGGAGGTGACAAAAATTTTGGGGAGGTCAAACAACGCATACAAAATTAGTTTATATCTATTCTGTAGCGTTTTTTACGAGTCTGAAAAACATTTCGGGGGGTGGGTCAAATCAGGTAACCCCCCACCCTCTGGATACGATCCTGGGTACAATGAACCGTAAAAAGCAGTCTTTAGTAAATTTGTATCGTTATTTCATAACTTTTAACCCTTATTTCTGGACTAATCAGGTCCAAAAACAGGAGAAAATGGGAGACAAAACAAATACATGTTAAAAACTATATTAAGATCTCAAGATGCTGGTATCGAGCCAACGCTTCGAAAAAGAGTGTGAGTTCATAAGTAGTAAATAACTGAATAATTATTATATAAATGCACTCAAGATGCATTTTAGATGCATATTAAATGTACTCTTAAATTCAAATTGATGCTTAAACGCATAGTCATAGCCTAAACTATGCATTTGACCATCAAGAACAGTCTGGCTTTTTGAATTGGAATTTCGATAGGAAAATGTCCATAAGGGGTAAGGGCCAAAATATGTTGGCCATTGTAAGATCTGTGGAGCGTTTACAAAATCATGACAACAATCCAAAATAATGGCTTTTAGATGACCTAGGTCTTATTTTTGGTTTTCCAGATAAAGCTGGCAAATTTATTATCTGAGCATCCATTACCCCTTTAACCCTTTACCCCTTATATGTACTTGTTGGCTGTCTTTATGTAAATGCAAGGGGAAGGAATCGAAACATTTCCAAAACCTCGTATGTCTTTCCATAACATCGATTATTTTATAATTATCCTTTTTTTGTAAAAATATTTGCAGAACCACAATGAAGCATGGATCATGTTCTTAGACAGCTCTAAGGTCTGAAAAAAAAATCTTCATTTGGATTTCTAAGGCAGTTGGTCAAGTGCCATCAGAATAGATGACCAACCAATAAATTTTTTGATGTGTGGGACCAGAACCGCCTTTTATTTTATCTAAAATTATTATTAGGTAACTCTGATTGGTTAACCACTTTGACATCACATAGCCACCAGGCCTTAGGATCCTAGATTAATAAAACAAACAAAAAAGTCAGAGGTAGGCTCTTTTTACCAGACCACTTCGTATGGAAGGAGTGTTTGTAGAAACTTCGGAGTGGGCTCTTCCGACTGGAAAATGAAAGTTCCCTTTTGAAAGCCAAAAATAATTGGCCTCCTAACCCCGAGAGAAGTTCAATCAAAATTGTTCGTTAGCCATTTTGTTAAAAACGGTTGAAAGGTAAACACGCATCTGAGAACTTGCTGTGAGAACTTGCTGTAAATTATGCAAGTTGCCCATTGTTTAAATGTTAGATTTACTATTGATTATGAGGGTAGGTGAGTTTGATCTTGGGTACCCGATACAGCCAAGGGTATTAAGGTGAAACTTTCAGGAAAAGTTGAGGGTGATGTTGAAAGAAATCAAAAATACTGTGAGAATCAAGGTTATCAAAAGGGTATAGTTGTAGCGTCTCAAAAATTGCTTAGGCTTTGAAGTTGAAATTTTTAGAAAATGTTGAGGAAGATGTTTAACAAAATCGTAAAACATTATCTACATCATGGTTGTCAAAAGGGCGTATCTGAAACATCTCAGGAACATTAAAGAATATTAGTGTTAAAACTGTCAATGGATGTTGAACTAAACCAAAATTAATATGTGCATCAAGGTTATTAAACGGATGCATTTGAACGTCTCAGAAACTGCTAAGGGTGTGAAGTTGAGACTGTCAGAAAATGTTGAGGGGGATGTTAAACTAAATAAAAAAGCATTACCTACACCGGGATTTTAGAAAAGACTTACCTCTAATATCTCAGGAACAACTAAGGGCATTAGGTTCTTTCTATCAGAGAACGTAAAGGAAGATGTTGCACCAAATCAAAAGGCACTACATGGATCCATGTTGTAAAAAGGACGTATCTGCAATATCTCAGGAATATTTATAGGGGAATTAAACTAAATCAAAAGACACTACTTGTTTTCAGGTTTGAATACAAATATAATGGGTAAAGTTTTTTTTTTTCATGGTGTGTTAAGAGGGATGTTGCACTAAATCAAGAGACACTATGTACATACATGTTATCAAAAGAGGACACATTTGCGACATCCCCAAAACTGCCTAGAGTATAAAGTCAAAACTTCAGAAGATGTTGAGCTGGCTGTTGAACTAAATAAAAAACACTATATGCATCCAGGTTGTCAAAAGTGCGCATCTGCAAGGTTTTGGGGATGGCTAGGGGCATGAATGAACGGCTCTAGGAATGCCTCTAGCTTAAAATTTGACAAAATATTTTACGGGGATTCAGCAGATTTTAAGTTTTGACCTAGGGGACCAAGGATGACTAACCAATGAAAAAAAGTATTTGAAGCTTGGTGTTTATATTGATTATTAGTGTGAAAACTTAATATTATATATATGATATATATATATATATATATATATATATATATATATATATATATATATATATATATGTATGTATGTATGTATGTATAAATTATATTCCATCATAAATGAAAATACAACACTGATGGAGTATAAAGAAAGAAAATGGAAAAAAAAAAAAAAAAAAAAACCAAATAAATTCTGACAAATACAAACAAAACCAAAACAGAGCAAATAGGGGCAATTATCAATCAATCAAACAATCAATAATTTTATTTCCCGAAATACACACATGATGTAAACTCGGAGTAAAACTTTAGACGGTAACAAATTACATAAAGGCACTAAACAAGGTATTCGTCGGATCCAGCGACTTCTCAAATCGCAGTCCTCCGTTCCGCGATTGCTTTAAAAGGATCTGTGACCCCATATACAGAAACCAGGCACCGGTTTCTGGCCCAAAGAGGTATGCCAAGGAGGAACTTGGCATACCGAAAAAAACAACGTTCGTAGCGTCTTCTTATCCGAGATAGTTAATATACTCCAAAAGGGTGATAAAGCAAGCAAAAGGGGCATAGCAAATGCATTGTAAATTTTGATAATATACTTCTTTTGTATCGAGCTTTACAGGGAACAAGCATACCATATGTCTTACGAAGCTTCGAACCAACAAATTCTAGCAAAAGCGATCGGGTATGCCTCAGATCACTCCCAATCGGAAGTCCAAGGTAACTGATACTTGGCGATAGAGGTATCGGATGACCATCTAGACAAACATTATTCGGGGAGGGCCGGTTACGCGATTTACCAAATGCGACAACCTCACTCTTCTCAGCATTAAACTTCAATCCGATTTTCCTATACTCAATACATAAATACCAAAATTTTCCTCTATACCCGAGACAGTCCTGCTGAGATTCAATATATCGTCAGCGTAGTTCAGAAGCGACATATCAAGGCCTCGGTAGATAAATGTCGTGCGAACTTTCTTCTGGGCCTCCAGGACACTGTTATTATATATTGGGGGTGAAGATACACCCCCTGCCTAAAACCTTTCCATACACGTATTACACACTTCGAAATTGCAAAACCATCTCGTGTCGGCACTTTAATAACAACATACAGTTTGCTGTACATATTCCTGTAAACACGTAAAATTGAACGATCAAGACCACGATCCTTAGCGCTGATTAAAAGCTGAGGATGAATTCCCGAGTCAAACGCACGCGAAACGTCGTGACCGGCCATAAGAAGAATATCATCTTTCTCTTCAACATCAACTAAAACATTAGCAATAACTCTATGTACATGTTCACGACTGTAACCATTTTAAAACCGAACTGATTTTCTGGTGTCGAACAGACTTCTGTTATCTCATCAATAACTATCAGCTCTAGCAATTTACACATTACCGAGGAAACCGTGATTGGCCGATATGAACTGCACTTACTTTTATCCTTTCCTTTCTTAACCACCGGGGTTACAACACCAGCACAGAACACATCGGGGACTAACCCACAGTTGAATATAGTTTGGAATAGTAGACCCAAGTGGGTGCAACAGATTATACTTCCGTGCACGAGGTGCATACCGCATAACTGATCGATTCCACATGACAATTTCTTTTTCAGTTTTAGAATGCACTGTTTAATTTTTTCCAGACTAACCGTGAAACTGGGACCCGAATCACAATCACCCAGAGTCGCAACAAGCTGCGTAGAGAAATCTTCTTCCAAAACGGAATCTGGGGGTGAAAATTCACTAGTATAATATTTAACCCATTCTTGCTCTGAT